>SRSE01001198.1:450000-1050000 GCA_005024645.1 Planiliza haematocheilus | reverse complement strand
TTGAACCGGCTCAGTTGAGTCCTACCACATTTGATTGATATATAATCAATAAACAGCACCATTCAAACATCTTACATCTCACTCTGCAGAGAAACAAAATGTACTACCTGACTTGGCCACTAGCAATCTATGGCACTGGAGTGGAGTGGTGCTACTGAGTCCCTTCGCCACTCATGAGTCCCTGGGGATTCGTCACTCATGGATCCCGACGGATTCACTACTCATGAGTCCCTGCGGATTCGTCACTCATGAATCCCGACGGATTCAGTACTCATGAGTCCCTGTGGATTCGGCACACATGAATCCCGGCAGATTCACTACACATGAGTCCCGACAGATTGGCTACTCACTCGACAGAGATACAAAATTTAACTGATTCATGGATCCACGTACATTTTAGATGATAAGAAAATAACATATTCTTTTGTAAAGGTGACCCTGTACTCATTCTTTTTTTTTTTTTTTTAAGCTTTTTTTTAAGCGGAATTTCAAGCTTTAGGCTTATTTAACCCTTATACCTGATATGGACAAAAGTATCCTTTTCAGTTTTTATTTTTTTGATTACTCAGTGTTGGTTATGCTTGCTGCTATGATATTTGGTCAAGGTGTGTATTTTGGAACAAATTTTGATATTTCAAAAACAAATCCCATAATACTCTATTTTTACACTGTGTAACCTAAATAGTTACGTTGTTACCACTAAGGGACAAAAGTGTCCTCCTTTAAAATGCCATAAAATGGCATATGTTAAGCTACTTGATATGATTTAGTTGAGATTATTTTCAGTGGCCGCGTTTACATGATTGATAAGTGGCAATAACATGAATGTAGCTTGAGTTATGTACTATAACTAATATAATATAATATAATGTAATATTATGTAATTATGCAATAGTAATAATAATAACAATAATGATAATACATAATGTCCAATATGACTACTACTGGCAAAACACTGTCAGAACAACTCATTCCTCGCACAGCTGACAGGTCACAGCACAGGTCTATAAAAACACATGCACTGTGATGAAGACCTGTCAGGGTCTGACTGTGTCAATTCTTCTGTTAAGTTTCGAGTTCTTGTTAGGTGTCTTCCTCTTTTATTTTGAAGGACTGTGTGTACCTGTGTCTGCCGCCCGTTCCTTACCCAATGTGAGCTCCATTTTGAATTTCAGGCTAAGGCTTTTCCTTCTGATCAAGCTAAGATAGCATTCATCATGTCTTACCTCTCCAGAAGGGCCAAGACCTAGGCCACATTGGAATGGAGTCGTCGTTCAGCGGTGTGTGACATCCCTGCCCCTGCTTCTCTCCCACCAGACTGTCTGTTTGTGCCTCCAGACCTTATTAGTGAGGTCATTCAATGGGGGCACTCTTCCCCATGGTCGTGCCATCCCGTGGTAAAGCGCACATTGTTCTGACTATCCGAAAGATTCTGGTGGCCTGAAATGAAGGCGGATGTTGGTGAATTTGTCTCTGCCTGTTCTGTCTGCTCCCAACAGAAAACATCCAACGCACCTCCAGCCGGTCTCCATCACTCCCTGCCCATACCTCATCGTCCCTGGTCAGACATCTCCATGGACTTTGTCACAGGCTTACCAGACTCTGAGGGTAACACGGTCATCCTCACCATTGTCGACAGGTTCTCCAAGATGGCCAAACTTATTCCTCTCCCTAAACTACCTTTTGCCAAAGAAACTGCCAAGGTTTTGTTATACTCAGTATTCAAAGATTATGGTTTTCCTCAAACCATCCTGTCTGACCGGGGGCCCCAGTTCATAGCTAGGTTCTGGAGGGCTTTCTGTGAACTAATTGGCACCAAACCTAATCTGACCTCTGGTTATCACCCTCAGTTAGACTCAAGCTTCCAGGCTCCTCCAGAATCCACTCCACCTTCCACGTCAGCCGCATCAAGCCTGTAAAGGAGAGTCTTCTCGTCCCAGCCACCAGGGTTCCTCCACCCCCCCGGATTATCGACGGGGGGGTGGAGATCATTTTACTGTAGGCTACTTAAGGGTTCAGGCTAATGATTACTAAATGATTATGGTCCAAAACAACATCAAATGCAGTTTTTTTCATCAAGGTACATGAAAGTTGTGTTGCCAGCTGGCTGGTTGGCTCACCACGGCGCACATGAAGTGGGCCGGTCAGTAAATGACTCCCGGACCACTTCCCTCCCTCAATCCGCCCCTGGAGTGGATGGCCTCCCAGACAGTCCCAGTGTCACACAAGCAATCAGAGATAGTCTGCAGCAATGGCGAGATTGGAGCATTCAGAGGGAAAGATGTTGTTTTCAAGGTGGAAGTGTATTTATTGCAATTCAAGTTGTGCAAGTCCAATAATTAGATTGAAATATATAGTAAAGTCAGGTGCATATACAGTAAATTTGTTTTTTTTCATCAGAGACTCACCTTCCAAGTTTTGATATGTTTTTCATAAACTGGTTGTGACAGCATTGGCTGGTTGCTGGTTTTAAAAGCACCACGTAAAAAGGGTAAGTACCTTTCTACTGCAGGCCATTTGGCCTTACCAACAGTTTAAAAAAAATGTATTTTTCAATACGACAAATAGACTAAAGCTTCTGTGTATTCAGTTCGGTCTCTGTGTTATGGTCCTGGGTTTCCAGTGTTAGTGTTAGTGTTTTGTTCTTTTCCTTCTCTCTCTCTCTCTCTCTCTCTCTCTCTCTCTCTCTCTCTCTCTCTCTCATTAGGCTCACCTGGGCAGGATCCTGGCAGGAGCACATGACACAGTTGCAATCACTCTGCAATCAACACTCCTTGAAAGGCTGGCTGTGGCTTCCCTCCACTGCCAGATAATTCCACATGTCATGGTCGGTGCTACCTCTTTGGTCTTCTTCATAGAGAATTCTTTGCTATCTTGGGACTTACCTCTCGTTAGTAATGGGCAATCGAGGCTTTGTTGAAGCCTCGACATGTGATTCAAAAAAAGGTTCATTACTCGAAGCTTCAATGACACAGTGCTCTATTAGGACATCTAGTGGACAATAAAATGTAGTGCAATGGAGACGTGTCTAACTGGTTCATGCTTGTGTGAGACTTGATTTTCCATGCACATTCCTATTCAACTACATTACATGGATATGTGGTTTAAAGTTTTTTTTTTTTTTTTTTTTTTTTTTTAGAAATGTGTGTATATATAACATAAAATAAATAATAAAGAACAAAGGGGATTGATCCCTTGTTTCGCTAACGTAAGGCCGGTGATTTCACAGTGTACCACGAACCTCATCAGTGATGCACCGTTGTCGGTGGACCATTTTGATTACGTCACTATTACACTCTATGAATCTTTGCTAATTTGCCTTAATGTTTATGTTTCAGCGCTTACATCAACTGTTTTCATTTGCTCTTGGTATCATGGTTTAGTAGTGTTAGAGAATATCTGTACTGAACGCAACAGTGTCAAACCAAATCTCTCTTGACTCAGTCATTATTTGCTTCGAAGACTCAGCTCATCTCTCCCGAAGAGCCAAGACAACCAAACCAGTGAACGGGTTTCTGAATGAAGCAGTGAAATGGTTAATACGTCACAAAGCATGTGATTTGTCCTAACCAAAACTATACACGCCCTTCTGACTATATGTCTATATCTTATCTGTATCTCTCTATCTTATATATAACGCTATTTAGAACTATCTATGTAACTATGTCTATCTATCAGTATAGTGTTATCTAACTATGTAACTAATTCTATTTCTCTCCGAATCTTACAATCTATCTCAACAAAATACGCAACTAACTCCAACAAACCAACCTACCATGCAAAGAAACATTCAAATGAGCAACACTAAATAGGGATAATGGATCCAGGATATCCCTGAATACACTCGATCCCACCAGGTGATTCACATGACAAACCGAACCCCTCAGGTGTTGCCACTGAAGCATTCGAAGCGCTTGAACTGCTTCGAACGTCATTCAAGTGCTTCAAACTTCACCAGTCACGTGACCGAACCACGCCTCGGCACAGTGGTTCGATACAATTGCTTCATGAGCTATGGCGCATGTGTCGGAGCCTTGGGTGTCAGAGGGCCATCACTACCTCTCGTGTTTCCTTTTTTGTTTCTTCCATCCAGTGCCTCATTTGTATTTTTTGTTTCGGTTTGGAATTTTCCAAGTTGCTAATAAACTGTACCTGATCAAGTTTTAGTATTGGTGTGCCCTTGGTTTTGACTACAAGACTACCTCCAGCCCATCACCTTCAAGCCTGTCCATGCCAGCACACTGAAAAAAATAACTCTTTGAATGAACTTAAAAAAATTGGTTCTGGCAAACTGGTAAACACAGCACACTGCTTCCCCTTATTTTTGAAAGTGCCAAGAGAATGAATCACAGTACCTAGTACTTAATTAATTTAAAAAAAAAAAAGAGTTAGATCCCATCTTTGCAGTCACATTCCCCTTTAAACATTTCTCTTTCCCCTAAAACATTGCACAACACATTTAAAGTAAATGGTGAACATTAACAGAAATTACTCTCAAAGTCTACAGAAACATAACAGGTAGGTTGCCATGAAATAGTTTTTTCTCCAAATAGGCAACAGTGTTTTTAAAAGATCATGTCCATACCACATTTAGGGGACACTTCTTCGACCTGTTTTTAAGCCATCAACGGGTCCAGCACGATGAATTTTCTGAGCAGGCACTTAGTTGAACGGCAGATGCAAGTGTGGTCGGACAGGACAGTCTTGTGGTCAGGAGTTGCTGTGATAAATTGAGAGAACAATCAATTAATGCCAATGAAAGTTAGCATATAATCACTGACAGACCTGGATCTACACGAGTGGAACAGGTAGCTACCTACCGGTACAAGAATTGATCAATCAATTAGATATGATTAATAAGTTCAAAACATATACAGCAGGATATTTGAGTGATTGTGTGAAGCAGGTATGCTGCTATGATCATGTCAATATGACTATCAAGAGATAATTTTGTCTGTCACAAGTAAAAATCCTGCACTGAAAACGTTACTTAAAAGGACAAAAAGCAGCGACCCCCCAACCCCCACATATTTTTTCAGAAAATATGCAGGCATCAGTGCAAGTGAACAGCAGACACCGGTGTGGGTGGACAGCTTACTCTTGCAGTCGGACACAGGACACTTTTGTGACAAATTCCTGTGATAAATTGAGAGAGATGAATTAATGTCCATGAAGGTCAAGTTAGCAAGCAATCATTGACAGACATGCAAACTCAAGTACTGAAAAAGGTGCTTTTTGAGATTAGAATGAGAAAAATGTAAATGTGTATGTATTAAATGTTTCATTCGCAGACATACACAGTAAAATGTGAAACTAGTTACCCGCACGACTATAGCACAAAGAAATCGAGATACATTGCTCTTTTTTTAAACATAAGACAACAAATAATAAATTAACAAATGTAAATAAAGTCTTAAAGTTTTATTGTTCTGACTCAGTTCACTGTTTCACTGCTCCAACGCTGCGACACACACTGTCACGTATGAGACGCGTTACCGCAAGTTTTCTCCTCCGGTGCTAGGCTTCAAACACTTGACAACCCGACACAGGCGAATTGACCGGACCTCCACACGTCACATTTAACATTTTCCTCCTTCCCTTTAGCTTTATCTGCTGCAGCTTAAACAAACCCACACAGTCGACGTGTCAGACGACAGACTGACAGGCTGCTGTCCCGGCAGTGTCATAATTATGCGGCGGTGGTAGATGTTCAAAAAGTACCCTGGTACCGACCAATGGTACCGACACCAAAAATGGTCCCAGATTTTCATCCCTAGCTGAGATCCACAAGAAAGTGAAGACATACCGGTACAGTAACTAGGAGCTTCTTTCCCACCAGCAGCACAACTGTGTGATTAGCTAGCGGGCGGCTAACCTGCTTGTAGCCAACTGTGACTACTGCACAAACGTTCATGCTCACTTGTAAAATACACTAAACAACGTGCACACAATTCCCGGCAATTCACCACAATTATTATTCCTCCCAGCGAGTTTTCCCATTTGTAATCATCAACACCGCCATGATAGCTAAGAGGCACATGCGGTGACGTCAGCTATTTAGTCTAATAACAATAAATAATAAACCCATCATTGTGACCAAATATCGCTGAAAATTATGGACTAACTGCTGATGACACTTATATTTCGTTTGAATTTAGATGGATGATAATGGATTTCTGCTTACCTTTTCCATGTGCATGCCAACGGACGATGACGAGCTTCTCATATCTTCTCGCGCGATGTCGCGTTGCTATTCCCGCCTACCTGTAGAAGCTTAATTGCCTCACGTTCTGGCAACATGAATGAATCTAATGAATATTTAGTTGTTTGATTTCATGCAAACCCAACATGATTTAATCATGTTCACCTTTGAAACATGAAATTATAGCGTACATAACACATGTTACACTTTAGTTAACCTAACAACCCACCAGTTTGCTTTTTTTGAGTGCAGAAGACATCTGGGTAAAGTCTTTCTTGGCAGTCAGGTGGATGCCCTTGCTTGTAGGAAGTCTCTAATGACAGGTGACAGAGGGATATCTTATTTCCAAAGCTTTAACTCAACTTCTCAACCGCTTGTTCCTGTGTAAGGTCACAGGGTCTGCTGAAGCCTATCCCAGCTGTCATCGGGCGAGAGGCGGGGTACAACCTGGACAGGTCACCAGTCTGTCGCTAACAAAAAGAGACAGACAACCATTCACACTCACATGCACACCTACGGCTCATGGATTTGAATCCAGGACCTTCTCACTGTGAGGCATTAGTGCTAACCACCTCGCCACTGTGATGCCTTCTTAGATTGCTTGTTAAACACTTTTCGCTTCAAAATTGTGTTCACTGTTTTGAATGAGGGGAAATTCAATTTAATTCAGTATTATTTTTATAGTATCGGTAACAATACTTTGTTACTAGAAAGCCCCAGGGGAAGCAAGAAGGTGATGGTGGCAAGGAAAAACTCCCTTTTAACAGGAAGAAACCTTGAGCAGAATCCAGCTCATATGGCAGGATCCATCTGCCGAAGGCATGCCGGGCTGAGACAAACATACATGGAGGATGCTGCCTGCCCACTGTGCACTTGTGTATGGATGCTTAGCCATATTCTGACAGGTTGTAAGGTTAGTCTTTCCAAAGGACATTACACATGGCGTTTTAACAGCTGTAATTGAGGAAAAACGGGTGAATGTAAATTCCATGGCCATTAACAGAGAGAATAGATGGATTAAGTTTGTACGAGAGGGAGAAAAGGCTAGATTAGCAGGCATCAGGCATAACACAGGACAGTTAAGAGTAAGAGGAGCGGGTTTTCAAGATGGCGGCGTGAGAGAGGGTCACGTTCGGGAAAGCTGGTGCGCTAACTCGCTAATTTTTTCATTTTAACCCTGCACAAACCGCACTCTAACCTCTTAATGGTTCAGTAGCCTAACATGAACATTGATAGTTATTTCCTGAGGCAGTCCGACAGCATGCCACGCAAGAAAAATCAAGTTTTCGATGATGTTGAACATGGCCAGCCGGCGGGAGGGGCTCACTCGGGAGCTAGCATCACAGCCGACACCGGAGCAGATGCTAATTTACTGGCACTTCGCGAAGCAGTGGGTGAAATTACCGCTTACATTTCCAGAGTCATCGATGAAAAGCTAGGCCCACTGTCTGAGCTGTTAAAAGCGCACCGGGAGGAGCTCGACAGCCACGAAAAGCGCATAACCGAGGCTGAGCAGAGGATTTCAGCGCTGGAGGATAACACAGACCCGGTCGACAGAAAACTGACAGCGCTAGAAAAGATGGTATGTGAATTAAGTGAGCGAGCTGACGACCTGGAGAATAGAGGGCGACGTAAATACATTCGTATCGTCGGACTTCCAGAGGAAGCTGAGGGTGAAGACCCGACTCAGTTCTTTGAGACCTGGCTCCCTAAAATCCTCCATATCAAATGTAACTTGCCCCAAAGCCCCCCTCCACCCAGAGACCCCGGCCGGTGTTGGTCAGGTTCCATAACTTTCAAGATAAACAGCGTGTAATGAATGCGGCGTGGGAGATGGGGCGGAAAAATCAAGCGCTGAAATATGAAGACGCGACAGTGATGATATTTCAAGATTTTTTCTCATCAGTTCTCCGTGGAAGAAAGGGGTACGACAGAGTGAAGAAACAGCTGAGAGCACTGGGTGCCGACTACAGGCAAATCTACCCCGCGTCTTTGAGAGTCACCTGTCGCGGATCAACCAAGGTGTTCCATGTCCCAGCCGCTGTGGAGAAATATGTTGAATCACTGAAGGATACCGTCCGTGAGGATGAGTGAACATTATTGTCAGTTGAATATCACTGTGTAAGTCTTTTTTTTTCTTCACGTTGAACAGCGGACTTGTCGGACGTTCTTTTTGTGTTACAGTTAAACAATGAATATATGAGGCCCGTTTTCTTGAACACTGAGACTGTTAGCTTTGTAGGCTCACTTCAAGCAATGCCTCCCGAACTCCCGGGCAAATACCTTTCTTTTTTTTTGTTGCTAGAGAACCCTCTCACTCGAGCTCCTCCAAGTCTAGGAGAAGGACAGAGTTTATGTTAAATGCCAATGTTCGGCAAGGGGTGCCTTAGATGCACTGTTTTTTGTTACAGTTGTTATGTTCTTGTTCTATTTGGCTCACTCCATTTTGGATTTTGTAGGCGATATGTATTCAGGCAATATTTTATTCCATAATCTGTAACCACGTCAGCTTTAAAATCAAAAGTAAAATTATGTACTTGGAACGTGAATGGTGTTCACACACCTGTTAAACGGAAAAAGATCCTTATCTTAAAAGGGAATGTGTCGATATAGCGCTGCTGCAAGAAACACATTTAAACGACAGTGAGCATTTGAAATTACAGCAGGGAGGTTTTGGACAGGTTTATTTCTCATCCTTTACTTCAAGAAGTAGAGGCATAGCCATCTTAATTCAGAGAAATCTACCATTCAAATTTATAAACTGTACAAAAGACGCAGCAGGTTGTTACGTGATTGTGAGAGGCATACTGTAAGAGATTGTTATAATGAATATTTACAACCCACCTGGATACCCCACTAGTTTACTGACTACTTCTTTCTCTAAAGTAATAGATCTTAACATTAGAAACACGTTTATTGGAGGAGATTTTAATTGTCACCTGAATCCCATTATGGACAAATCCCCACCTGGAAAATTGGCACTTTCACCCCAAGCCAAAACTATCTCTGCACTTTGTGAAGACCTAGACTATATAGATGTGTGGAGAGCTCAGCACATAACCGAGAAAGAATATACTTTCTTTTCGAATAGTTACAAATCCTATACTAGGATTGATTACTTTTTCCTTCCAAGAATCTTGCTACAGTCAGTTATCTCCAGCTCCATAGGAAATATAGTCATTTCTGATCATGCTGCTGTGTTCATACAATATAATTTAAAGAACCCAGCCAAACAAACTAGACACTGGAAGCTTCACTCTTCTATCTTAACAGACCATAACTTCATATCTTACTTTAGACAAGAATTTTTGTCATTTCTGTCTGTTAATTCTGCTTCCACCAATGACCCCTCATTGCTGTGGGAAACCTCAAAAGCTTTCTCAAGAGGTCTTATTATTTCTTATATGTCCACTAAGAGGCGAAGACAGGATGTGATGGTTCTGTTCCTGTGTCTCCTGTGTTCATGTTTTGAGTTTTGTTGTCTCCCTGCTTCCTGTTTTACTTTGTTAAGTTTTCGATTTCCTGTGTTTCCTCTCCTTGTGTTTCGTGTTAATTAGTTCATTAGTGTCACCTGGTCTCTCTTGATTTCTGTCACCTGTGTCTCGTCACCCCTTGGTTCCTCATGTGTGTGTGTATATATGGCCCTGGCTTCCCCTTTGTTCCTGTCGCGTCATTCCCTATGTATGGTTCCCCAGTGTTTTTCGTTCCTCCGTGTTTTCTAGCGTCTCAAGTGTTTTTGCCTTCAGTTTTTGTTGTTCCACCCCTACGGTTTTTCCTGCAGTCTTGCAGCGCCTTTTTTTCCCATTTTATTTGATTAAACATTCATTTCCCCTCCACTCGCCTCCTCTTGTATCTGTCCTGCGTTTGGGTCCTACCTCACCCCGGACAATCCGTAACACAGGATGCACAAAGAAAAATCTTAGAGTCCAAACTGAAACGCGCTGAGAAAGACTATGTTAAAAACTCGTCTGTACAGAAGCTTAAAGAGATTTCTGCACTTAGGTGTACTTTAAATTTACTACTGACAAAAGACGCAGAAGGCAAAATCAGACTTGCTAGACAAAAAATGTACGAACATGGACTTGCTGAGGCAATCAGGCAAAATGAAAACATACATGGTCTCACAACTGACACTAAACAGCACAAGATTACTCTGTATGCCGATAATGTCTTGATTGTATTAACTGAACCTGAGGTATCTATTCCAGCCCTTATTGAAACTATCGATATGTTTAGCGGTTTTTCCGGTTACAGAATAAATTTCAATAAATCAGAAGTAATGCCTTTAGGCACTCTGAAACAGATACCTAATACACCATCTCCCTTTCCTTTTAAATGGTCAACAGAAGGCTTCGTATCTTTTATTCTATCTTATATAAGGCAAATTTCCCACCTATAGTCGAGCGTATAAGATTGGACCTAGAGAGATGGAACACTCTCCCAATTTCCTGGCTAGGCCGTGTTGCTCTTCTGAAGATGAGCATCCTTCCTAGGTTACTTTACCCAATACAAATGATCCCAGTCATGTTCCCCCATAAGACCATCAAACAGCTAAATAGCTGGTTTAGTTCCTTTATATGGTCCAGGAAGAAACCACGCCTCAAACTAGCTAAACTACATCTTTCCTCCACAAAAGGAGGTGTTGACCTCCCAGATATCAGAAAGTTTCAGCTTAGTGCTCATTTGCGTACTATAGCTGACTGGATGTGTGGCAAGGCTGCATCTCTCTGGCTGGATATAGAAAGTTCACTGTCCAAATACCCTTTGAGTAATCTTTTGTTTATTAGGAAAAGCGCATTTGAAGTCTGCTTGTACTAACCCAATTACAATCTGTACAGTTAAGGCATGGCATGCCATCAGGAAATTGGAGGGGAAATCTCAGTTCACCTCCGTTTTCACTCCAATATGCGATAATCCTCATTTCCCTCCCGGAGTGATGGACAATAACTTCCGTGTTTGGGTAAATAAAGGAATATGTACTTTGCATGAGCTACTGGACGGTTCTACCATGATGTCTTTTTCTCAGCTGAAAAGGAAATATGGCATTCAACAGCAAGATTTCTTCCAATATCTGCAAGTAAGAAACTTTGTCACAAAGGATACTACAATCCTTCAGTGTCAAAATATTTCACCTTTAGAGAGACAGCTCTTCTTACAGAAATCTGGCAGGTCTATTAGTTTATTTTATAATATTCTCAAGGGGTATAATACCACAGACACTAGTTTTTTGAAAGAGTTATGGGAGAGGGACCTCAATATTGAGATATCAGATGACGGTTGAGATGATGCGTGGATGAGTGCAAAAACGCTGAGTGTATGTAACCGAGTAAGAGCCATGCAACTTAAGCTGTTGCACAGGGCCCATATCTCTCCCTATCAACGTCATAAATTCAAACCTAATACATCTCCACTATGCCCCAAGTGTAAATTAGAAACTGGTAGTCTTACACATTGTTTGTGGCATTGTAGGAAAGTACAGCAGTTTTGGCAGGTCATAGGGCAGGAAATTAATAAGATTCTGTCTACTAATAAAAACAACAAACCCTTACATTTCCTACTTGGCGTACCTGATCTGTCCATCACTGACAAATTCAAAAGGAAACTGCACCAAACACTTACTTTCTGTGCTAGAAAGTGTATTCTTTTGAACTGGATAACAGATAAAGTTCCATCCAAGACTCAGTGGCAAAGAGTAACACTTGAATATGTGGCACTAGACTATCTAACTTTTAAGCTACACAGCAAAGATGATGTTTTTCGGAAAACATGGGAGCCCTTCCTGTCATACATTGGTTTAAATATTTCCACCATACTCGCAAGAGGGTTTGTATCGTAATTTCAAACATTCTGCCTTTTAAATGACACTTTATCATTGATCTGTCTTTATCTCCGAACATGTGGATGTATTGTGCATGGCAGTGTACACTTAATTTATTTTACTATATGTATCTGTAGGATGTACCCCCCTGAATCTATCGCCTGTACAAACTTTGAATTTGAATTTTGAATTTTGATATGTGTGTGAGCCAATGTATGTTTGTTTGTTTTGTCATTAATGTTTATGTTTTATCTTAAAAATTTAATAAAAATATATAAAAAAAAAAAAAAAAGAGTAAGAGGAGCTGGACAGGAGTCCAGGAGCTGGACAGGGCCTCTAAATGTCTGGGATTTTGGCACAAGGGATTGTTACATCTACTGTGTATTAATGTTTAATCTAGCCTAGGCTAGTGACTGTTGCGAACAGTGCAGTTGTCAGCTGCACTAGGCCTAGAAAGACCTAGTGACAGCGTGGAAAGACAGCTGACAGGAGGGAATAGTCCCCACCGGGGCTACAATAGGTTAGCAGCTCATTGTGGCAGTAGCTCAGGCTTTAATAAGCCATGGGCTACGCCTTACCTTGCTACAAAGACGACTAATGATAAAATACCCCTAGAGTCAGCGAGAGCAGGGGCGGAAGATGACTCACCTATGACTGACACGGTTTTTGACTCTGGAATGAACTTGACACTGAGTAGGCAAAGCATGTTAATGGAAGCTACTAGTTCAGGTGGAGGATGGGAAGAAGCAGCAGGTTTGTGTGTGTGGCTGGCAAAAGATAACAATGATGAAGGGCCTCAGAATCCATCAAGGGAGGAAAAAGTGCTTGGCAGAGGGAGCATTGATAGCTACTTCTTAAGAAGTGCGTTAAGTCAGTCAGTTGAAGTCCAGCAACAGGAAGTAACCCACAGTTCACAGGACATCAGCACCCCTAATGTTGAGGGACTACCAGGCACTGAGACAAGGAGAGGCCGGCCAGCTAAAGAGGGAGAAAATTAGTGGTCAGAAATCAAGGATCAAATGGCCAGGTACAGCTGATAGTAGGCAGTGGGAGGACATCAATAGCGATTTGGTTAGTGCGCTAGGTAGGCTTAAAGGGACAGCGGAGAGTAAGTTGGAAAAATTGGGAGATCTCATTTATGATTATGGTAAGGAAAATTTGGTGTGGTTGAAAAACAATAGGGATAGGTTGTTAGATCTAGGCGTCAGCAAGAGATCGATAGGCTTGTCCAGGAGAGAAAACTCCTTAAGAGGCGGTGGAGGAAAGCTACAGATGAGGAGAATTGATTGTTTACAGGCAGATGTAAGGGAGCGGTTGGCAGCGTTAAGAAGGGCAGAGACAATTAGGAGAAACAGAAAAAGGAAAGAGCGGGCTAGAGTAGCATTTTATAAGTGGCAAAAGGCTGGGATCCCCGGCTTCTCTGGATGCTTAGAGCACACCAGTATGATTTGGCACCTAATTCAGTTAGCTAAGCAAGAGAAGAGAGACCTGTATGTTGTATTCTTAGACCTGGCTAATGCTTTTGGGTCAGTACCACACAGTTTGTTATGGGAAGCATTTGACTTCTTTAGAGTTCCAAGTAGTATAAAAAACTTATTCAAAGCCTACCTTTTAGACTCTTACAACTCTGCTTTACCACAGCAGAGTACATTACAGCATGGCAGCTGAAGGATGGCATCATGGTGTGTACAATCTCTCCACTAGCCTTTACAATGGCAATGGAGGTCATTATTAAGGCTTCCAAATGAGTGATAGGTGGAAAAAGGCTGCAGGGAGGGCTTCGTCTCCCCCCAATTATGGCCTACAGGGATGACATGACGACTACAACGTCAACCGCTCCTTGTACCAGAAGATTGCTGGATAAGCTAAATAGCAACCTACAGTGGGCTAGGATGAAAGTGAAGCCTATTAAATCTAGGAGTATTTCTATTGTTAAAGGAAAGGTAGTAGATTTTGTTATAAATGATGGTTCCCACAGTGCCAGAGAAGCCAGTGAAGAGTTTGAGAAGATGGTATGATGTTTCGTCTTAGTGATAAGGCGCAGTTTGAAGGGTTGAGGCAGGAGATGGTCCAAGGCATTTCAAGCATAGACTGGTCAGGGCTACCAGGGAAGTTAAAATTATGGTTCTTTCAATTTGGTTTACTGCCCTGGCTAATGTGGCTAATGAGGTTGCCCTGTAGAAAAGTTAGAAAAGATGATTAATTCATCTATCAGAAAATGGCTCGGTGTCCCATGTTGCTTAAGCAGCACAGCCTTGTTTGGGAAAGGCATATTGGAGCTCCCAGTTACCAGCCTAATAGAGGAGATTAAGTATGCTAAAGTTAGACTGAAATTGACTCTTACTGAGTCAAAAGTTCCAGTGGTTAGTAGCGCAGTGCCTACTGTTAAGACAGGGAAGAAGTGGAACCCAAAAGTGGCAGTACAACAAGCACAGGCTGCTCTTAGGCATAGGGATATCATAGGCAATGTATAGCAAGGGCATGGGAGAGTGTGGAGAAAAGGAAGTTAAGGTGGAGAGAGTTCTGATGCATGGAGGCTGGCAGGATTAGACTTATGATAGGGGCTACTTATGATGTGCTGCCAACTCCCCAGAAACTATACCGGTGGGTAGGTGAGGATGCTGTCTACCCACTGCGCACTTGTGTACACACGCCTAGCTATATTCTGACAGGTTGTAAGGTTAGTCTTACCCAAGGACGTTACACCTGGCATCACAACCAGGTACTGGGAGATGAGGGTGGATTTAAATGGACAACTGGTTGTTCCAACCAAGATAGCTAGCACCCGACTACGACCAGATGTGCTGTTGTGGGAAAGTAGTCTATTTCATAGAGCTGACTGTCCCGTAGGGCGATAGAGTCAAGGAGGCTAATGAGCTGTGGCAGTACACTGGGTATCTGCCCCTGGATACAGCCTGTTGCCGCTTGGCCCTCACCTGGGGCCTCATGTACTAACGTTGCGTACGTACAAAAACGTTCCGTACGTACTCGCTCACGTAAAAGTTCAGATGTATCAAGAGAGAAATGTCCGTGAATTTTGTACGTGCCAACGGCAACTACGTGGCTGGCGTACGTATGATTCTACAGATGTGGATCCTTTGGCGACACTTAGAGGTGATGCCGGGAAACTGTCATCATAAAACTGTGAAAACTATTGTGATGTGCATATCAGAGAAACACGACAAATTTGCACTGATGAACAATTAACACACCCAGGTGTCCGTAATTATGTGAGTGGATATAAAAGCATGCGCAAAGAGGTGCAGAAAATGTCGTTAACAACAATGGCAGCCTTAGCATTATTAGAAGATATCGCAAATGGTACAATAAGAAGAGAGCGTGCATTCAGAGACAGAGATGATTTCCTGGCTAATAACGACAACTGGCTCATCAGCCGCTTTAGGTTCCCGAGGGTAATCCTTCTGGAACTGTGCGCAGAGCTTCGGCCGGCATTGGAGCGCTACACGGCAAGGAGCCATGCGTTACCTGTGTCCGTACAGGTACTGACCACACTGGGGTTCCTCGCAACCGGGGCATTCCAGAGGGAGCTGGCCGACCGATCGGGACTGTGCCGGCGCTGTGCAGAACCATACAAGCCGTGTGGGACGGAATTATACGCATGTCAGCCAGGTATATCAAATTCCCATATAATCTGAACAGGTCAACATTAAAGAGCAATCTGCAGCGAGAGACGGTTTTCTGAATGGAATCAGAGCTATCGACTGCACACACATTTCTATAAAAGCGCCATCGCATGAATTTGTAATACGTAATGCGCAAATGCAAGTAAACATTGTGGCTCATTCTTATGTTTTCGTTTTCTGATCGCGCAGACAGGGGAATCTCAGGTGCAGGGTCATTTTAAATATAATTTGCATATTTAAAAGAGGCGTGGACACGGAGTTGCATATTTAAAAGGGGCGTGGACGGGGAGGAGTCCGGTACGTTCGATTGGGATGTACAAAGGAAATGTGCTTCGAAATGCTTGTAAATCTGAGCTTACGTCACGATTTAGTAGGAAATCTACGCAACTGTTAGTACATGAGGCCCCTGGTGTTTTAGTTTGGCCAATCGGGGCCTGCGGCTACACTATAAGGGGTGGTGGCAAACCCCTAATTGGTCTCTGTCTCCTGGCTTCCGGCCCGCCCCTTCCGGCTCATTGTTAGTTGTCCGCTCAGCTCCACGCTGGTACGTAAGCGCAGCCACGGATGGATCTATCACAATTTTAACCATCACTATACAGGTGTCTTTGTGTTGTAGCCGTGCAGAGTATAGTCACCCTGCTACCGTTGGTTGTTCGCCACCAGGTGATCGCTGTCAGACACCATTGCTGTGGTCTGCTAAGCTCTGCTGGGTTCTGCCTTGACTCGCCTTGCTCTTCTGAGCGAGCTGGGCATACAGGGAAAAAGCCAGAGGCTGTATGTAACATGTCTCGGGCTGCAGAGAAGGCGAGTGAGTGGCTATGGGTACA
This sequence comes from Planiliza haematocheilus, assembly GCA_005024645.1. NCBI lineage: Eukaryota > Metazoa > Chordata > Actinopteri > Mugiliformes > Mugilidae > Planiliza > Planiliza haematocheilus. Next base: position 1,033,509 of record SRSE01001198.1, on the reverse strand, counting down.
TAGGAAGCATGCTAGCTGGGGAGCTAGCTAAAGGTAAGGATGGCTGCATGACGTTAGTGTGCTTGCAAACCATTATAGATGGGGTCGACTGGTTTGTGTTTCATTTGTTTGTTTTTTTCCGTGTTTTGGCCCGCATCAACGGAGCGATTCGCGGTAGATTTGCTTGTTTGGTTCATGGTTCAGTCTGCATTAACGGGGCGAGCCATGGTTGATTTGTTTGTTTCGTGATTCATAAAAGGACTAGGCTAATTATTAAAATATTAGTTGTTGTGTAATATTAATGGTGAGAAACTGTGAGAAAAACCGGTTTTGCAGTGGCAGTATGGAGGGGGGTGACTCCAGGAGACTGGAATTCACTGTTAAGCCTTCTTGAGGTGTTGTGGGCCTAACTTAACGAAACGTCGGTGAAGGGAGGTTCCCACTTGAAAACCCCAATGATATGCTGCATACTGCTGTTGTTTAGGACAGGTTCCTGTTGTCTTCATATTGCTTGGTAGCTAGGTTAGCTCATATTTCACAAGGTTTGAGTTAGCGTCTGCTGCTGAGGGACATACAAGCCAGCAGCATTTACTTAGTTTACTTAGATTGTAGGTTAAGCGTCACATCACATGACTGTAGGTTTGTTAGGATTCCTCAGCTGGACAGGGCCTCTAAATGTGTTTTGCCTGGGATTTTGGCACAAGGGAGTGTTACATCTAATCCTGTATATTAGTGAACTGTATATCTGACTAGAGCTTACATGCAGAATCTGGTGGTGATACAAATACAACATACAGCTGATGATGTTACATGACAGTTTGAGAATATAAGAGGAATCATAGGCAGGTTGGAGAATTGTTCATTCAGGTATGAATGGATAACTGCAGGAGGCCATGAAGACTGGGCAGGTTGATGAGACCAGAACCAGAGGTAGTATGGAGCTCCACATGTCAGAAACACACAACTCCAAGCCAGAGACGCACACAGCACTTAACATGCTATACAGTACTACCACAGCGGCGCTACCCAGCTGTTGCTCTCCTGTTTCTTTAACCCTTGTTCCATTATTTGCATAAATGAGATGTCATCAATGGACGGAGCCATTTTGTTATCATTTTTGGTCTATGTTACAATCCCGGCTCTTGGGAAGCAACACAGGTGACAAAGTCCAGCAAATGCAACCAAAGTAACTTTCATTGTAAATGGTGAAGGCTGGTGTCATTGCAGCAGGCCCAAGCTGCAGTGTGAGAGCGAGAGAGTGGGTGGAGCTCCAAACAGGTGCCAGAGATCAGGAGGGAAAACGATGAAGAGGAGCCTCTGATCACCTGTAAACTTAAAAGAATTGGAGAAAACTTGGAACTTACTACTGCAAGACTGAATAAAGCTCGGCCTGCTACGGTAGAAGCCTGGGAATACTTCTCATCAAATATCATCTCTTGCATGAGACAATAACTTGTATGTGTAGACAATAACTTGTATGTCGGTGACACACAGGCTTTTTATTTTTATTTAAAATTTTTATTTTACTTATTCAGTTTTTTTTTTCTTTCTAGCTTTTTACTTATTTACATGTTTTTTTTACTGTCACTATTGCTGTATGCAATGATATTTGATATGTCTGTACCCTGACCCCTCCCCTTCCCCGTTTGAAAATCAATAAAATGTTGATCACAAAAAAAAAAGAATTGGAGAAAACTTAAAGAAATGAACCCTGGACATAACCCTCCCTGCCATAAGCAGGTTGCTCTAAAGCAACCTCACCGTTAAGCTCATATGCCCATATTGTCGCAATATAAACTAGTGATGGTGAGATGAAGCCTCATGAGGCATCGAACCACTTCAGCCAACTGGTTCGAGAAAGGGTTCATCTCTCGAAGCTTCATGTGCACGCGAAACCACCTACTGGCCAGGTGTATAATCACAGGCAGCTGTAGCTCTTACAAAGGCTCTTAACCACATAATGTGTGATGCATTAATTTTCTGTAGTAAGTGATGGGCAGTCGACGTGATTCAAAAAAAGGTTAATTACTCAAAGCTTCAGTGACACAGTGCTCTGTTTTTTGTGTGCATCTAATGGACAATAAAATGTAGTGCAATGGAAACGTGTCTTACTGTTTCATGCTTGTATGGGACTTGATTTGCCATGTGCATTCCTATTCAACTACGCTACATGGATATGTGGTTTAAAGTTGATTATAAGAGAATTATATACATATAACAATAAAATAAATAAAATGAGAACCAAGGGGAATCGAACCAATACTTCACTAACGAAAGACCGGTGATTCCACGGAGTACCACATTTGTGTTGCGTTGTCCTCATTGGACCATTTTGATTACTTCATTACTACGCTCTATGGACTGCCGCTAACTTGCATTAATGTCTATGTTTTCTTTTGCTCCAGTTGCCTCCTTATTCTCATGAAAGGCACGGTAATGCCTTAGCATGGATTAGATGTTACTGTACCCCAACTCCTTGGAACACAATAAACCTTTCTTACTTAGCTGGCTCCATCCTGTTATCTATCTTAACACATTTTGAACGGAACCCGAGGTGTTTATATTGCTTTCAAACCTCGCGGAAAATCTGAACCACTTCTCGAACCAGTCACATGGTACAGCCGGGCAGCGAGGCTTCGGACGTCATTATTTTTGGCTCCTCCCCTAAATGAAGCAAGCTTCGATACGCGATTCACGGAAACCCCGCCTCATTACTCGACACACGCTTCGAAGTCTCGGCACGTCTCGTAACATCACGAATATAAACACTTACAACCTTGAAAGGGCATCTGCCAGAACATTATCCTTCCCGCGCACATGTTGGTTGTCCAGATTAAATCCCTGCAAAACTAAGCTCCATCGCAGTTTAGTTTTGCTGGTCCCAGCCTACCGTCCCCTGCTCAGACGCCACACACCAACGCAGAGGACCATAACTGTGTGGCCCAGTGATGCTGTCCCTGTACTGCAGGACTGTTTTCAACGCACAGATTGGCAGATCTTCAGAGAAGCAGTCGTATGCGAGGGAGAGGTGGATCAAGAGGACTGCACATCTGCTGTCCTCAGCTACATCAACAAGTGTACAGAGGATGTCACCACCACCGGGACTGTAACATGCTACCCGAACTAGAAACCCTGGCTGAATGCAGAGGTGCAGAGAAAACCAGGGATGCTGCGTTCAGGTCTGGTGACAGTCTGGCACTCAGGGTGGGTAGAAGACAGCTGACTTAAGGAGTGAAGAGGGCCAAGGCTGCATACGGCCAGAGGATCGAGGAACACTTCACATCCAGCGATCCACGGAGTATGTGGAGGGGCATAATGTGCATCACAGACTATAACACCAGGGATGCACAATGGCCCAGGGACCCCTCTCTACCCGACACTCTCAACAGATTCTTCGCCCGCTTTGAGGACCCAGACACCCCCCCTCTCAGTACCAGACTCACCCCCCCAACCACGAGAAGAGCCCCTCAGCGTGACCCCAGCAGAAGTGCGGAGGACCCTCCAGAGGATTAACCCACGATAAGCTGCTGGTCCCAACAACATCTCCGGGCGGGTGCTGAGTGGCTGTGCACACCAGCTCACCGAGGTGCTGACAGACATTTTCAACACCTCCCTCCAACAAGCAGCCGTCCCCACCTGCCTGAAGACCGCCATGATCATCCCCATTCCAAAAACGTCCACAGTGACAAGCCAGTAGCCCTCACCTCGATAGTCATTAAGTGCTTCGAGAGACTGGTCGTGGCTCACATCAAGGACTACATCGACTTCACTGTGGACCCACACCAGTATGCATATAGGAAGAACCGATCCACAGAGGATGCCATTTCTTCTGTGGTCCACACAGCCCTCACCCACTTAGAGAACAAGAACTCTTATGTTCACATGCTCTTTGTGGATTTCACTTCAGCCTTCAACACCATCATACCACAGACCCTGGTACAGAAACTGGCAACACTTGGACTGAACTGGGTCCAGGACTTCCTAACCGACAGGCCGCAGTCTGTGAGGATCCATGACGTCTCCTCCTCCTCCATCACCCTCAGCACCGGCTCCCCCCAGGGCTGTGTGATGAGCCCCCTCCTGTTCACCCTGCTCACATACGACTGCTCAGCGATACACCCAAGCAGTCTGATTGTGTTTGCAGACGACACAGCTGTGGTTGGACACATCGCGAACAACGACGAGTTCGACTACAGGAAGGAGGTGGAATACCTGGAGGGTTGGTGCAGAGAAAACAACCTCTGCATCAACGTGAAGAAGACCAAGGGGATGATCGTGGACTTCAGAAGAAGCAGACACCTCCCCCCTCCACTGCACATCGGAGGGACAGCGGTGGAAGTGGTCTCCTGCTACAGGTACCTGGGCGTCCACATCACCAATGACCTCACCTGGAGCACCAACACTTCCTGCCTGATTAGGAAGGCACACCAGCGTCTCTATTTTCTCAGGAGGTTGAGGCGCGCCGGACTGGGGAGCTCAGTCCTACTACAGGTGTGTGGTGGAGAGCGTCCTGTGCTCCTGCATCACTGTGTGGCACGGCAGCTGCTCTGCAGCAGAGAAGAAGGCTCTGCAGAGAGTGGTGAAAGCTGCAAAGAAGACAGTGGGACACAGTCTATCCACCACCACAGACATCTACACCTCCAGATGCAGGAAAAGGGCCACCTGCATCAGGAAAGACCCCACCCACCCCGCACACACACTGTTTGTCCCCCTCCCCTCAGGCAGGAGGCTACGGAGCATTAAAAGCAGGACTACCAGACTGAGGAACAGCTTCTTCCCAGAGGCTGTGAGACTGTCAAACGCTGGAGGATCTTCGTAGTGCATTTTCTGATTAGGTTTACCAACAGTTTGGCACACGTGACATGTTTTACAGTACTGGGAAAAATCCTTTTTCACACCAGGCCAAAAAAAATGCCTCAACACACGGTCTAATAAGTCTTCCCAATTCCCATATGCCCCGCAAGACAATGATCATGGGCAAGATGCAAGATGTCAGGACGGTAAGCACTTGGACCAACAACTTGAAACACACTGCTCCAATCATCCCGGCAAGACATTTTAGGAGATGTCCACTTTCTCATCAACACTCCATCATTCACAAAATACCCACACGAGACATCTGCAAGTTCATCCTCAGAAATAGCCTCTCCAAAAATGTTAGACGGAGTTGCATCCTTCCCCTGTTCAAGCTTAAGTTCTTCTTGAGAGGGGAACACTTTACCAAACCCTGGGGTCTCAAGCCTTACCAGGAAGGTGTCTGAAAGGGCAATCTCAGGATCAGACTTTTTGCCTTGGTTTTTCCTGAACATAGCACGTGTAGTAACACATACTGGGAAAGTGTCTGGAAATTTCTCCTCAAGCTCATCTGGGCTTTTGATAACAACAGGGGATGAAACTACTTCAGGGGCAGCAACTACTTACCCCAAGCCAAGTCATTCCCTAGGATGAAAGACACTACCTCTCCTGAGACCAGAGCTGTCTGAAGGTTAAGGGCGTGTAAAGGACATGACAAAGAACCCCCTCCAAACCCCTTGACAAGAACGCTAGAGCCCAAAGCAGACTCATCTGTAAACTGGAGGATGTCCTTGAGGATCAAAGACTGAAAAGCTCCAGAGTCTCGCCAGATCTTAACAGGCCGCCCGCTTGAAGGGTCGGAATTAAAGGAAACAATACCATCCATAAGAAAAAGAGCCAGCTAACTCCTTCTTAGTTGGATGCTCCATAACTGAGGTTGCCTTGGAACCTTTGACAGTTTTTATTAAAGCTACAGATTTAGACTTTTGTTTCCTACACAAGACAGGACAATCGGCAATGAGATGGCCAGTTTTTTTTTTTTTTACAGTAGAAGCAAGCCTTCTCTGACGAACTGCTCCCAAAAGCTGGTTTACTAGTAAACGAGGCAGAAGTCGACACAGGCTTTGAAAAATTAGGTCTATAGAACAAAGCTCTCCCCTTTTGCTCACCCTGCCTGTCAAAGACAGCCTTATGGGTCAAGATAAACTCATCTGCCAAAACAGCAGCTCTATCAAGGGTGGACACTTTTTGCTCATTTATATATGTACAAATGCTAGTAGGCAGACAGTTTTTAAACTCTTCCAGCAGGATCAACTGTTTGAGATCCTCTTTCGTTTAGGCCTTCTGAGATTTGCACCATCTACTAAAGAGGATGTCTTTTTCTTTTGCAAAGTCAACAAGTTTGTTTATCAAGTTTATTGAGACTCACTAAGGCCCTGTCCACACGTACGAAAACGATCTTTTTCCTATCCGTTTTCGCTCTACGGTTTCAAAAAAATCCGCGTCCACACCTGATCCGTCTTTACACGACTGAAAACGCTACTTCATATCCCAGGTCTATAGGCGGCGCTGTTTCAGTTTCAGAAAATCACCAAAAACGGAGAGGAAGAGGTGGCGCATGCGCATGAAGCTTGAGCGCTTTCGAAGAAACCAAAAATTAGATTTTGCACTAGTAACCATAACAGGCTCAATATGTTCTCCAGTAGTAACGCAAGCATGTAGTCCGCCATTGTTGTTGATGTTGTTATGAGACATTTCGCGAGATATACGAGGTGGAAGACTGCTCGAGGGGTGTCGCCATGGTGGCTATGGCGGCGATGACGTCATCGTTTTCAGAAATCTCCGGATTCAACCACACCGATTCGCGAGAAGTGCGTTTTCGAATTTATCCACCCTGGGACCCGGTTTCAAAAAAGTGCGTTTTCGGGCTATGCGTTTACGGGATTCGTGTGGACGATAGGCCAAAACGAATAAAAACATGTGCGTTTACGAAAAAATGCGTTTTCGTGTGGATAGGGCCTAAAACTAGCCTAAGCACCATCTTTAACACCCCTAACCTAATAAACCTCCCCCCTGTGAGCACAGCAAGCAAGCTCCTCCTCTAAATGATTGAATGAAATTACTAATTAATTCTCCTTATATTGTATATAAGGAAAAGCGCTATATAAAAGCAAGGCCATTTACCATTTATATGTCTGTAAAGGTTCTCAGTCATCCAGGTCATGGTAATCCAAAAAGTTTCAAAAAAGGCAACTGGACTTGTAGATTTTTGGAGAAGACGTTTCACCACTCATCCGAGTAGCTTGTCAAGTGCCGATTTGGGTTGATTTGGGCGGGGTCTGAGCCGGTCGGCCATGATGGTAGGAGACGCTATCGGTTGCCAGGGGCAACGCCTTCAGAACTTAACAGAGGCGCGACGAAACATTCAGAGCTCTTTAATTTTTGCGCGTTTATTATTTCGGCGGGACAGATACAAGAAAAGTAAGAAAGTAAAGCAATGGAGAAAGTTAAGGCGAAAGAAAATGGACCTTACAGGGACAAACTTACACAAAACAGTATTTGGAGAAGCTCTCAGGCATTAAACACATACATAGACCCATTCGAGCTCCCTGCAGCGGAATGGCATGGACCATTTACCTCCGTGCACGTATATGGATATTGTAAATTACCTTGTTTTTGTGAGTTACTACACAATGCAGGAATTTAAAAGCCACAAGCCTTTGGAAAGTTACGAGGCTTTCTGCTGTGGCTGGCATTTCGGTAACCTAAAAAACTGTATTCCATTGTTCCTATGTTTTCCATATGTATCGTGTGAGGTACTGGAGCAGTTTTTAACGCAGCAGTCAGTTCCAGGCATGGTATTACAGTGTGGAATTGCGAGAACCTCCTCTACTACCAAGTTAACAACACACGTAAACAATCATGTTTTGCTACTGGAATCCTGCCAACATGGCGGAGAGGAGGAGGATCCCGCGATATCGAGGGGAGGGGCTCCTCACTCTCCATAGTCTTAAAGCGCTGCCAATCATGACGAGTTCCAGCCACGTTAACAGTTCATCTAATCATCATACAGAAGCTCGGCGTTCAGGTAAATCCCACTGCCCATTCACTCCCTGAAACGCCTGGCTTCGCTGGAAGTGACGATTTTGGTGCGTTTGTCCAATAAATGTCTAGCTTTTTTGCCCTGAGATCAGCCCATTCTGAAGCCCTATTGAAAGTCCATTGAAGCCGAGCCTCAGTGGGTTTTTAAACGGACTGTGCCATTACAGCAATATGAGAAAAAAAAAAATCACAATAGACGAATGGCTAAAACTTATTAATGATTGTGTTATTATAAGAAGTAGCCATGAAGTCGATCATGTTCTAGCACATTTTAGTTTGAATAGTAATGTAAATGGTGGAGGCTGGTGTCATTGCAGCAGGCCCAAGCTGCAGTGTGAGAGCGAGAGAGTGGGTGGAGCTACCCAGAGCCCTTAAAGGCCTCCAAACAGGTGCCAGAGATCAGGAGAGAAAACAATGAGGAGGAGCCTCTGATCACCTGTAAACTGTAAAGAATTGGAGAAAACTTAAAGAAATTAACCCTGGACATAACAGGCTGCTAAAAGACTGTGGACCCTAGCTGCTCAACTCTTTCATTGCAGGTAGGTTTCTCTGTAGAACACACCTTATGATGATTGGGACATTGGAAATGGCTGTATCTTTCTTTCACGTGGAACATGTTTGAGCAGGGCTCAAAGACGGAGAGATGTTCTCCTCCTGTTGTTCTGGTATAATATGTGTTCACTGTGGTGGGCTTGTGAACACAAGCACACATTTCCAGCTATCACCCATCCCAGGTCGAGTTTTTGTGTAGGGAGCATCATGAGGACTCCTGCTTTTGCACCTTGTGGACGGAAATTATGTCTCCGAGGAGAAGCATGATGGGAGCATTGGGATCGAGCCTCTCCTGAACCAGCCAACCAACCAGGTGTATTCTCAGTGGCAGGGAGGTAATAACAACCAGTCAGACCCATCAAGAGCTGAGATAGAAGAATACTGGAAGGACATATGGGAAAAAGAGGCATCACACAACCCAGATGCCCAGTGGCTAGTGGACCTAAGAGCAGACCACAGCAACCTCCCAGAACAAGAACCAATAACCATCTCAATGGTAGATATCCATAAGAGGGTCAAAGTTGAAGAGCTGGACAGCACCAAGCCCCAATATGATCCATGCCTACTGGCAGAAGAAGCTAACAGCACTGCATGAATGCATAGCAGCACAGATGAACAAGCTGCTAAGAGATGGGTTCCACCAAGAGTGGCTAACCCAGGGCAGGACGGTCCCAATCCTGAAGGACCCTCAGAAGAGACCCTTCCCTTCCAACTACCAGCCAATAGCCTGACTCTCCACAACATGGAAGGTCTTGTTAGGCGTCATCGCGGCTAAGATGAGTAAGCACGTAGCTCAATACATGAGCGAGGCTCAGAAAGGAATTGGCAGCAACACCAGAGGAGCAAAGCACAAGCTAATGGTCGATATATAGTAGTCGCCTGAGATGGTAAGAGCAACCAGACCAACCTGTGCGCCACCTGGATCGACTACAAGAGCGCTTACCACTGAATGATCCACACGTGGATATTGGAATGTCTGGAAGATCAACAGGAACCTAAGGGCCTTCATCCAGAACTCGATGGGAATGCTGAAAACAACCCTAGAGGTTGACTCAAAGCCAACTGCCCAGGTCAACATCAAATGCAGCATATACCAAGGAGATGCGCTGTCACCATAGGACTCATATAGGCCTGAACACCCTCAGTCAGATCACAAAGAGTGGTTACGGGTACCAATTGAAACGTGGAGCAACAATTAACCACCTGCTCTACATGGATGACATCAAGCTGTACGCCAGGAATGAGCGAGAAATCGACTCACTGATCCACACCACCAGGATCTATAGCAACGCCATAGGGATGTCATTTGGATTGGACAAGTGTGGCCATATGGTCTCCAAGAGAGGCAAGATGATCAGAACTGAAGGGGTTGACCTACCAGAGTGCAAAAGTCAGCTGAACAAAATCCAAGCCATCAACATGTACACAATACCAGTCATCAGATACCCCACTGTAATCATAAGGAGAAGATAGAAGCCACAGACATCAAGACAAGAAAGCTCCTCACCATGCACGGAGGGTTTCACCCCAAATCCAGCACCCTGAGACTGTACACTAAGCACAAAGAGGGAGGCCGAGGACTAGTAAGCATCAAGGCCACAATCCAATCCTATGGTAGTAGAAGCACTCGGGGCAGTGACCTCCAAACTGGGGGAGTGGCTCCAACAGATCCCAGGAACAACATCAGGAGCCTCAGTCCAGAAGAGCGCAGTCCTAGGAACAGCTGAGATACTGCACAGAACCCTCAAACTCCCAGGACCCGAGCTTGAGGATGACACAGATACCACCCCAGTAGGGTGAGAGGAACGTGTTTTTTTTTGTTTTTTTGTTTTTGTTGTTTTTTAATGTACAGATATCTATCTATCAGAAAAGTATTAGACTTTCAGTTACCAGAGGCAACAAATTGCCAGCATGATGAATGCAAAAATAATCAGTCAACTGTTCAGATCCAATTTGTACAGCTCTCAAAAACAGGCTGCATTCATTTCATACTAATCCAATATTCAGTTCTTTGCTGGAACTTAGATGCAGTTTGAAGGGAGTACAGTTTCATTACATTCTGTAGAATCATGGTAATTATAAATTATTAGATTCAAAATAGGGCACTCTGCCAAGTTTAGTCGAATAAAATAAACTTAACAATCAATTGGGAAAAATGATTAATAATTAATAAATACAATCAAAAATTACTAATTAACAATAACAATTTAAGGGTTTGGAGTAACTGAGCAAGGAGTAGAGGTAAAGAAGAACAGAAACACATTTCACTTGAGGTAGCCACAACATTAAAACCACTGACAGGAAATGTCACCCATCTTAACCATCTTGTGTTCTGCTGAGAAACTTTTGGACCTGGCATTCATGTGTATGTTACGCAAACATGTACTATTCACCTAGACCAGACCTGGCAGGCACCCCCACTCCATAGTAATGACACTCCAACAGCAGTGATTTTTGTACACATTAAGGATAAATAAACATTACAATCATGAATAATCTTTTAAAGAATAACAAATAAGTCTACTTTCTTAATCCACTTCATATATTCATCCAGGTTTGTGGTAATTTCAATTTAACCAGTTATGCATGCAGCAGTCTTACAAAGAACAAAAATGTTATTGGAACACATATTCAGACACAAAGTGTTTCATAATGTTTTGCCTGATTAATGTATAAGGACGTGCATTCAGTTTGTAAACTGGATATGCCCAGTAAGTGACAAACTGTGATGGGAAAGCAGTGTGTGTTGCTCTTTAAGCTATCAATCATTTCTGCTGCTGTGAGTGAGCCAGGGAGTGTTGAGGTCTTAATGTGCTACTGTATGTGTCCTTGCAGAATTAGCAGTTTGTTGCTTACTCCAGTTGTTGGAGGAATGAACTGTGGTTCCTTTGTAAGTTAGACGTTGTGTCATAGCTACTGGCTACAAATTGGTTGTTGCTCTTAATTGGCAGTGCAGTTACGACCAACAAGGAATTGGCAAACTCTCTTGTCTGTGTCAAGGTCCAGAATATCTGAACAAGAGCATTTCTATGGTCAATGAGAAGTGAAAGTGTGGTAAAGGTAGAGAACAATGAAGAAGCTGTTTTGTTTCTTTTCTTCATGGGGCATTACAGTTATCAAGTTACCATTACAGGACATGTCCAAAAGTAATAAGTACCCAGTGGTATTAAATACACAACGCAAGTGTAAGTATTGGTGACGATTCACCGACTAGGTGTTACACCAATGCATGGGCAGCGTATACATGCTTCTGCTGGCCTAGCTGCCTACCAGTGTTGTTTTTGGCAGCCATTTTAGATTTAGTCTTAGTCTTTTGCTCATTATTATTAGAAAATGCTCATTAGTTATAGTCACATTTTTGTCATTTCTATATGTGATGGTTTTGGTCTAGTTTTAGTCAATTTTAGTTAAAAAAAAAAAAGTATTTTCACCAATAATTACAATAATAAAGTTGTTTTTTCTTTAGTTTTAATTAGTCGTAACCTATTTTTTTGTTGTTGTTGTTGTTGTTGTTTTAACCGGGACATATAGACATTTTCTATATACTGTAATTAATTCATTTGTTTAAGTAAGTGAGAAACTTAAATGCACACCAGTGGATTGTATTTGTTTGTACGGGGTATTGGTGTGCACAGGGCTACCATTCAACTACACTACATGTAGAGTCAAGTTTTTACTTAGTACTAAGCAGAGTTTGTGTATCATTGATTGATTGACTCAAGCTCTTTTCTCTCAGGAGTGTTCTCAGTGTCACACTCTGCATATTGACTGCCTGCCAAAACAGGCAATCACTGATAAGACTAGAGCAATGCTTGTTTTCCCTTTCCTCGGTTCTCCCTCGAGATGTTAAGTGCAGGGAAATGAGAAGCCAGTTCCTTCCTGTTTGATGTTCTCATATTTGAAGAACATCACAGAGCATTATATCCTTGATGCACTCCTAGATTATACACAGTAAACATCTGACTTATCTGACTTTGATGTCTTAATGGAATGACACATATCTATTGTAAATACACAAATCAGAACTGGACATTCTAGATTTTTCAGATGTACTTAACCGAAAACATCACGATTGAATGAAACAACTTAAGTTATAAGACAACATTTAAAAATACTTAGTTGTTGTTGAACAATGTCAGGAAATCCACTTTGCATCTGTTGTAGTGTAAAAAATGAAATAAATTGGTCAGTCAATCAATAATAATTTGGCATACTGTATTTACATGTTGCTTAATATCACAAGCATCAAAAATTCTGATATTCAGTGCAGCGTAATTCTAAACTAAACACTAAACTGCATGATTCAGGAAGGGTCAGCTCCTTGTGAGGATTTGGCCCAGACACAGGCAAAGTGATGTCACAGTCAGCCTTTGCCACTGGTGGTGACTATTTGATGTTGGTTCTGTGTGTCCAGGCCTTTAGAGAACCTAAACTCAAAAACAATCTGATTCTACTCATGTTGGACATTTCTTCATCACATTTGAATGGAGAGTGGTTGCTTGCTGGTTACCAAAAGAAGAGTGCGCCTTCCAGCGATTAAGTGAGGTGGGAAAAAAAAAAAAAAAATGTAAATTAAAAAATTTAATGCATTGACCTTGAAACTTACATGCTGACTTCACTTCATTCCATTCCCTCCATGGAAGCAAGTGAATGAGCATGTAATATTTAATAATCTTAATTAGTGCGGTCAGAAAGAGAGCTCATCAAGTTTATAAATAAGTAATTGTGACAACATTTTTCTTTTCTCAGTAACAGTCAATATAGTTTTGAATCTGCCACTCATAAACACATCCTCAGTCTATGCCCCATGGTCAGAAACATGCACACGGAGGGTGCTGAGACTAACCATGTCTCCAGACCCGTATAGAAAGGAGCACCAATTTGTGCCTCCTCAAAGCCTTTAAATCTGCAGATTTGGTATTTATTTGGACAAGGGGGCATTACAAAACCACGATGCCCCAAGCAAACAGGAAAAATGTGTTTTGTGTTGCTCAGTAAATCTATAACCCTAGAAGAAACAAAGTTTTTAAACTTAATTTTGTCTTGATCATCACTGAGAGACAACATTTTCAAAAATATATATAAATAATATAGATATTTATCATTGTATGATATTCATGACTCAGAAACAACTCAATTTCAGTGGGGTTCCTTTTACTGTGTAAGAGAAAATCTATGGTGTGCAGAAAGAAAGTAAAATGACCAGAAGTCGGGTACAGGACTAATGAGAAAGGAAGTAAGAAGTAAAGGAAGGAAGCCATTTCTTCCAAAGCTAAGAGGAAAGTTGCATTCCACTGCAAATTGGCAACTTGGCTTTGTGGAGTGTGAGAATTCTATGCGATAAAAGGTTTTTGACGTCATCGAAGTGAACAGATGATGGCCTCATGGATAATGTCCAAATCTACATCATGATAGCACAATAAGGAAATAACTGAAATGAGCTTTCTTTGTTGAGGCTAACGCTGACTGGCTCCTTTTGTGATGTTTACAACAGTGATACCAATCAAACATCAGTCCTCAACGTCCTGTCTGGATGCCACTTTTTTTTCAATCTTGCTTACAACTGCACATGTTGACAACATGTTTTATCTTTCTCTGCAAATTCTAAACGCCATGCACGCTCAGTAAAATGAAAGACCAGCTCTTCTCACAGAAGAAAAGCATTTGTGTTAGCTCTCAAGTTTTAGCCTTATGTTCACTTTAATTCATTTCATGCCGTGTGTTCTGGTCTCTCCATGATACCAGAGACAGGCTCCAGTTCTAGTTACATAGTAGATTTGCATTCTTGAGTGCTAGGGTTACATTTGGCTATTGAGCTCTTCAATAACTGTTTATGCATAAATTAACTATCAAGATAATTTTATTTGCAGAAGAAAACAGAATAAATGAAAAGGGATATTACGCAAATAATAAACCAAGATATAACATGGTTAGAAGTTAAAATTATCCCTTCCTTCCAGCATGCCTTGCTTAATTCTCCGACCATCTTATGCTCCCTCATATACTGTATTCATACTAGGGGTGGCGGTGGTGGCTCCATCCAAGTAACTGTCAAGGATGCTGTCTGTAAGAGTGGGGACGAGGAAATGCTGGAAGCCTCTAACCGCCACACCCCTGCAATACTTAGGGGTGTAACGTAATTGTATTTCTCCCATAGTGTCACAGTAAGGGCGCTCATAAGATGGCATCACCTCGATATATCTGTCACTGGTGCGAGGAAGAAAAAAAAATGTGTGCAGCAACTTAGTTTGGTTAGTGTTTATGAGCAAGCACTAATTTAATGTCCTTGTATTTGAGGCCAATCTCAAAGCAGAACCTCACCCACGGATGAATGGACTCCATTGTTGGTTGGTTGGTGGTTTACAGTCTCTAAGCAGACCTGGAGGTACATTACCTTAAAAAAATAATAATAATAATTCGTGAGATCTCGCAAAAGTACATCTTTTTTTTTTTTTAAATTCCGTTTTTTTTCCTTCCATGTCCCTTTAGGGGCTTTGTACTTAAATTATTTGGTGTATGTATCAATGCTTGCAAACCACACTGTTTATCCTTTTCTACCTCAGGTACTATTTCCATCACTGACTCATGCAGAAAAAATGTCTTTTCATTTAATTGCATCAAAATCTACGAAGATCCTCCAGCATTTGACAGTCTCACAGCCTCTGGGAAGAAGCTGTTCTTCAGACTGGTGGTCCTGCTCTTAATGCTCCGTAGCCTCCTGCCTTAGGGGAGAGGGACAAACAGTGTGTGTGCAGGGTGGATGGGGTCTTTCCTGATGCAGGTGGCCCTTTTCCTGCATCTGGAGGTGTAGATGTCCGTGGTGGTGGGTAGACAGTTGTTCACGATGCGTCCAACCACAGCTGTGTCGTCCGCAAACTTCACAATCAGACAGCTCGGGTGTATCGCCGAGCAGTCGTATGTGAGCAGGGTGAACAGGAGGGGGCTCAGCACACAGCCCTGGGAGGAGCCGGTGCTGAGGGTAATGGAGGAGGAGGAGACATCATGGATCCTCACAGACTGCGGCCTGTCTGTTAGGAAGTCAACTTCCTTCCACTTTAATGTGCATAAAACAAGTGATCCACTTTTTCCACCATTTAATTCAGTCTTGAGCAATATGGGAATAATGACATCAATTAATGGTCACAGCATCCATGTGCATCCGATATGCAGCAATAACCAGCATCAGCTGCCCAGGCAACTTCACAGTAAGAATGGACTGAATTTCACATGCCACGGGTTAAGCTACAACCCTTCATTTCATTCAAATTTACTCATGATTACCATCCAAAGTGAGTGTTTCTTTTGACAATGCAGTGTGACTGTTGAGACTAAGTTAATCACTGAGAAGAGAAAGCCAGGCTGTCTGACACGCTGAGCCCAAGGAGGAAACATGAAACCATTATTGTCATTTAAGGGTGTTTATCTTTATCTTTTTGATAACATATACTTTTTTGTTAATCATTATGCAGATGGACTTGCAGGACTAAACTATGATAAACAATAGCTTAAGTGGTCAACAGAAAAACTGGCACCCTACCTCACCCTCTCTCTGTAACAAACAAACAAACAAACAAACCAGATTCACAGGCAGGTGCAGGTGATATTCATTACGCAATCTTTCAACCCCAGTCACACTCACACACACATCCAGACACACCCACTACCCCTGGTGACAACTGAGAAACACATCCCTGCCTCTACAATTAGCATCAACATGTACAGTACAGAGGAATTTATCTTGGTGTACTGTATCATTCATGTAAAGCACAGTTAGTTCATTCATCAGTACCTCACGTACCTCTTTTTGGCCAGGCTGTCAAACTTTGGTGTAGCAGCAGCAGTGTTGTCCAAAAGGATGTATGCCTTATGTAGTCTGGTCTTGATCTGCAAAGCCAATGTAGTAGCCTTAGCCAGAGTCAAGTCCAATGTAGTGGAAATTTTCTGAGAGCTGGCTAGCATGACAGAATGTTGACGAAATGAATGACCTTTGTAACAGATAATGTGTTATTTGGAAGCGGTGTCTCGATGCCCCGTTCGCTCCTGTAGTGGAGAAATTCTTAAGTACTGATTGTCATACTTTTGCTCACACAAGACAAAACACATCGGCACCAGCTCAGCTGTCTCTGTGATGACCTTCTCAAGGTCCCATTGTTGTTGCGAAGGCTAATAGATATGAAACATCGTACGAGAGGAACAAGAACCAATGGATGGAAAGTAACTGTACCATATGCAAATTGAGAACGCCTAGTTTGAAGTATAAAATATCTTGTAAAACCCATACTGCGATAGTCCTCGGAGCATTCACGGCCTGTGTTGTTCTGTGCATGATTCTCTCCCCCTTCATGAAAGGTATACCTTTGTTTTTTGCAATAAAACTCACAAAGACAAAACCTTTGTCAAATTGTATCAACAGGATGAATGCATATTAATAATTATTAATTATTCATATTCATTGTTGATTTGAGATTATGCATTATTTGTTAGTATTATTGAGTACATAATATTTGTTATTTTACATTTGAGAAAAAAATCAAGGTTCACAGAGCAATACAAGGTAAGCCCACATTTCATGTTGAAGGGAAAAAAAATGTTGCTCCTGGCAATCTATAAATAATGACTTGATTCGAAAAAACATTTCCCTTCTCTGTTGACATTTAAAATAAAATGCCAACTGTCTACCATGCTTGATGGTGATGCATAGGCAATATTTATACAGATATGTGGACTTGGTGTATGCTCCACAAAGTTCACAGTCACTCAGGACTGATTTTATTTTATTTTACTGAAAATCAAATCGGGTCAGTCCTTTACTTCTTCTGTGCTCAGTTGAGTTTTTACTTTTATCTTTTTATTGTTCTTGTATTCAAATCAGCTTTTGGACTTACCACCGTGAATTAAACAACAAAACTGAATGGTCACAATCTACCTTACTATTAATATGAAACTACAAACTGTAAAATTACATAGTCAAAACAAAGACTTGTAAATGAAAGCATCTGAATAATTCTGAAATAGTCATTACTCCAAAAGCCAGCCTCCATATTGCAGTTTGCAAATACACACAGGGACCTTAATTTTTGGAGACATGTCCTGTGGTCTGATTAAATGGTAAATGGCCTTGCTTTTATATAGCACTTTTCTACCTATTGGTACTCAAAGCGCTTTACAGTCAGAAATACATCGCTCACACAAGCACGCACACATTGACATATCAGTGCCACGTACTGGGAGCAACTGGGGGTTTGGTGTCTTGCTCAAGGACACTTCATTGCGACTTGGCGCTGTAAGAGACGGCAGCTACTCCAGTCGCTCCGCAGCACTGTTCCCGTTTTTCGAGTTTTTTTCGAGTTTTCTTTCTTTTTCTTTTTATCTTTGGATTTCCTACTATGTATCCTATGGATACGGATGTTTCTCACATTAGAGCCAGCTCTCTCGTTTATTCTAGAGAAGTTTTGCTGGCTCTCAGGAAGAGCACGCACGGAGAGAGGCACAACATCCCAGCGGAGTTGCGGAGGAGATACCGGGGCTGCAAAGCCGGGGCTAAGCTAAAGGCTAGGCTAGCGGTGAACCGGAGGCGTTATAAACCATCGATTCCCTCCGTGATTATGGGGAACGTCAACTCGCTGCCAAATAAGATGGACGAGCTGTTCGCTCTGGAGAACCAGCGGATTTACCGTGAGTGCAGCTTGTTCATTCTGACGGAGACATGGCTAACCGATAGCGTACCGGACGCTAACGTGGACCTGCGGGGATTTACAGCTGTAAGAGCCGACAGAGACACGAAGGCGTGCGGGAAAAGCAAAGGTGGGGGACTCATCATCTACATCAACAGCCGTTGGTGTAACCCTGGCCATGTCACAGTGAAGGCAGTGTGGTGTTGCCCTAATCTGGAACTGCTTGCCGTTAGTCTGCGGCCATATTATCTGCCCAGGGAGTTCAGTCACGTGATCTCCATCTGTGTTTACATCCCTCCGAGGGCGGACGCAGCCGCTGCCTGTGAGAAAATACACAGCATCACAGCACGGCTGCAGACGCAACATTCTGATGCCTTCATAATAATTTCTGGAGACTTTAATCATGTCACCCTGGACTCCACCCTGGCTACCTTTCACCAGGTTGTAAACTGCCCCACCAGGAAGAACAGGACAATAGACTTACTGTATACCAACGTGAAGGAGGCATACAGAGTCACCGCCCTGCCCCCACTGGGCAAATCAGATCACAACCTGGTGCACATACAGCCCCAATACACACCCCTGGTCCAAAGGCAGGCTGTCTCCACTCGCTCCATCAGGAGGTGGACTCCTGAAGCAGAGGAGGCCCTGAAAGACTGCTACAACACCACGGACTGGGATGTACTGCTGGGTGAACATGACGAGGACATAGAGGGGATGACGCACTGCATAACAGACTATCTCAACTTCTGTGCAGATGTGGTCGCCCCCACCAAGACTGTTCGGTGTTACCCAAACAACAAACCATGGGTAACACAGGGAGTCAAGGCTGTCCTCAACCAGAAGAAGAAGGCATTCAGGACTAAGGACAAGGAGGAGATGAAAGCAGCACAGAGGGAGGTGAAACGCTGTCTGAGGGAAGCAAAGGACTGCTACAGGAAGAAGGTGGAGCAGAAGCTGAGGGACAACAACATGAGGGATGTCTGGGAAGGTGTCAGAACCATCACTGGACACAAAGCAAGGACCAGCACAGAGGGGGGAAGTGTAGAGAGAGCCAATGACCTGAACATGTTTTTCAATAGGTTCAGTGAGAACACTCCACTCCCCACCGTTACTGTAGCCTGCCCTCCCCCCAACGTATCTTCACCCACAGTCACCAGCATCCCACCCTTCTCTCCTCCCCCCCAGCTGCCACAGACATCACCCCTCCCCACCCTCCCACTCCCACCTCTCTCGCACAGCGCTCCCCAAACTTCACCCCCTCCTCCACGGGAGCTGGACAGCCCCCCAACCCACCTACCCTCCTCACAGCCCCTCCCCTGTTTCACGGCTGACCAAGTGAGGGGGGAACTGAGGAAGCTCCGGCCCAGGAAGGCAGCAGGACCCGACAAGGTGTGTCCACGACTTCTGAAGACCTGCGCTGCTGAACTCGGGGAGCCGCTACAACGCATCTTCAACCTGAGCCTGCAACTCGGGAGAGTGCCCACCCTCTGGAAGACTTCATGCATCGTTCCTGTCCCCAAGAAGAACCGGCCCAGCGAGCTGAATGACTTCCGACCGGTGGCACTCACATCACATCTGATGAAGACGCTGGAGCGGCTCTTCCTCAAGCTCCTCAGACCCCAGGTGCAGCACGCTGAGGACCCTCTACAGTTCGCCTACCGGGCAGAGGTTGGAGTAGAGGATGCCATCCTCTACCTTCTACACAGAGCCCACTCGCATCTGGACAAGGGAAAAGGCACCGTAAGGATTACCTTCCTGGATTTTTCTAGTGCCTTTAACACAATCCAGCCCCTTGTACTCCAGGAAAAACTCTCCAGTATGCGAGTGGACCCCTGCCTGGTTGCTTGGATTTCCAGCTACCTCACCGACAGACCACAGTACGTCAGGCTGAAGGACATAATGTCTGATACTGTGGTCAGCAGCACTGGAGCTCCACAGGGGACTGTACTTTCCCCTATCCTCTTCACTCTCTACACTGCGGACTTCTGTTACAACTCGGACACGTGTCACATCCAGAAGTTCGCAGATGACACGGCCATC
The DNA here is from genome assembly GCA_005024645.1 of Planiliza haematocheilus. Classification (NCBI taxonomy): domain Eukaryota; kingdom Metazoa; phylum Chordata; class Actinopteri; order Mugiliformes; family Mugilidae; genus Planiliza; species Planiliza haematocheilus. Next base: position 1,013,365 of record SRSE01001198.1, on the reverse strand, counting down.
ATGGGGTGCATCAGCAACGATGAAGAGGAGGAGTACAGGAGCCTGGTGAGGGATTTTGCTGTCTGGAGCCACAAGAACAACTTACAGCTCAACACCTCTAAGACCAAGGAACTGGTCATTGACTTTGGGAGGGACAGACCCAACCCCAGACCAGTTCTGATAGGAACGGAGGAGGAGGTGGAGGTCGTGCAGACCTATAAATATCTTGGGCTGTGGCTGGACAGCAAGCTGGACTGGACAAGCAACACGGAGCAGCTGTACAAGAAGACCCAGAGCAGGATGTACTTCTTGAGGAGGTTACGATCGTTTAACATCTGCAAGAAGCTCCTGGGGATCTTCTACCAGTCTGTGGTCGCCAGCGTTCTGTCCTACGCGGTGGTGTGCTGGGGTGGGAGCACCTCAAGGACAGACCTCTCCAGGTTGGAGAAGCTGATCAGGAGGGCTGGCTCTGTGGTTGGCACAAGGCTGGACCCTCTGGCTGCTGTAGCAGAGAGCAGGACTCTTAAAAAATTAACATGTATCCTGGACAATGCCAGCCACCCTCTGCACATGACCATCAGCAGCCAGAGAAGCACCTTCAGTGAGAGGCTGCTCCTCCCGAGGTGCAGGACAAATAGACTCAAGAACTCCTTTGTCCCCCGTGCCATCAAACTTTACAACCACCACTCACTCGGGGTTGGGGGGACAAAAAGGAAAGGGGCTAAATGACTTCTTCTCAATTAACCCATAACGAGTGCAATATTGAAGTGCAATAACACTATGCATCTGGTATTCTTCCTTTGTGCAATAATCATGTATGTACAGTACAGTCACAATATTTATTTTATCTTATTCTATTATTATTATTATTCTTTTCTGGGTGTCTTGGTATTTGGGACTAGAGTTCGTGTACATGTATGTCTGACAGTGCTGTATGCGATGGAGATGTCAATTTCCCTGCGGGAACCTCCCAAAAGGATCAATTAAGTTGTCTATCTATCTATCTATCTATCTATCTATCTATCTATCTATCTATCTATCTATCTATCTACTTCGACATGTGGCATATTCCGGGGATCAAACCGCTAACCCTCTGGTTTGTGGACAACCTGCTCTACCTACTGAGCCACAGTCGCCCCTTTAAACTAAGGTGGAACTGTTTGGTCATAATTACCATTGTTACATTTGGAGGAAAAGGGGTGAAGCTTGTAAGCCTGAGAACACCATCCCAACTGTGAAGTATGGTGGTGGTAGCATCATGTTGTGGGGCTGTTTTGCCGCAGGAGGAACTGGTGCACTTCATAAAATAGACGGCATCATGAGGAAAGGACATTATGTGGAAATACTGAAGCAACATCTCAAGATATCAGCCAGGAAGTTAAAGCTTGGCAGGACATATGCACTGTGTACAGTATATATACCCATCATCTCACACCTTCTAGTTGCAATATGTGGTAATTTAACTCCTACTGGAGTTTGTTGTGTTTTTATTCATGATATTCATGAATGTCAGTATATATATACAGTGGTATGCAAAAGTTTGGGCACCCCTCTAAGATTTCATAATAATTTGCTCTACCTTTATAAAAGACGATCACAGCAACAAGATTTTATTTCCTACAGAGATGTAGACAATTGAGTGTTTTCCAGACCAAAATTCTTAGAGTATCATTACAAAGTTTTATTATAATAAATTAAAATGTAAAAAATGCAAAAGTTTGGGCACCCTTTTAATCACATTGATTTCAAGACCTGTAGGGATTTGTAGCTGACATGTTGCAGCCCAAAACTGCTTTGATTAGCTTGTGAGACCTTCAATTACAAAGACAAGTAAAACCAATCATGAAAAAGGCTATTTAACAGAGGAAATTGCTGGCTGTGCTTGTCCTATGCTCCTGGCAACATGGGGGCATCGAAACAACTCTCCACTGACCAAGAAACTAAGATAATTCATTATCATGAATTAGGAGAAGGGTACAAGAAATTATCAAGAAGGTTTGGGATGTCTATTTCCACAGTCAGAAATGTGGTGCAGAAATGGAAGGCCAGAAGAACAGTCATTGTGAAGGAAAGATGTGGTAGGCCAAAAAAGAAACACTGGAAAGACACAGGCGAAGGATGGTTAGAATGGCCACAGACAAGCCACAGACCACCTCCAGAGAACTACAAGAACATCTGGCTACTGATGGTGTAGTTGTTCATCGTTCCACAATCCAGCGCACTTTGCACCAGGAAAAGCTCTTTGGAAGGCTGATGCGCAAAAAGCCTTTCCTGAGTGTTCATCACAAGAAGAGTCGCATGAGAAATGCAAAAGCACATCTGGACAAGCCAGAATTTTGGAAAAAAATACTGTGGTCAAATGACACTAAGATGGAGTTATTTGGTCAGAACAAGAGGAGGTATGCATGGCGAAAAAAACACACTGAATTCCATGAGAAGAACTTATTGCCTACTGTGAAATATGGTGGAGGGTTCATCATGTTATGGGGCTGTGTGGCTAGCACAGGGACTGGAAAACGTGTTAAAGTTGAGGGCCACATGAATTCCTCTCAGTATCAGCAGATTCTTGATAAGAATGTTTAAGAATCTGTCACAAAGTTGAACCTACGCCGGGGTTGGATTTTTCAGCAGGACAATGATCCCAAGCACTGTTCAAAATCCACCAAGGAATTCATGCAGAAGCACAAGTACAATCTTCTGGAATGGCCATCCCAGTCCTCAGACCTTAACGTCATTGAAAATGTATGGATTGATTTGAAGCAGGCTGTTTACGCACGGAAGCCAAGAAACCTGACTGAACTAGAGGCGTTTTGTATGGAGGAATGAGCCAAACTACCACCTGCCAGACTTCAGGGACTTGTCAGTAGCTATAGGAGGCGTCTACAGGCTGTTCTTGCAGCAAATGGAGGGTCTATTAAATATTAATGGAATTATTTCTTTGGGGTACCCAAATTTATGCACATGCCTATTTTTGTTTAAATATACATAAAAATGTTTCTGTTGGACCAATGAAAATGATTTCACTACCGAGATGTTTCTGTTTCCATAAGGTATACCATTTGTTAAAATAAAGTTGCTGCTTCAAAAGCTCAGCAAGTGACAAACTGATGCAATGATTTTCCTAAGGGGTGCCCAAACTTTTGCATACCACTGTATATATATATATATATATATATTTAACTTCCTTATCACTTTAACTCCTCAGTCCAAAATGGTTGTTTCAACTCGGACAATATCCCTAAGCATACTGCCAAAGTAGCTACAAAGTGTCTTTAGGACAACAAAATCAATGTTTTGGAGTGGCCATCACAAAGCCTCAATCTCAATCCCATAGAAAATTTGTGGGCAGATCTGAAAACGTGTGTGCAAGTGAGGTGGCTTACAACCCTGAGTCAGTTACACAAGTTCTGTCAGGAGGACTGGATCAGAATTGCAGCAGACGATTGTGAGAAGATTGTGGAAGGATACCCAAAACATTTGACCCAAGTCATACAGTTAAAAGGCAATGCTACCAAATACTAAGGAAATGTATGTAAACTTCTGACTTGTATGTAATAAAAACATCCCTAAGAAATGCTGTCTCTCTTTTAACACAGTGTATGTAAACATCTGGTTTCAACTGTATAGTAGAGGTATTATTGGGATTTCTTACACAGAAAACCTGGCACTTATCTTAAACTAAATGATCACTGATATTTCAAATAAGTCACAGTTTTGCAGAAATAACTGAAAACTTCTACGTGGCAGTCAGAAGCAGTGATGGGAATAATAATGGCGTTAAAAGTGTGAAGTGAAGCAACTAATAGAGCTCCGGTAGTTGACGTCACCCAGCACCAGCAATCACAACTCTGCTATATTGGCAGAAAAGCGCACTTTGCTTTACTATTCGTTTAACAACTGCAAGCAACTAACTAACATCCAAAAACGGTCGACAGCTGTTGTGCCCCAGGATGCGAGAATAGTCCTGGAGAAGTAATGGGGAAGTTGTTTTAAAGGATTCCCAAAAATCCTGCAAGACAACAGATGTGGATTACTGCAATAAAATTGTCAAAAAGCAGGTACGAGAAAACGTAGCAGTAGGATCCCTCAAGAAACAGATTTGGCAGGTAAAGAACCTGGTAACGAAAGGTAACATTTTGCAAGTGTAATGTCTTGTTTATTTAGTATGTTTTAACAACAGATTTCTTTTCACAGAGGCAAATTGTAATGGTTTGCATACTACATAGTACAAAGTTTAGTGTGTAGTTTATAGGCCTCTGATTAGAAGTGTGCTACTGTTTTATAATTTAAATCAATATTTTAAAGGATAGAGTATGAATATATTTTATACTATTGTGGCAGTGGATCATTTACCTTACTTTCAATTCTTTAACTAGTCCTCTTAAAAGTGACAACTTTTAATTGGGTAATTGGTTATAAGCTTTAAAGGGACACTGTACATCACAATATTTAATATAAAAACATTAATTCATTCATCTTCTGTACCCGCTTATTCCTGTTAAGGGTTGTGGGGTCTGCCGGAGCCTATCGCAGCTATCATTGAGCGTCAGACAGCCAGTCCATCGCAGGGCCAACACAGAGAGACAGACAACCATTCACACTCTAATATAAAAACATATTCATTTTAATTTCCTGCAACATCACTGCAGTTAATAGGAATATGCGCCATGATCTGTTTTGCTTGATAACGTGAGGAGCCTTGTCTTTGCAGGAACAATTCTTAAATATTTTGGAGCTCCAGATGTTGAGCCAGAGTGATCTTCCAGACCAAAAATATAAACACATAAACAGTTAGTATTACTTTAAGTATATTAGCTGTTATGCTGACAAGTGTCAGACTTGATGTTAAATAAGCATTATTTTTAGTGTTGTTTTGTTTTCTTTGTTGCACTTTAAAATAAATGTTGGTCTGTTGCATTTTCTTACAGTAAACATTTAACTTAACACTCAAAATCTTTATTGACGTTTAGAGGATTGTTGTTTTCCTTGTATTCTAGTTTTTTATCAGTTTAACTTTCCTTTAACTGTGGATCAACTTAAGATGTTTAATTTTAACTCTAGCCTGTTTAGCTCATGAAGTGTAATAGATTGTGGCATGCTTTAGGAATCTCAACATATGTAATTTGACAAAGCAGGTGCCCCCACAAAGCTATAAATGGCTCTGTTCATTCAGCACTAAAACTACTCACAGTGAGAAAGACATTCAGAATTAAACAGTTACTTATTGTAGCTGCGTTACTGTTATGGGCCTCCTCAGTTTTCCTCCCAATAAGGCGGTGTCAACTTAAAAGTAATGTGACGTGCCTGGAGCACTATTGAAGACATCCAGCTTGGCTCCCAGACTGCAGCCAGCCAAAATCCCTGCTAACTAGTTACTTTTATAGTGGAGTAATTCAATTACTAACTTGGTTACATTTTGGGAAAAGTAATAACTATAACTAATCACTTTTCAAAAATAACGTGCCCAATACTGGTCACAAGTGCAGAATTGGTGTAAATGGAGATGTGGATGGAGAAATGATGCACTAACAAAACTAAATAGAGTCATGTTTAATAAAATCACTACAATTTCAATAATGAGAGGAACATACAGTATTTCAAAATATTGATGTTATAAATAACATAATATCAATACATTAAAGTTTAAGTCACTATACCCAACTAGATACCAAAACTAAAGTATTACTGACATTTTTATTACTACTAATAAAGACAGATTTATAAAATAAGTACAAAGAAATCAAAATGCTTTGAAGTTTGCCAATGAATTCAGTACAAATAAGTAAATAAAAATGTGTGGACAAGATGTACTTCCAAGATGACACATGTAACCCAATGTACAAAAACTGTGCTTTATAAGGAATTTAAAAATACGATTTTTGTGGAGACTTATGAAATGAAAGCAGACCCATAGGTACATACCAATATATTGTTGTGTACACAGTCATTCACAGTCATGGTAACCACCATGTGAATGGTGAAAAAAATAAAATAAAATAAATCTCCTTATCTCCTCCAATATTCTAATGAATGTTTCAATACAGCCATACAATAATAAACATTTGTGTGGAGGAAAATCCAAGTAAGTGGTGCTTTGTGACCGTTAAACATTCCTGAGTCATAATGAGTCAAAACAAAATGTCTGCCTTTCAATGGCACGGGTCCACTGACACCACAAGTCTTTGGTCACATTCAGATGTGAGATTTCCTGGGAAGGTATAGCCACTGCCACTGTTTATGCAGCTGAGAAATGTGATCTGATGGAGTCCTCTCGTAGCTGATGGTGCTTTGCAGAATCATACTCTTCCCCATGTCTGCGACGCTCAATGGTAATCGTGTAGTTTTTTCTGCGGAGGAAGGAACTGGAATAAAGTACAAATCTTTTTTCCCTGTTTTTGATTTTCACAGTTATTCCATCTTCCTATTCCTATTATTTTTCCGTTTTTCTGCCATGAGATAGATTTTTTAAGTAAAGTAGTTGTTTCATTCAAATGACCAAGCCTCTGTGTTTATTCCTTAGATTATTGCAGTTCCATGTGCACAGAATAGCTTTGATTTAAAATGCACTGTCCTAGTGTGTGATTTATTTTGAGTTGTTTTAGTTCATAGTCTGTTAGCATTACTTTTGTCTGTGTGATAGTTTGTTCCCATTGTTTGATTGCTCCCAGTGTTGCCAGAAAGTGCGGTTTTCACCCAGAAATCAGATAATTGGGCAGGTGAGCAAAATCTGAGAATTTTTGGGTGATTTTACCTAATTTTAGTACATTTCATTTAATTGCTTGCTCATGCGCATACACTGCCTTGGGAGTAGACTGTTTGTGCTGCTTTATAAAGAGAAGAGAGCTCCTATTAGAGGCAGGGTATGCCTTGGAGAGGTCACCAGTCCATCTCAGAGCTGACACAAAGAGTCAGTCAGTCAGTCATCTTCTATACCCATTTAGTCCTGTTGGGGTCATGGGGGTCTGCTGGAGCCTATCTCAGCTGTCATCGGGCGAGAGGCAGGGGTACACCCTGGACAGGTCGCCAGTCCATCGCAGAGACCATCATGTTCCCACCTACTCCACAAGTGGTTAGAACAAGTGTGCTTAATTGCAGCCCACTGCCCACGAGTCTCATCAGCCATCTCCTTCAGCTCTAGAGTCTGAACTCCAGTCCAGTCAGTTGTTTACAGCCTTCTAGCCATAAGCTGGCTGCTCTTGATTTAGCTGACCCCCTGCCTAATACCTCTGTCTCCCAGAGATCTCATTTCCTCCTTTCCTACAGGCAAAAGCTGAAATCTGCTAAGCCTGCAGTGAGAACTGTGAAGAGATGGACAGACTAGTCAAAGTTGCAGTTAAAGGCCTGCTTTGACTGCACTGATTGGAGCATCTTTGAAGCAGCAGCCTCAGACCTGGATGAACTGACTGACACTGTGACATCTTACATCTGCTTTTGTGAGGACATGTGCGTGCAGACCAAAACCTTCTGCACGTTCAACAAAAACAAACCACGGTTCACTGCAGAAGTGAGACGGCTACACCAGGACAAGGAGGAGGCCTACAAGAGTGGGGATTGGGACCTGTACTAGCAGGCCAGGAACTGGCAACTACCTCCAGATTTCTGGATCACAGCCTGGCTCACACCTGCTGTGTGGTTGACGCCAAACTCATGTCTGCTTCATGGCTGATCAACGTCCGACCTTTACTTGAACCAGGGACCATCTCTCTGTGAGGCATCAGTGCCAACCGCCTTTCCACTGTGCCGCCCATCATAACTAGATTAATTAATGTTATGGTCATTTCTCAAGTGAAGAAAATAAAGTGTTTCTAAGCATTTCAGCTGGAGCGAAGGTGTTAAATGCTAATGTTAAATTGCCTGAATGACTTTTTGAATGCAACCTACAACAGTAATGTGCAATACAATGTACCAGGTATTTCTATATTTATGCAACAACCATCTATGTATAGTTACAGTATTTATTTTTTATTACTATTAATCTTTATTGGGTGTTTTTTTGGTATTTGGGCTTACTGTACTGTTTTTTCTTACATGTATGTCTGACAGTGCTGTATGCGATGGAGATGTCAATTTCCCTGCGGAAACCTCCCAAAGGGATCAATAAAGTTGTCTATCTATCTATCTATCTATCTATCTATCTATCTATCTATCTATCTATCTATCTATCTATCTATCTAAATTTATGGCTGAGCATGTGAAGAAAAACCTCACGTATGTTGTTACCTGAATATATAGAATGCTATAAGCATTGCACTTCCCAGAACAGCTCCCACTATAACTCCAGTCATGGCTGATACTCCTAGTCCACCTGTGTGAAAGAGCAATAATTGATGAGAAGCATACACTCTCCATGGTCAGATGTCACAGGTTTCAGTGAACAAGGATGCATCATATTTACAGGATTTGTCCGGCATCTCTGAATGTGCATTTTGTGTTCCTTTCAGGGTGAAATGGTCAATGTTGAAGGCAGGCAGCAGCTGAAAAGTTCCATTTACACCAAAGTAGTTGGCCACCACCTATAAGTTAACATTCATCAGTTGAGTTTCCACAAGCAGCATCTTCTGCCTTTAAAGAAGTTAGGACCTTATGATACAAATGATTATTTTTCTTACCTCATATGTTCCTGCTTCAACATCTGTCATGGCCATCAAAGAGAAATCTCCATTCCTGTCACCATTGACATCCATGGACACTTGGCCAGCAATTCCTTTCAACCATTATGGGAAAAAAATGGAACATTATTTCAATAAAATCCAAAGAATGCAGGGGAAGAAAGGGAAAGGCAGATTTCCTTTACATTCTTGAAATGTAATAATATCCAAGGCTTTATAATCTAACATTCATATATTAATACATTTGTCAAACATGACACAGACAAAAAAAATGGACGTTCCAAATCCAGATGGACTGACAGGCCAGATAAATGAAGAAATGTTCTGCCAACTTCAGCAGTGAACTGGGCAAAACTCTGCTGTTATACAGACCAAGAAGCTATATACTGGGGTGGTGCCAAGGTCCAACATGTCATTGAGTGGCCTGTCAACCCTGCTGTCCTTCAGGGCAGCTTGGAGAGTGATTAAACGGCTTGTATAACTGGTTGCCCTGGTGTGCTTTCATTTCTGTGTATATAATATATATTCTTTCCTCTCTATTTCTTGTACATATGTCCATATGCTTTTGCTTATACTATTTTATTTTATTTTACTAGATTTTATCTGTGGTTCTTAAGAATGTTGTTTTTTTATGTGCAACTCTGCTACTGTGACCAAGCAATTTCCCTTGTGGATTAATAAAGTTTATAAAGTCTAGGTCAATGGTGCTTAACCTACACAATCAAGTGTATCTGTAAGTTCAGATGTTCAGAAGGGCAGATGGTGCCAGGTGAGCCAGGTATCAGTGAATGAAGGGGCATGTCAGGGGAAAACTTTATTTACGGAGGAAAGGCTTCCTTGAGAGGGTCCATATTCATCAAATCCTCTATCACACTGAAAACTGCTAGAGGAGATTTAGAAGCTTTGATACAGATTCGTTTCTTGAGCCAGTGCCAGATAAATATTGCCTCCAGCTATTGGCCAGAAAGATAAGGCTGTGAACTGTGCTGAAAACATGCTGCCTCCATCCTCTGAGAATGATAGCTGACCTGTGGAGACAACAGCGTGCTTCCAGCACAATTAAAAAGCATGTTCTGCAACTGTAGCCCAGTGATAGGCATCCTGGGAAGCTCCTGAACAAAGGAGTTGGAGTTTCGTTCTCTGAAACCATTGGCCGAGGACAACAAATATATCCCAGAAATAGGTCCCAATTGCTTATGCACCAGGCTGATGGCGTAGTCTTCTTTGATCTTTCCATCCAGAGCATATCCAAAAGGCTTAGTCTTTGTCAGCATCTTCATTGACTCTTGTTCTTTTTATAGACAGCAAAGTTTTTTGTCTGACACACCTCCAATGTGGAACAAGATGTCTGAGTACATGGTGTGTATGACGAACAAAGGAGAAGAAGAATCGTTATGGTCCACGTAGCTGCACTGTAACATTTCTGGGGACGTGCAAGTCAGGGTACGATGTAGGGTCCTGCATAGATTTCGGGGTGACAGCATACCTACTGCATCAAACTGATGCAGTAGTAAACACTGTGCGTGAGGTCTAAGGTCAGACATCAGAAATCTGCCCACATACACTATATTACCAAAAGTATTCGCTCACCTGCCTTTACTCATTCTATGAACTGAAGTGCCATCCCATTCCTAACTCATAGAATTCAATATGATGTCGGTCCACCTTTTGCAGCTATTACAGCTTCAACTCTTCTGGGAAGACTGTCCACAAGGTTGAGGAGAGTGTTTATAGGAATTTTTGACCATTCTTCCAAAAGCGCATTGGTGAGGTCACACACTGATGTTGGTCGAGAAGGCCTGGCTCTCAGTCTCCGCTCTAATTCATCCCAAAGGTGTTCTATTGGGTTCAGGTCAGGACTCTGTGCAGGCCAGTCAAGTTCATCCACACCAGACTCTGTCATCCACGTCTTTATGGACCTTGCTTTGTGCACTGGTGCACAGTCATGTTGGAAGAGGAAGGGGCCCGCTCCAAACTGTTCCCACAAGGTTGGGAGCATGGAATTGTCCAAAATGTTTTGGTATCCTGAAGCATTCAATGTTCCTTTCACTGGAACTAAGGGGCCAAGCCCAGCTCCTGAAAAACAACCCCATACCATAATTCCTCCTCCACCAAATTTCACAGTTGGCACAATGCAATCTGAAATGTACCGTTCTCCTGGCAACCTCCAAACCCAGACTCGTCCATCAGATTGCCAGATGGAAAAGCGTGATTCATCACTCCAGAGAACGCGTCTCCACTGCTCTAGAGGCCAGTGGCGGCGTGCTTTACACCATTGCATCCGACGCCTTGCATTGCACTTGGTGATGTGTGGCTTGGCTGCAGCTGCTCGGCCATGGAAACCCATTCCATGAAGCTCTCTGCGTACTGTACTTGGGCTAATCTGAGGGTCACATGAAGTTTGTAGCTCTGTGGCAAATGACTGTGCAGAAAGTCGGCGACCTCTTTGCACTATGCGCTTCAGCATCCGCTGACCCCTCTCCGTCACTTTACGTGGCCTACCACTTCGTGGCTGAGTTGCTGTTGTTCCCAAACGCTTCCATTTTGTTATAATAGAGCTGACAGTTGACTGTGGAATATTTAGGAGCGAGGAAATTTCACGACTGGATTTGTTGCACAAGTGGCATCCTATGACAGTTCCACGCTGGAATTCACTGAGCTCCTGAGAGCGGCCCATTCTTTCACAAATGTCTTGTTTCACAGTCTGCATGCCTGAGTGCTTGAATTTATACACCTGGGGCCAGGCCAAGTGATTAGAACACCTGATTCTGATCATTTGAATGGGTGAGCGAATACTTTTGGTAATATAGTGTATGTGTGAATGTGTGCGTGCTTGTGTGAGTGAATGGGTAGATGTGTCTCCGACAGTAAAAAAGCGCTTTGAATACCAATAGGTAGAAAAGCGCTATATAAAAACAAGGCCATTTACCATTTACCATATGAAGGATAGGGGACAATACTGTGAGGACAACATTCTATTCAAGTCAATTCAGTTTTATTTATATAGCCTCAATAACAATACAAATCGTCTCAAGACACTTTACAAAATCCCTCCTGTAACCCCCAGAGCAAGCCTGAAGGCAACGGTGGCCAGGAAAAACTTCCCTTTAACAGGAAGAAACCTTGAGTACAACCCAGCTCATATGGAGGGACCCATCTGCCTAAGGCCAGCTGGGTACAGACAGAAGAAAGAGAGGAGAGAACAGCAAGATAAACATACATCTGTCATAGATACTCAAGTGGATAACAGCAGGATTCCATGGAGACTGGGCAGGCTGATGAGACCACGACAACAGATGTAGTATGGAGCTCTACATTATATCAGTTTTGGCAAGTGAAGACTGGTTTAGTACTGGTTTGAGGGAAGGGCCTATCATTGTCCGTCAGATTCCTGTTAGAAAGATTCTTTAATCCTTTTGTGAGGACATCGAAATAGTGGACAAGAGAGGCTGTGGAGGATCTTCAGGTGTGTTTGGACTGTAATGACTGTGACATAATAAAAATACCTACCACCAGTGGCCTTGGTTCAGCACCCACTGTCACTGATTTGCGGTGATTTGTCGTCTGTGCTATTCTCCACAGATACCGTGTATCTCTCTCTAGTGTTGGTAAAATGATTTCGTAGCTCATGGTGAGCTGCTGTTGGGCCAGGTCAGTCCTAGCTGTTCTGAGGGATTCTCTGTCTCCTGATCTGAAAGCAGTATCCTGGATTTTGAGCAGAGTGCGTATCAGCCATGGTGGTTGGCACGCACGGTGAAGGTTTTTCAATTCAGTCATATTTGCGGTGGTGATTTGTCGTCTGTGCTATTCTCCCCAGATACCGTGTATCTCTAGTGTTGGTAAAATGATTTCGTAGCTCATGGTGAGCTGCTGTTGGGCCAGGTCAGTCCTAGCTGTTCTGAGGGATTCTCTGTCTCCTGATCTGAAAGCAGTATCCTGGATTTTGAGCAAAGTGCGTATCAGCCATGGTGGTTGGCACGCACGGTGAAGGTTTTTCAATTCAGTCATATCATTCATGCACTTAATGTATGGAATCACTGTGTCTGCATACTCCTGCAATTCAGTGTGATTGCTGTATGCATGTCTGTGAAGGTTCTCAGTCATCCAGGTCATGGTATATCCAAAAAGGGTTCAAAAAAGGACGTTTCACCATTCATCCGAGTAGCTTCTTCAGTTCTAGGGGACTGGTGAGAAGTCTGAGGTTTAAATAGGAACTCCTAATGAGGTTTAAATAGGAGCCTACTGAACCCTTTTTGGATATATGGTAAACTCATTCTTCTTCATTCATTCATCTTCTATACCCGTTTAGTCCTGTTAAGGGTATAAACTCAAGCAACATTATTTTGGCACAACCACAGCAGGTTGACAGCATGCTTTGTGTAAACCCACAGGCCATCCATGCAACATACCCAATAGCAAGATTCAGATTCTTGTGTATGCGTCAACATTTTAAGTTATCCAGGCCTATGATATCCTATCATATCATCAGTTATCAATTATCATACATTTTAACAATATCATATTAACATTGGTTATCTAGTGCAATGAGTGTGTTTTACCTTCAAATGTTCTGTTCCACATGCGTGAGGTGATCTCATTCCCATTGTTCTTGCTGTATCCATCTTTCATGGCTTCACGCAAGGCTATTGCATACAGCAACATGGCATCATGGAATCCCTCAACATACATGTTCACCTGACATGAAGCATATAATCATAAAGAATAAGAAGTCATTGTACTGATTGTACTGTTACAGCCATAAATTACATGGGATGCTTGATGTCAATTTCTTTATATTAACGCAGATCTGCCATTGACAACAAGCCTCCCAGGGGACTCTTGGTCCCTCCCAATTAAATCTGAAAAAATGACTTGAAAAAACGTCCAGCCAATACAGGTCAAAGACCGCTTACACTATTTCTGACTATTTCCAAATAATGTTTAAATGGACAATACATAAGTTGGAAAGAATCATTACAGTTGATGCTGTTTTCAATACTACCATATAAGGAAGTGATTTCTTTATTAATTATGTCAGTGCCATGTGCGTATAAAATGAAGGGGCAATATTAAAACTTTACTACTCAAATTGATGGAAAGATTGTTTAGCTACATATAAAAAAGCTCTCCGTAATGCTGGACCTGCACTTTATTTGTCATTGACACTGGGACGGTTTTTGCTATGGGCAATGTGGGGGCCATTTGAGGGCCATGTGTGGGCCATGTGAGGGCGCACGAGCGCCCCCTTAAAAAAAAAAAGGTAAAAAAAATCGCCAGTTTTCTAGACTACCGCTCATTTCCACGTCAAGTTAGTGGACTTTCACGTCAACTTACGGGTGCTGAGAGTCATACGGGAGAGGGGGACGGGGGATCAAGTTGCGACTGCAGAGGTTGGCAAAGAGGAGGGAGGCAAGGGATAGACTTTTCCCAGGCCACACAACACAAACTGCTTCCAAATAAATTGTATTTCATTCCTAAAATTAACATAGACCTATACCCACATGTAATTAATTGGGTTATGTGAAAAATGACCAAAAAAAATAAATAAAATAAAATAAAAAATCTGTGCAGTCATCTACGTCACTACTTGCTAATATGTAGCTATTAGCCACAGAAGACGACTGTATTTGTTTTTTAGTTTTGTTTAACTAGCAACTATTAGAATTAAGGCAATTGCACGTCACACCTGTTGTTAATGATAATGGCAGTTGTAAACAGGGTGAAAAACCCAGGTTGAAAAATCTTCTACAGTCTGAGCACTGAATTCAGATTATTAATTATCTGCTATTTCTCTATGTACAAAACTGGTGTGTTATCATAACTGGAACTGTTCAGAAGGTATTTGGGTGATGCAAATCAAAACTCGTATGTAAAATACGAAATAGTTGTATTAGTGCAGGAACCTTTTTTAAGTAGTTTTTTATTTATTTATAATTTTAGCTTTCTTCAGGGATTTTTTCAAGCATGGTTATTAGAGCATGAGATGAAGGATTTGTGTAATTTTCACAAATGGTTCGCCCAGGGCGTAAATCTAGCCAGGACCGCCTCTGCATTAACAGAGGAAAGCAAGAACAATCCCAAATGTCTCTCAGCACTGTAGTCATACTAAAAAATATGCAACAGCTCTGTTAAGCCATCTATTTCTTTAGCTACTTGTAGTAATGACTTCATGAGCTTTTTCTACTACTGAATTGTATGCTAATAGAGAGAATTCAAGACACATTCCCTCAACTTCCAAATATATATCTAGTGGAGTGGAGTAGCATTACAGAAATCTCTTGGAACTAAATTGTATTTAGACCACTTTTCTCCAATAGATCTGTCTGAGCTAACTTAATCAATTACCTACCGCTGGCTTAAATTTTACTTATCAGATAAATTCCAATGTGTCCATGTCAATGATGATTTTTCTATTTATACAAAATATCTTCTACAGTGTTCTGTGCTAGTTTTTTTTTTTTTTTTTTTACTTTTCAAATGCTTCCAAAAACTGACCTCATTAAAAAACTCATGGCTGGCAATCAAAGATAAAACTTCAAGTGAAAGAGTTTAAATCAAAAGGACAAACAATTTTGAGTGGACTTAAAGGGATTTAACTGGAAGAATGTGAAGTGGTACCACATTATTAAATTATGGGACATATTTCTAAATATTTTGGTTGGTTAACATTTTGGTTTACTTCTTTTGTAGTATATTTGAGTGTTTTATTATTGTGGGTTGGAGGTGGCACTCACTCTACTGCAGAGTCTGCTACTGCCAAGCTCTATATCATATCTAGTGAATCGAATCTGAGTATACCAGAAGCTATCCTGAACAGTATGATCCTGAGATACTGACACAAGCCCATATTTTTCATGCACATATTTTTCCACACTACATCAAAACAACTTCCAGAGAGGTTAGAGGTGAACTCCAAGGTCAAGGTATATCAGTGCTAGATCGCACCATACATTGCTGTTTGAGCCAAAGGACCTAATGTAAGACGACAGAAGAGGACTCTGTTGTTGGGTTGGGATTTGTCTAAATCAGGGGTCGGCAACCAAAAATGTTCAAAGAGCCATATTGGCCCAAAAAAACAGAAACCATAGCCTACCTGTCTGGAGCCGCAAAAAATTAAAAGCCTTATATAAGCCTGTCAGTATATTAGCTATATAAGCCTACTATTAAAATGACTAAGTAGGGTACAAATACAAAATGAACATTAATGATTAAATGTTTATTTTCCCTGCAGCGCATCATGGAGAGAATGACGCACCACGTGACTACGCTGCTGTACGATACTTGGTGCTTCAAGTTTAACTTCCATTACAATATTGATGTTTTATGTTTTGTTGCATTGATTAAATTATAGAAATACAAGAAATAGAAATACAGATTTTTGGTGTCATTTTTTTTTATTTTGAGGATTCGAGAGAAAAAAAACTTTTTGCGATCCTCTCATACTCGGTGTGCCGTCTGTAGCCACTGAAATCAGGTGGTTAGTGTTTATTCCTCTCTCATTTAAACACTGCAGCACAGCCTCACAGATGTCCTCCCCCCGTGTTTGGCCTTTCAGTGATATTAATTCGATCATTTCTTCTTGCGGCCCATCAGAGTTCACATACCCGCATAACAGAGCTGTCTGTTCGATATCGGTCACGTCACACGACTCATCGCAGGCAATTGATTAAGCTGGAGCTGAATTGATGTCCTTGATTTGCCGATCGGTGATGTTGTTTGCAATTTTAATGGCCCTTTCCTTCACTGTCTTTGCGGAGAGAGGCATGTCTTTCATTTTCTGGATTATCTCGGTTTTGTTTTTGAAGTCCGAAAATAGGCACTCTGATATTTGAATGAATGAATCCTTCATGTGGCTACTCGCCATCGGTGAATGGTTTCCCTCGCTTTATTATCTCCCGGGCTGCAACAAAACTTGCAGCAGTAGTAGAGTTTGGAGATGCAATCCACTTCTTCAAACTGTTTTGGCGGTCCTCTAATTTCTCCACAAGCACTGCAATTGCACCTTTTCTCTCAGTCCCAACTGGGTGCTCGGCTGCAATTTTAGCATGTTTTAGCTGGAAATGTCGCTCCAAATTGCTCTTCTTGTTATTTGACAACCTCTCATTGCAAATCAAACATGCAGGCAATCCTTCAGCATTGGCAATGAAAGCAAACGTTTCTTTCCATTCTTCCTTAAATCCTCTGTTCTCATCAGCAATCTTTCTCTTTTGACTTTGGGATCCATGGCTTATCACACACCCCCGTTTGTTTACAACAGCCACCCGCCTGTTCTGGGACTGCTTTGCTGCATCTAGCAAAGGGAGGTTTGAATCTGTGCAGTGTACAGTGCAATCTCAAGACTATCAAGGCCTTCGAAATGTGCTACACAGTGTCAGAAAGCTTGGTCTTAGTTGTAGGCTATTTGTCCTCCAACAGAATATGACAGAATATGCAGAAAATGCTAAAAACACCCAATAATGGCTTAGAACATACCACTGGACTATTATATTATTATTAAGTGGCCTGCCATCAGGGACATGCAGTCAGGGGACATCATCTGTCATCATGTAAATAAATGACAATAAAATAAATTATACTATTGACAAAATAAATCATACTGTTCAGTCTGTGATATAAATGGAATTTCTGTAAGATTCCCATCATTTTGATAATTTTTGTTTTTAGTTTTTATAGCTAGTGAGCCAAGGGCTGATGCTGTTACTCTTCTATGCTGAGTCAACTGGACGACAGTGTTCCATTTTTTGGGATCTTAAAACATTGTCGAAACTACCTTCAGTCAAAACAGGAAGTGGCGAATGATGGAAGCCATTTTGTTGAACAGTATGTATAAAAATGGATCAAATCATCAGAAGATTTAACAATTCAGTATATATATTTGATTCAGGTGACTATTTGTTTTTAAATTAAAATATTTGTGTTTGTTTCTCACTAGGTACTCTCATGTTAAACGTAACCAGTTAGAGTGAAAGAAGCCAATTGAATGGCGAATTTAAGCTGTTCTATTGCATTTTATAATTGTAAATTGGTGCCTCACCATCCACGAACCGCACTGCACGTACGAAGGGTGCGTCGGCACAAAAACATTTCGTACGCTGACAGAAAAGTTCAAATGACTGCGAACTAGGGATGGGCGATATGGACTAAAAAAATGATCCTGATAATTTCTGCTATTTATGACAGTAACGATGAAAATGACAATAAATAAACACCGTTTTAGCCTAATCCTTTCGAGTGCAGTGCATTGGCAAGTTTCATCTGAGTTTCCTTTTTTTTTTTTTTTTTTTTACCAGACGCTTTGGATGAAGTCAACGGTGCTTCTTGCACATTTTCTTCATATTCTGGTTTGAGCTGTGTTTTAGTGGCGTTACTGTCCTTTGTATGCACTATTTGTTTGCAAACCTTGCATGTTGTAAATTGCTGCTCCGCATCAGACTTTTAAAACCAAACCATTTGAACATAATGTGTGGAGCCTCGTCTAGGAACGAGCTCCTCATTCCTGGCGTATCTACTCCGCCTTCCGCCGTTGTCAGTTTGTCAATATTCCACATGTGTTGGGCTTCAAGCGTGCTGCGCACATACACTGTAAAAAGGGACCAGCTCAATAAGTTATCCTGGTTTGTTTTTATCATTTAAATCAACTTAACATAATGAGTTGAAAAATTTCAACTTAATTTATTTAGTTCTTGGTATTCCAACTTAAGAGGTTAAGCCAATTCAATGAAATGGAAATTTCAGTGTGTCAAACTAACTTGACAATATGAGTTATACAATGGTAACTGGACCTCTCATGACCTGACCGTGACCCTTGGTGTGGTAGCAATATTATTGCGCCGCAAAAATAGTGCTTAAAATGTCGTCTTGATTTGATAATGGACAAATAATTTTCATATAAGATCTTTTAAAATACTAATGGAGCTCCACTCGGTTGCAGCTGTTAATTAAAAGAAGAAGAGGAACAGTTGTTGTCGATCAGATAGAACGATTAGAGAAGTGGCGGAGGATTACATTTGTCAGCAAAATCAGGACGCGGCCGGATCTTCTTTCTTATCTGGACAAGCTGCAGGTGTAGAAGAGAAATTGTCGGGAAAACAGTATTAAGGTAAGTAACTGCATTTATTTTTTATAAATACAATTAATGAATAGTCGAATTTCACGCGTTCTAAAAACGAAATGATTAAACAACGGCTTGTTGTTTGAGGTGTTGGTTAATTTGAGCCTAACATAGTCGTATTTCACTTTTTAAACTTCAAGTAGTATTGTGAGTAGTTAGCCAGAGTTGTATGGTATCCAGACCTTTAGAAGCGCCTTCGTGGCTTTTGGTAAAACTTTTCTTTAAAACTGGTGCTTTGTTTGTAATGTTTGTCGAGTTAACGGCTTCACTAGGCTCTGTATCAGTAATTAGTCGCGACCCGCGCGCGTCTTCGTCCGCCATTAAAGGTGCAGTAGGCAAGATTGTGAAGATCCAGGACTTAGCCAAAAAATTTGAACATCGACAACTTCTCAGTCCCTCCCCCCTTTCCGCTAAAGCCCAAAACAGGCTAAACCAAGGTTAGGATGTTTCTGAAAGTAGCCTACATCGGTGATGTTTGCTATCAGTAACAGTTAGAAGCATTCATTGTGGCGTTTTATTCCACAGTTTAGATTTATCAATTTGCTATGTGGTAGATGACCGTGCATGACGTGCGCGGGGAAGGGGAGGGCACTATGAAATGCGTGTCCATGAGCAGTGATTGACACTCTGTTAGATACACCCCTGGCCTTGATTGGTGCACAGAGCGGTGGATGTCTTGCAAATCGCGCTACAGGCTCTAGGAGGGACCAGAAGAGCCATTTTTTATTTTTATTTTAAATTACCTGCTTCATGCAATTATACTTGACCATAGGGTCAGTTTTAGCAAATATGACAGAAAATTAGTTTTATAAAAGTTGCCTACTGCACCTTTAAGCCTAATTTATGGTACTTTGGCAGTACTGCTCTCTGACAGTAAGACAGCGCAGCCAAACTGTTGCTATCTTTCTGGGTGCAAGACCCCAGTCTGCAGAGGTAAATGCAATCCTCTTTATGTGTCAACTCCGTTACAAGTATGTATATAGGTCACACTGCTACATTCTCCCACACACTTAACGTCTACGCACTTTTCAGTCATACCACTAACACGTGAATGTGAAATAAGTTAAAAATAAGCGTTTTTGCTTGTTTTTGTTTTTATATCATAGTCTAATGTATGTTGGGCTTTCTTTTTTTAAGGTGCTGCTGTCCATAAAAGTTTGGCAACATTTGGATGAAGTGGAGCTGTAAGTTTTGCAGTTTTGCCACATACAATCAAAAAACCATAATCACTCATTACAAAGACAGACATGGACGTGAAAGACGGGGCTTGAGCTGCATTTACCCCAGCTGTCTAACTGTGCTCCAATGACGTGGATTTTGCAAAGCATATCAAAGGGGCTTTTCTCCCCTCTTCTACCCTCTCCACCTCCTATGTTATGTCCGAACTATGTTGATTAATATCTGTCTCCTCAGATTAGGGCAGAATTCCAACTACTGTGACTGAGGACCTCCTGGAGAAGTTTTTTGCAGGACTGGATGGTCTTGTACCTAGACTACTGGCAGTTTACAGAGCAGCGACCAGGAGTGGAAGGAAGCAGTCACTCCAGAAACTTTTGGACTGCCTTGAAGAAGATGTAAGTTGAAGAGCAGATGACTAGGAAGAGACATTTTTTAGTTTGTTTTCAACATTTCCATCTTACTGCATGTTTCTTCGTCTTGTAGGACACAAATGGGAGAAGAAGGGCGGCTGCGCTTCTTGGCCTGCCACACTACATATCCGGCGAAGATTCTTCTAATGTCATCAGGATGTGCGATGTAAGAATAATTGTCTGTAATGACAAATTGTATGTGTTTGTGCATTTTTGTCTATCTCCTATCCTTCCTCTTCTTCTTTCTATCCCTCCTTCCCTCTTCTTCATTTTCCCTCCTTGTCTCTTTGTCCTTTATGCCCTGTCTCACTCCTTTTCATTCCTATATATAATAGTGTGTTGAATTATAAAAATGAAAATGGTCTTACTCTGTTTCTTTTCTTTTCAGGGTATACAGCTGGGCCTGCTGATCCCTTTTGAAGGGAATGAACAGAGAGACGTTCATTATTTTGAGTGGAGGAATTCATTTTGGCCAAGATTGTATTATTGTTATGGTTATGTTTGATTGTTATTATTGTTCAATAAATGTATATGAACAGTAAGTTTATTCAGTGTAATATTTAGGAAACTGGTTAACTTGCGCTTATGAGTCAAGACGAAATCAGTAATTGAAAACTTAAGTTTGCTCAATGTCCAACTCTAAGTTCAAAAGCTGCCTTAAAAACATAAGTTAAAATAACTTGAAAAGGCAATTGGTGTGAATATATATAGTTGGTTAAACTGAAAAATGTAAGTTGAAAGGTGTAGTTGTATGCTTTATTGACAAGACATAGCAAGTTTTCTCCAATGGGTTATGTAATAGTTAGTTGTCTGAACTCAAATTATCAAGTTAAAATGCTACAGAATCATGAGTTAAATAACTATAGCTGAACTTTTTGAATTGAAACAACATAACCATACGTTAAGTTAACAAGAGAAAATAAGTTTTATTTAATGCATAATGTGACATAACAAGTCATTTCAACTCAGAGTATCAAGTTCAAACAACAAATGGTAATTGATTAAGCTATTTATCAAACTTGCCTTCCTGAGCTGAAATAAAGCTTTTTTCAAAGTTGAGTTTACTCATATATTTAAGGCAGCTTTTGAACTTAAGTTTATAAGTTAAACCAACCTGAAATTTATTACAGTGTATGTACGTCATCAATGGAAACTATTTTTCGCGGGATGACATATTCTTACCTTGGGGAATGTTTTTGACGATATATCGATAAAATATCGCACATCCCTACTGCGAACATGTACATGCCTCACAGCAACCTCATGGTTGGTACGTTTCTACAGCTGTTGATCCTTTGGCAACACTTAGGTGATGCTGGGAAACCGTCATAATAAATGAATGTGAAAACCCTGAAGACTGAGCGGAACCATGCAAGCTGCGTGGGATGGAAACCACATGTTTACATACACTGTGTTAAAATACACATTAACCTTTTTTTCATCGCTGTCCGAAGTCAAATCAGACTAAACCTCTCCTGTTTTAGCTCAGTTAGGGTTACCAAAATTATTTTTATTTCCTAAAAGCCACAATAATGAGAGAGAGAATTTCTTAGAGAATGTTTTATACTTTGTAATTTTATAATTTGGTAGCACTGCCTTTAAACTGTATGACTTGGGTCAAATGTTTTGGGTATACTTCCACAAGCTTCTTGCAATAGTCTGCTAGAATTTTGGTCCATTCCTCCTGACAGAAGTTGTGAAAATGAGTCAGGGTTGTAGGCCACCTTGCTCGCACACACCTCTTTGGATCTGCCCACAAAATTTCTATGGGATTGAGATTGAGGCTTTGTGATGACCACTCCAAAACATTGATTTTGTTGTCCTTAAGCCACTTTGTAACTACTTTGTTAGTAGGTCATTGTCCATTTGGAAGACCCATTTGAGCCCAAGATTTAACTTCGTAGCTGATGTCTTGAGATGTTGTTTCAATATTTCGACATAATGTTCTTTGCTCATCATGCCGTCTATTTTATGAAGTGCACAACAAGGAAGCAGTGTATTTGAGGTGTAGCCTAAAAATACATCCACAGGTGTGCCTCCAAATAACTCAAATGTTGTCTGTTAACCTATCAGAAGCTTCCAAAGCCATGACATCATCATCAGGGCTTTCCTTCATTGTTTACAGACATAATAATCTTTGTGTATGTAAACTTCTGACTTTGAAGAAAGTAATAAAAAAAATCTCTCTCTGTCATTATTAGGGCATTTAGCAAATAGAAATAATTTTAGTAATCCGAACTAACCTAAAACGGGAGAGGTTTAGTCTGATTTAACTTCAGACAGTGAGGAAAAAATGTTTATGTCTTTTAACACAGTGTATGTAAACGTCTAGTTTCAACTGTATATCAAATTACCATACAATGCATCTGAAAAGGTCAACATTAAAGCACAATTTGCAGCAAGAGACAATTTTCTGAATGTAATCAGAGCTATCGAATGCACAGACACTGCTATACAATTGCTATCACATGATGAATTTGAATATGTCAACAGGAAACATTTCCATTTGATCAATATACAGATCATGTGTCGTGTGCAAATGCAATTAACCAACATTGTGACACATGGAGGACAGCTGCCAAAGAGTACATTTTTGTGCGCCTCCACTCCAGTGAGGAGCATCATTTGCTTTTTGTAAAGTCCTTCTTTTTTTCCCGTCTTACTCATCTTATGTTTTCATTTTCAGGTGGTCTATCAACAACTCACCACAGACCCCTTCGTGCCTATCACTTCTGTTCTCCCCTCAACTCCCACACCCACTGAGAAGACCAGCCCTATGACTGTGACGTCTGGCCAGGTGAGAAGACAGCTGGAGTGAGTCAAGCAAGACAAGGCAGACCCAGACCGTGTCAACCCCCAGGTCCTGAGGACTTGCGCTTCACAGCTGTCTAGCATCCTGCACTTCATCTTCAGTCAGTAATGTGGGGCATCACACGGGACTGTGCTGTCTTCATTTCTGTTCACTCTTTACACCTTAGTATAGCTCAGGGTCCTGCCACCTGCATAAGTTCTCTAATGACTCTGCAGTGGTTGGGAGATGGACAGGAGGTCGAGTACAGGACACTGATCGGAGACTTTGTAGTGGGGCTGGGCGATAAAACGATAACATTAATAGACACGTGGTCGATATCAATAGAAAATACGTTCGATAGAATGTAATTACACTTGAACCCCGTAAGAGAAAAATAGGAAGAAAACCCAGAGCCACAACTGCAAGTCATTCTGGGGGATGTAGGCAGAGGAAGGACTTTAGCCTCTCACCCTATCATGGCCCTGCTAAGCCAACAACAACAACAAAAAAGAACGGCGTGGAGTGAAAGCAGAATATGAGTGCGACAGCGCGAGAGGAAATTGTAGATAAAAAAAAGGGAAAGATCGCATTAGCAGTTTAAATCAGACATGAGTCAGACCGATGTGGTCTGCAAACCTGGTGGCGAGTGAGCATATTAATTGTCTCTTGTCTCTCTTGATTAGTAGTGTAAGAGTCAGTTAAGTTTGGTTTATCTGCCGGCCAAGTGTGTGGCTGCTGACTTGGTTAAGAAGGGATCGTCGTCGTCTTTGTTGGCCGGTTGTATGAAATTTAAATGCGATTGAATATGTCATTGTTATCATTTTTTAAAAATTAAAATGACGGATAAAAATTATTTATGACAGTATTTTTATGACCCTGTCAGTCAAAATGACAGAAAAACGAAAAGTCTAGCGTACTGCAGCAGTGCCACACGACAAAACACCAATAGCAATACAAAGAAATGATGAATGCAGCTTAGCACAGTTGGGAAGTTTGGGTAAAACAGGTTAAAAAAAATATTCAATAATTGTCGATATCGACTGATATGAAACACTTATATCGTGATACATTTTTCAGCCATATCGCCCAGCCCTACTTTGTAGATTGGTCACAGGCAAACCACCAACTGCTCAATGTGGACAAGACCAAAGAGCTGTGGACCAGTGTACCTGAGTCCACATGAACAGCACACTGGACTGGAGAGACAACAGCAATGCTGTATACAAGAAGGGCCTGAGTAGACTCTACTTCCTGAGGAAACTTAGGTCTTTCAACATATGCAGCAAGATGGTGGAAATTTTTTACCAGTCTATTGTTGCAAGTGCACTCTACTTTGCTGTGGTTTGCTGAGGGAGCATCAACAGCAAAAAAGGATCAACAAAATAATCCAAAAGGTCATGTTGTTGGCAGTGAGTTGGAGACGTTTGTCTCAGTGAGGGACAGGAGGACACCGGACAAACTGCTCTCCATCATGGACAATCAGTTAATTACTTGTTTCTTTACTTGTGTTGTCAGTCTACCAACTTGTGATTGTATAGACAGTAGTGGGTGGATGTTCCACCTAGTTGGGACTTGCATATATCTCATGAAGTACACACTGGCACAACGAAAGGCATACAAGCTACAAAAGTCCTGTTGGAACACACAAAGCAGGATAGGAAAAACTGTGCCAAAACTCAACCAATGGCAGTTCAAGATGAATAAATCCTTTCATACCTTACTCACTCCACACCACTCAAGTCAGACTCTCTAATTGGACAAATGACAGTGGAATCCCCAGGGTAACCCACAATTTATCCCCCTCAAAGGGGGATCTCGCATCTGATCTCTGATTTCATTTGGAAGTGGTCTGGGTCACATGTGACTAGATGTGTCCTTTGGTCATGTGAACATGATGTGTCCTAAATTGCTGACACCTACACTCAACAGGGGTGCTCCTGTGTCAATGGAGTTTTGCGTCATTCATTCAGAAAAAAACACCACTATCATAAATGATAAATAAATAAATATTATGTCCTTGCGGCTGTTAACTAAAACTACCTACCTAAACTAACTCTTAATTATTGATGCTGCTGTGTTGATCTATGAGGAGCTGCATGTAATGGTTTATTTGCATACAGAACAGAACCTTCGCTTTACCTGCAGAATTAAAGCCCTTCTACTGTCGACTCTGGTGCTTCTCCATAACATCAGGAAAGATCAGCAGCTGTGCATCATGTGACCAAGCAAAGAAAATGGCCTGTCCTTTTTGTGCTCTGAAGACACAAACCAGAGCTGGGCCTCTGAAGTCCAACTGCAAGCTGAACGACCAAAACGTCACGACCATGAGTCTTTCCTCTTTTACTGCTACACTGCTATGGCAGCATAGGAACACATGCCTCAACTCATCCATGCTGACATGCACTGACCCCTAGCACCATCCCACCTCCTTTAAATATGCAGATTTTTACAAAGCCTTGGTGCCATAGCCACAGGAAGCTAACATTCTCCTTTTTCCAGTATTACCTGGAAGGCTTCAGAGACTTTGTCAGACATTGTACCCTCACAGATGCACACATAGAATCTTGGCAGTGCAACCTGATTTTCAAAATCTTAGAACTTAGAAATATGATTCATTATAGAAGTGCAGAACAAATACAGGTGAAGTATGGACTGTAGTGAATGTTCTTCTTTCAATTGTTCTTTGCCCTTTCTTATCGTTTATTTGTGATTAGACAGCTTTTATATTTTTAATATCATTTGTTTTTCTTTAAGAGAGGTTATTTTGATGTAATTTTTATGCGGGTTGTGGTAACTGGTAGAGGAAGTCAGTGCTTACTCTCACACCTTCACTCTTCACATTACAGTGAAAAACTGTGACTTATTTATTTATTTAGGTGGTGTGTGGCGTGCCGTAAATATCACTTGTAATTAACTTTTAAATTAAGTTCTGGCAATTCATAATCATTCCAATTATTATTAATCATTGCTAATAACCCCATTTGCCCCTAAAGCCCAGTAACCTTAAAGATATGATATTCTATCTGGCGGTCATATGACACATTTTCAGAAAAGGTTGCAACCATTCGTTGAAAATATAAACAACCAGTTTTGACCTAATGCCTCAAAATCTGTTTTCCTTTCTCACCCCGCCTTTTTCTTATTCTCCTCCTTGATTGTTGTTTTTTTCAAATGTGGTAAGTGTTGAATCTTGTTTCCTACTAGGACATTTAAAACTAATACAATAAATCTACATCTACATTTGCAATTGATCATACATACAGTCCCCTCCAAAAGTATTGGAACAGTGAAGCAAATTCCTTTATCTTTTCTGTGGACTGGAAACATTTGAGTATGACACCGAAAAACAAATATGAGACAAAAATTCAACATTTCAGCTTTGATTTCCAGGTATTTACATCTGGTTCTGATGCACAACTTAGAAGATAACATTATTTGTAAAGGAACACTACATTTCTGGGTGATCAAAAGTATTGGAACATGTGACTGACAGGTGTGTTTTGTTGCCCAGGTGTTTCCTATTACACTAATTATTCAAACAATAAATAGCACTTGCTCAGTTTCACATTTGGGTTTTGCCAGAGGAGACTGCATTTACAGCAAGAAGTGTAACAAACATGAAAACCAGAGAGCTGTCTATGAGGGAGAAAGAGGCAATTGTGAAGCTGAGAAAAGATGGAAAGTCGATCAGAGCCATTGGACAAACATTGGCCATAGCCAGTACAACCATTTGGAATGTCTTAAAGAAGAAGGAAACCACTGGTGTACTAAGTAACAGACGTCGAACAGGTAGACCAAGAAAAACAACAGCAGTTGATGACAGAAACATTGTGAGAGCTGCAAAGAAAAACCCTAAAACAACTGTTAGTGACATCACCAACAACCTCCAGAGGGCAGGAGTGAAGGTATCAGTATCTACTGTTCGCAGAAGACTTCATGAGCAAAAGTACAGAGGCTACACCAGAAGATGCAAGCCACTCATCAGCAAGAAGAATAGGAAGGCCAGGCTGGATTTTGCAAAAAAGTATAGAGACGAGCCTCAAACATTCTGGGACAAAGTGTTATGGACTGATGAGACAAAGATTAACTTTTACCAAAGTGATGGAAAGGCTAATGTTTGGAGAAAGAAAGGATCTGCCCATAATCCCAAACACACAAGCTCAACTGTTAAACATGGTGGAGGCAATGTCATGGCTTGGGCTTGTATGGCTTCTTCTGGGATGGGCTCATTAATCTTCATTGATGAGGTAACACCTGATGGCAGCAGCAAAATGAACTCAGAAGTCTACAAAAACATTTTGTCTGCCAATTTAAAGAAAAATGCAACCAAACTGATTGGGAGATCCTTCATCATGCAGCAAGATAACGACCCAAAACACACTGCAAAAACAACAAAGGAGTTCATCAGGGGCAAGAAGTGGAAGGTTTTAGACTGGCCAAGTCAATCTCCAGACTTGAATCCTATAGAGCATGCTTTTCACTTGCTAAAGAGGAAACTGAAGGGAACAACCCCCCGAAACAAGCAACAGCTGAAAGAGGCTGCAGTGAAAGCCTGGAAAAGCATCACAAAAGAAGAATGCAAAAGTTTGGTGATGTCAGTGGGTCACAGACTTGATGCAGTTACACTATATTACCAAAAGTATTCGCTCACCCATTCAAATGATCAGAATCAGGTGTTCTAATCACTTGGCCTGGCCCCAGGTGTATAAATTCAAGCACTCAGGCATGCAGACTGTGAAACAAGACATTTGTGAAAGAATGGGCCGCTCTCAGGAGCTCAGTGAATTCCAGCGTGGAACTGTCATAGGATGCCACTTGTGCAACAAATCCAGTCGTGAAATTTCCTCGCTCCTAAATATTCCACAGTCAACTGTCAGCTCTATTATAACAAAATGGAAGCGTTTGGGAACAACAGCAACTCAGCCACGAAGTGGTAGGCCACGTAAAGTGACGGAGAGGGGTCAGCGGATGCTGAAGCGCATAGTGCAAAGAGGTCGCCGACTTTCTGCACAGTCAATTGCTACAGAGCTACAAACTTCATGTGACCTTCAGATTAGCCCAAGTACAGTACGCAGAGAGCTTCATGGAATGGGTTTCCATGGCCGAGCAGCTGCAGCCAAGCCACACATCACCAAGTGCAATGCAAGGCGTCGGATGCAATGGTGTAAAGCACGCCGCCACTGGCCTCTAGAGCAGTGGAGACGCGTTCTCTGGAGTGATGAATCACGCTTTTCCATCTGGCAATCTGATGGACGAGTCTGGGTTTGGAGGTTGCCAGGAGAACGGTACATTTCAGATTGCATTGTGCCAACTGTGAAATTTGGTGGAGGGGGAATTATGGTATGGGGTTGTTTTTCAGGAGCTGGGCTTGGCTTCCAGTGAAAGGAACATTGAATGCTTCAGGATACCAAAACATTTTGGACAATTCCATGCTCCCAACCTTGTGGGAACAGTTTGGAGCGGGCCCCTTCCTCTTCCAACATGACTGTGCACCAGTGCACAAAGCAAGGTCCATAAAGACGTGGATGACAGAGTCTGGTGTGGATGAACTTGACTGGCCTGCACAGAGTCCTGACCTGAACCCGATAGAACACCTTTGGGATGAATTAGAGCGGAGACTGAGAGCCAGGCCTTCTCGACCAACATCAGTGTGTGACCTCACCAATGCGCTTTTGGAAGAATGGTCAAAAATTCCTATAAACACTCTCCTCAACCTTGTGGACAGTCTTCCCAGAAGAGTTGAAGCTGTAATAGCTGCAAAAGGTGGACCGACATCATATTGAATTCTATGAGTTAGGAATGGGATGGCACTTCAGTTCATAGAATGAGTAAAGGCAGGTGAGCGAATACTTTTGGTAATATAGTGTATTTCAAGCAAAGGATTTGCAACAAAATATTAAGTCTTATTTGCTTTAATTATCTGTTCCAATACTTTTGAACACCTAAAAATGTGGTGCTTCTTTACAAAATATGTTATCTTCTACGTTGTGTATCGGATCCAGATGTAAGTACCTGGAAATAAAAGCTGAGATGTTGAATTTTTGTGTCATATTCATCTTTTGGTGTCAAACCCAAATGTTTCCAGCCTACAGTAAAAATAAAGGAATCAGCCTCATTGTTCCAATACTTTTCGGAGGGGACTGTAGTTACCATAAATTATCATAGTTACCATGTGTTCAAACCAGAGAATCCATCTATCTATCCACCTATCTATCCATCCATCTATCCATCTATCTGAAAAAAAAAAAGTTATATATATGTAAGATACACAGACATACATACATTTTCACAGTCTTTGCAGTCATGAAGTCCATTTTTTTCATTGGACCGTTCCATTTCCATGGAGAAATTCTCAAACTCAGGCTTGACTGTTCTGAGCAGTGTCACAGTGTTCAGAGAAGCGAAGGCTTGCCTTGCATCGTTGTCATAATGATCTTCTCTCTTCCAAGATCCATTACCTGGGATTACATTTAACAGGGAAAAACAAGGTACAAAATCAGATTAAAAATAATGGCCCCCATGCTCAACAGGGCATCATTACTTGCCTCCCTTTGTATTCTCAGGTAAGACCAAACTTGCCTGAGTTGGCAAGATTTGCTATCAGATTTGTGTGAAGATGAATGAATGAACAAAAAAAAGTGTGAAATAACTCTACATATGATATATCATATTTTAGATCCTTCAAAAAATCCTTTGCTTTGATTAGGGCTTGGCACACTCTTGGCATTCTCTAATTAGCTTCATGAGGTAGTTTATTGTTAAGTTGCAGATCCCCAACTAATTGATACAGAAGCAGCAGACTAGTCTTCCTGGGGTCCAATTAAAAAAAACGTGACCTGAAATGGTTTCAAAACAGTCTTGAAGCATTTCCCAGAGATACTGAGCACTTGTTGGCCCTTTTGCCCTCATCTCATCCTAAAACATCTCGATTGGGTTTAGATCAGGTGATGTGGAGGCCAGGTCATCTGGTGCAGCACTCCATCACTCTCCTTCTTGGTCAGATAGCCCTTACACAGTCAGGGGGTATGTTTGTGGTCTGTGGAGGGGACGTAGTGCATCATCTGCAGGAGAGAGGTGTGGAGAGGGCTCAGGAGAGCAGCGCAAGGTGAGACTGATTAGCACACCTGTGTCCTGTTGAGATGATCACTCTCTCCTTTTAATACAGTAGCATGTTGGACCTGGAGGAGAGATGAGACACGACACAGAGGAAGACACTCTTGGCTGTCGGTAGCACGAGAGTATGCCTGCGAGGACACCTGCATATGTGTAAATGTGTTGTGATCTAAAAAATAAAGAACTAAAATGCCACATTTGGTGCCCAACATACTTCAGCAGGAGGACAAGATAAGAGATGACGGAGCCGCAGTAATCGCTAACCACGCTTGCACAAATGCTGGCGGAGATTGCTGTGATGAACCAGGACCAAGCCATGCTCAGCAGATAACAAACATTTTTGGAGATGTTTGAGGTGACAGCATGCGGCTGGCCGGGGGCAGAGTGATCTGTGCGCCTGCTTCCCTTATTGTGAGGGGATGCGCAAACTGCGTCGCTCAGCCTGCCTGTCCCCTCCAGAGGACAATACAGACCATCTGGCCATTCTGTCCCGGGGGTGGGCACATGAGAGTCGGCCTCTCTCTCCTACCTGTCCCACGCCGGCACCCCATAAAAGACCCTGCACCTCACACCCGCTCGACCCTCCCCTGGCCACTCCACACTAGGGTCGGAGTGTGGAGGCTGTGGTTAGCTCCCGCCTGATGCACTCAATAATTCTGGTTACTGATTGGCCAGGGTTTGATAGGTTAGTGGGACAATGTGTGGGGGTGTGACAGGGACATGGGATATATGCGCCGTGCTCAGTGGTGACGCAAGGTTGTCCGACACCGCAGACGGGGAGGGGGAACTGGCGGTGCCTTCACAGGAGGCTCCACAGGTTTCACTCCATGGAAGATTTTCCACTCGAGCAGTCTCGTGATGATACTCTACGCTTTGCCTATGACTAGGTGATAAAAACTGATTATCACATGGTCCACCTAGATGCAGCATTAACGTATCCACACTTTTCATTGCAGGTTTCACTCCATGGAAAATTTTCCCTTCGAGCAGTCTCGTGATGATGCTCTACGCTT
The DNA here is from genome assembly GCA_005024645.1 of Planiliza haematocheilus. Taxonomy (NCBI): domain Eukaryota; kingdom Metazoa; phylum Chordata; class Actinopteri; order Mugiliformes; family Mugilidae; genus Planiliza; species Planiliza haematocheilus. The sequence continues at coordinate 982,160 of SRSE01001198.1, read as the reverse complement.
TGCCTACGACCAAGTGATAAAAACTGATGATCACATGGTGTACCCTGACATAACATTAATGTATCCACACTTTTCATTGTGCAGGGACAGAGTATACAGAGTGAACCTTGACAGATTAGATCACTACCCATTCGTTGATACTGAAAAGTCGCCGGGAAATAGTTTTTCAGGCAGCTCATTATAACCTGATGGCTGGACATATGGGGTGTGAGAAGACACTGAACTGTGTAATGGCCCGATTCTATTGGCCTGGCATTCGGGCAGACGTGCACCGCTGGTAGTGTTGTAGTCAAGACCTCCTAACCCGAGACCAAGTCAAGACCAAGACCAGAGAATACTAAGACCAAAACAAAGTGGTTTAGGCTGAATTGTCAGCTATGTTGGAGATGGGTGTAATAGAATAGAGTCCAACAGTGCCTGGTGTAGCCCCATCGTTCTTGTGGTCAAGAAAGATCCATCTGTTTCTGTGTCACAGGGTGAATAATGTTTCACAGTTTGATGCCTATCCTATGCCCTGGGTTGACAAACTCCTGGATCGCCTGGGCACTGCTCATTTTTCTACAATGCTGGACCAAAAGCTACTGGCAGATTCCATTGTCTCCAGAGTCAAGGGAAAAAACAGCCTTCTCCACTCAATTTGTTACACTTCCGTTTAGGTTGTTCGGGGCCCCAGCCACATTTCAGCGCCTCATGGGCCAAGTGCTGCATCCACATGCTGCATATGCTGCCTCCTTACTTGGATGATGTTATCATTCATAGTAACACTTGGGCGGAGCATATGCAGCAGGTGGCTGCGAGTCACTGAGGCAGGCAGGCTCACGGCCAACCCAAAGAAGTGTGCAGTTGGACGGAGGGGCTCATATGAGCCAGTTTCATTGTAGCGCTAGATGGTTTTTGCAACTGCACTTGTGGACATATTCAAAGTTTTTGCAATTTTCCGGACTGACTGACCTTTAGCTCTTAAAGTAATGATGGACTGTTGTTTCTCTTTACTTAGCTGATTGGTTCTTGCCATAATATGAATTCTAACAGTTGTCAGCTAAGGCTGTTAGCTCTGTACCAATCTGACTTCTGCACAACACAATTGATGGTCCCAACCCATAAGAAGGCAGGAAATTCCACAAATGAACAATGACATGGCACACCTGTGAAGTGAAAACCATGTCAGGTGACTACGGGGCCATCCACACGAAAATGCATTTTTGCGTAAACGCAGATGTTTTTAATCGTTTTGGCCTATCGTCCAGACGAATCCCGTGAACGCATAGCCCTAAAACGCACTTTTTTGAAACCGGGTCCCAGGGTGGATAAATTCGAAAACGCACTTCTTGTGGATCCGTCTGGACAGGGAAAACCGGAGATTTTGGAAAACGATGATGTCATCGCCACCATCGCCACACCCCTCGAGCAGCCTTCCACCTCTTATATCTCGCGAAACGTCTCATAACAACATCAACAACAATGGCGGACTACATGCTTGCGTTACTACTGGAGAAGATATTGAGGTATTATGGTTACTAGGGCAAAATCAAATTTTTCCTTGAGTTTGGTTACTTCTAAAGCCGATTTGTAAACAGTGCTTAAGCTTCATGTGCATGCGCCACCTCTTCCTCTCCGTTTTTGGTGATTTTCTGAAACTTAAACAGCGCCGCCTATAGACCTGGGATATGAAGTTCCGTTTTGAGCCGTGTTAAGACGAATACGTCTGGACGCGGATATGTTTGAAACCGTGCCAGCAAAAACGGATAGGAAAAAGATCGTTTTCGTACGTGTGGACGAGGCCTACATCACGGATCTCACCGAGTGAAGTCCAAGGGTTTGCAGCGCTGTCAACAAAGCAAAGGGCTGGCTACTTTGGGGACTAACTAATTTTTAAATAACTACTTTTTTTTTTTTTTTACTTTATAATTCCATATGTCTTAATTCATAGTTTTGACGCCTCCGGTGAGAATCTACAATGTAAAGATGTAAAGAGAGGGTTTGTCCAAACTGGTACTGTACATACGATGTTTCAAAAATGTTTCAAGAAAAACAAGAAAACACTAGAGAGAAAATAGGCTGTGGAAATGAAGCGGGTAATCAAGTAAACTGAATTTGTTTAAGGAACTTCCACTCTTTCTCAGTTCTCCATTTTTACTCATATTGTTGATTTTACCTTTCTTTTTTATATATGTATGTATGGTGTTGAATGCTGCTGCAACACAGAAATTTCCCAGTTTGGGATTAATAAAGAAAATCTAATCTAATCTAATCCAATCAACAATATGTAACAAACATGACAAATGCGAACATATTGAAGAAAATAATATAATAAAATAAGCCTCTATACAACTTTTTTGATAACAGTTTCCTGGCGAATGTGTCCTGGTTACACAACAAGTACATCATCATCTAGCATGTAATTGTTTTATACTGTATATTCCCCCCAAAACACAACCAACTTGTCTCACTTCCTATTGACACTGTGCTACTGTGTTTCAGTTAAGCATTGGCACAAGACGTCTGGCTCGTCTCACATCAAGTATTATACATATTTACTTTTCTCCCTGTCACACCATGGTGAATTTGTTTTCTTTCTTTGTCTTTTGATTTGTCAGAGTGAAGACCTGAAAACAAAAATTTGTATCTTTTCACTGCAGATAAAGAGAGTAAAACAGAAGATATGGAAAGTAATCCAGTAATATTAGTAATGTTACTGTGGTTTGTAAAGCAAAGTGATGTTAACTTACCATAAGAGGAAGCATTGAAGAGTTCAACATTAAAGAACATGTGACTGCCGTTGGTCAGCTTCCGACTATGTGCAGCCAGCATGATCTGTCGTATTTTGTTTGCTCCCATACACAGGATAACAACTGCAGAAAAACCCCAGAGACAAACAGTCACTTGACAATGTGAGCAGTTTGCATATGTGAAATTACAAATTATATTAACAACTTGGTTAAATTGAGGAAGACGTTTTATAACATTCATCACAAGATAATTCACCATTACAGTAAGTGTAGCATGTATGCTTTAGTTAGTTCTGCTCATGGTTTCCTCCTGTTAAAAGGGAGTTTTTCCTTCTACCATCGCCTTAATGCTTGTGTAAGAAACAAACATGATATTTTGTTATAATTACATAAAGTCTGTTGTATATGTAATTTGTTTCTATGCCTGACAGTTAAAATGTTAGAAGCCGCTGTGTAAGTGCCCCTTTAGGTTTAGAGCCCCCTCCTCACAAACTTCCACTCTAATTAATTTATCTATTAATCCTAGACCTAAGCAGACATCTAATCATTTCTTCCTCATGCAGACTGGAAAACACGAAAACCAATTATTTTTGTTGTGGTGTATTGCCCACCTGCTCCTTACTCTGAGTTTTAAGCAGAGTTCTCTGAGTTTTATGTGATTCAGTGCTTAGAACAGATAAAGTCATTACAGTAGGTGACATCCATGTTTCTTTTTTTATAATGAACATTTCGTTGAACTTTAACACACACATAATATAGACAGGAAGATATCAGTTCACTCGATCAGGGAGCCATCAAGCCCAGAAATGTACTCCCTAAGTTTTTTGTAAATGAGTATAAAAACACAAACACAACAAATGAAACAAAAAAAACAAAAACAAAAAAAACACACAGACCACCACACTGATACTTCTCAATAGATAAGTGCTATAAATCAATGACAGCACTGCATTATTAAGACAACCATTAACTTACAGACCACCAGTCAGTAAAGGGGCTCCAAGAATACATATACTGATCCAGTTTGTCCAGTAGGGAGTCACACTCTCGTAAGCAGCTAGCTGTGCCATTATTGTAGTCTATTCTTCATAAGGACGTGGGTATTTCTTTCCTCCAGTGTCTTAGTAGTATCTGTTTAGCTGTTGTGAGAGCCAAAATAATTCAATCATTGTCCTAAAGTTCAGTGTTCGATCCCAAGATACAGTTTTGCAGGGATATGGAATTTTTTGTCTTCAAATATAATCTGATGGATGTTATTTCATAGACTAATGTTTATAATGTGGATCACAAAGGGGTGTTGCTCATTCAGCACTAAAACTATTCACAAGAAGAAAGAAATTCAGGATTAAACAGTTGTTTGTTAACACTTGTTATTGAAGTTGTGTTACTGTCGTGAACCTCCTCGGTTTTCCTGCCAATAAGGCGGCGTCAACAAAAAAGTAACGTGTTGCCCGGACTTGTGTCTCAGGCAACAGCCAGCCACAAGCAAGAGCCTGAATGCAATAGTTACTTTCCCAGGTAACTACTTACTTTTATAGTGGAGTAATTCAGTTACTAACTCATTTACTTTTTGGGAGAAGTAACTATAACTAATTACTTTTTAAAAGTAGTGCGCCCAGCTCTAGTCCTTGAGTATATATAGTATAGAGGCACTTAACAACCATGTTGATATACTATACAGTGGCTTGCAAAAGTATCCATACCCCTTGAACTTTTCTACATTTTGTCACATTACGACCAGAATTTTATGAAAAAGATTGATATAGAGTGGCACACAATTGTGAAGTACAAAGAAAATTGTAAATGATTTTAATTTTTTTTTTCAAATAAAAAAACTGAAAAGTGCAGTGTGCAGTATTCAGCCCCCTTTTCTCTGAGTGCAACCAATTACCTTCAGAAGTCACCTGATGATTGCTGAATGATTGAATGTTGACCTGATGACTAAATAGAGTCCACCTGTGTGTAATCTAATCTCAGTACAAACATAACTGTTCTGTGATGGCCTCAGAGGTTTGTTAAGAGAATACTGGGGAAAACAGCATCATGAAGTCCAAGGAACACACCAGATAGGTCAGGGATAAAGTTGTGGAGAAGTTTAAAGCAGGGTTAGGCTCTAAAAAACGTTTCCCAAGCTTTAAACATCTCACGGAGCACTGTTCAATCCATCACCCGGAAATGGAAAGACTATGGCACAACTGCAAACCTACCAAGAGACAGCTGTCCACTAAATTTACAGGCTGAACAAGGAGAGCATTGATCAGAGATTAGAGGTGTCAAGTAACGAAGTACAAATACTTCGTTACTGTACTTAAGTAGATTTTTCAGGTATCTGTACTTTACTTGAGTATTTATTTTTCTGAAGACTTTTTACTTTTACTCCCTACATTTGTACCCGAATATCTGTACTTTCTACTCCTTACATTTGAAAAACAGGCTCGTTACTTTTTTAACCTCCACGGATGACAAGACGTAAAAGACGTGACATGATCGGACATGATTAGAGCATCGGACTAGAAGTCGATGTGCGTCCTGTGTTCTTCTTCTTCTGTTTTGAACAGGCAGCCTGTTGATCAGTTTGAGCTCTGCTGCCACCTAGTGACTGGAAGCTTGTTTATCGTTCAAGCATCAATAAAGACACTAACTGGAAGTCCACCTGACTGGACCCCACTATTTGAGAAGTAGCTACTGGTCTAATGTGAAAAACAAAAAACAAAACAAACTCAGGTATGGTGTGGTTTCTGTTGCTATCATTAGCTTTTTGAGGATTTTTTGGACGCTAGTTTACAACGTTAGCAATGCTATGGGAACACACTGTTTTGATCATGGTTTTAATAGTATAGCTAACACTAGCTAGCGGTTTAAAAATAACCTCCCAATAACCCTCAGTTTATTATTAAAAATGATCCAGATGCTCATGCAGGACATCTAATCACGTTAAGTCTAGATTATTCTGCTAGACCTTTTTCATTTTGCAAAATTATCAACGGACGAGTTGTTTATGGAAAAATCTGGCAAAAAAATTGTATTTTTTACTTAAGTACATTTCAGAGCCTGTACTTTCTTACTTTTACTTGAGTAAAGGAGTTGAATCAGTACTTTCACTTTTACAAGAGTATTTTTTTACACAAGTATCCATACTTTCACTTAAGTACAGAATGTGAATACTTTTGACACCTCTGTCAGAGATGCAGCCAAGAGACCCATAATGATTCTGGACGAACTGCAGAGGTCCACAGCTCAGGTGGGGGAATCTGTCCACAGGATAACTATTGGTCGTGCACTGCACAAATCTGGCCCTCACGGAAGAGTGGCAAGAAAGCCATTGTTAAAAGAAACTACAAGAAGTGCCGTTGTTTGTCAGAAGCTGTGTGGGGACTATGTCAAACCTGTCAAACATGGTAGTGACAGCATCATGCTCTGGGGGTGCTTCACTTCGGCAGGGAAAGGGAAGATAAAGTTGATGAGAAGATGGATGGAGCCAAATACAGGGCAATCTTGGAAGAAAACCTGTTGGAGTCTGCAAAAGACTTGAGAGTGGGTCGGAGGTTCACCTTTGGGGAGGATAACAACCCTAACTAGAAAATTCCCCCGGAAATTTTGAAGTGCCGAGTGGGCTGTTGCCATTAGCTGCTAATGTTAGCAATTAGCATGACGCGCTAGCCACTAATTTTAGCATTGGTTTAGTGTTAGCATGTCTTTTTAGACACTAAAAATTAAATACATGCTAATTGTTAGCATGCTAATGCTAACATGCTAATTGATAATATGCTATTCGCTAACATGCTAATGCTGCCACTAATGCAACCACCAATTTCTAGCCACTATAAATTAGCATTAGCTGCTAATGGTAGCAATTAACATGACGCGCTAGCCAATGACAGACAGACACCTGTCATTGTTCAACTTAGGTGCCAAAACACAAAATGGCCGCCCCACAGACCAATTACTATGTCAGTTGGAAATTTCCCGCCTCTTTCTGTGAAGCCCCTCCTCTTCTGCTGCGTGTGTAAGCCCTGGGGCCTGGTTGTCACGGTTACCAGTTTGAATATCAGTGGGGAGAGGGAGGAAAAATGCTGAAACCACGGCCTCGAACAGGAAGGACTTGTGGCCAAACTGTGTTTCCAATCGTTGAACCGACTTCACTTTGGGCATCTCCAGGCTTTCCTGAACGTCTAGATATGCAGTTTGTGGGTAAAATGAAGAAATGTGAGCTATTTAAAGCGATTCCAAGAAAGGATTGCTTCTGCTTTCCTCCAGAAATTTAACATGGCAGTCTATGGAGCTGTGGATGGGTGTTGCTATATACTATAAGACTTACAGCTTTAGCAGACGAATCTTCACTCTAGCTGATGATGTCATCCACTCTAGCACCAACATTCCGCGCAATACACACCCATTATAAACCCCGAAATTTGAGTAAAAACCTTCACAACTTTGAGGCTTCATAGTTTAAAAATGGCAAAAGGTGTCGAGAGGGGGAGGGAATCTCTGAAGAGAAGACAAGAGTGCCTACGTTTTAAAGATTAAATGAAAATTCCCCCGGAAATTTTTGGGGCAATGTTAATGGCCCAAAGTCTCTGGGTGAAAGTATGCCAGAGCAGTTGATTGTTGAAAATGCCTGTTGATTTTTCGGGATGAATAAATTCGCGAAGAATTCGCCAATCCCTTATAAAAGTAATAGCACGGGATTCGGGATCAAAACACACATTTTGATATATCATGTGTTGGGGTCCTCTCGCCGGTTCGGGCCGCATTAATTGGCGAAAAAGGGCGGAAAATGAACTAGAAAATTCACACAGACATTTTGAAGTGCCGAGTGGGCTGTTGCCATTAACATTGCCCCAAAATGGCCGCCCTACAGACCAGTTACTTATGGTTTCCCGCCTCTTTCTGTGGAGCCCCTCCTCCTCTGCTGCATGTGTGAGCGTGTGTAAGCTCGTTGGGGCCTGGATATCATGGTTACCAGTTTGAATTTCAGTTAGAAGATGGGGAGAGAGAGAAAAAATGCTAAAACCACGGCCTCGAACAGGAAGGACTTGTGGCCAAACTATGTTTCCATACCTGCCAACTTTTCAAAAAACCTTGGAGTGGATTTTGTCGTGGGTGACCAAAGTTATGCCGTGCACGCAGACACACAAATTGGTGGCTCAGATATATAATTGATATTAATTTGATGTTGTAAAAGTCCACCCCCAGGAGATTTTGGATTAAGTAGATGTGGTTTCCAGCATTCTAGTGGATTTTTGGGCGGTCTGCTAAAGATGTGCAATACCCGAACTTATTCTCATTCATGTTCGGCATCATGACTTGTAGGTCTTAGTCTGAACATTCAACCAGAAAACTATTGGTGTGCCTAAATGACGTTATTCATAGATCAGTGTTTAAGATTTGACCTAGGTAGGTTGATTGATATTTTAAAATGGTATTAAACTAATTCTTAACTAAAACCGAACCTATTTGTGGTTGTGTTATTCACAACTAACTGTATTCTGAAGAGCACTTAATAATTTATGTTCAGCCAAAAACGACACAAGATTATTTAGGACTTTATTCTTCATTCACGAATGGTCCATCAGAGACAAATAAAGTGCATAAACAGTACAACTTTTTCAAGCAATAAAACAGATGAATGCATTATGCATTACAAAAATTGCTCAAATGAGGCATAATCAGTATCAGATGCAGATCAGAAGCTGTCCTTGTATATTATCTGTGTGCAACGGCAGCAAGCCTCTCAAATTCTTTGGCTCTTGTCACCTATGGAAAATGGTAATACTGTAAGTATACTGTAGGTTGATCCATTAACAAAGAAAAAACACTTGGATGGTTCTTAAAAAAAAAAAAGGTTTCACTGTTGTCCTGGCAAAAGTCTTTTATGGAACATCTTTGAAACCTTAAAGAATTCAAATGGTCATATGGTTTAATATCTCTACTCTCAGTTACAAAAACATGCCCATCTCTACTGCACAAATTTCCTGTATTTATGTTAAATTCTTTGGAACACATCTTACCTGTTTTCCTGGTCCAACAGAAAAAGTCTTCATCCACAGTGAGCCCTATTCTTTGGCCTGTTAATAAAAAGATAAATGCCATGTGAGTAAATAAACAATGCTATGAGCTGATGTTTTGAGAATGCAGTAGCCCACAGTTACTCATAGCGCGGCTGGCGAGCCACATGGGGCTCGTCAAGCTATAATTGTCGGCTCGCATGGTAGCTTACAGTATCACACTGCCACTTGCCTTTGAATGCAATCCACTATTTACCGGCAATTCTACTTAAACTGCCATCTCATGGCGATAAGTTGTAATACATTTCACGCAGCTGAATCACGGAAAGCGCAAATGAAAGTGGCCATGTGGCATTGTTGCACAAAACTTGACCGCAACACACGTTTGCAGGCAGGCGACGTGGACCGGTTTTTAATAAAAAAAAAGAGACAGAAGAGCTCATTAAAGTAAATCTGGTCCTAAATGAAAATGTATTGGCCGTGTTATTTATTTTTTGTGGGATGTCCAATTTATGTGTAGAAATGCACAAAGGTGACTCAGTATGTTGTCGTAAAAGTGGCTCGCCTTTTGATTTTGCACTGCCAATGTGGCTCTTGTGAAAAAAAATAGTGAGGATCACTGCAGTAGCCTAATACCACGTTAACAAGGCGCTCTTCAGCTGCTTACGATAGCTGAGTTTACATTCACCGCACTAAATCATGCTAACTCGGACAAACACAAACAAATAATTTCTTTCAACATAAAGTTTAAGAGAGTGAGTAGGTTACTCAATTAGACGACATTTCATTGTTACATACCTAGTCTCAGCTCAGATTCTCTTCTTTATCAGACTTCTCAAAGGCGTTTCTGGTTTCTCCTGCTGTGTCTTGGCGCTCTCTGTATCTCTTCTGTCTACTTCAGGCAAAACCGTGTGTCACACGGCAAAAGCGTGAGAGTTGGCAGCTTTGTGTTTCCAATCATTGAACCGACTTCACTTTGGGCATCTCGAGGCTTTCCTGAACGTCTAGATGTGCAGTTTGTGGGTAAAATGAAGAAATATGACCTATTTAAAGCGATTCAAAGAAAATGAAAATTAGGCAAAAAATAAAACAGAAACTGCTCCGGTGGCCACAAATTTCACACCACAGACATAATTTATACATAGAAACGTAGGAAAATTTGTCTTCTCGCTCAAATGTCGTCTGCTAAAGCTGTAAGTCTTATAGTTTTGGCGTGAGACGCAAAGATGCGCCAGCAGCACCCATCCACAGCTCCATAGACTGCCATGTTAAATTTCTGGAGCAAAGCAGACGCAATCCTTTCTTTGAATCGCTTTAAATAGCTCACATTTCTTCATTTTACCCACAAACTGCACATCTAGACGTTCAGGAAAGCCTCGAGATGCCCAAAGTGAAGTCGGTTCAACGATTGGAAACACGGTTTGGCCACAAGGCCTTCCTGTTCGAGGAGGTTCGTTTCAGCATTTTCTCTGTCTCTCTCCCTCTTCCTAACTGAAATTCAAACTGGTAACCACGACAACGGGCTTACACATGCTCACACATGCAGCAGAAGAGGAGGGGCTTCACAGAAAGAGGAGGGAAACTTCAAACTGACATAAGTAACTGGTCTGTAGGGCGGCCATTTTGGGGCAATGTTAATGGCAACAGCCCACTCGGGAAACTTCTAACTGAAGTAACTGGTCTGTGGGGCGGCCATTTTGGCTTTTGGCACCCAAGTTGAACAATGACAGGTGTCTGTCTGTCATTGGCTAGCGCGTCATGCTAATTGCTAACATTAGCGGCTAATGGCAACAGCCCACTCGGCACGTCAAAAATTTTCGCGGGAATTTTCTAGTTGAAAATAATATTGTACAAATTTCATTTTCACATGCAGTTTTTCAGCCATACAAGTCCTTACTTGCTTCAAGCCTCGCTAATGGCAAAACAGCCACAGACAAAATAGTAAAATTCCCAGACACTGATGTCAAGTTAGATATTGTCACCTGTATTTACACTGTGAAAAAATAAACATGAAAGTGGAGATTAAATGTGTTATATTGTTAATCAGCAGGGAGTTACAAACAAATTTGATGTTGATAAACTATATTTAAGTGTTTTATGTTCTGTTATGTTTAATGCAGGATTCCAACACCGCAAGTGACTTCAGCCAGGTGCTACAGATGGTTTAACCTAAAAACTGTACTGTATTAGAACATCTATTGCCAGTATAACAATACTATTTTACTAACCATTGATTATTACTGAATTCATGTACCTCGCCCAACCCAGTTGTTCAGCCAAACGTGACCTTTGATGACTGTTGTTGTTTACAAATATGGACACAAAAAATAAATGTGGACTTCACAATGCCATTTCTGTGTGCTTATTTTTTAAGTAAGGTAAAGTAAGGTGTGTTAAGTGCATTTTACTTAATATTAAGTACTGCTCACTCAATAAAGATGAGTCACAGGGACTTCATATCCTGAGTTCCTGTCATTTGTTGAAGTTGATTACACTTATATACATTAAGTGTAGTGTATTACTAATGACAAGTAATGCTCACTTTTTTGGTGGAATATATTAAGTTAATTTGACTTAAAGTATTTTAGTTGTAATAGCTTGATCTGAAGTTACCTATACCGAGATATTTTCAGTACTTACAACTTTCGAAGAAGTAGAGCTAACTCGGATATAATAATTTCACTCTACTTGGCACAATTAAGTCCATTTACTTACTTTTCTCAAGGTAATTGGTTTCCTAAATTCTTTCAAGTAAACTTGTACGAATTTACAGTGTATGTATAAATTATGTCTGTGGTGTGAAATTTGTGGCCACAGGAGCAGTTTCTGTTTTATTTTTTGCCTAATTTTATTCTTTCCTCCTCACTCTAGCTGTTGGTGTCATCCACTGTAGCACGAACATTCCGCGCAATACACACCCATTATAAACCCCGAAATTTGAGTAAAAACCTACACCACTTTGAGGCTTCATAGTTTAAAAACGGTAAAAGGTGTCGATAAGTGAAGTGAATCTCTGAAGAGAAGATAAAAGTGCCTACATATTAAAGTTTAAATTAAGTCTCTGGGTGAAAGTATGCCAGAGCAGTTGATCGTTGAAAATGCCTGTTGATTATTATTTTTTTTTTTTCGGGGTCTCCCATTCATTCCTATGGGAAATTTTTCTCACCGATCGCTTATAAAAGTAATAGCACGGGATTCGGGATCAAAACACACGTTTTGATATATCATGTGTTGGGGTCCTTTGATATATCATGTGTTGGGGCACGAGCCCGTGGGCTCGTGTCATTTGGGTGCCCTAAGCACAAATGCTTGGTGTGCCCCCCCCCCAACCAACCAACCAACCAACCAACCACCCACCACCCAAGGAATAACAACCATTCAGAATTTCTTAGTTAGGTTCTCTTTACTTCCAAAATAACTACTGCAAATCAATAATTTTACATTAACAATGGCACCAAACATGAAAAGAAATAAATATATAAAGGTTAAAATTATAAATACCAAATACCACCACAATTACTAAAAACACAGATTTGAAACTGAACAATGTAAACACAGAAAGTTAAAAGTGCAAAAATAAATTTAAGGTGCAAATAACATAAGTATGAATTTTATGAAGTATAAATTTTAAACAGCAAATAACCATACATAACTAAATGCTTCTTCCTCCTGGCCTTGAGCTGCTCCTTGCATGTATCTTAGCATTGACCCTGCATTCAGAAATACAAGACAAAATATTCAGGGATTCTACTGAAATGCATTTTTGATTGAACCAACATACAAAAATATTGCACACATTAGTCTTTTACGTATATAGGCCTATGTGTCACTGGAACATTTAAACTTCAATACTCTATTTTAGCTTTAAAAGAGGTCTGATGAGGCAGAATATAATAAATCTGTACATAATTTGACAACTCTGTGAATATTAAAATATACAAACACTGAGATTGTGTTTTTTTTTCTAAATGCAGTTTCACCAACAGATGTTGCCCTTGGCCTATGAACCTCTTGAAAATGACCGCATAGAACAACGAAACTTATCTAAAACGGTCTAAGTTGGTAAATGCAAAGCATACGCTAATAGACTAACGTTACTTACCTGACTAAATCTCTGATGGCTAAAAGAAATTGCAAGCCCAGTTTAAGCATAGTCAAACATAGCATTGCTAGCTAGCAACCCGAGGAAGGATTGCTAGTCTTATGCGCCGATTGCCAACGTTAACAGAAAACAGCCGAGTGTTGAATTGCATTCAATAACCCATAATCCATAATCCATATCCACAACTTAAAATAACTAGCTAGCCAGCATCAATAATTTGCAACGTAACACTTGAACATGAACATGGCTAGGAGCTTATTTACGTTATAAAGTTTATTGACGGTAGTAGTATTACCTAGCATAAGCATAGACATGCATACACGCAAGGGCTACAAACTAACATTTTTATTTTAAACATTGTCTTACCTGCAAGCAACGCGCAAGCATCATCCCGCTGTCTCTTCTTCTTCCTTTTTTCCGCCCCCAGCTCATGGTGCCTTTTCGAGGCCATGTCTAGGGTCGGTGTCTGCCAAATTTGACATTGAAGCATAATCGAACAAACCACTGGGAGGTGGGGAAGGGGGGCACCAGAGGGAGACTGGAGAGAGGGCCTCACAGGAGATTCACCTTTTTCTCGACTAATTTGGTCTAGGCCTATATACTTTTGTATTGCTTTTGTATATTAACATGATTTAGACATATTTTATTTGTTATTTATACTAGTAGCCTATTGTGATGATTTTTCATAACACAGATTTTTTGGTGCCCCCCCAGGCACTTGGTGCCCTACGCGCAGTGCGTGACGTGCGTGTGTGGAGCGCCGGCACTGTATATATATATATATATATATATATACACACTATATTACCAAAAGTATTCGCTCACCTGCCTTTACTCATTCTATGAACTGAAGTGCCATCCCATTCCTAACTCATAGAATTCAATATGATGTCGGTCCACCTTTTGCAGCTATTACAGCTTCAACTCTTCTGGGAAGACTGTCCACAAGGTTGAGGAGAGTGTTTATAGGAATTTTTGACCATTCTTCCAAAAGCGCATTGGTGAGGTCACACACTGATGTTGGTCGAGAAGGCCTGGCTCTCAGTCTCCGCTCTAATTCATCCCAAAGGTGTTCTATCGGGTTCAGGTCAGGACTCTGTGCAGGCCAGTCAAGTTCATCCACACCAGACTCTGTCATCCACGTCTTTATGGACCTTGCTTTGTGCACTGGTGCACAGTCATGTTGGAAGAGGAAGGGGCCCGCTCCAAACTGTTCCCACAAGGTTGGGAGCATGGAATTGTCCAAAATGTTTTGGTATCCTGAAGCATTCAATGTTCCTTTCACTGGAACTAAGGGGCCAAGCCCAGCTCCTGAAAAACAACCCCATACCATAATTCCTCCTCCACCAAATTTCACAGTTGGCACAATGCAATCTGAAATGTACCGTTCTCCTGGCAACCTCCAAACCCAGACTCGTCCATCAGATTGCCAGAAGGAAAAGCGTGATTCATCACTCCAGAGAACGCGTCTCCACTGCTCTAGAGGCCAGTGGCGGCGTGCTTTACACCATTGCATCCGACGCCTTGCATTGCACTTGGAGCAAGCTGCACAAAGCTTTCTCCAGCACATCGCAGTGATTTTTAACGGGGTTAAGGTCTGGACTCTGTGGTGGCCAATCCATGTGTAAATGTGTCTCATGCTATGATGTCTCATGCTACCTGAACTCTTTCACAATTTCAACCCTATGAGCAGTGTAAATCTGGGCTCATCAGACCACATGACCTTCTTCCATTGCTCCAGAGTCCAATCTTTATACTCCTTAGCAAATTGAAGCCTTTTTGCCAGGCTCACTTATAAGTGGTTTTCTTAAGGCTAAACAGCTGTTCAGTCCCAATCCCTTAAGTTCCCTTCACATTGTATGTGTAAAAATGCTCTTACTTTCACTATCAAACATAAACATAATGAATTTGGCATTCCACCAATCCTGAAGAAGTTCACATAGCCTGGAAAGGTAGTTTAACAGCTCTCTGTAATATTAGAACAGCATATAACTATCATTAACAGAAAAAAACAACAACCCACATTTCCTTTCAGCACTCTGCTCTGTTGAGCCACCTGTTTCTTTAGCCCACAGTAGTAAGGACTTAATGAGCTTCTTTACTAATAAAATTGTAGGCACTACAGAAAATGTTCAAGGCATTCTTCCAACAGCTGTCAAATGTGCAATTACAGTCGCATTAGAACTTTCTGTAGGACTTAATCAATATCTGTGATCCCTCTCTCCAGTGGATCTTTCTGAGCTCTCTTCAACATGTATACCATTGACTTGTCTTCTAGATCCCATCCCAACTAAATTGATCAAGGAGGTTTTTCCATTAACACCTTCATATTAGACCAGACAAATTATCTTTATTTACAGGATATGTGCCTCAGTCTTTTAAGATTGCTGTATTTAAACCAGACTTTTTTGGCTCGTGACCCCATTTTGTCATCACAAATTTCTGGCGACCCCAGAGACATTTTTTTTATCATGTTTGTTATTCTGTGTTGCAAACTCAGAGTAGCCAGATTAGTGCACAAAGTAACATATTTCCTGATCACACGTACAGTTATGTAATGTTAAAATCAACAAAGAATCTCTCAAACAATGAGGCCTGAACATCAACTTAAGTTGAGCCACCCAGGCAAGTTAAACTGATAAAAAAAAACTATAATACATGGGAAACAACAATCCTCTATATGTCAATAAATAAAACAGAAAATACAACAAACCAACATTTATTTTAAAGTGCAACAATGAAAACAAAACAACACTAAAAACAATGCTCATTTAACACAGTCACTTATCAGCATAACACCTTACTTAATCAAAGTAATAATAACAGTTTATGTGTTTATATGATGGCTGTGGAGCTTCCTGGTCCCTCTGGCTCAACGTCTGGAGCTCCAAAATATTTTAGAATTGCTCCTGCAAAAACAAGGCCCCTTAGGTTGCAGTGATGTTGCCGAATACAGAAAAATGAAATATATTTATATTAAACATTGTGATGTACAGTATACCCAATTACAAAGTTGTCACTTTTACGAGTTTTCTGCATTAATTTACACATAGGACTAGTTAAAGACATAAAACTAAGAAAAATATTCCACTGCCACATTAGTCTAAAATAAACATGATGTCTCATATTTGTAAATCACTTAAGACAAACTAATTAAAAAAATAAATAAAAATGTATTATTCATTTTTATAAAATATCTATTTCAATTACAAAAGAGTAGCACACTTGCAATTAGAGCACTATAAAATATAAACACTAAATGTAAAAATTAATCCTAAGTAATGCTAAAATAATGCTAAGTGTCAAATATCTGAGAGACGACTTCCACTGAACGTCGACAGAGCAGACTATAATAATAATAATAATAATAATAAATATAGCTGCAAGCAGCAATGAAGGGTTCAAGCAGTTAGTTTGGGATAGAGTTGCACAAAAACACAATGTTTTCTAATTAAATTGTCTCCCTAGTGGCTGAACGATACACCATTTGGAGCAAAAAGGAGACTGTTGCAAATTGCAGCGCCCCCTAGTGGCCGAATGACACCAAATTTGACATGTCCACTCGGGACAGGGTCTGGAAACATACTTCCAAATTTAATTTTGATATGTCACACCGTCCCCGAGATATGAGCTTGTATCCTGTTTGCAGCCTTTGCTGCCGTTTCTGATTTGATACAGCGGCCAAACAGTTTTGAAGCTGAAGATGCCTGATAGTAACGCAATAGTGCGCATTGGTCAGAAGACGGTCTGTGCTGATTTTGGTGAGAAATGGACAAATTTTGCGAGCGCTGAAAATTTAGTTTCGCTTTCGACAATCCAATATGGCGAAATTAACATCACAGGTATTGCTAATCTCGGCATGATCCAAGGCGTCCAACAGTACCAGGTTTTTGAATATCAGGCATACAGGTCAAAAGTTATAGACAAAAACGCAGTGTTGCCAATTACATCGCCCTCTAGTGGCCAAATGACACCAAATTCTATTGCGCACTTCTAAGCGTCTGACCAAGTTTAGTCTTCGAAAGTCAAAACGTCACCGATATATAAGCAAACTTCCTGTTTGACGTCTTCGCCGCCGACTGCGATTGGCTAACACAAAAAGTTGGCATCAACTGTCACTGGGGCAACCCACGGTATCTGTGGATATAACAATTTCATTTCAAATAAAAACACATCAAGAGATATGAGCAAAAACAATGTTTTGCCAATTATAGCGCCCCCCCAGTGGCCACATGACACCAGATTTTGTTCGTGCACTTGGGACAGTGTCTGGTGTGCTACCAAATTTGGTTTTATTGCATCAAGGCGAGATATGAGCTCAAATGTAAAACGCCTCCTTCGCCGCCAATTTTGATTGGCTGTAGCCAATTAGTTTCGCTTTCAACAAAATGGTAAATTGCGAAAAATCTGTCATGACGCATTACGACATCATAGGGTGCGTTGCAATCGTCATGATCCAAGGATTCCAACGATACCTTGTTTTCAAAAATCGGACATACGGTTCAAAAGGTACCGTGCTTTGTGCTTACATGTAACTCAGTCAAAGTAATATTGAGACTGCCCTTAAGCTATGTGCCAAATTTCACAACTTTTTACCATACGGTCCTATGGGCTGCCATAGACTCCGATGGCGGAAGATTTAGGAATAATAATAATAAGAAAACATACAAACACAATAGGGCTTGAACCCTAATAATAATATGAATAAAGGGGTCTGGAGTCAGTCAGTCATGACCATGACAGGACATACTGTCCATTCACATGCGACATTCATAGCCAACTTGCATGAAGCATACACTAAATTTGAGTTTATGATCAACAAATCCTAGCCAACTAGCTAACATTTATCCAGAGATAGCAAGCTAACATTTATCCAGTGCAAGCTAGCTAGCTAGACAAATAAACAAACTTGCTAAATGGCATTTCACCTCTACCTATTCAGCCCATTTCACCAACAAATGCCTTACCTCTATCTTTTGACCGTTTTTCTTCCTCTGTTTTCTGCGAAACTGAGATAACTTCTTTTTGATGCCATTACCGTGTTCGTTTTAATATTCTCGCTAACGAGAATTATGGGTAGCTGTCAATCATGCCCATCACATCTGTCAGCGGCCCTTTGCAACAGTGCATTCCAACTAATGTCGCAAAAACACCAGCCACTGCTTATCATTGCAGTTTATTTTCATTATTAAGCCCCCCCCCCGAACAACCACAGATACATTTTACATTTCATGATACAGGATAACTAATTTTTTCCCATCTCATGTACCAGCATGTGTGTAATGACAATAAAACTCCTTGAATCCATCTAAGAGTTAGAAATCTCTTCATCGTGACAAACTAGGGGCCCCCAAACAGCATCTTGCTTCCGGCTCCCATGAAACGGCCCTGAGTTTCATCTTCAGTTTGTTATGTCTTCTACGTATTATTACTGTCTCTCAACTCACCACATTTAATAAAATAATCTTAATGAGATGGCTGAGCCTGCAGACCTTGCTGCAGCCTTTCAAAGAAAGGTGCTGCAGTAGACAGAGCGCATCTCATCTCTGACGTAACTGAAAACTCAAAAACGCTCTGCAAGTACAGAAACGCGCCGCAAACACACACAATGTTAATGTTTCCGAAGGACCCATTAATCATTAATTATTAATCATCAAATGCAATTAATAGCTGGCTGCTTTTCTAGAACTACTACCAGAACATCTCAGAAATATGTCCTTCACTTTAAGTGAATTATCAAGGATTATTTATATGTAAAGCTAGCCTGGTAGCAGAAGTTAGATAATATAATTAGATAATTAGCCAATGAATAAGCATTAGTTTAGCCTTCCAGCATATGTAGCTCCAATGTGTTAGCGAGGCTAACAGTAGGCTAGCGAGAGGATAACAAGAGGCTAGCGGGAGCTTGTCACGGTTATCAAACCGTACAATTTAGAGGGATGACACTACTACTAAATAAAGCACAACTGTGTGACAACAAGACATCATGTCTTGTTGGTGTTGTTATAGTAACAACATTAATGACAGGCTTGGTTTAATATAAGGTGTTGAGCTGTGTTAGAATAAATTCAGTGTCATATTACAGCATGGATTCAGACATAATGTTAGTCTAGAACAATATTGCTATATGTTATAACACATGATTTTACATGTCAGGCTGTCATGATGTTTAACATGAGATGAAGAGTTGGACTAGCAGGACTTCTTGCCAGTGCAGAGAACAATTTGGAAGTCATCACTTCATCACTGATTCCCTATTACAGCCCAGATGTGTTAACTTTAGTATTGATGTTTTCTAAAAGTAAGATTTTGCCATGAATTCTTAAACCATTGCTTAAATGGCAGTAATCATTTGTTATTAAAATTATTATGCTTAATAATCAATTATTATGATTTGCTTGTACTTTCAATTGACAGTGACAGTGACAGTTTTAATATAAGATGTAACAGGTACAGTCAGCACAGAAGGCCTAAGGAGTGCAGGAGAATTTATTGAAATGTGACCTTTAAGTTCTGGCTGTCACAGCACTTAAATACAAGACATTAAACACAAAATGGTGATTGTATTTCAGGCTATAAAATGTTAAGGTAAACAGGTAGTCAGACATGGTTTGTACAGGTATCAGTGGGCTTAAGAGTGGGGTTATAGGAATGAGGAACAGCAGAGGTACACAGTAAGTGGGTGCATGTCCTCTTTAATCATGATGACCAGCTCCAGGGGTGGAGCAGCAACTTTGAAAGTGGGGGGGTTCTAGGGGTAGTACATGAGCACTGCAACCACTTTTGGCCCATGCTTCAGTCTCCAAAACTTCTAGATTTTCATCATGAGGATATTCAAATAATATTGCATTCAAAATGTACATTATAGCATAACCCAAGATATATATTCGCAAACAATCAAATACCATGGTTTTAAGCAATTAATTTAAGTTTTATTAGTAACACGTGTGAGTGACAAGAACACTGTTTCCTCCCTCTCCTTTCATGTTCTCCCCTTCTTCTGCTTTTATGTTCTCTCTCTCTTCTCTCCTGTTCTCTGTTTCCCTCCTGTCACCTATTACATGACAACTTGAGTGGAAAAAATAAGTCAATCTTCTTGTTGAATAATATCAAAATCAGTGGATGGCACTAGAAAACTGTCAGTTACCATTAAATTTACTGGGCTTGCATTAACTTTGTTTGCCCCCTGGCTTGCTTAACATTAGCTGACATGCCACAAAGCAAGACATAGTTTAGTTATTTACAGAAAAAAATTAATTCTACATTGACTTGTTAAATTTCCATTTCCTTCTTCTGCTCCGTTTACTGTCTGTGGAGTGACTGAAGATAGCTCCATATTAGCATGTAACTGTTTACTTTGCCGGGCGGCCAGGACTAGTGGATTTGGTCAAATGGCTGTGATTGGCTGGATGGCTGTCAATCAATCTAACTTGACCAATGGGTTTTCATGTCTCTGCAACTCAGGTGCGTACTATTTCAGCACGCTGGTACACTGCAAGGGCGGGCAAACAGTGTAATACCTTAGGGAACGGAAAAAGTGTGTGCAAGTAGCAAGGCCACCGTATTAGCTGGCTGCTAGCAATTCAATTGAATTCAGTTTTATTTATATAGCCTCAATAACAATACAAATCGTCTCAAGACCCTTTACAAAACCAGGCTTGAAAGCCCCAGAGCAAGCCTGAAGGCGATGGTGGCAAGGAAAAACTCCCTTTTAACAGGAAGAAACCTTGAGCAGAACCCAGCTCAAATGGAGGGACCCATCTGCCCAAGGCCAGCCGGGTACAGACAGAAGAAAAAGATTAATGAAGCCGAGTGACCTACCAACAAACGGAAAACAACACCCACAACACATGTGGCACCACACCACACAAAGTTATTGCTTTAAACCAGCTAGTAACATCACATCGGTAGCCACCAAAATTAGGCCGACTTCCCCACAAAACTAAAAGTCATACACAAAACAAAGCACCTGTATTTGCGGATTTTCGGATAGTGGTCATATTCACACAAAATTCCTCCTGTCAGCTCACCCAAAATATTATCGTCTCGACAAAGAACACTGGGGGCAACAAGGTGGAGATACATGACGGAGTAAGAAAAATAAAGGTTTATTTAATTTAAAAAAAAAAAAAAAAAAAAAAACGATAAAAAGACGACAGATCAGACATAGCGAGTCTCAGCAGCTGAAAAGTGTTCCTCCTAGGCTTCTTCAACAAGGCCCTGTATTTGGTCTTGACAGGTGTGGCTGGTTAAGATGATTAAGCACAATCCAAAGATACATGTACAACTAGTGGAGGAGCAGAGGAGCGTAACAGGCGCGTTTCTGTACTTGCAGGGCGTTATTGTACTTGCAGGGCATTATTGTATTTGCAGTGCGTTTCTGTACTTGCAACGTGTTTCTGCACATTTTCTTAAGCTGCAGTGCGTTGAGCTCTCTTGGCCACCATAGTTTTTCCTTGCCACAATCCCCTTTAGGCTTGCTCTGGGGGTTTCAGGCCGGGTTTCAGACCAGATGTTGTAAAGCGTCTTGAGATAATCTGTATTGTTATACAGTATAAATAAAATTGAAAACTGAATTGAATTTCTGATTCTGTGGAAGCCCTTATTCACCCCTCTAGCCTCGTCCACTTTGAATAATCCTCTAGAGGGAGACGTATTGTGACGTTTTTTTAGCGCAACTTATTCTATTTTATTGTTATTTTTTGGGGGGTGCCAGTCAGGTCTCAGCCTGACAATTTAAATCTAAGTTGTTTTTTCTTTTAAACCAACACAAAGGATGCATAAATTAAATACCAACTCATACAACCTTAAATAAAGTTAACACAAACCAAAACACCACTTTGTCATTTTTTCTTTTAAATGTATTTACACACAAAAAAAAACAATGTCCACTTTTCCAGTTATAGGCAGTCTCTCAAAAACACAAAACAATATTTCCTTTTTTTTATGCATTTAATTTTCGGAAGTCAACACAATACCGTGACTTGGGGTTGTTCTTCTTGGGAACCAGGACAACTGGAGCGGCATATGGAGATGTGGAAGGGATGATAATTCCCTCTGCCAACATTTCCTCAATATGTTGTTTCATTTCCTGCAGTTTTGCTGGGGAACAGCGGTAAGGTTTTTGTCTGATGGGCATGTCATGGGTGAGTGGAATGAGGTGAGACAAAACAGTTGTTCGTCCAATGTTTTCCGTGCAGACATCAACGTTCATTTCCAATTGTTTGATTAATTTTTGTTTTCCAGATTCATCCAAGTGAGCAAGGTGGACAGCCCCATCCAGTCTCCCTCCTGGGGCATCACTTGAAGTTCCTTGCAAGGCCAAAGTTGGAGAAACGGCCGAATAAAAGGTAACTTGTGGTGATGCGGGAGCTCTTGCATGTCCTGCTGCTTCCCGGATGAAATAATGTTTCTTTCTGGGGTCTGACTTGAACCAGTAAGTGTTCGCCGATACGTTGAGTAAAACAAAATCAAGGCCAAGAACAACAGGTAGTGCCAGGCATGGAGTAGGCGAGACCACCACAGGAACATGTACAGTTTGTTGTTGAATGTTAACCTGTAATCCCCACATGCCACGAGGATATCTTCCTGTGCCATCCGCCAGGTACAAAGGACCTTGCAGCAATGGTTTTAATGTTTCCTCACGTACTCCTAATTCTCTCCAGAGGGTGTCATTAATGAGAGTATAGGTTGAACCTGTAACCAAAATGGCTGTTCCTTTTCAACAGTCGACTGTAATGGGGACGACTAGCTGTCGAGGCAGGTGTTTGGCTGGAAGTATTGATGACGGGAGTCTGTTGGGTAAGTGTATTAAGTGTAGGCTGATTTTGTACATTTCTTGTGTTCTGGTTGGTCTGAGAAGTTGATGGTCTTTGAAATTTGTTTCTTCCTGAGTGATACTGTGGACAGGTAGATGGACCGCCAGCAGTAAACCTGAGAGACACCAGGTGGGGCAGGTGGGTTGGATGGAGGCTGGGGCCCGTGATCAGGTTTGTTTGGTTTTTGCATGCATTTTTTCTGTTGTTCATACTGACGTTGGTTCTCTCTGTCTTTTTCAAGTTGTTGTCCAAGACGGACCAATGCCTCCACAGTACTCACATTGCTGCTTCGGAGTTGACTAGCCAGTTTGGGATTGATGTTTTTCAGTGTTAATTTAACGACTTCCTGTTCGGTAATTTTCAGGTTCCATCTTTTGCACAATGAACGGTACATATAAGCAAAGTCCCTGATGCTCTCATCCTCTTCTTGTATGCGAGTTCTGACCCGTTCAGCAAGTTCATCCTGATAGTCCTCTGAAAGAAAGGCAGAATAAAATCTTCTTTCAAATTCTGTCCAGGTAGTAATCTCCAGGCGTGCAACATCCCACCAGTCACGGGCTGTTCCATGCAGCACATTGCGAAGCGTGGCAATGAGTTCACTGTCGGAGAGAGGATGTAAAGCCAGGAAACCCTTACATTTCTCCAGAAACAGTAAGGGATCCTGTGCATCCTCCAACCTTCCAAACGTGGGGAATTACATTTTAATTGGGCTTTTCCCACAATACTTAGTGCTGGCCTCATGGTGAATATCAGAGGGAGCTGGGGAAAGAAGTTCCTCTTCTGTGTCACCAGGGTACATGGTGGACTGTAATCTTTGACGGTGAGTCTGAGCGTCATACTCAAATGTTTGAGGCTTGACAGAAAGAGTTTGAACAGAAACATTAACAAGGGATGAGGGATGCAGTGATGTTGAGAGGTTCCTAATTCCCTTCTTCTTTCCGTGCGTCCATTTTTACTGCACAATATATTACTTCCTCCTCCAAATGTTTCATTGTGGATGCCATGGGGGTAAGGAAAGATTTGAGGTCTTTTAACAGTTCTGCGTGATATTGTTGAATGCGCCAGTTTACTGTACTTGTGAACTGATTGTGGATATATTGAAATTCCTAATTCATTTTGTCCTCCAGTTCCTTTAATTGTGTTTTGCTTGTAGTTATGATTTCCTCTTTGCTTTCCTCAAAGCAGCTCTTTAATTCCTCCTTCTGGTGTTTCATGAATTCTTGTATTTCTTCCTTGTGATAGGTCTGTTGAAGTGATTTTCCGTGTTGATTGGTTTTTGTTTCCTTTTCAGCAATGTTTGTTGGCCAAGGAATTAATGGAGCTAGAAGTTCTGATTCTCCACAAAGCTCCATTTCCAGGAGAGAATAGTTCCTGTTTCAGCATTGTCCAGGTTTATGGTTGGATCCTCACAGAGTCCTTCTGCGAGCCAATCCAGGTTCTCCAAAGGGGCAGCCATTTTAGAACATGTGGTCTTTTGTTTGTTCATTCAGTTAACCCAAGATTTATTTTATTTATTTTATTTGTCCAAGGATTATGGTCCCATCTGGGGTGCCAATTTTGTATGTGACGTTTTTTTAGCGCAACTTATTCTATTTTATTTTCTTCTTTTTTGGGGGGGTGCCAGTCAGGTTTCAGCCTGACAATTTAAATATAAGTTGTTTTTTCTTTTTTTTCTTTTAAACCAACACAAAGGATGCATAAATTAAACACAAAGGATGCATAAATTAAATACCAACTCTTACAACCTTAAATAAAGTTAACACAAACCAAAACACCACTTTGTCCCCTTCCAGTTATAGGCTCTCTCAAAAACACAAAACAATAATTCCTTTTTCAGGGCAAAAATCAGTTAGTTTTTAGTTCATATTAATTTCCCACCTCCAAAACGATAAAGAGAGAAAAAAATATATAATCCTCCAAAGTCCGTCAATCAAACAAAAAGAGCAGGGAAAAGAACATAGCAGTAATCCAGCTCACTCAAACATCCACAACTTTCCACGGTTCCAATCCAGTTCGTTACAATAGATGGCGGTGTGAAAAGAAAAAAAACACCGAGGGATTAACTACCTCTATGTCAACTTTTACTACGCTGCCGCGGTTCGCGGACTACAATGCCGACTGGGACATCGCTCCGCCAGCACGTCACTGTAAGGGCGCCGGAAGCGGCTATATTGGCGACGTCAGATTAAAGTGATGTCTTAATTTTTATTTTTTTTAGCTCGTTACACCATGTGTGTGTAATGTTTGTAATCACACGTAATTCCATATTTTATTATTAATTATCATGTATCATTATTACATCTCTATCTGCCTTACCATGCAAACACTAATAAGTTGGTAATGTTAATGCTAACTTTGCTAGCTTAAAAGTCAATGTGTGTTAAGCTAACTTTCATTCCATCTTATATTTGCTTCACTCACATAGGAGCAGCAAGTTAAGTTATCTTTAATGTACAACTTTTATGTAGCATTCCCTTTTGTGCAATTAACCTGAGGGAGAGGCCCAGGAGCAGGCAGCTACAAGTTACAGGGGTGTTTTCTTGCTGTTGTCTAAATGGAGACCACTTCCAGGAGCCAGCAGTGTGTCAAGTATTCATTAACACAGCACAACGCTGAAGCTAGTGATGGCCCTCTGACACCCGAGGCTCCGACACATGCGCGGAAGCTCATAATTCCATATTGTATCGAACCACTGTGCCGAAGCGTGGTTCGGTCACGTGACTAGTGACGTTTGAAGCACTTGAGTGACGTTCGAAGCAGTTCAAGTGCTTCGAGCGCTTCAGCGGCAAACGAGTCATCCCAGGGGTTCGGTTTGTCATGATATCTTATTCCTATTTAGTGGTGCTCATTTTAATGTTTCTTTGCATAGTAGGTTGGTCTCTTGCTGTAGCTGGAGTCATTTGCGTATTTTGTGGAGATAGATCTCCACAAAATACGCAACTAACTCCAACTAAGATTCAGAAAGAAATCGATCAATTAGTGACATAGTTAGACAACACTCGATTGATAGATAGATATAGTTACATAGATAGTTGGTTAGGACAAATCACGTGTTTTGTGATGTATGAACCATTTCACTGCTTCATTCAGAAACCCTGTAACTGGTTTGGTTGTCTCTGCTCTACATAGGTATCTCGTGTGACACCCTTGAGCAGATACAACAAAACTGGATTTGTGGATTCCACTCTTTGTAGATAGTTTCATAACCGTTTCCAGTGACAACAACTCATTCTAAAGGTCCTCGGAAAGCTCGTTTGTCTGCGCCATCATATATTTATACAAACATATGTTGTGATGATCATGCTCTGACAAAATTACCTGTAACATTATGGTAAGGAAAATCTGGTGTTTTGAGTCATTTTAAAAATATGTAGAAATATAAGTACATATAAAACAAATACATGCCTCCACAAACATGGGCTGCAAAGAGAAACTTAATACACTGTTAATAAGTGAGATTCGGTTTGACTGGAACATTTCCATAACTCTGTCACACCTCCTGAAATATCCCTCAAATCAGTGGGACAAACTTTACCTCAGTCCTGCCAGCACTGTGGCACTCTTTAATTACTCTACGCTCAACACACTACTTGCCCTGTCTATGCTCTGCAAGCCTTTCCGAGGCAGCGATTGCAGCCAGCAATATTTCAAAACTTCTGGATTTTCCTTTTTGCAGGGGCACTGATGCTAGTTAAAAATTAACTCAGGAATGTGACAGCACATGGTACAGTTACTCAGTGCTCACACTGTATTTCAAGTAAGCCGCTTTGGCTGTAAACCACGGGGCAGAAAATATACAAATAGTTTGTTGCAAATTATAATGCCATGCAGCAAAAACATAGATTAATGTTCAACTTGCCTGTCAGGGAAGTAAGCAAATGAATTTGTCTCCACTGGGTGGAGCCATATCTTGACCTATGTAGATACTGAAAGACAACTAGACAAACTGACTGATTTTACTGTTTAGTGTTTGAGTTTGTTATTTTTATTGTCTTTGGTTATTTATAGTTACACTGTCCTTTCAGGCTAAACCTAAGAAATTTGTTGTTGTAAAGTAAAAGCGAGTCATTCCAACTATTCAATGGTCGACATAAATTATCTCAGTCATGCATTCCTGCACACAAATCAACAAAAACGAAGAGGGAAAGACAAGGTTTTAATTGTTAGTATAATGATAACAGTATTTTTAAGAAGACAAAGTGTTCTAAACCTTTCTGGATTTCAATGCACAAGAAATGCCATATGTGAAATTTCAAAGCAGCTAATTCCTAATGGGGTGTTCAGCTTCAGTCAATGGTCCCATGGAGTGTGTTAGGGTAGCATATTGATGTATCCATCTGTGTGTGTGTCAGTATATTTGTCCGAACTAGACTAAAAGACTAAATGTTTTCTTTAATATATTTACAGTTGCATGTAACCAGAAGACATTTAACCTTGGCTACCCCTCCCCAACTTAGTGAGAGTACCATTGAACAGGGTGGTGAGTGACATTCACTGGTGTAAGGAGTGGAAAACAGAGAAAGCCTTTCATATTTTTCTTGAAAAGAACTTTGTTAAAATTAAACAATTCAATTACAATTCCACAAAATTGCGAGGCAAACAAAGATTGACAACATCATATACAGTACATATAAATATATACACAAGTATACATACACATATGCATACACCAATCAGCCACAACATAAAAACCATTGACAGGAGAAGTAAATAACACTGACCATCTTCTGACCATGCCGTGTTCCCCAGGAAAACTTCTGAACCAGGCATTCATGTGGATGTTAATCAGACATGTAATGTACCACCCACCTAGACCAGACCAGGCACCCCCACCCAATAGCAATAACACTCATTGATGGCAGCAACCATCCCCAGCAGGATGCAGTCTGATTCAGGCACCGACACAAAAATGGTTGAAGAACAACTCAAAAAACATGAAGAACAGCACAAGGTGTTGACCTGGGCTTCAAATTCCCTAGATTCCAACTGATCAAGTATCTGTGGGATGATCCACAGAGGCCCCTCCCCTCAACCCATAGGACCCAAAGGCTCCAACTAACAACGTCCCATTGCCAGACACCACAGGACACCCTCAGAAGGTCCATGTCCATTCTCTGATGAGTCACGATAGGGGACTTTAGATCTGAATCTTGTGAGAAACCATGCACTTTCATTACAGTGCATACAGTATATATTGATGAGACTCATTATCAAAATCTTTTTCTTTGATCCAAACTTACTATATAAAATTTTACTGACTTCACATTTTAGTTCACTTAACAAATACATAAATACATAATAAACATAATTTCCAGGATCCTTTTGCTCTTAGGCCCACAGAGAGAGGCTTTCATCATCAGATGATCTGTGTAATCAGTAAGGACAGTGTCATATTGAACCAATGAAGAGATATACATTCAGTCCATTCTAGGTTTTGTTTTTGCATCAAAACGACTGAAATGAGTAGTATGCGCGTTTACAGATCAGAAACAGAAGTATTTTCACATTCACATTTTTCAAATAATAATTTACTCTTGCAGATAATTTTTAAATGCGTGTAACTGTATTAATATCGCCATATAATATTTTTTTAAACTTGACATGGACAACTTCTTTCAGCTTAAATTATCACATTTTCTTTGTTCTGTTGGGCACAATGCAGACACTGATAACAGAACTTCTGACAAGCAATAGAAAGATCCCTACACTATGAGAGCTGTTTTCACCAATAGAATTCGCTGACAGCCACAGACAACAAACATCCTTAGTTTGAGTGTAACTTTTGAAACAGAGCTCCTGTGAACATGTGATGTCAAAGCTCATTCATATAAGGAAGTCCACTTTTGTTAGTCTCAGTTTATAAGACTGCAAACCTCTCACATTCCAAGAACTTTTATGAGGCACATTGTTGGAGACAAAATGAAAGTTAAACAAACTTGCTTGGCATCTCTTCTTTCCCTTTGCTGTTGGCAGCTGATGGAGCTGGAGGCTCTTTTTTATTGAAACACACCGGGACATCAGATGAGAGCTCACTGAGGATAGGATGAGGAAGATTGGAGGAAGATGAGATGCTTACAGCTTCACCATTGAAAGGTATAGAGCTGGAGGATGGACCTCTCTGAAAGATAGCGGTGCTGAAACCATCACTGTTGCTGTAATTCTCATACTTCGCCAATGCATCACTACCACTGGTAGTCCAGGAAGGACATCCAAAGTGGAATTCTCTGCAGTTGGAGGGAAATTGGGTGCAGAACGTTGTACTTAATCCTGCCGATGTCCAATGTTCTGTCACCAGTTGAAGAGGAAGCTGATTTGTCTGAAGTGTGATTTTGGGGCTATACAGGAAGAGACGGAGCAGGTGCAGTATTTTTTTTGGAGAGTAAGGGGAATATGTGCTGCAGCCTGGGCTGTGTTGTCTGGCTGAGTGACAGGTCTCTCCCTCTTTGTTTTATTACAGTAGAACAAAGGGCAGCTGTGTGACCTTTCTAACTACACAGAGAACACTCACTTTTCCTTTCGCAGACTTTGAAATAGTGGGCAAAACCATTTGCAGCCGCCATTGTACCCAGCCTGACTACCTCAATAGACTCTTTTAGTCTCCTTTTTATGAATGGACTATTTTAACAGGTGTAGTTCACATTTTAGCCTTGGTTTTAAAACCTTTTAAGGTTTTAATTCCCCGGATTTCTCATCAGAACCTGTGCACCCCTTTAACAATAATAAATATAATAAAAGTATAAAGTTATCCAAATAAACAACCCGGCTCAACTTAATATTAAACCAATTTAATTAGCATAGTTTCAATAGCGCAATCATTATTTCAAGTGTCATTTAGTTCGCATTTGACAACAAGGTTTGTCCATTTTATATACAGTCAATGTGCCACAAAGTAGTTGGTGGGAGACTATACTGTACATAGTTCTTTTTTTGAAAATAAGATTAATGATGCACTGCTTTATTGAGCTTGGGTCATCTAAGGTTTCATTTTTAGTGATTTGGTTGCCTCAGTACATGTGACCTCAGACATAATTTAAGAAATTGAATTAGGTTTTGTGACTTCATGGGCAAAAATAAGATCACCTCTTGATTTCAATTACACTTTTCCCCTGACCACTGAAACTGATTCTACTCTACAGCATTATGGTCTTAATCTCAGTCAATGGTCTACCTATAATACAATTATGAATGCACAGCCTCAGGCACCGCTTTTACTAACATGTTGGACAGAAGCAGCTGGCTGATAAAAGCACATTGAGAGTAATACCTGGCGAGTAACACATGGTGACATGGAATACATATGAAATAAATAAAAACTTAAACTGAAAAATAATGTGTTTTTGTCTAACCCTCATTTGTTGTTGTTAATTGCAATGTTCTAGTTTAACAAAACAAAATAGAATAACATTTTAAGTTAAATAATTTATTTAATTTTATGGGAAACTACTGTTTTTTACAACCTGGACCTTATTTCTAGCATAAAATTAGCATATCATAACAAAATATTGCGAGATGTCTATACCTTTCACATCAATGGAAGCAATGAAGAGGAGGAGCAGCCTTTCCAGGATGTTGTTCTATAACATCCTTAAAGTCCCATTCAGCAGTTTCAAAGAGCATAGAATTCCTTTTCATGACATCCTGCCCAGCCCAGCAAACCTCCAGCTATGGGGTTATCCTGACACTAAATTACATACGGATATGCAATAAAACAGGACGTTGCATCGTATCTCATATAGCGAGATAAATGCCCTTACTAAAGCAAGAAACTCACTTAGAACAATTCAAAAAGTCTGCTGCGCTACAGCTATGCACCAGCGCCACATACATCAAATCCAGCGGATGCATCAATGTTGACTCCATAAAATGGCAAAAATATACATAAAATATGTAAATATAATTTATTTTACTCACCAGAACTTAAGAAACAATCCTCTGAGCCTGTCAACCAAAATTAGTGCTCATAGTCGCTGTCCTGAAAATTTTCCTGGATTAGGTAGCCAATATCAGATTTTCCTTCAAAGATCTGGAACCAAATCAATTGCCTTGTGGAGTTGAAAAAATAGCTACCAAAGCGCTAACGGCGATGATTTGCTTGTGCAGCTCGCAACACACAAACCACTAACTTGGCTTAAACGGAGCGGCTCTCTGACCCTCCAATCAGAGGATGCTACCGTAGGTCGCAGAGAAGGCCTAGGAACACAAACTTGAAATGTGATTGGTTAAAGGAACAGTGTAGTTTCAAGCTTCAACTGCCTGCACTTTTAATTGTGAAGGCCCAGGCAGAATACTCCAGCAACACGTGACGGCTGAAATATGATTGGATAAAAGCTCCTATGGAAAGTTACACTGCAGGAATCACCGTGGCAGAGAGAAAGACAAGCCATAAAATGAAAATAATAGGCTTTTGGAAATAATTTAATTACCTTAATGGAAACATTTCTCTGCTGAGAGACATGCAAGATGTTTGGATGGTGCAGTTTATTGATTATCAATAAAACATGGTAGGACTCAACTGAGCTGGTTAAACAGACGTCTAGATTCACGATTCTTGAGTTGTCATTATTGGTCGGTTATGAGTCGAATATTTTTTTCCACCGCTACTGAATATTAATTAAAAATGAATGAAAATTAAATGCTACTGAAAAAAATGAAGTGACGGGTAATAATAGATCATGACGGGATTTTTATGACCCTGTCAGTCAAAATGATGGACAACGAAAAAGTCTAGCTCAACCTCTGGCCAGCAGAGAAGGCTTTGGTGGCCCACCACTGATGTAATCACTTGTCCCCAGCCACACCGTCCATCAGGTACACCCGCAGTATTCAACATCATGCCATGTATACAGTACACAACACTATATACATTTTGTTGTCTCATATTGCTCCATTTTCGAATGAGCTATAACCTCCCCATGTGCTTTCAGAATCCATGACAGATGAAAGAAAAGTATGAGTATCCTCCTGAAATCTAATTGACATATTGCTCTTTTTTTTTAGGAAAGAAAGTGAAACCTAGGCTTACAAAACTGATGCCATAAACATATAACTAATTTAAATGATTTAACTTATATTCACATCACCTCTCCTCAGTCATTATGTTTACAGATCCACTAATAGTCTACTATAAGTCCAAATATGGCAATTTTCAGAATTTAATACTGGTAGTGTAAGCAACATAGCCTATTCAGTTTAGATTTTCTGAATTACGCCTGTTTCCAAAAGATTTCTTTCACATAATTTACACCCACAGATGTTCCTCAACTCCCCAGTCCTTAAGAACTGAAGAAAATACTTGCATGAGTGGCAAAACATTTTTATTTTATTTTATTTTATTTTTAAATATATTTGTGATATGCTGATATTTGTATGAGTAGCTAAGGAATCTGTGAAGTTATCCATGTTCTTAATGGTCACAGTGTAAGGAAGATGAGACAAATCCTCTAATTTTCATTGAAAATGCTCTATGGTTATTAAACTGATCTGTAGTAACAGAAAATAATCTGAGAAGGAGTATACTATTTAGAATAAGCCTACTATTAAAGATAGACATACATTTCTCTAACTCAGATTGGACTGTTTAATCCTCACCAGGACTAAACTTTAATACTATGCCAATGGATAATTCTAAATGTGATGGGGCGTGGGAATTTTGTTTAGTTTAGTTTTTAGTTAGTACATATGGATCCCCAAGTAACCACCTTTTGGTTTTTGACTGCAACTTGTAAATACTACAATTTGGAAATATCATATTAGACATTTGTTTTACTTCTTTCTCGCAATGTATGCACCCAGCACTGTCAATCACCAGGTTGATGTACTAATATAATGTAGGCCTATAGAAGTTTGTTGCATCTCGAAACCATTGATGATATCAACAATAACATCTATGCTTTTGGTGAAATAACAGTGTTTTCTGGGGCCTTATCCATGAACTGGCAGCATTGTTTAAAAAGAATTAAATACATTTATAGACTTAAAAGGGAGGGAAACCTAATTAAACATTTACCTTCAGTGTCCCCGATGCTTTGGAGAATGTAGTCAGTGTTCAATGGATCATCTTCTGAAGATTGATATGTCTTGATAGAATAGTCAGCCATCAGATGATATACTGCCTCCAAAGTGAAAAAACAGTTGCGCTCCTCCTTGTCGTCTTCATAGACCAGCAGCGCGCTCTTCCAGGTGAAGTGATCGAAAATCGCGGTGAATGTCTCTGCCATTTTTACGTAGGACGGAGCGATACGCGTCAGGTGGGAGAATTCGGTGTTTTTGTTCCCGAAGGCGGCAGCCAGGGCACCTGCTGAGATTACCGGAATTTTCCAATGCGATGCCACCCTCACCACCGCAGCCGCCTCATACTCGCAAACAGGACCTAAGATCAGATCTGGCTTCTGACCGCACGACCTGTCCAGTAGCGAAAACAGAGCATCATTCACACAGTTGGAGTTTTCAAACTGGATGTTGAAGTGGAACCCGGAGTACTGTCCCCCATCTGCCTTCAGCGTCTCTTGAGCGTAACGGATCGCTGGTGCGACTCTTGCATGGGAAAAAAGGTAGGAGTTATTTTTTGGTAAAAATACCAAAACATCTATGTCTTCCGTGATGATGTTTGTCATAACTAGGTTCAGGACCATCAAAAGGTAGACACACAGTGTCGTGAAATATGTCATGATGCCACTTTCCCAACCTCACTTCAAATAGCTATAGGCTAACGCACAGTGTTCTAGAGATTTTCTTCAAATGTTTCTTTCCCCAAGTTGACTCGACTTGGCAGCGTACATATAGCTTCAAACAGAAAGCCGTTCGCCGTGGGAAATGTCTTAGTTGCAAGTAACTGAATTGTTCTGTAGCGAATCTGCCTAAGTGCATGTGTTTTATTCTGCATTGACTGTCCCTTCGAATGCTCCTGAACCTGCAGAAGATATTCCCTCAACAGTTGATCCTAGAGGTTCTTCCAGCTCAGTCAGCAGACACCAGGCACGCTTGCTCCGGCCTGGAGTTTTGAAGCATCTTTTCAGACTCATTCCTGCGTCATCGGAGTACTGCTCACTCCTTCTTAAAGCTACAGTGCTGCCAAGCTCACGATGAACCACTACAACACAGTCTGTCTGTAGCACATTTTAAAGATACATTCAGTCATAGTTATTCAGAAGTGGCAAAAGTATTCACATTTTGTACTTAAGTAAAAGTATGGATACTTGTGTAAAAAAAATACTCTGGTTAAAAGTAAAAGTACTGATTCAACTCCTTTACTCAAGTAAAAGTAAGAAAGTACAGGCTATGAAATGTAAATTTTACCATTAATGAAACAATTCATTCATTGATAATTTTTCAAAATGAAAAGGTTTTTGCAGAATAATCTAGATTTAACTGACCAGATGCCCTGCATGAGCATCTGGATGATTTTTAATAATAAATTGAGGGTTACTGGGTTCTTGTTATTAAACGGCTAGCAAGTGTTAGCTATAAATTAACCACAGCATTGCTAACATTGTAAACTAGCTTCCAAAAATCCTCAAAAAGCTAATGAGACCTACACATTATGCAGGTGGTCATAATGAAGTTTAAAATCCGTTTTTGTAGTTCATTTGGCAGTGCCTAGGAATCACGCAACAGTTAACAACAGTTAATATCTTACTGCACATAACATTCTTTGAGCTACTACTTTGTCAGAAATACAAGTAATATATGGCAGTTTACTGTGCAGGCTACACAAACTCACACACTGAAATATTCGGCACACCTAAATGAGGGTGTAAGGAAAGTCTGCTGTGTGAGAACTAAACCAATTTATAATCGCACATATTAAATGTTTCTGTAGCCCCCCCCCCCCCCCCCCCCAACAACTTTGTAAATTACCAGTGGATAGCTTAATATGTAACAGTACATTATATTATATATATTTTCTATATATATATATATATATATTTTTTTTTTTGTTGTCCAAGTTTGAACTATTGAGTCATGACAGTATCTCTGAACAACAATTTGCAAACATTAGCGACAGTGCTTCCTACTGCTCTAGCTACACACTAAATCACTGAACCATTATAGGAAATGTAAAGTATTATACTGATTATGAAGCATAATGTAATTCTGTGCAATAGTTATCTGAAAAGTCAAAATTATACCATTAGGTACCATTTGCAGATAGCCTGCAATTATAGTAAATAGAATGAAGTCAACATCTTGTCAGATAATGTTCCAGGGCATGTAGCAACAACCTGTTGCCTGTATACTTGCTCTACTATCTAAGTTACTACACTGTAATATTGTGTGTATGTAATATTTTATGGAACATTCTTGCACCCTACACTATACAGAATTATCTTACCAAAATGATGTCTTGTTTATAATTTAGCATATTAATCCACACTTTAATTGCAATTAATTTTTTTAGAAAATACATTTCATATATTCCAATACTAAATCGCAGTTCACAATGGGAGTTATAGTTTACAGTGCCTCAAGAGCACCATGACACTAACTACTCCCAGCACTGAAAAGAGTGTGCACTTACTGACATCTGCTGGTTATTTCTTACACTAAGATGTAATTTTTAAGGGTTTGGTCTGATGTAACATTTTCTTTTGGATATTCATCCAGTTAATTCTCAGGAATTGAACAGCATGTTATAATTAATTTTTTAACCTAATGCAATTTCTAATAAATTCTAATAGGGTAAGCAGTAAAGTTAGCAATAACAGTTTGTTGATGTAAATGTTGTTATGTTTTAGATAAAACAGATAAAAAAAACATAAAAAAAAAGCTTAGACTATTTGAACCCAAGATAGGCATCTCAACTCAGTTCAGACCTGAGACCAAGTTGGATGCATGACTTTGTGGATAACTGTTTAGACCGACTAATATGTTGATTTTGCTGATCCCACAAAATTGTACTGTTATAGAGGCAATCATCAAAAGGATAAGCCCTACAAAATTATTATTACTAAACTGCAGAACACTAGAGTACTGAATAAAGAAGTTATCATTTTCTGATCGAAAAACAATAAAAACTAAAAGATGAAATTGCTTGGATTTGGTCAGTGATAATTCCAGTCTCATGAATATGTATTGATCATTCTGGTGTCTCTTACACTGATGCTTTTCCTGCAACAGACCACAGCACAGAAGCCACTGTAAAATATCTTGAATTGGATCAGAAAAGAGAATTCTTTTTTAAGGCCCCGTAGAATTTGATTCATTGTGGTCTTATGAGTTGGCTCTGTTAAACTTCAATTCTTACGTTTTAGAAAGTTCGCTACTTGGATGGCACAACACCATAATTTTTGTCTCTTCTTCTTCTTCTTCTTTGTCACATGTGGCGGTTAAGTGATGGTTGAAGTAGAGGTGGGACTTTAACGCGTAAAAAAAAGAAGGTTACGTTCCAGACAACATGGAACTTTTGTCAGTGCACGATTACACTAATGCACACGTCAGAGCTTGATTCATCCAAAATGGAGGAATTGGATGAAAGCACGCTGCTAGGACTGAGGGACGGCAAATTTTATTTGAAAAAACTACTTCATAGAAGCCTTGATAAAAAGGCCTTGATAGTTAAATGCATTCCAGGGGCCAGAGCGGGCGACACTAATTATTATATCTGAAACTGCTGGCTAAGGCTAAGGTTAAATATGGTAAAATTGTTATTCACGTCGGCAGTAACGACACCCGGTTATGCCAATTGGAGGTCACAAAACTTAATGTTGAATCGGTGTGTAAGTTTGCTAAAACCATGTCGGACTCCGTAGTTTTCTCTGGTCCCCTGCCCAATCTGACCAATGATGACACGTTTAGTCGCACGTCATCATTCCATTGCTGGTTATCTAGGTGGTGTCCAGAAAACAACGTGGCCTTCATTGATAATTGGCACACTTTCTGGGGAAAACCTGGTCTGATTAGGCGAGATGGCATCCACCCCACATTAGCGGGTGCTGCACTTATCTCTAGGAATATGGCTAATTTTATTAACTCCCCGAAACCATGACAATCCAGAGTTCAGACCAGGAGGCAGAGTTGTAGTCTTACACACTTCTCTGCCGCTTCTCTAGCACTGTCTCACAACCAAAATTCTATAAACTCTATAGATGTTCTGTCTCCTCCCAGATTATTTAAACCAAAAAACAACAACAGAGGAGTTACTCATTTGAACCTGGTACAAATCAGAACAACTTCATTGGCAGAACAGAAGAATAGGAAAATTAAATGTGGTCTTTTAAACATCAGATCTCTCTCATCCAAATCTCTTTAAGTAAATGATCTGATAACTGATCATCAGATTGATCTATTTAGTTTGACTGAAACATGGCTGCAGGATGATGAATATGTTAGTTTAAATGAGTCATAGTAATTATCACATTCCTAGAAGCACAGGTAGAGGAGGAGGAGTGGCAGCAATCTTCCACTCTGACTTATCTATTAATCTTAGACCTAAGGAGAGCTTTCATTCATTTGAAAGTCTTACCCTTAGTCTTGCTCATCCAGACCGGAAGACACAACAACCAATTCTTTTTGTTGTGGTATATTGCCCACCTGCTCCTTATTCTGAGTTTTTACCTGAATTCTCTGAGTTTCTATGTGATTTAGTCCTTAGAACAGATAAAGTCATTATAGTAGGTGACTTTAACATCCATGTTGATGTTGTCAGTGACAGCCTTAGCTCCTCATTTACATCATTATTAGATTCAATTGGCTTTTCTCAGAATATAAATGGATCAACTCACAGTTTTAATCACACCTTAGATCTGGTCCTAACATACGGCATAGAAACTGAAGGTTTAACAATATTTAGCCATAACCCTCTTTTGTCTGACCATTTTCTCATAACCTTTGAATTTACTATAATGGATTGCGCAAGAACTGAAAAGACATATCATTACAGTAGATGTCTATCTGATGATGCTGTAACTAGATATAAAGAATTAATTCCTTCTTTATATATCCCAGTGCCATGTGTCAATAATGTGGACAACAGCAACCTCAATTTAACTCCTGCACTATTAGATGATTTTGTCGATGGCACTGCAGCATCGCTTAGTTGAGCTCTAAACTTAGTTGCTCCTCTGAAAAAGAAGGTCATGAATCGGAGGAGGCTAGCTCCCTGGTATAATTCGCAGTTGCGCTGTTTAAAACAGGCAGCACGAAAGCTAGAAAGAATTTGGCATTCCACTAATTCTGAAGAAGCTCACATAGCCTGGAAAGATAGTTTAACGACTTATAAAAAAGCTCTCCGTAGTATTAGAACAGCATACTATTCATCATTAATAGAAGAAAACAAGAACAACCCCAGATTTCTTTTCAGCACTGTAGCCAGGCTGACAATGAGCCACTGCTCTGTTGAGCCATCTATTCCTTTAGCCCTCAGTAGTAATGACTTCATCAGCTTCTTTACCAATAAAATTGTTGGCATTAGAGAAAATATTCAAGGCATCCTTCCGACGGCTGTCAAAGATGTACAGTGACTTTAGAAATTTCTGTTAGACCTTATCAACATCTTAAATCCTTCTCCCCAGTAGATCTTCTCGAGCTATCTTCAATAATTAAAGCATCTAAACAATCAACCTGTCTTCTAGATCCAATCCCAATTAAATTGCTCGAAGACGTTCTTCCATTAATTAACACCTCCATATTGAACCAGATAAATTTATCTCTATTAACAGGATATGTGACTCAGTCTTTTAAGATCCCTGTAATTAAGCCCCTACTTAAGAAAGCCACTCTAGATCCAAATGTTTTAGCCAACTATAGACCAATCTCCAACCTTCCTTTTATTTCCAAAATTCTAGAAAATGTGTTGCTAATCAGTTGTGTGACCACTTAAACAGGAATGGTCTGTTTGAAGAGTTTCAGTCAGGTTTTAGAGTTCATCATAGTACAGAAACAGCTCTGGTTAAAGTTACCAATGATCTCCTCATGGCTTCAGATAGTGGACTTGTCTCTATACTAGTTCTGCTCGATCTTAGTGCTGCATTTGACACTATTGATCATAATATTTTACTACAGAGACTTGAAAGTGAGATCCAGATTAAAAGAACTGCATTAGATTGGTTTGAATCCTATCTGTCTGACAGATTCCAGTTTGTTCATGTCAACCATGATTCGTCTATACAAAAGTAAGTTATGGAGTTCCTCAGGGTTCTGTGCTAGGACCAATACTCTTCACATTATACATGTTGCCATTAGGGAAGATTATTAGAAAACATGGTATAAACTTCCATTGTTACGCAGATGACAACCAGCTATATTTATCTATGAAACCAGATGAAACTAATCAGCTGGTTAAACTCCAAGCATGCCTTAAAGACATAAAGGCTTGGGTGACGTGTAATTTCTTACTCTTAAACTCAGACAAAACAGAAGTTATTGTATTTGGTCCTAAGCATCTCAGAGATTCATTATCTAATCACTTGGTTTCTTTGGATGGCATTACCTTGGCCTCCAGTACTACTGTGAAAAACCTTGGTGTTATATTTGATGAGGATTTGTCCTTTAAATGTCACATTAAGCAAGTAACCAGGACTGCCTTCTTTCATCTACGTAATATCATCAAAATTAGGAACATCCTGTCTCAGAATGACGCTGAGAAACTAGTTCATGCATTTGTGTCTTCCAGACTGGATTACTGTAATTCATTACTGTCTGGCTGCCCAAATAACTCTTTACAAAGCCTCCAACTGATTCAAAATGCCGCAGCAAGAGCATTGACAGGAATAAGCAAGAGAGATCATATAACTCCAGTTTTAGCTTCTCTTCACTGGCTCTCCTTAAAGTCTAGAATATAATTTAAAATCCTCCTCCTTACATACAAGGCCCTCAAAGGCCTAGCTCCATCATATCTTGAAGACCTCATTGTACCATATCATCCCAACAGATCACTTCGGTCTCAAAGTGCAGGCCTACTTGTGGTTCCTAGAATTTCAAAAAGTAGAATGGGAGGTAGAGCTTTCAGCTATCAGGCTGTGGAACCAGCTCCCAGTTTGGGTTCGGGAAGCAGACACTCTCTCTATTTTTAAGGTCAGGCTTAAGACTTTCCTTTTTGATCAAGCTTATAGTTAGGGCTCGACTAAACCATCCCTTAGTTATGCTGCTATAGGCCTAGGCTGCTGGGGGACAATGCAACGAACACATGTTCTCATTCTTTCTTCTTTCTCCACTCTCGTGTCCTCCACTTTCTTTTTCTCTGGCACAGAGCTCCTGCCCTTTAAATTCCTATATGCTACTAGTCATGCAATTCTGTGCTATTACTATGTAGAATGTTTACTGCTGCTCTCCCTTCTTCCGAGTATCTCTGGCCTGGAGTTGAGTGTTTCCTGTGGAGTGCCATACTACATCTGTTGTCGTGGTCTCATCAGCCTGCCCAGTCTCCATGGAATCCTGCTGTTATCCACTCCTACCTGAATGAACAATTCTCCAACCTGCCGATGATTCCCCTTATATTTTCAAACTGTCATGTAACATCATTAGTTTGTATCATAACATTCCACTTGTATGCTTTAGTCAGATATGTGTATTTATGACAGATGTATGTTTATCTTGCTGTTCTCTTTCTCTGTCTGTACCCGGCTGGCCTTAGGCAGATGGGTCCCTCCATATGAGCTTGGTTCTGCTCAAGGTTTCTTCCTGTTAAAAGGGAGTTTTTCCTTGCCACCGTCGCCTTCAGGCTTGCTCTGGGGGTTTCAGGCCGGGTCTTGTAAAGCGTCTTGAGACGATTTGTGTTGTTATTGACGTTATATAAATAAAACTGAATTGAATTGAATTGAATACGTAGGGCTGCACAATTAATCGAATTGTAATCATGATTGGCTTCCCACGATCAAATTTTCGTGATCGAGCAATATTTATAATACGTTATTCCGTTCATAGAATGCTCCACGTCAACATTTTTTTTAAATTTATTTATTTGTTTTTGCAAAGCCAATCTAGCGCCAATCCCAGTGAGCGCTCCGTAAACCACGGTCTGATCACGTGCCTCCATGAGCCAGTCAGAGTGGATCCCTGCACCGTGCAGCGTAGTTTCTAGATGGGGACAGTGACAGAGACCAGAGTAACGTGGGGGAAATTTCGCAACAGATAGCAGTCCGGCTGACAGTCTTGCCTGGGCCCAGGACGAGATAATCTTTTACTTTTGTGTCAAGCTTTTATACAAGCGAATGGACATTAACATTAGCGCTACAATACGTTACAAGGCTGGTAAACGTTGGCTGCGCTGTTTCTTACATTGCTCTTTGTTCATTTTACTAGTCCCAGCTTCACCGTCACCACCTTTATTGAAATATTTATTAAGAAAATCTTTAAGGCCTTTAGTTTCTTCTTCTCTTTTCTTTCCTTTTCTGAGCATCGGATTTGTGCTGACCGGACATTTTGAGCGCACGTAACTCAAACGGCAACATCAAATTTTGATCAGCGGCCAAACCATTTTTGTGTTGGGAATGGGGGGGTTCTTGAACACTATTTCAAGGACAATTAGGAAGAAAACAAATAAAAGGCTTTTATGTAACTCAGATATTATGTATTTTTTCCCACAAATAGGTCTATTTTAATATATATATATTTTTAATTATTCCATCATTTAATGAGAGTCCAGTTCAAATAATCGTGATCTCAATATTGATCAAAATAATCGTGATTATCATTTTGGCCATAATCGTGCAGCCCTATGAATTCTCAATTGGCGCCGTGGTAAGCGGACACCTGTTGCTGCAGCTCGTGAGTGCGTGCGATTTTTATCGCACGCACGCGATTTTTATTTCGTCACTTCTTTCTTACGTTCTTTTTGCCTGGATATAGTTCGGCAAGGTTCTTGTATCTGCCTCGAAAATCTTTCATTTACTTTCCTGCTACTTCGTTATTTTTATTTTTTGTAACGGAGGACTACGCACAGGCGGCATGACCATTGTTTACACTCGCGACCAGCTGTTAGCGCTGTGTAAACCTGTATTGCCACCGGGATCGAGGCCTGAAATCCCTGAGGAGTTACGGAGGAGACGCCGGGGTTGCAGGGCTGGAAAGAAAGTTAAGGCAAGGAAGAGGAGATATAAGCCTGCCGTTCCTGCGATCATCATGGGGAACGTTCGCTCTCTCGCGAACAAGACGGACGAGCTGGCGGCGCTGATCAACACCCAGAGGGAATTCCGTGAGTGCAGCTTATTGAGTTTTACGGAGACTTGGCTGCACTCGCACATCCCAGACCGCAGCATCGCAACACCTGGCTTTGTGACTGTGCGGGCGGACAGAGACGCGACTACTAGCGGCAAGAAGA
Organism: Planiliza haematocheilus; assembly: GCA_005024645.1. Classification (NCBI taxonomy): domain Eukaryota; kingdom Metazoa; phylum Chordata; class Actinopteri; order Mugiliformes; family Mugilidae; genus Planiliza; species Planiliza haematocheilus. The sequence continues at coordinate 940,248 of SRSE01001198.1, read as the reverse complement.
GGGGAGGCGGGATTGCGCTGTTTGTGAATGAGCGGTGGTGTAATCCCGGACATATCTGCGTTAAGGAACGTCTCTGTAGCCCAAACGTGGAACTGCTGGCTGTAGGGTTTCGCCCCTATTATTTGCCGAGGGAGTTCACGTCCGCCATAGTGATCACCACCTACATCCCCCCCATCAGCCGAGGCCGAAGTGGCTGCTGACGTCATCACCTCCACCATCTCCCGTCTACAGACGCAGCAGCCAAACGCCTTTATGGTGATAAATGGGGACTTCAATCACCTTGGACAGGAACCTCACAGATTTCACACAGTATGTGGATTGCCACACCCGTGACAACAAAACCCTGGACCTGCTGTATGCAGATACCCTCAGTGCATACAGTACCACTCCCCTTCCCCCCCTGGGCAGGTCAGATCACAACCTTGTCCTGTTAACCCCTAAGTATGTCCCGCTTGTCCAACGGCAGCCTGTGTCCAAAAAGACTGTAAGCCTGGAGAGGGTGTCGCTTCTCTGCAAGACATCCTGCCTGGTTCCTGTGCCTAAGAAGTCATCTCCATCTGGCCTCAGTGATTACCGTCCAGTTGCCCTTACATCCCATGTGATGAAGGTGCTGGAGAGGCTGGTGTTGGCCCACCTAAAGCCACAGGTGAGATCGTTCCTAGACCCTCTACAGTTTGCCTACCAGCCGTGTCTGGGGGTGGATGACACTGTCATCTATCCTCTGCAGCGAGCTCACTCACACCTGGATGGTGGTGGAGGCTCAGTGAGAATCACATTCTTTGATTTCTCCAGTGCCTTCAACACCATCCAGCCTTTGTTGCTGGGTGATAAGCTGCAGTCGATGGGTGTTGGCGCGTCCACTGTCTCCTGGATCACTGACTACCTGACAGACAGGCCACAGTTCGTGCGTCTGGGTCATGTCCTGTCTGATGTGGTGGTGAGTGGTGTGGGAGCCCCTCAGGGCACTGTACTTTCTCCGTTCCTGTTCACCTTATACACCACTGACTTCCAGCACAACTCAGAGTCATGTCATATACAGAAATTTTCTGATGACTCCGCAGTTGTAGGGTGTATAAGTCCTGGACAGGATGAGGAGGAGTATAGAAGGCTGGTGGACGGATTTGTGGGGTGGGCTGGAAGGAATCACCTGCTGCTTAATGTGGACAAGACCAAAGAGATGGTGATTGACTTCAGGAGGAAGGGACCAGCTCCTCTGCCCCTCAGCATCCTGGGTAGGGATGTGGAGATGGTGGAGTGACCATCGACAACAGACTGAACTGGAGGACCAACAGTACAGCTGTGTACAAGAAGAGCTGCAGCAGACTCTGAGGAAACTGAAGTCCTTCAATGTGTGCAGCAAGATGCTGGAGATCTTCTACCAGTCTGTTGTGGCCAGCACACTTTCAGTCTGTACAACTCCTCATCTGTGTGTGACAGATGACACCTTGGACATTTAATTTAACATTTCTTTGTAATATTCACTTTTAATGCGTGTTAATAACTGTGTATACATGCTAATTAACATTTCTTTAATATTCACTTCTAATACTTGTATACTGTGTATACTTTTTGTTCTTTTTATAGTTCTCTATTTTTTACTCATTGTTGATTTTTGCTTTTTTATATATGTATGTATGGTGTTGAATGCTGCTGCTGCAACACAGAAATTTCCCAGTCTGGGATTAATAAAGAAAATCTAATCTAATCTAATCTAATACGTACGTACGCATTCACACACCAGTGCCATGCACTGGGAACAACTGGGGGCTCAGTGTCTTGCTCAAGGACACCACTAACCCTCTGATTCGTGGACAACCCGCTCTGCCTACTGAGCCATAATCGCCCTCAGTGCAGGTCAACTTTCCAAACGGAAGAAAAACTTGACTAAAGAAAAATAAATAAAAGGAAATAACTGAAATTCACTTAACTAAGATACAAACAAACAAATCTAAATGTCAGTCCAGAAATCTGCACTGGGCTATGCCCCCTTCAAATCTGGGCCCCTGGCAATGGCGATCACTGTGGCCTGCTGGCCAATCACATCTAAAATTCCCTGTAGAGAAGCGCCATCTCCTGCTTATATAGACAGTGGCTCCTCCTACACAAGGGAAATACAATTATGGTAATAAATCAATTCACATTTGGCAGTGATTTATTCATACTTCTAAAAATGTTTCTATAAATTAACAGTGACAACAACAAGTCACTGCTCAAAATCTCTACTTACACCAACATCTCCCAAAAGTTCCCCTTATCCATACTACACTTGGCACATTACCCCAGGAACTGGACCATGACCATAAGTGGAATTGTAATGGGCATGGCCTTGTTTGGCAGTTCGTGAGTCCAAAGGGGAGGATGAGCAAGTGCAGTCTAGAGGACAGGTGAAAAAAGCAAAGTAATTATTCAAATAAAGACATTTAAAAACACCATATCCTCTGAATTTTGTTCTCCAATTCATGTATGAGATTGTGGCACAAAAGCACCAAACACAGCTACACAACTACTCAGTTTCAATTTGTGCTAATTAGCAACCTCAGACACCTGCCGGTTTGTAAAAGTGAGTAGGGGTGGACAAGCATTGTGTTATTTGTTCCTGTCTGAATTAGAGGTCAAGGGGCATCCCTGTGAAAGGTGTTTTGTGCAAATTATGCAAAAAATAGTTTGCATACCACGGAAGCACTTCAACCCACACATTTTTTTTTTTATTTTTTTTTTTACTTTTAATTTATAGTCAATACTGTTCTAAAATATACTTAAAATACTTACAGTGACACTTTTGAATCACCACTGAACCTCAGAGAGAACCCATGCAGACACAGAAAGAACATGCAAACTCCACACAAAAAGACAGAGTAATCCCATGGATTCGAACCCGGGACCTTCTTGCTGTGAGGGATCAGTGCTAACCACCTTATGGTGAGTATATGCTTAAAAAATAAACGCAGGATATAAATAAAATAAACTGCAATGATAAGCCGTGGCTGGAAGAAAAAGAAAAAGAAGTTGCAAGATCCCCATTGTTTTTCTTCTGATTTTTAGGGGTTCATGCAAACAAAGTTGCGGGATCTCTATTTGTTGCGAATTTAGTTTTATCTTTTTCTGCTTAGCTGTCTGCTCAGGACAAACTGCAAGGCATCAATGCATCAAACCTGGTAACTTGGTAGAAGTCCTAGCACCTACACCTACCTGCAGTTAGGTGTAAAATCATCACCTCCTAGCCGGTTCAATCAATTCTCACCAAACTTGGCATGTATCATTTATGGACAAAGATTTGGGAATTTCAAAAGAACTTTAGCAGGGTTATTGATTACAAAGTTAATGGCTAATTCATTTTTATGGCATGTAACAGTATAACTCAAAAGCTGATATTTTGTGAAATATATCGTCTCGTCTTCTCCCGCTTATCCGGGTCCGGATCGCGGGGGCAGCAACTTCAGAAGGGAAGCCCAGACAGCCCTCTCCCCAGCCACTTCAGCCAGCTCCTCCGGCGGAACCCTCAGGCGTTCCCAGGCCAGACGAGTGATATAATCCCTCCATCGTGTCCTAGGTCATCCCCGAGGTCTCCTTCCGGTGTGACATGCCCGAAACACCTCCCCAGGGAGGCGTCCAGGAGGCATCCTTACCAGATGCCCTAGCCACCTCAACTGGCTCCTCTCGACGTGAAGGAGCAGCGGCTCTACTCTGAGCTCCTCCCGTATGTCTGAGCTCCTTACCCTATCTCTAAGGCTGAGCCCGGCCACCCTGCGAAGGAAACTCATTTCGGCCGCTTGTATTCGCGATCTTGTTCTTTCGGTCATTACCCAAAGTTCATGACCATAGGTGAGGATTGGGACGTAGATCGACCGGTAAATTGAGAGCTTCGCCTTTCGGCTTAGCTCTCTCTTCACCACGACAGACCGGTTAAGCATCTGCATCACTGCAGATGCCGCCCCGATCCGCCTGTCGATCTCCCGCTCCTCCCCGACCCGGAGTAGGCAGTCCACCCTTTTCCGACTGAGGACCATGGCCTCAGACTTGGAGGTGCTGATCCTCATCCCAGCCGCTTCACACTTGACTACGAACTGCCCCAGCAAGAGCTGAAGGTTGCTGTTTGATGAAGCTAAAAGGACCACGTCATCCACAAACAGCAGAGACGAGATCCTCCGCCCACCGAACTCGATACCCTCCCCCACCCGGCTGCGCCTAGAAATTCTGTCCATAAAAACTACGAACAGAACCGGTGACAAAGGGCAGCCCTGGCGGAGTCCAACCCTCACTGGGAACAAGTCCGACTTGCTACCGGCTACACGGACCAAACTCGCACTGGTACAGGGACTGAGTGGCCCTTAGTAAGGAGCCATCCACACCATACTCCCGGAGCACCCCCCACAGGATACTCCTGGGGACACGGTCGTAAGCCTTCTCCAGATCCACAAAACACATGTGGACTGGTTGGGCAAACTCCCATCTCCCCTCCAGCACCCTAGTGGGGGTATAGAGCTGGTCCATGGTTCCACGTCCAGGACGAAAACCGCATTGTTCCTCCTCGATCTGAGGTTCAACAATCAACCGGAACCTCTTTTCCAGCACCCTGGCATAGACCTTGCGGGGGAGGCTGAGGAGTGTGATCCCCGTATAGTTGGAACACATCCTTTGGTCCCCCTTTTTAAAAATGGGAACCACCACCCCGGCCTGCCACACCAGGGGTACTGCCCCCGATGTCCACGCAATGTTGCAGAGACGTGTCAGCCAGGACAGTCCTACAACATCCAGAGCCTTGAGATACCCGGGGCGGATCTCATTGTTTCACTGCCTCTGCGACTTCTGCCCCAGAGATTGGACGACCCAACCCCAGGCGCCCCGGCTCTGTTTCCTCTATGGGATATGTGTTGGTGGGATTGAGGAGCTCCTCAAAGTATTCCTTCCACCACCGGACAATATCCCAGTTGATGTCAGCAGCTCACCACCCACACCCACCTACCACCCCTGAGGCGCCGGACGGTTTGCCAGAACCTCTTTGGAGCCGATCGATAGTCTTCTTCCATAGCCTCACCGAACTCCTCCCACGCCCGAGTTTTTGCCTCAGCGACTGCCCTTGCTGCGGATCGCCTGGCCATCCGGTAACGGTCAGCTGCCTTAGGAGACCCACAGACCAACCATGCCCTGTAGGCCTCCTTCTTCAGCCTAACGGCTCCCTTCACCTCCGGTGTCCACCAGCAGGTTCGGGGGTTACCGCCGCGACCAGCACCAGCGACCCTGCGACCGCAACTTGAAACAGCCGCCTCCACAATGGCGGAGCGGAACATGGCCCATTCGGACTCTATGTCCCCCACCATCCCCGGGACGCGGTTGAAGCTCTGCCGGAGGTGGGAGTTGAAGACCATCTTGACAGGTTCTTCCACCAGGCGTTCCCAGCAGACCCTCACTACACGTTTGGGCCTACCAGGTCTACGTGGCGTCTTCCCCTGCCATCTGATCCAACTCACCAACAGATGGTGATCAGTTGACAGCTCTGCTCCTCTCTTCACCCGAGTGTCCAGAACATATGGTCGCAGGTCAGATGATACGACTATAAAGTCAACCATCGACCTATGACCTAGGCCGTCATGGTGCCAGGAGCACCGATGAACTACCTTATGTTCGAACATGGTGTTAGTTATGGACAAACTGCGACTTGCGCAGAAGTCCAATAACTGAACACCGCTCGGGTTCAGATCAGGCAGGCCGTTCCTCCCAATCACGCCCTTCCAGGTCACGCTGTCGTTGCCCACATGAACGTTGAAGTCTCCCAACAGGACAATGGAGTCCCCAGTCGGGGCGCCATCCAGCGTTCGTCCCAGGGTGGGTACTCTGAACTGCTGTTCGGCGCATACGCGCAGACAACAGTCAGGACCCGTTCCCAACCCGAAGGCGTAGGGAAACAACCCTTTCGTCCATCCGGGAGAACCCCAACGTACAGGCAGATAGTCCAGGGGCAAGCAAAATGCCCACCCCGGCCTTCCGCCTCTCACCTGGAGCAACTCCAGCAAAGAAGAGAGTCCAACCCCTCTCAAGGACTTGGGTTCCAGACCCGACGCTATGCGTCGAGGTGAGGCCGACTATATCTAGTCGATAGCGCTCCACCTCTTCCACAAGCTCCGGCTCCTTCCCCGCCAGAGAGGTGACATTCCATGACCCCATGGATAAAGGCCCGGCCACCAGGCGCTCGCCCACGAGCCCCAACCCCAGGCCTGGCTCCAGGGTGGGGCCCCGGTAACCCTCCGGCCAAGGTACACTTTCTCTTTGTCTTCTTCTGTCTCATCAAGGGTCTTCTGAACCGTTCTTTGTCTGGACCTTCGCCTAAGACCAATCTGCCTTGGGAGACCCTACCAGGGGCAAACTGCCCCGGACAGCATAGCTCCTAGGGTCATTAGGACACTTAAACTCCTCCACCACGATAAGGTGACGGTTCAAGGAGGAGTGTGTGAAATATATGCCAAAATTTATTCAAACTTCATATCATTGATAATAATATGATTCTGTACAAGCTTCGCAACTTTTGTGATCCTTGGTCTCTAAGGGGTGCTTCAAATCCAACATTTCAATAGCTCAACAATTGCAATAGCTAACTTCCTGAAATTACACATACACATATTGTGTAGACGCCCATCAAGTTGCATGACAATATAACTTTGAATTGAGTGGTAGAGGGGATGTCATGCTGAACCAGGACCGTGGCGTTTCTTCTGAGAACCAACAAGAGATAGTATTAAGTTTGGCAACCCAATAATACCATTGGAGGTCTGGGAGTTTTAAGCCTCCTCTATAAAAGGGGAGATAAAGCAAAGATAAGCGAAGTCTAGCCTGTCTGTTGTTCCAAATGAAAGTACAGAACATGCATTTTATCTTGCAAAAAGTCAATATGAGGAACAAGAGGAATGCAATGACAGGTAAAGAAATTTCATAAGAACATTCATTTTAAGTATGTTGATATGCCCTGTCATAGAAATTGGTAAAATGGACCATCTATTAATAGATTCAGAAACTGACTATTACTGGATTATAATTATAATTATTATAATTATTATACCAAGATAAATGAGGCTATCTCTGAAAGGTGTTTGAACTGGGGGATTTACTCTTTCAGAATGCTTAAGGAAAAGAATAGCAGATTTGCATTTATTAATATTGTAACAGGAAACCTTACTAAAAAAAACTAATGGTGTTAAACAAGTGATGTAGTGACTGTTGCAGGTGAGATAAAAAATACACAATATGATTTAAAAATGATTCCAATGGGGACTTCGTGTGATGTAGTGCCCGGGACAGCAGCCTGATTCTTTAGCTCCTTAAGGAGAACTTCTAAAAACTAGCCAAACCTTAAATATACACTCCTATTTTCTGCATAAACTACAGAGGAGGAAAACAACAAGGACATGCTGAGCTTCATCAGTGACCTTATCCGAACCTCATTGACACTGCCAGAATGGCAGTGAGAGCACACCGCTCATTGACTATGAAACCGAAAGATCCAGCGAGTCCCCCGAGGTCCATCATCGTCAGATTTCTAGACTACAGAATCAAAGAAACGGTAATCCAGGAAGCATGGAAGCACTGCGGAGGAGTGCCATACAACGGGCAGAAGATTTTTTTTGACCAGGACTACACGTCAGATATCCAAAAGAAACGCAAGCAAATAGGAGACGTGATGAAACTGCTCAAAGAGAAGAACATCAAAGCTCAGTCGCCATTCCCTGCTAAGCTGAGAAATCACCTGGAATCCGGAACGAAGACCTTCACAACCCTCGCAGATGCAGCCAAAACACTCGGAGAGTTGGGTATCCATGTTCAACTGGACTAACGGGAGACGCTCCAGATGGAACTTTTGCGGAATAACTGGACGGAGGCTTCAACATCAAACAGAGCTAATTCAATGACTAACGCAGATCTGAAGAGCATTCTCTATCGTGGTCAATGAAGAACAAACAAACTGTGGTTTGTTTGATGGTTGAAGGAAACGAGGTATCCATACTGAATGTATATGCCCCAAACGAACATGACCCAATGTTCTTTAGAGAAATTGCTAACATCATTGCAGGCAGTTTAAAAGGGATACTAATAATAGAAGGGGACTTTAATGGTTAAGATACCTGGATACCCAGATTGTATTATTGAACCTTATAACTCTGAGTGATCATGCACCCATTGTGCTGTAGATCTAGGTATGCGCTCCTTTTTTAGATATTGAAGATTCACTGTTGAACGATTCAGAAACGGTAGAAGATTTAAGTAAAACTCTGAAAGAATATTTTGAAATTAATGATAATGGCGAGGTTGATCCTTCAATTCTGTGGGAGGGAGTGAAGGCAGTTATAAGAGGAAAATGTGTACATATATCATCAAAAATGAAGAGACAGCGACTCAAGGAACAGTTAAACCTGGAAAATAAAATAAAGCTTTTAGAGACACAACACTTTGAGATTTTCCAGACAGAGGTATTATGAGATGGGTAATAGAGCCAGTCGCCTTCTGGCCTTACAACTTCGTAAAGCGCAAGCTAATCGTACTGTCTCTCAGATCTATCACCCTTCACTGAATAAAACAGTAATCTCAACCCAAAGAGGTAGCAGATGCCTTTGCAGAAATTGATACCTTCCTCACTGGCTTAAATCTCTCCACATTATCAGAAGAAGCATCAAAACAGATGATAACACTGATTACGTAAACAGAAATAAGAGATGCTATAAAAAGACTAAAAAGCAAGTATTTTAGCACAGAGTTCAAAGACATATTACTACTTTGATTAAGTCAGACCAAACAGGATTCATTCCTAACAGACAAGGTGCTAATTATATAAGAAGAACCCTAAACATCATCACTTTAAGAATGAGAATAAGAAAAAACTTTATTTGTCCCGCAATGGGGAAATTGCAGTTCACAACAGCTTACAGAGCAAGAGCAAAGTAGCAAAATAGCAAAAAAAAAAACAAAAAAAAAACGAGCAAGAGCAAAAATGGTAACTATAAAAGATAAATAGTGGAGCAGAATCAGGTAGAACTATTGCACAGAGTGAGTTGTAATATTGCACGGGTTGGATTGTAAAAATGGTTTTACACTTATGGTGTAGCACATGTAATGTAGTAATATTGCACATATTATCAAGAGTGTTCATTGTGGAGCCTAACAGCAGCAGGAAGGAAAGACCTTCTGTATGTTTCCTTCACACAGAGAGGGCGAAGAAGTCTGTCACTAAAGCTGCTCCTCAGTCCTGTCAGATGACCGTGCAGGGGGTGGGACTCATTGTTCACCATGTCTCTTGACCTCAGTCTCCTCAGAGGGTAGAGCCTGCTCTGTCCCTTCCTGTAGAGTGCATCGGTGTGGTGAGTCCAGTCCAGTTTGGTGTTGAGGTGAACACCCAGGTACTTATAAGAGTCTGCTTGCTCAATGTCCATTCCCTGGATGTTCACTGGTGAGGGGAGGGCAGAACGACGTCTACGGAAATCCACCACCATTTCCTTGGTCTTCCCCGCGTTGATCCGGAGGTGGTTTCGTTAACACCATTCCACAAGGTTCCCCATCAGTCCTCTGTACTCTGCATCGTCGTCACCTCTGATGAGGCCAACAATCGTCAGAGAAGTTCTGCAGTACACAGCTGTCTGTGTTGTGTCTTGCGCTAAAAGAAGCGAACATCACTGTTAATAAGCTTTGACGCACAGAAAGCGTTTGATACGGTAAACTGTGATACAGAACGCTATCTGTAATGGGATTCCACCAAAAATTTGTAAATTGGGTCAGGGTTATTTACAAAAATCCAAAATCATGCGTCAGAGTAAACAGATGCTGTTCTGAATTTTTTGACCTACAGAGGGGGGTGAAGCAAGGGGACTGTCTTAGCCCCCTACTCTTTGCTATAAACATTGAACGCCTGGCAGCCCCTCTAAGACAAAATGAGGAAATAAAAGGCATAAAAGTCATGGCAAATAAAGAACACAAGATATCTCTTTATGCAGATGATAATTCAATCCAATTCAGTTTTATTTATATAGCGTCAATAACAATGCAAATTGTCTCAAGACGCTTTACAAGACCCGGCCTGAAGGTGACGGTGGAAAGGAAAAACTCCCTTTTAACAGGAAGAAACCTTGAGCAGAACCCAGCTCATATGGAGGGACCCATCTGCCTAAGGCCAGCTGGGTACAGACAGAGAAAGAGAACAGCAAGATAAACATACATCTGTCATAAAAACACATAAATAACTAAAGCATACAAGTGGAATACTATGATACATGACAGTTTGAAAATGTAAGGGGAATCATAGGCAGGTTGGAGAATCGTTGATTCAGGTAGGAGTGGATAACAGCAGGATTCCATGGAGACTGGGCAGGCTGATGAGACCACGACAACAGATGTAGTATGGAGCTCCACAGGAAACACACAGTACATGTGTTTGGTGCATTGTCCCCCAGCAGCCTAGGCCTATAGCAGCATAACTAAGGTGATATCCTGACCCATATAAGTGATCCAGTCGTTTCTCTTCCTGCACTGATGGATACCTTAAAGAAATATGGAGAACTATCTGGTTATCAAATTAACCAATCAAAATTAGAGGCAATGATGTTGGTTGGACATTGGCCAGCTCAGTTATCAGGGAAGCTTGATTTCCACTGGTCTCAAGGATTTAGATATTTGGGAATTATTGTAACGATAGAGGATCAAAGCTGTATAAAGCCAACTATGGAAAATTGATGGGCCACATAAAAACCGACCTTACAAGATGGGAAATCCTACCACTCTCTCTGATAGGACGAATAGAAACTATAAGAATGAACATTTTACTGAGGCTGCTCTTTCTCTTTCAATCACTTCCCATCTATGTTCCTGCTTCCACCTTTACTATATTAGATAAATGGCTGTCCAAGTTAATTTGGCAAAGCAAGAGACCTAGACTTAAATTTAAGAGACTACTTTGTCCAAAAGACAGTGGAAGCTTGGACTTGATTAACCTGAAAAAGTATTACTGGGCCCAGCTGAGATCAATGGTTGCTTGGATATCCCAAGACACTGACACTATCTGGGTTGGAATGGAGCAGAGCGAGTGCCCAAATTTACAAGATTACTAATGCATGGACTAAGAACACATTAAAGATATGGTCAATTGTGAGAAAAATTAGATACTTTAGAACTCCATTTATAACATCAAAATGGAGCAACACCTCAGATCATTGCTGGAGAGGTTATGGCTTGGTGGGAGACCACACGCATATATTTTGGCAACACAGTCTCACACCTAGTCATCACATGTTGACGTATGGTCATGTAGCCCTAACGTCCTACACCGACGTCTAGGGGGCCCCCTCTTCGTCGTTTAACGCCGAAAGGGTAATCCGATAGATTTGAATGCAAATCTCATCGTTGTATTTTGACGGAAAGGGGGTTAGCCATCCAGCGGTTTACCTGCGCTGGAAATATGTTTTTTGGCGATTGATTTTGTGTTACAAATGTGTATTTTGCAGTACCGTGTAGCCTACATATGAACAATCATTGGTGCGGTGAACATTTTCGTGGGGCAGAAACCCGTCTTCGCTACCACGACTTTATATATATATATATATATATATACATTAAAATGACATAATTACTGGAGTTACATGGCAGCATATTTGCTGTAAAACTACTTTTTACTACCTGTTGTGTTTTGTTTGTTTGTTTGTTTTTTAACTTCTCTACGATCTCATTTTCAACATGCGACGCATAGCAACCGTTGCTATGGGTAAACAAAACCAGCAGACTCTGCCCTAGATATTTTAATATTTTTTCATCCTTGAAAGTAACGGTGCAGATCCCAAATATGTGATCATTTTATTCAAATGACGCCTGTTTGGAAGTTTGCGCCGATGTTTTCGGAGAAGTGAAGCCCACCTGCGAACCAGGAGCAGCGGGTCATCTCAGAGACGAACGGCCGGCCTCCGTAGGTGATCCGCCGGTCAACCTCCGTCGTCATGCCGGGGTAGAAAACGAACCGATTAGTGTAAAAATACTACCCACACCCTCAAAGTGAATGCTAATAATGCTGTATTACAAATGCATTCGTTAAACCTGGTGCATTTTTAACTGTATTATTAAAAGAAGGCTTATGAGAGCAGAAATCCTATGACGTAGTTGGACTCATTCCATTCCTGTCTATAGCTGTCCGCCGTAAATTGGCTGCGTTCGGTTTTTGCCGCTCAACCAAACTACAGCAAAGCTTCATAATATTTTCAAATAAACGACTCAAATGCAGTGTTGTGTGTCATTTCCTAACTTAAAACAACTATAATCACTGCCGTTACTAGTTCGGCTGAAGTAAATATTGCATGTGTTCAGCAGATAAACCAATCCAAACCCTGCCTACTGTAAGCCCACTGAAGCGGGAGAACCAAACTGCATTGCTGTTTGGCGTAAATCTATATTGCGTGGTTCTAAACACATCCTAAATAAACTCTCTTTACTTTTTCTTAACATATGTCGACTTAAAGCAATGTCATCGCTAGTTCGGCAACACTAGATATTCGATGTAATCAGTATATATATCTTTTTACAACCCTATTTTAACATTTGTTTTAAAACTGAAAAAAACTACAAATATCACGTGACTTTGTATCAAGCTACATGTCGCAGCTCAAGGGATTTGTAGTTTCTACCACGATTAGTGATTTCCTTGAATCGAAGGTTATAAATAATATAATGAATATATAGCCGGGGTTTAAGGGTGTGGGGAAACACATTCTTACCAGAATTTAAGCATATAATTGTCAAGTGGGTGAAAAGATACCATTTTGGACAGCACTCCCACTTTCTGTCTATATCCACTAGGTATAGTCACACAGGCACAAAAGGCAGAGTTCATAAGCTTTCTACAGCACTTTGCCCCATGTCTGTAGCCCCTTTCGATGCAGAATTACTTTAGCCTTAAGCCTTCAAAAATTCTCAGAAGTCAGGGTTCAAAGGTCAATAGATCAAAGAATGAGTCAGTTACAACCCCTAAACTAACATATGTTATTCCCCATGTTGAGACCTTTCCAGTGATATCTTTATTATAGTCCTACAACAAAGTATGGATTTTCACATTTCATGAACAGAGCTGTGCACAGGCTTAGATTCAGAGAGGCTTTGAGGACTCAGACCATGATATAAGTATATTTGTTTAAACAATGAGAAAAAAAAATCATGTAAGGTAATCATATCTGACAGATTTACAACTCAATTAGTAATTTATATTGTATCTGCTCATTTGTTTTTGCCAATTAATTCCACCAGACATCTTGAACCTATGTGTAAACTAACATCACAACAGCTATTTGTCAAGGGACTTTGAGTAAATCACTTACACATACCGTTGTTATGATGTCCAATAGGTCATTTCTGACATCTGTGTGTTTCAATGAAGAAACAGCATCTTAACAAAACACTGCTGAGGATATGTGACAGGTATCCTTTATTTCAGAATATTGTAACTTTTATCCTCACCTATAGTGGAACTACTGGTTCACAGCTTATTAATAAATGTCAATCAAAACTAAATAAATTCTGAGTAATTAACAAGCAATATAAGCACGAACATTCAGCTGATGGGTAAGAATGTACTTCTCAATAACATGGGCTTGTCTTTTATGCTGGTTAAGCTACTGTAATGGGTGTGATTGGATGAAGTTGTCTGTTAACCCCTCACCTGTTTTTATTGAAAACAAACCTATTCATGCTGCTAATTCATAAACTGTAAACAATCATGAAACTGAATGGAAATGAACACCGACAGAGACAGGTGGCAGGTATTTTATTTTAAAACATTACCAGACATTAACATTTATCATCCATGTAGCCAGGGTGGTTAGCACTGATGCCTCACAGTGAGAAGGTCACCGGTTTGAATCCATGGGCCGACTGGTTCCTTTCTGTGTGGAGTTTGTATGTTCTCCCTGTGTCATGCGTGGGTTCTCTCCGGGTTCTCCCGTGTCGTCTGTCTCTCTGTGTTAGCCCTGTGACAGACTGGTGACCTGTCCAGGATGTACCCCGCCTCTCGCTTGATGACTTGACAGGAATAAGTGGGTATAGAAGATGAATGAATGAATGAATTCATGTAGCCTTTCTCCTCAAAGATCAAGCAAAACAGATCATAAAGCAGTTATATCAAAGAATAATAACTGTCAGTCTCCATAAGTGGCATACAACCCAGCAACAATAACAAAATCACTATGACACAATATCAGTGTCAAACAATTTATTGGCTATTTCAGGATGTTACCTTTGAATGTTGTCTTTTGGCTCCCAGGAGTTATTCCACTTTGTCCCACTGCAAGACAGATAGATAGACAGCATTAAGTATTACTGTTAAATTGCTTTAAGATTATTGGAAAATGTACAACGACACATTCCTCAGGTATGCAGATATTTTGTAATCATAATACCTGGCTATGTATGAAACAGCCTGTATTTGAAGATGGCGCGATAAATTAGTACAGCCAAGTTAGATAAAAAGGTGCATTATGTAACACAGTATGCATGTAGTACACAATCTAGTATGTACATTGTGTACTACTTCACACTTTTAAATGATCCAATGATCACTCTGACCTGTCAGGAGGGCCTCAGGTTCTCAGGGACCATGCCTGATTTCAGACATAGGGCAGTTATATATTAATATATTACTTAACTACTATAATACATGCTTTGTCTTCGGAACAATATATACTGTGATTGGTAAATTAAGTATGTAAAGTATGATAATAGCATTTGAAAATCAGCTATCAGACACCAATGGACACCTGTCTTATCTGTCTGTCCTTTTCCATTCCAGGTTTTCACCTTTTAAACAACTTTATTTAGCAAAGCAACATGGTTACAAACCTGATATTCACAGCATGTCCTGACGTCTTCTAAAAGTCATATTTACATAACTGTTATCATGATAGCTGGCTAGCTAGCTACCTTTTAAAAAAATAACTTTTGGCTAGTTGTTTTAATTTAACGTTAAATATCCCCCGTAGTAACTGTAGATAGTATACTAGAAGGCGAATCAACATTAAAACGACCTGACAACATGTTATATTGTTCTCAAACGTTAATTAAACACATTTGCTGTACTTACCTTAATTCCTCCAACTATGACCTACCGATGTAGTGCATGTAGAAATGACCAACACCACACCAACGATTGTTCATCATATGCGCCGCACGGTACTGCAAAATACACATTTGTAACACAAAATCAATCGCCAAAAAACATATTTCCAGCGCAGGTAACCCGCTGGATGGCTAACCCCCTTTCCGTCAAAATACAACGATGAGGGATTTGCATTCAAATCTATCGGATTACCCTTTCGGCGTTAAACGACGAAGAGGGGGGCCCCTAGACGTCGGTGTAGGACGTTAGGGCTACATGACCATACGTCAACATGTGACGACTAGGTGTGAGACTGTGTTGATTTTGGGACTGTCCAAAGATATCAGAATATTGGCAAAATGTACAATAGAAATAAAAAAATGTCTTTGTATAGATTAACCTCTTGAACCATCACACCTTGTGCTAGGGGTACTGCCAGCTGATCTTGAAGAGAACAGTCAAACAACTTTGTTGAGAGTCCTTCTTTTAATTGCAAATTAGGTAATTACAGCCTCCTGGAATAAGTCACACCCTCCAACTGTTGCACAATGGAGGGGAAAGAACCCAAGACGTTTACAACATGGAGTGTACAGCATTATAACAACTAAAGGAAGATGTATTCTTAAATAAGTG
This sequence comes from Planiliza haematocheilus, assembly GCA_005024645.1. Lineage (NCBI taxonomy): Eukaryota > Metazoa > Chordata > Actinopteri > Mugiliformes > Mugilidae > Planiliza > Planiliza haematocheilus. Next base: position 924,515 of record SRSE01001198.1, on the reverse strand, counting down.
GTCAGCCATTGCCCTACATTTTCATTTAATATGAATAATATGCAGAATTTATTTCATTTATTCATTTTATATATGGGCTGGTACATGCACATTTGTGCACACCTTTATGTTTTTTCTTTTCTCAATATTATATATTTTCTTGCTATTATTATTTTCTTGTTCTTAGTTTATTTATTTACTTACTTTTATCACATGGGGTCATCTGCAATGTGAAAATGACTTAAACATGCGATACTGCTGAGATAAAGATCGAGGAAAAATATCTATGGACTGTTAACCTTTTTGTGGACCTACTCGTCGCACCTAAACTGTACCATCAAAACGTTTGACATACTGTATGACTGCACTTGATAAAAGGAAATAATAAAAAGTTTAAAGAAAATGCACAATATCATTTGTGAATAAGCCCATTTTGTTGTTAATTTCATTTATTTTAATGCTCAGCTAAAAAACAATATTTTCCCCAAGGTAGTCAAGGAATTTGGGATTTTGTAACCACTGTGGCTTTAGGTGCCAAGAGTACACTTTATTTGCAATATCAATTGCAATTGCGCTTGCATAAACTAGCGACTTATTTTCCTGTCCCTTGCATGGGGTAGATCTATGCCTGAAGTTTTGGGTCAAGGGTGCAGTTAAAATCACTCCCAATTATTATGGCACCCTGTAGAGAAGAAACGAGTAAAAATACATTATTATAAAAGTTTGGGTTGTCATTATTAAGACCATGCAGGGACAATTGTTAAATATTTTGGAGCTCCAGATGTTGAGTCAGAGAGATATTCCTGAGCAGCAAGCCCCAGGACATCACATTCCTCAGGACCTCCTTCTGAACAGGAAGCTCCAGGACCATCCCATAAACACAAACTGTTATTCTTACTTCGATTAAGTATATTGTGTGTTATGCTGATAAGTGCGAGACTGTGATGTTAAATAACCATTATTTTTAGTGTTGTATTTATTGTTGCACTTTAAAATAGATGTAGATGTATTTTCTTATTATTTATTGTTGTTCCTTGTATTACAGTTTTTTTTATTTTTATCAGTTATGGTAAATGGTAAATGGCCTTTCTTTTATATAGCGCTTTTCTACCTATTGGTACTCAAAGCGCTTTTACAGTCAGAGACACATCTACCCATTCACTCACCAGTGCCACGCACTGGGAGCAACTGGGGGTTCAGTGTCCCGACATGTGGCACATTCCGGGGATCGAACCGCTAACCCTCTGGTTCGTGGACAACCCGCTCTACCTACTGAGCCACAGTCGCCCCCACAGTTAGCTTATATCTGTGAAGGTTCTCAGTCACCCAGGTCATGGTATATGCAAAAAAGGTTCAAAAAAGGCAACTGAACTGTAGAGTTTTTGAGAGGACATTTCACCATAGGCATAGGGAAGAGGATGGGGACAAAAACAATCCCCCCTCAACAACAGGTACCCAACCGTTAATGGAAATTAGCTGCACCGGTTTCTGGTTGTTAACATAACAGGCAAGTTTCAGGGGGTGTTCCTATTTAAACCTCAGACTTCCCACCAGTCCTTTAGAACTGAAGAAGCTACTTGGATGAGTGGTGAAATGTCAAAAAAAAAAAAAAAAAAAAAACTACAGTTCACTTTTTTGGATATCAGTTTAGCTTGCCTGAGTGACTCAACCTAAAATGTTTAACTGTAGCCTGTTTTGCTCATGAAGTGTAATGGATTGTGGCATCTAATGGCGCATTTCCACTAGCACGGTTCGGCTCGGTACGGCACGGCTCGGCGCGCTATTGCGTGTTTCCACTAGCACGCAGTACCTGGAACCGGGTACATTTTTGGTATCACCTCAGCCCTGGTTCCAAGCGAGCCGAAGCGTTACTAAAACGTGACGTCAGCCGACTGCCTTCCACTGATTGGCCGATGAGTGTCGTCACTGGAAGCGTCATAACCGCGCGACGACCGCCTAGAATGTAAATAAAAACAAGACGCGAGACAAGACACCACTTTTTACTGCTTTTTGACTTGGAACGAGATGGCTTCTCAGAAAAAATCCGCTCCTTGGTCGGTGGAGGAGGTCCAGACGTTCCTGACTCTGGTTGCCGAAGAACGGATTCAGAGGGAGGTCTTCCGGATTTGTACGTTGCTCGGCGCCGTGTAAATGACGTCACAGCGGTTTCGCGCAGCCGTGTTATGACGACCCCGCCCACGTCAGTGTATCGTCTAAAGGTTAGGAATCTCTTTGTGGTATGTTAAATGTTGCCAGTAGAGGGCGCACTTACTCATATGCATTTACCTGTTGTACGTGTAGACGTCATGCCACCACATTGTTTTTAAGTTCACGGCTGCAGGCAGCTACCCTGAGAACGGTTGTTGAATGTTTTTCTCTGTTCATTCGTAATGCAGATGTAACCTGCTGTGTTGTAACCTGCTGAGTCAAGCTCTGCTTATTCTCAACCATGCCGAAGATGTTGCGCGACCATCTTAACATGGTAGTATGATAAACTAGGTAACCCCAAGCAGCATCATGCTTACGGTCCCCACAAAGATATTAATGGTCCTGGCCCAGACAGGCAGAAGCATTGAGAGATAAATATTCATGAGTACTGCAACAACACACCTTAACATATGAATTGGAGTGACAACTAGAGAAAATTGCTGAATCATCCTTGCATTCAGTAATACACAGGATTTGATGTCACAATTTGATGTGCCATGACCACAGGCAAAACATTTATTTACTTACATTTATTTAAAATACAAAAAATACAAAAACTACAAAATATATACACAGTATATATACACTCACCGGCCACTTTATTAAGTACACCACGCTAGTAACGGGTTGGACCCCCTTTTGCCTTCAGAACTGCCTCAATTCTTCGTGGCATAGATTCAGCAAGGTGCTGGAAGCATTCCTCAGAGAGTTTGGTCCATATTGACATGATGGCATCACACAGTTGGCGCAGATTTGTCGGCTGCACATCCATGATGCGAATCTCCCGTTCCACCACATCCCAAAGATGCTCTATTGGATTGAGATCTGGTGACTGTGGAGGCCATTTGAGTACAGTGAACTCATTGTCATGTTCAAGAAACCAGTCTGAGATGATTCCAGCTTTATGACATGGCGCATTATCCTGCTGAAAGTAGCCATCAGAAGTTGGGTACATTGTGGTCATAAAGGGATGGACATGGTCAGCAACAATACTCAGGTAGGCTGTGGCGTTGCAACGATGCTCAATTGGTACCAAGGGGCCCAAAGAGTGCCAAGAAAATATTCCCCACACCATTACACCACCACCACCAGCATGAACCGTTGATACAAGGCAGGATGGATCCATGCTTTCATGTTGTTGACGCCAAATTCTGACCCTACCATCCGAATGTCGCAGCAGAAATCGAGACTCATCAGACCAGGCAACGTTTTTCCAATCTTCTATTGTCCAATTTCGATGAGCTTGTGCAAATTGTAGCCTCAGTTTCCTGTTCTTAGCTGAAAGGAGTGGCACTCGGCGTGGTCTTCTGCTGCTGTAGCCCATCTGCCTCAAAGTTCGACGTACTGTGCGTTCAGAGATGCTCTTCTGCCTACCTTGGTTGTAACGGGTGGTTATTTGAGTCACTGTTGCCTTTCTATCAGCTCGAACCAGTCTGGCCATTCTCCTCTGACCTGAGTGTATATATTCCACCAGAACTGTGGGGTGATGGTGAGATTGATGTGTTCAGGGGGGGGGCTTGGTATTGTTCAGCAGACGGACTGCGGATGGGAAAAAAGTGTTCGCCATGCGAGTGGTCCTACACTCGATGGATCGCAGCCGTCTGCCAGAGGGGAGTCTGTTAAATAGTTTGTGTCCAGGGTGAGGGGGATCAGCCACAATCTTAGCTGCACGCTTCAGAGTCCTGGAAGCGTACAGCTCGTCGAGAGACTTCACACTGCAGCCAATCTCCTTCTCTGCACAGCGAATGACACGTTGCAGTCTGCTCTTGTCCTTAGCAGAGGCTGCAGCATACCAGGTGGTGATGGAGCTGGTGAGGATGGACTCAATGATGGCAGTGTAGAATTGAACCATCACTGACTTTGGCAGGTTGAATTTCTTCAGCTGCCGCAGGAAGTACATCCTCTGCTGTGCTTTTTTGATCAGGGCGCTGATGTTCAGCTCCCATTTGAGGTCCTGGGAGATGATGGTGCCCAGGAAACAAAGGGACTCCACAGTGTTGACTGTAGAGTCACACAGGATGATGGGAAGGAGTGGGGCTGTGTTCTTCCTGTAATCCACAATCATCTCCACTGTTTTGGAGGCGTTCAGCTCCAGATTGTGGCGGCTACACCAAGTCACCAAGCGGTCAATCTCCAGTCTGTAGGCGCTCTCATCTCCACCTGAGATGAGCCCGATGAGGGTGGTGTCATCTGCAAACTTCAGGAGCTTGACAGACTCGTGACTGGAGGTGCAGCGGTTGGTGTACAGGGAGAAGAGCAGAGGAGAAAGGACACAGGCTTGAGGGGAACCCGTGCTGATGGTACGGGAGTCTGAGATGTGTTTTCCCAGCCTCACATGCTGACTCCTGTCAGACAGGAAGTCTGTGATCCACCTGCAGATGGAGTCAGGCACGGTCAGCTGGGAGAGTTTGTCCTGTAGTAGAGACGGAACGACCCTGTTGAAGGCCGAGCTGAAATCCACAAACAGGACCCTGGCATATGATCTGGGGGAGTCCAGGTGCTGGAGGATGAGGCGGAGTGACAGGTTGACAGCGTCATCCACAGATCTGTTTGATCTGTAGGCGAACTGCAGGGGGTCCAGGAATGGGTCTGTTAAGTCCTTGAGGTGAGAAAGCACAAGGCGCTCAAAAGACTTCATCACAACCGATGTCAGGGCAACAGGGCGGTAGTCATGCAGTCCGGTAGTCCTTGGCTTTTTGGGGACTGGGATGATGGTGGAGGCCTTAAAGCAAGCTGGCACGTGACATGACTTCAGTGAGATGTTGAATATATCCGTGAACACTGAAGACAGTTGATCAGCGCAGTGCTTCAAGGTGGATGGAGACACAGCGTCTGGTCCAGCAGCCTTGCGGGGGTTCTGCCTCGTAAACAGCCTCTTCACGTCCTTCTCCAGGATGATGAGAGGTGAGATGGAGGAGGGAGGCTCTGAGACCACCGGCTGTGAAGGAGCCTTGACCATTGTTGTTGTCGGGGAGGAGGGGGGCATTGGTGTGGGGGCCTGTGAGGTTTCACAGACACCACTCGGCTAACGAACTCTGTTTGGCTGTGTGGTTTTGCTCGGTAGCCTAGCACTTGTTAATTGCTCGGGAGCGGATCAACTCAGAATGGATATTTTTGACAATGCTACTCTGTCGGTCTTGGAGGGTAAGTCACAAATAAAGTTTATATTCTATGTAGGGCTGCGCGGTATGCACGGGATATGCGGTAGACGGTAGAGATTTGTGCTCTACGGTCCTACCGTGCACCCCGCTGCAAGCACAGAGACAGCGGAGCAGGAGGAGCTCGTTAGAAAAACGGTACGTCCGTGATCCATTTAGCTATTTAGCAGAAACAATTCCATTATAATTTTTGTACATACTTTTATACGGTGATTTATACTTCATAGCACAGAATATTAAATAAACAGTTTACAAATGTACGACCGAGTATTAGGGCCACACATGAAGAAAAAAAATATTTTTGTCATGACGAGATTAAACTCGACATGTCGAGAATAAAGTTGAAATATCATGTCGACTTTAATCTCGACATGTCGACTTTAAACTCGACAAACTTTTCTTCATGTGTGGCCCTTATACTCCGTTGTACAAATGCGTTGGAGCTCTGAGGGACAAATGGCACATTTTTATGTTGCTTGGTACTGTAGTTTGGCATTGCCTTATCTAAAGATATTAATTTGTCATATACAGCTGCCAGTGTTGATGAGGAGGCTTTGAAAGGCCTTAGTCGAGATGACCTGAAGGATCTTTTTCCTGGCCCTGGAAATTTTCTCAGAAGAAAGAAACTTTGGGAATTCATCAATCAAAATGTAAACACAAATTGGACTAAGTAATAATTATTGAAATTAAGTTGTACCATATTTTTGATTGTCCTAATGCATTTTGTTTTCATCCTACATGATTCTAATAGTGTGAAAATTCCACGGGCCAGGTATATGTATTGATATTTATACCACATTCAGACCATTCTGTTCATCTTTCTATTCTTTAGTGGACTTCAAACTTGCCCTTTTCAATGCACTCCGATCCCTCTTCCCCTCACCAACTTCACCACCAAAGAAGCTTGGAAGTAGCTGTGAGGCACTTCTTCATATCCTGAAGGTAAGAAAATGATAAGGGGAAAACAGAAGTGCCTCAAGTGTCCCTCAAATGGTGTTCCCAGAAAGGAATACCAAAACTTTTTTTGCGAAACCTTTAATTCATTCATTTACGTATTCATTCATTCATGAAACAATAAAAATATACCACTTTGCATCAGCTTGTGTCAGGTATTAATCCATCCTAAATACGTTCCCCCCTGCCCCATTGTAAAGTAACTCCTGTTTATTTCTTACTGATAATAATGAGTGAATTTTTAAACGTGATTTTAATTTAAGAGTGCTCAAGGCATTGATTGCAAGCTGATAATTTAATCTGAAAATGATCATACACTTTCAATACATTTTATGTCTTCTCACTCTCTACACATTGTTCTTTTTTTCTGTTCCAGTCAGGCGAAGACCCCGCCCTGTACCTGGAGAAGCGTCCTCTCTCCTCCCCAGTTCTGCTTTTTGATGGATCAACCACCATCGTGGCTGTTGGTAATGTGCCTGTGACCACCCTCCCACAGGAAGACTTCTCAGAGGGGATGTTGGTTTTAACATACCCTAAATGTGTTGCAACACTCCTCTCTGTTATTCAAACAGAGGTAATTGGTGACACAATCCATGATCAGGATGCCACTAGTGCAAGAAAGCAATGGCTGATTGGAAATCTTTCATTGAGAAGTAGGTGAATGTTAATCAGTATTTTGACATTGTCAAAATTTGTCAGTTGCTCATGTTATTGTTAGCTGTGCCACAAGTTTATTGCAGTGACACCTAGTTATTTGCTTAAAGGGGTCCCAGTAGATCTTGAGTCTAAGTTTTACCTAATTGAAGCCTGTATTTCAGGATATGTTCATGGAAAAATGCTGCTACATAAGGTCTGAGAATTATTTTTTTCTTCTTTGTGGAATGTGAAAAAATTATATTCAGATGTCACTGCTCATCATGTTGACTGTTAAATAAATGATGAACGGTTTTATAAGTCATTCCGGTTGTTATTTCTGTAAGATGTAAATTCTAAAAATAAGGACAGTGTTTAGGTTTTAAGGTTTAGTTTTAAGATGAAGTCAGCCTTGTTTCAAGATAAACCTGCTTGGATTAAGACAGCTTAGTCATTCTTCACTAATACTATAGCATTTTTTCTCTAAATTTAATATTTTTCTTAACTAATCTTAAGCTTAATTTGCTAAAAGTAAGAAAAAAATGTGATTGTAATTGCTTATATTTAGTATATTTCAGTTATTTTGAGGCTGTAAAAGATACTTTTTTTAGTAATCTCATTTTAAAACCAGCATTTTATGCTTATGTTTAGCACATTTCACTTATTTTGAGGCTGCAAAAAGTTACTTTTTAAGTAATCTCATCTTAAAACCAGCATGTGTGGCTTATTTTAAGCCTTGCAAATACCTCCGTAGACATGCTTATTTCTAGATTTAACAATCGGTGTCACCGTGGGGGGTGGTGGTCGTGGTACTGTCCCATTGTCTTTCAAAGCGGCAGAAGTATTCATTCAGGTTGTTGGCCAGGCGTGAGTCGTTCACAGAGTGGGGGGGTTTGGGCTTGTAGTTGGTGATGTTCTTGAAGTCCCTCCAGACAGAGCTCGAGTCGTTGGCTGCAAACTGGCTCTGCAGCTTTTCTGAGTACTGTCGTTTAGCTTCCCTCACCGCTTTGCTAAACTTGTACTTTGACTCTTTGAATTTTTCTCTGTCTCCACTCCTGAACGCCTTCTCCTTCTCCAACCTGAGGTGCCTGAGTTTGGCTGTGAACCAGGGTTTGTCATTGTTATAACTTACCCTGGTGCATGTTGGAATACAGCAGTCCTCACAGAAGCTGATGTATGACGTCACTGCTTCTGTGTACTCATCCAAACTGTTTGTTGCCGCCTTGAAAGTGTCCCAGTCAGTACAGTCCAAACATGCCCCTTAAGCGGTCCACAGCTTCACTGGTCCACATCTTTGACGTCCTCACAGCAGGTTTACAGAGTTTGAGTTTCTGTCTATATGCTGGAATCAGGTGGATCATGACGTGGTCCGATTCTCTCAGTGGTGCACGGGGGACAGCATGAAAGGCATCTTTGACCGTGGTGTAGCAGTGGTCCAAAGTTCTGTCTTCTCTGGTGGGACAGCTGATAAACTGTTTATATTTGGGGAGATCGTGGGAGAGATTTCCCTTGTTAAAGTCACCGAGGACAATAACTAAGGAGTCCGGGTTAGTTTTCTCCACGTGTAGAATCTGGTCGGCCAGCGCGCGCTGTGCGTCATGGATGTTGGCTGCCGGCGTGATGTAAACACCGACCAGAATGAATGAAGAAAACTCGCGGGGGGAGTAAAAGGGTTTGCAGTTTATGAAAAGTGATTCCAAGTCCGGGGAACAGTACTGCTGGATCACTGTCACGTCGGTACACCAGCTACAGTTGATGTAAAAACACAGACCTCCACCTTTCGTCTTGCCGGAGAGCTCTGTGTGGCGATCCGCTCTGAAGAGTTGGAAACCTTCCAGCTGCAGCGCGGAGTCCGGTATTAATCCACTCAGCCAGGGCACGGTGAAGCAAAGGACTGAAGATGAAGATAGGTCTCTGTTTTTCCCCATCCGTAGCTGGAGTTCTTCTATTTTGTTGCCCAGTGAGCGCGCATTAGAAAGGAAAATGCCCGGCAGCGGATTGCGATGGCCGCGCTGACGAAGGCGCACCAGTGCGCCAGCGCGCTTTCCTCTCCTGCGTCGTCGCCGGCGTATTGCGTTGGCAAAGGTGAGCACATCTTTGACCAATATGTCCAAAATATACGTAGATGGAGCAATAAATTCCGGCAATAAATCTGATGGTGTTGTAGTTCTGATATTTAGCATGTCATCCCTTGTGTATGTGTTCCTCACACAACAAAAAACAGGATTTACAAGCAAAAAAGCAAAACAAAGTAGAGCGCACCAAAACACCGTGGCGACCCTCGTCGGCGCCATGTTGTAACCTGAAATGGGCCTAAGTATCTCTCTCTCTCTCTCTCTCTATATATATATATATATATTTACAGTGTCCTCCAAAACAGTTAAGTCCCTTGACTTCCGATTGTTTTGGACTTTGGAGGCATGAAGACAGATAGATAGATAGATAGATAGATAGATAGATAGATAGATAGATAGATAGATACCAATTAGAATTTTGATTTGAGTTTCACATAAACATTCATAGTACATTACAAAGCCTTTCACTCATATATATATATATATCTTTTTTTTTTGCCAAACTCCAGATATTTTACTGGCAGTGTAGCAGTTCCATGAATTCAGTGGCAGATTTGCAGTCAGTGTCAATGTGGATGTTGAAGTCCCCCAGAAGAAGAACGGAAGGTGAAATAACTGGGTGAGGAAGTCAGAAAAGTCAGAGAGGAAGGAGGGGTTTGGTTTGGGAGGGCGGTAGATGATGGCAGTGACCAGAGGAGTGGGACCAGAGAGTTTGAAAGTGGTGTTCAAAGGAGCAAGCAGCAGGGATGGAGAAGGTGGATGTTTTAATGTGCTTTCTGTAAACTGCTGCTACACCACCTCCCCGCCCCTCAGATCGGGGTTTGTTCACATAGGTGTATCTGGTTGGTGTGGTCTGGTTGAGAGAAAAGTAGTCAAGAGGTTCGTGCCAGGTTTCAGTGATGCAAAGGAAATCCAGGTTATTGTCAGTTATGAATGCATTCAGTGAGACTGTTATTGTTAAGTGAGCGGGTGTTGAGCAGAGCCAGTTTCAGGTGACGTTGCTTCATGATAGGTTGTGAGGACTGAGGAAGGGGGCGGAGATTTGACGCACATGTCGTTTGTTGTGATGACATAATGAGGAAGTTGCAGTTCGTGAGCAGGACCAGATGGATGGGATAGGGCCAGGAGTTGAAAAGTTGTAATTGAACATATGACCAGAGTCTCTGTGTAGAGGATGGCGAAGTAGAATATGGTTAAAAGGGCGTCTAAATAAAGGCAGAACGGGCCTGCTGGAGGATATGATGGTACAAATAGGGACTGTGCTGCACCAGGATGGCCTACGGAAGAGAGCTTGTGAGATTAATGGCAACTGCTGACTCACACAAAGAGGAGGGTGAGGAAGACTGGCGAGGAAAGAATGGAGAATGAGAAGTTCCAACAATTTTCTGTGAGAGGGCATTTGAGTGGGCTGGGCTGGGGGCGCTGAGAGGTGATGATAATGATGTTAATGGTCACGCACGGAGGGATAGCTGGTATGAGACGGCATGCTGTATGTTAGCTGCTAGGAAGCAGCTACCGGACTTGTTTAGGTGGAGGCCAGACGATGGAAGTGACGTTAAGAGACTGGGAAGTTTGTCCAGGATATCAACAGTTGTGGCCGCGGGAATGCGGTGGGTAATGGCATTGAAAAAACGGATGTTTCTCACCAGTGGGTCGCCAAGAATCAGCAATGTAGGAGGGAAAAGAGGAGTTGGGGCAGCTGCTGGAGGAGGAGGGAAAAAGAGTGTTTAATGTCAGACAGCAGGTGATTTTGTGAGGCTGGTTTTGCACGTTCAGATGACAAAGGCTTATACGGCGAGATAGTTTTGGGGCAAGGAGTAAAGTGTATTATTGGACTGACCGAGGGGAGTGGGAGTGCCGCAGAAGTACCAGCGGACTCCAGGGTCATAGATGATGGGGACAGAGGTGGGTCCTGCTCCTCTAGGCTGGAAAACATGTTGGATGTGGACAGTTTTCGGGCTTTCGGCTTGGCTCCTAGGAAATCCAAGTGGTCAGCAGGTACACCATTGGCAGTGGCGGGGACAGTCTTTTCAAATTCCTCGGTGGATACAGGAACAGACTTCTTGCTCATGATGATAACGGAGTCATTTGATGTTATTGCAGTTGCACCAGCATGCATGGAATCCACAAATTCTTCTTCGTTTATGATCTGAGGTAGAACGGAAATTCTGCCTTCCAGCTCAGAGATGATGTGCGATTTATGTAGACATCCTGGAAATGAGGTGAGTGTTGGCATGATGCTTTGTCCAGAGGTTGGTAGATTCTGAGGGAAAGGGATACAGCTATGGCAAGTAAAGGTGTATTTGGTGCGTGTAGTAGCAGCACAGAGAAACTCTGCTACAAGCTAGCAGTGAGTGCTCGTGGAGTGCAGAAGGGATCAACACTTACCGTCAGAGGCCAATTTCTGGGCCTGCTGCGTTGATTCTGCTTCAGTAAGTGGATCAGATGGTTATAGTTGTTTTTCCAACAGCTAATGGTAAAGTTTGATGGTGCAACTTTGCGAGGTGTAGTCAGCTGGTCCGAGCGCTTAGCTAGCAGCGTTTAGCTAAGTTGGTTGAGCCGCCGGTGACAGTCAGTCAAATGAATGAGTGAGAAATCAACTCACTGATCCACACCACCAGGATCTACAGCAACGACATAGGGATGTCATTCGGACTGGACAAGTTTGGCCGGATGGTCTCAAAGAGAGGCAAGATGATCAGAACTGAAGGGGTCGACATACCAGAGGGCAACAGAGGTGATATCCAAGACGGCTACAAGTACCTTGGTATTTCAACGGAAATCATGAGGAAGCTGCAACGAAGTCAGCCACAACCAAATACCTCCAGAGAGTGAGGCAGGTCCTGAAAAGTCAGCTAAATGGCAGAAACAAGATCCAAGCAATCAACATACCAGTCATCAGATACTCTCCGTCCCACACGGCTTGCATTGCTCTGCTCAGGGTTGACTGGCTCAGTCCCAATCGGTCGGAGTAATAGTTTTCACATTTATGAGAGTTTCCTGGCATCACCTCTAAGTGTCCCCAAAGGATTGACATCTGCAGAATCCTATAAAGTTCCCGGACATTTCACTCTTGATACATCTGAACTTTTACGTGAGCGAGTACGTGCATGACGTTTTTGTACGCACGCAACGTTCGTACATGAGGCCCCTGGTCTTTCCACTACGACAAAATCTCCATACTCACCATACTGGCTGATAGCAGACAGGAAAGCATATGTGTATGTGTTTATCACGTAACTGAAGTTGGAACTCATTTACATACCCAGATACTCTTCCTGGATCAGTACTCTTATCACATAATGTATTATTTTTTAACACATTTTATTTAACCCAGATCTGCAAAGTATGTAAAGCTGTTACAAACTGTATGTATAGAATCCACCTAAAAACGAGGACAACCTGCTCACTTTTGTTCAACATATAATTTATTGTTTTCACATGCTCTCAATAATATAGTAACAACCAAAACCTAAGAAAAAAAAGTCAGTTTAATACACAGTACATCACATAAGATAATGACAAACGAACCTGGCCTTTTAGTATAAAACGCCCATTGCCTTAAAAACTAAGTAAAATTAAAACTAAAACTTGAAATGCTAGAAATACTTTGCACTAATGCACTAAATAAAACAATGGTATTGGCTGCTTTCCTGGTGGTGTCAGTACGATTTAACAATGTCAGTTGTTCTATTTGAACTATATAGTTTGGTGTCTTTCATTTATTTGTTAAAGTAGAAATTTTCAATGAACACAAACAAACAACAGAAAACAAGATAATGCTACAATTACAAGAAAAAGAAAAATACACATTATTTTCCCCTTATTGTTTCATTTAAATTCCAAAAATCACATTTTGAAAACAGGTCATTGTCATCATTAAGGTCATCAAATACAGCCATGTGTGGAGAACGTTCTCCAAGTTTTTTATGTTAAGTACAGTGGTATGCAAAAGTTTGGGCACCCCTTAGGAAAATCATTGCATCAGTTTCTCACTTGCTGAGCTTTTGAAGCAGCAACTTTATTTTAACAAATGTTATACCTTATGGAAACAGAAACATCTCGGTAGTGAAATCATTTTCATTGGTCCAACAGAAACATTTTTATGTATATTTAAACAAAAATAGACATGTGCATAAATTTGGGTACCCCAAAGAAATAATTCCATTAATATTTAATAGACCCTCCTTTTGCTGCAAGAACAGCCTGTAGACGCCTCGTATAGCCACTGACAGGTCCCTGAAGTCTGGCAGGTGGTACTTTGGCCCATTCATCCATACAAAACGCCTCCAGTTCAGTCAGGTTTCTTGGCTTCCGTGCGTAAACAGCCTGCTTCAAATCAATCCATACATTTTCAATGATGTTATGGTCTGGGGACTGGGATGGCCATTCCAGAAGATTGTACTTGTGCTTCTGCATGAATTCCTTGGTGGATTTTGAACAGTGCTTGGGATCATTGTCCTGCTGAAAAATCCAACCCTGGCGTAGCTTCAACTTTGTGACAGATTCTTGAACATTCTTGTCAAGAATCTGCTGATACTGAGAGGAATTCATGTGGCCCTCAACTTTAACAAGGTTTCCTGTCCCTGTGCTAGCCACACAGCCCCATAACATGATGGACCCTCCACCATATTTCACAGTAGGCAATAAGTTCTTCTCATGGAATTCAGTGTTTTTTTCACCATGCATACCTCCTCTTGTTCTGACCAAATAACTCCATCTTAGTCTCATCTGACCACAGTATTTTTTTTCCAAAATGCTTCTGGCTTGTCCAGATGTGCTTTTGCATACCTCATGTGACTCTTCTTGTGACGAACACTCAGGAAAGGCTTTTTGCGCATCAGCCTTCCAAAGAGCTTTTCCTGGTGCAAAGTGCGCTGGATTGTGGAACGATGAACAACTACACCATCAGTAGCCAGATGTTCTTGTAGTTCTCTGGAGGTGGTCTGTGGCTTGTCTGTGACCATTCTAACCATCCTTCGCCTGTGTCTTTCCAGTATTTTTTTTGGCCTACCACATCTTTCCTTCACAATGACTGTTCTTCTGGCCTTCCATTTCTGCACCACATTTCTGACTGTGGAGATAGACATCCCAAACCTTCTTGATAATTTCTTGTACCCTTCTCCTAATTCATGATAATGAATTATTTTAGTTTCTTGGTCAGTGGAGAGTTGTTTCGATGCCCCCATGTTGCCAGGAGCATAGGACAAGCACAGCCAGCAATTGCCTCTGTTAAATAGCCTTTTTAATGATTGGTTTTACTTGTCTTTGTAATTGAAGGTCTAACAAGCAGTTTTGGGCTGCAACATGTCAGCTACAAATCCCTACAGGTCTTGAAATCAATGTGATTAAAAGGGTGCCCAAACTTTTGCACATACCATTTTTTACATTTTAATTTATTATAATAAAACTTTGTTATGAAATAAAATCTTGTTGCTGTGATCGTCTTTTATAAAGTTAGAGCAAATTATTATGAAATCTTAGAGGGGTGCCCAAACTTTTGCATACCACTGTATTTCCGCAACTTTTCAATATGCAAGACATAAATCAGTCCCAAAAGGAGACAGATGGGTCCGTAGGATGTGAGCTCTTTAATCATTCCAGTAACAAATGTGGCAATAATGGCTGTAGTTAAATAAATTTGACAGAAATTTTAGTGGTTTCGCCAGAAAGACAAGAAAACAGAAAGTGGGCTAATAATGTCATTATATGTTAATTACTTCTGGTATTGCTGTGTAGTGTGACCAGCCTTGACAGAATATCTCTAATATATACTAAGTACAGTTTGCATGAAGTCAGCTTATGGTTATGATTAGAAAGATTATTTCAAGGTGGTCAGCCTTTCGTTAAAATGCCTTGTAATGTAGTGTTTTTCCCAAAATAGCTGTCCCACTGACCCAGTGAAGATTAAATAGAATCAACCAGATGGTGGTGCACTCCACATCATTTAGAATTTTTTGAAAAGCACATTTGTTTCTATCTCATCTTTATGTGCGACTGTAGCCACAACATTAAAACCACTGACTTGAGGAGTAAATAACATTGATCAGTGTTATGTTTTGGTGAACAACACAGCATTATCTAATTGGCATGATTATGTACTCAGGTCTGTTTCTTGTTCAGTTAAGATCAAACCGCTATGGGATTCTTATTTACTGATGAAGAAAATCGCATTTGGCCCATTCAAAGGTGGAATTGTCTTGAGATTAACAAAATAGATTAGGTATTTTAAGCAACAAACCTGCTATGGTTTAAATGCTGTTCAGTGAAAAAGAGTTTGAAGGTGCTAGTTCTGTCAGGATATTAACTGATTGTATTTTGCTACATTTTCTACTCCTCCGTGGCATTAAATGGGTGATAATTTCCTATGTGGTTGTGTTGCGATCTCATCCACTGAGGTACTGGAGCTCTGTTGCTGGAGTGCTTCATCACTGTTTGAGACCATCAGAATGGATTCAGACAGGAATGAGTGGCTGGAAACATTGTGGGAGACGTACTGAGATATATCTATCCCTGAGCTCAAGGACATCTGCTTAGGAATCAAGAAAACGAACCAAAAATACGTTAACAAATAAAGAATCTTTAACCTTAAAGAACACTCACTTAAGTTCTACTCAAACACTAATTGAAATCCAGCATGTGTTTATACAATTATGAAATGATAAATGAACACTGAATAAATACTTACTCTACTGGTAGATTCAAGGAATTTCTTTGTGGTCCAGCTGAGAGCAGGACAGCCATCTCCCAGTCTATCCTTTATTTTTGGGTGGGGGCTCTCACACAACAGACCTAGAGATTTCAGCCATGTTAGGTGAGCCCAAATCAGATAAGTTACAGAGAGCCTAACAAGACATTAGAATTGGGCTGCTATTTTGCATTTGGTTGAACTATTGCAGCATGAATATGTTTAAAATGGCATATGTGGTAAAAGAAAAATAAGAATTAAGTCAAATATAGATAAAGATCAGACCTTGGAAATAAGAAGAGTGTCTGTCCCTCCTCATTTTGTCCCTGTGTGTGGATCGAGCAATGTTGTTATCCATCTCCTGTTGGGATACCTGGGGCAATTCCATGAAACCCAGAAGTTTAATTGTTTTATTATTCACTAAGCAACACCACACTGGCAACTAATAGACATAAACACAAAGATATTTTATAAAAATGTTTGAACTAAAAACATAAAGCAAATAATGCTAAATAGTAATATATAATGCAAAATAGATAGTAGCTTCATCACAATAATAATAATTATATATTATAAGCCCCTGCTCACACTACCTTAACATTTAATGGTTGGACTGGATGAGGGGATTGGGTTTGTGTGTGGCGGGGACCATCATGAGAATTGAAGACACCTATGGATCAGACGACCCCGAGAGAGAGGCATGTTGTTTCTTGTTAACTTTTTAAGTTGTGTGACGTTATCTAGCTCTCAGTTGGGTGACAAAATTGAGTTGTAACTCATGTTGGACTGAGAACTGGTGTCACTGATTAATTAGGGGTCCATGCAAGGAGTTGCTGGAGCCCTGTTGATTTTGTTGTAATTTTAATTCTTCTTCACTTTCTGTTCTTTCTGCTTAGCTAAAAGTGTCTGCCCGGGACAAATTGCAAAGACGAAAGGTAATCAAACCTGGTAACTTGGTAAAAGTCCAAGCATGTCACTATGATTCTGTACCAGCACCCCAACTTTAGTGACAGTTGGTCTATAGGGGGCGCTTCACAAGCAAAATTGCAATATTTCAAAAACTGCAATAGCTAGCTTAATGAAATTTGTTATAGAAAAAAATGGCGGGCGGTAATGCGCGTGGCCTAGTCTATTAAAACCTGGGCTATCTAAGGAATCAGAGGGAGAAAGGGCAAAGTGACATGCTAGGACTTCTACCAAGTTACCAGGTTTGATGCCTTTCACCCTTACAGTTTGTCCTGGGCAAATCCTTAACTAAGCAGAAGGTACAACTGAATAACAGAATAACTAGATGATTGCAAGCAATCATAAAGGGGTCCATGCTGTGGCGAAGTCGTCCCAGAGTGGAACGCAGAGGCAAAAGTCACCAGTAGTACCCCCTATAAACCGTGTTGCACCAAACTTGATGGGCTTGTAAGGAGTCATCCACAGATAATTATTGTAAAATTTCAAGCAGTTTACAGTGGTGGTTTGTGAAATATAAACATGGGGTCATTGTAGCGCCGTCTACAGGCCGAATTTCATAAAACTGAGTGAATACTTCAAAAGTTATAGGCCTTTGTCATTTGATAAGCGCCCAGGTCCCCTGTAGTGTCCCCGGTAGACGCAACTATCACGCAACTTGACGGGCATCTTCCATAGAAGTAAATCTGTGCCATCTGAGGTTGAACATAAATTTCTGAGGTTGAATTTTTTCAGCATGAAAATAATAAAAAATCATCACATTTCTAGACTTGAGTTTGTTTTTTCAATGTCAAAAAAAAATTCAACCTCAAAAAATTCAACCCAAAAAAAATACAACCTCGAAAAAAAAAAAATTCAACCTCAAAAAATACGAACTCAAAACGCAACATCTGTGCCACCAGGGAGAAGCAATCGATCTCTGTCTCATCCAACGTCCTGCCAATAGGTGGTTTGCAAGTCCGATGACGCGCAAAATTTAGATGAGGGCCAGGAAGTGGAGAATGGTAATTACAGATGACGGAAAGTCGAGGAAAATCTTTGGGCGAGCCTGCATGTAGCAGGTTTTATGAAAAATGATATGGCCCATACACAAGTATTTGGTGATTTTTCGTACTTGCGTCGTATCGAGGCCTTCGACATCACAAATTATCTCGTCTTACTACACCGCTAGCCAAATGAAGTCATACAAGTGGTTGGATCAGTGGCCTCGGATCCAAAGCAGCACTGAATGACTCCTCTCTTAGTTTTGCCCTGGTGAGTAAATATAATTCACTCTCTTTATATTGCTGTTTCAGCTTTAATGTAACGTTACATGAATGCACCACTGGCATCAGGCTACAAGCAAGCTGGCTAACTGTAGCTAACTGGTTTCTACCTAATGTTTCTAGGTCAACCATTCTCAGAGTTCTATGAGACACCGTTGAAAACGTGGGTCGTGGCTAAGGACAACAGTGAAGTTGTTACAGCACACTGCGATTGTATTGGCTGTGTAAGTCATAATAAATGAACACCATATCAACATTTAAACATTCAAAATTAGACCACCTTTACCCCAACTCTAGTAATTTGTCCAGTTGTTTGAACATGACAATGTGACAGCAGAGCTATTGTGAGAATACTACTTTTTTTCCAGTGAGATATTTATTTATTATTTAGTTTCTATGGTAAATGTGTGATATATCGTACCATAGAGGATTAAGTTACTTAACAGTATCACTGTGAAAAACAGATCGTATCTGTAAATGCATAATTCCTTTTCTCTGTCCTTTTTACCAACAGATTGTCAGAATCCTTGTCACATGTTGGAGCAGTTCTGTCTGCCATTGAAGCTTGTGTTAAAATGGAAGAGTGAATCTTGTACTATGGACAAGTGCAAATGTTTACATGTTCTCATGTCTATACATGTATGACCATAGGTTTTCATAGAATGTGACAACAGGTAAAAATCTTATCACAAAAAATAAATGAGTTTCTAAAATATGCCAAGGCCGCATTGTGATGTCAATTTAAATAACTTATGATTAGGTATGGCATGGTGATAACTCAATATTGACTTTCACTGGAAGCATATCAGGGTAATTTGGGGACATTATGACACAGTATAAAATCTTTTTAATACCTATCAGAAAGAAGACAAATATAAAAACACATGTACAACATACAGAGTACATACATTGTTGATCAGTTGGAAGAACAGATACTTGTGTAAAATCAGACTAAAATTTATTTATTCAAGTAATAGTATTAAAACATTTTAATTTCATATATAGAATATATTTGGCAAAGAGGGCAAGAGGGAGAAAGATAGCTTAGTTGTATTATTTACAAACTATTCATCAAGATGGTGGTAATTGTTTAGGATGAATTCTGAAGTAAACAAATACATGGGTATGATACGTAGTTATCAAAACAGTTAATGTAACATGGCTACATGCAACCTCCATGTATTATCCTGTATTTCACCAAGGTGGAGCAATGCATCTGCGCTGTTGGTGCAGGTCTCTTCTGCATCATCGTTGGTATGATGTGCTTTTCTGGCCCTGAATCTTTCCTCACGTTGACGTGATGCCTCTGTCACTGGTTTACCTCTCTGGTAGCCAAGATGAACGTAGGAGACCAGTCTGGAGAGTTTCCATCCGTGACAGCACTTGGGAAGCCTAGATAAAATAAATGTGATGAACAGCCTGTACTGAGAGTAAGGAGGGAGAACTGTAGTTTACGTCATGTTGTTAGTCTATAAAATAATTCTCCGCCGTCCATAGGGCCATCTCAATCACAGATCTGACACTGTTTGTTAGATTCTGACCAGACTACCAAGACTGTATTGTACATAAATAGACAATGCCATCAATTAGAGAACCACTGGGTTAGCAATGCTAAAAACAAAGACACTAGATCGCCACATAGCTTAGAACTCCAGAAGGTAATCACAAATGTATAGCTATATATACAGCTATGTTTCTCATAACATTATAATACCCTGCTCTGTATTTTGACAGTAGACAGCCCTATAAGTAGCTTAATTACTGTAGCCTTACCTTTTCACAAAGTGGTCACCGCAGACACAGACGCTGTCTGACTCCGCTCTCCCTGATTGAAAACATGGACTAAAGAAGTTTTTCAGCCAAGTTTGTCGCCGTTTATCGATCAGTTTTTTTAAATTGATCCCCTTTGTAAGTGACCACATGGCAATCCTAAAGAAACTTTTCTGTTTTCCCCGGTTTGACTGGTTCTCTTGTACAGCCATATACTGCACCAAATTTGAGCATTTTCCTGCCGCTGTCCTGCCGGTATCCTGCCTGCAAGACGCTTCCTGCCCCCATCTGCAAACCACCTATTGGCAGGACGTTGGATGAGACAGAGATCGATTGCTTCTACCTGGTGGCACGGATGTTGCGTTTTGAGGTTGAATTTTTTTTGAGGTTGTATTTTTTGAGGTTGAATTTTTTTTTGAGGTTGTATTTTTTTTTTAGGTTGAATGTTTTTGTAGGTTGAATTTTTTGAGGTTGAATTTTTTTGACATTGAAAAAACAAACTCAAGTCTAGGAATTTGATGTTTTTTTTTTATTATTTTCATGCTGAAACCTCAGAAATTTATGTTCAACCTCAGATGGCACAGATTTACTTCAATAATTTACAGACTATGTTACCACATACCTGACTTTCATTAAGTCAGGTATTGCAGTTTTTGAGATATTGAAATGCTGCTTTTGTTGCACCCCAACTTTTGTGACCCTTGTCACAAAAGTTGGGGTGAAACAAAAGCTTGTACAGAATCATATTCACGCTGCAGTTACCAGTTTTGATGCCTTTTGCCCTTGCAGTATGTCCTGGGCAGACATTTGTAGGTACGCAGAAAATTAAGGTGAAGAAATATAAGAAGAAGAATAGAAATCTGAAAAAAAAACAACAGGGATAATGCAACGTTGTTGCATGGTCCATTAAAAATTGCAATAAAAACTAGATGGTCGCAAGTGATCAAGTCATCCCCGAGTGGGACACAGAAGGGAGGCAGAATTTTGTTGCAAGTGCACACGGTTTTCGAGATATGTGTGGCCAGCAGGGACAGACTCTGTACTCCAGAACAGGTTTCAACACATGGACTGGAGTATGTTTGCTTCTCAGGCCACCTGTGGCTCACACTTGGACATTGACAATTATGCCACCTCTGTTATGGACTACATCATCACCATCACTGATGACGTCACAACAGAGAAGCAGATCACCACATACCCCAACTAGAACAAGGAGGTGCGGCCCCTGCTGGAGGCCCATAACACTGCCTTCAGATCAGGGGATACACAGGCCTACAGCACATCCTGGGCAAACCTGAGAAGGGGCATAAAAAAGGCAAGGCACTTCAGGCCATCACCGACTACAAGCCCAGCAACCCCACCCCCACAGCTACGGACATCTCCTTCCTGAACAAGCTTAACAACTTATACGCTCGCTTTGAGAGGAACAACAGAGACACCGCCAGCAAGATAACACTCCCTACAGACCACCACCCTCACACTCCCCTTCACTGATGTCCACATGGCACTGAACCGGATCAACGCACGCAAGGCTGCTGGACCAGACAGCACCCCAGGACATGTGCTCAGAGCATGCACGGAGCAGCTCACTGGGACATTTTTAACCTGTCACTCGCCAAAGCAGCTGGACTTTCTGACCAACAGACAACAACACGTGAGGTCAGGCCACATCTGCTCCACCACTGTCACACTCAACACCGTTGTGCCACAATACTGTGTGCTGGGCCCCTTTCTGTACTCCCTCTTCACCCACGACTGCAGACCTGTCCGTGGATCCAACTCCATCATTAAGTTTGCAGACAACACCACCGTAATTAATCTCATCGCCAACAACGATGAGACAGCCTACAGGGAAGAGGGACAGCACCTGGCCACATGGTGTGCCGACAATAACCTGCTCCTTAACACCAGCAAGACCAAGGAGCTCATTGTGGACTTCAGGAAGGAGAGATCATGCATTCATGACCCTATTCACATCAATGGAATGGCCGTCGAGCGTGTCTCCAGCTTGAACTTCTACCACTGCATGATTGAGGGCATCCTAACCAACTGTGTCAGTCTGGTGCGGAAGCTGCTCTGTTGCAGAGCGCAAACACCTTCAGCATAGTGAAAACTGCCCAGTGCATCACAGGAACTCCACTTCCTGCCATTGAGGACATCCCGAAAAAGTATTGTCTGCGTTGAGCTTGCATTATTCTAAAGGACTCCTCCCACCTGGCACACAGACTATTTTCCCTCCTACCTTCAGGAGCCTCTGGACAAGGACCAGCACACTGAGGAATAGCTTTTTCCCCAGAGCTGTGACCTTATTGAACTCGGACCCCCGCTGAACCCTGCCCCCCACTTCCCCGTGCTGACCCCTACACACCAACCCTACAACCCTTGACGGGGATCCTGGCTGCTCAAGCGGCTCCATTTGACCTGTTTTTGTTTGGATTTTTTTTATATTTTTACTATTTTATTCCCGATTATTATTTTTATTTTATTTCTTAAATTCTTGTATATTGCTGGTGTCTCTCTCCTTTTCCTTCCTGACGCTGGGCCAAAATAATGTCAGTATCAGGTAGTTTTCGGGTCTAGTGGCTGCATTTCTTCCACGCTGTCGCCGGCACCACCACTATGTTGAGTTACTCCATCAATCAGCTGATGAATCTCAACAGTTTTTTCACTCCACCATGCACTGCAGTGATTAAGCAACTTGGACTTCTCTGCCGCCCGCGCTACGGGGAACCTCTCTGCCAGAGGTTCCTGCAGAAAATTTGTCTGCTCACAGACAAGTCCTACCATCCCGGTGGCTCCACGCATACGTCTTCAGAGCTCTGTCTCCTACCGCATAAGTAGTTTGGGCGTCTCCATGGCAACACCTCTCAGTGAGCTGAATGGGAAACACGGAGTGGATTTCAGTCTGCTACAGCCAGTGCAAAGTCTTGTTGCATCATCAAACAGCAAAACTGAACTCTTAAATGCACAGTCTATTACAAACAAATCCTACCTTATTCATGACCATATCCTGGATAAACGTCTGGATTATATGTGCATTACAGAGACCTGGCACCCACCGAATACTTTTTCCTCTTTAAATGAGAGCTGTTGCCAGGGATATAGTTACCTCCAGAAAGCTAGCAGCACAGGACGTGGTGGGAGCCGGTCAGTTATCTATCGCAGCGATCTGGGGCTTTCTCTGCAACCAATACCTGAAATGTCTTCATTTGAATGCCTTGCATTTAAATCTAAGTCCCCTTCCCCTGTGCTGTTCCTCCTCATTTACCGACCAGCAAAACCAAACCCGTCATTTATCACTGAGATGTCAGATCTTTTCACAACTTTCTGTACATCCTCTGCTGATGTCATAATTTTAGGTCATCTGAACATCCACGTTGACACCCCCTCCTCCCCTCTTGCAGCTGAATTTCTTCAGCTACTGGACTGTTTATATTTAAAACAACTTGTTGATGTCCCCACGCACACCAGGGGACACACCTTGGACCTGGTCATTACAAATTCTGCCCCTCTTATCAAAGCTAAAAAACATAAACCCAGAACTCTTGGCAGCAGACTTCCAACATCTTTCCACACACTTTTCATCAGCTGATGAAGCAGTGGACTACTACAACAGCCATATGAGCAGCCTAGGCCTCCATGCCCCTGTAAAACCAGAACAGTCACTTTCACCCGCTCAGCTCCCTGGTTCACAGATGGGCTTCGTAAGATGAAGGCAGCAGGGCGGGTCCTTGAGCGGAGCTTCAAAGCCTCTGGCCTCACTGTCCACAAACAAATGTACTGGGAGCAACAGCGAAAATATGCTCAGTCCCTCAAAGATGCAAGGCCCCCCCCAATTCGTGGATTTTTTTCACATCACAAATTGCACATATTTGCTCTGCCCTTTGTGGTCATCCCACCCAAACTGTTCCTACAACGTGTACTGTCTCACAACCCCTAATCTGCTTTCCTGTGGTTTCATCAGAAGAGGTGCAGAACATCATCAGGAAGATGAAATCCTCTACATGTCCTCTGGACCCTCTCCCAACCACCCTGGTGAAAACCCATGTCACTGTCCTAGCCCCCCTGATCACCACTGTTATAAAACATTCCATCCAAACTGGTCATGTTCCCTCTGCCTTAAAAAAAGCCATAATCAGACAATTACTCAAAAAACCCACTCTTGATCCGGAAGTCCTATCCAACTATAGGCCCATTTCCAATCTCCCCTTCATATCAAAAGTACTTGAGAAAGCAGTTGCCGCCCACCTTCTGGATCACCTCAAACATAATAACCTTTTTGAAAAATTCCAGTCAGGTTTCCGCTCCATTCACAGCACTGAGACCACCCTCGTCAGAGTCACAAACGACCTCCTCATGTGATCTGATGGTGGCTCTCCCTCCCTCCTCATCCTCCCGGATCTTTCTGCTGCTTTTGACAGTCGACCATGGCATTCTTTTAAACCGGCTCCACCTCACCACTGGACTCAATGACACTGCTCTCAGTTGGTTTAAGTCATACCTCACAAACCGGACAGAATACATCTCCCTGGGTCACTCCAAATCATATCCACACACAGTCACCTGTGGTGTCCACCAGGGATCAGTCCTTGGCCCCATCCTCTTCATCCTCTACCTCACCCCCCTTGGCCAAACCATCGGACGTCACAAAATTTTATTCCACTGCTATGCTGATGACACACAGCTTTATGTAAATGCAACATCTGCAACCCCATCCTCACTGTCATCCCCATCAAAACTCACAAAAAAACTCAACAAAGGCATGGATGGAGCACAATTTCCTCCAACTAAACAGCTCCAAAACTGAAGCCACTCTGATTGGCACCCCTCACCAGACAAAATCATCATCCTTAACCAGCATCACCTTCTCTGGCTCCAACATCCCACTTACATCAACAGTCACTAATCTTGGTGTAAAAATGGACTCTCAACTCACATTTGAAGCCCATATAAATCACCTCTGCAAGACTTCCTTCTACCACCTCCGTAACATTTCCAAACTCCGCCCCCTTCTTTCCCTCTCAGATGCTGAAAAGCTGGTTCATGCCTTTGTCTCCTCCAGACTGGACTATTGCAACACACTTCTCATCGGGATTCCTAGCAAGAGTCTGCAGAGGCTTCAGTACATCCAAAACTCTGCAGCTAGGATCCTGATGAGAGTGCGGAAACATGAACACATTGAGTACAAGGTTTCCCTCCTCACTCACCAATGCATCTATGGACATGCACCCCCCTATCTCAAAGAAATTATCAATCCACAAAACACAACACACTCCTGCCGCTCCACTCACTCAAACTTCCTCCACATACCCAGAACCAGACGAAGGACCATGGGAGATAGGGCCTTCTGTGCTGCTGCCCCACGTCTGTGGAATGCCCTACCTGACACCTTAAGGGCACCACAATCCACTGACTGTTTTAAAATAGGTATTAAGACATTTCTTTTTAGCAAAGCTTTTGGTCCCCTTTAGATGTTTTTTAAACCTTTTCTTCTTCTTTTTAACCTGTAGCACTTTGTTATCTGTTATAATCTGCACAGTACTATGTACCAAATAATGCACTAATTTAGTAACATTAGGTAGCTAATCTAATCTAATATGAGGCAAAACATAAACTGACTAATTATAGCGTTACAAAGCTGTAGGCTGCAGTTTGTCCTGGGCAGACATTTGTAGGTACACATAAAATTAAGGTAAAGAAATATGAAAGAAGAAGAAGAAAATTCGGAGAAAAAAAAAAAAAAGATAGGGATTCTGCAATGTTGTTGTATGGACCCCTAAAAATTGCAACAAAAATTAGACGATCACAAGTGATCATAAACGTGCCCAGGCTGTGGAAAAGTCGTCCCCGAGCGGGACGCTGAGGCATAAGTCACCAATACTGGCCCGTATAGATGGTATTTTTGAGATATTGAAATTCTGCTTGGGTAGCGCACCCTAGAGAGGGTGGATTAGGACCAGGGCTGTACAGGGAATCAGAGGGAGAAAGAATCTTGTTTCTAGGGCACATGGTTTTTGAGTTATGAGCCAAAACGCAAATTGGCTATGATTGCGCCACCTAGCTGCAGGTATATGTATTGACACTTTGGCAAAGTGACATGCTAGGACTTCTACCAAGTTACCAACTTTAATGCTTTTGGCCTTTGCACTTTGTCCTGAGCAGACACTTTTAGGGAAAAAGAAAAAAAATGAAGGTGAAGGGGAAGAAGAATAAAAATCGCAACAAAATGGTGGTGTGTAAGATCGTAAGATCACCCAGTCAGACTGTTGGAGGCATAACAACCTGCCTATGATACTGCTTATATTCAATCATTATAGCAGCTAACTTCACCTGTGATAGAACAACTGCTGTCATTAACAGTTTTGTTTATACTAGGTCTCTCAAGTGATTAATCACATTTTTTCCGTAGTTAACTCGCGATTCATTTCTATATTAAAAACATAGTTAGAATCAAATAAACAAAGAAAAAAAAGTCATCTTTTATTTCTTCTTTCAAATAAAAAAGTACATTGTAGACCCACTTGACATGGCTATTTCAAAACACAGCACATAAAATGCCACAACAGTGTGGTGTTAAAACTGAAGCGGTAGTAGACAAGAAACGACAAACAGAACAGGGCCTGATGACAGTTAAATGAATGAAAAACTGCAGTCATTAGACACATCAGATTCAGAACTCTCCACTATTAGTTCTAACTTTTCTCCTATTTATTTAGCCAATCGCAACATTTTCATTGGACAGTACTGCTCTTTTCTTTTGCACAATGTGACAAGACAGTAAGAACAGTCTTTCGCACGGTACTACTGTTGCACGTGTAGCCAAGTACTTCTGTGAGAGAGGTGCCAAGCTTTTGTAGGCCCCTGCATGTTCAGACCACTATTTCAATGGCCAGGTTTCCCAAGAGGTGCAGGGCTCTGCTCTGTACCAATCTACACAAGCATTATTTGCTGCCTCAACTTCATCTTCTGAATCTGATGCAAGCAACAAGAGGTTCATCTTCTTTTTTGTTTGTTCTGGATCTGTTGTTTCTTTGTTAGGCTGCAGGACAATCTCTTCTTTAATCAACCCCCAGACTTCCTCCCTGTTAGATCTGGGAAGACATTTCAGATCCTTAAATCTGGGGTCAAGCGCTGTTGCTACTTTCAACCATCAGATATTGGTGCTTTCTTTCCGCTTTGAAAGGTCAGTTGTGAAGGACTGTTTAAACCGGATCATACAGGATGGATCATCATCAGAAGATTTCCTCACCCACATCAAATGGCACAGTGCAGGCAGAACCGCAGAACAGGATATGTACTGCCACGGCACGGACCCCTTTAGGATTGCTTGCGATCATCTAGTTATTCTTCTGTTCCTTCTGCTTAGTTGAGGATTTGCCCAGGACAAACTGTAAGGGTGAAAGGCATCAAACCTGGTAACTTGGTAGAAGTCCTAGCATGTCACTTTGCCCTTTCTCCCTCTGATTCCTTAAATAGCCCTGGTTTTAATAGACTAGGCCACGCCCATTACTGCCCACCATTTTTTTCCACCATTTTGAGAAAATTGCACCGCAAATCAAAATCAACTCCTCCTAGCCCGTTGTGTATAACAAATTTCATGAAGTTAGCTATTGCAGTTTTTGAGATACTGCAAGAGATCAGTCACATACCTGTCATGAAAAATATAGGGCAATTATTAAGAGCTAATAATACTTGGATGCACAACTAACAAATACAACAGCTTCTCCTACCACACCCGTCCAGTCTAATACACACAGGAAACACAACTTTATCTACTCTTTCAACTACCAAAACTGCTTAAACAGCATCATACTTTTGTTGCAATAATGCAATTACTTGCCAGTGATTTAAGAGACAATAATGAATCACCTGTGCATTTTCTACCGCATAAATTCAAAATAAATGCTACTGTGTTTTTATTTTTTATTTATTTATTTTAAGTAGCTCAAGGAGAATTTCAAACTGTTTGATTTTCTTCAATTAAGCATTGGTCAGCATGGCTGGAGTGCTCCTCTGCTGATGGAGGTCAAGTGCAGCTCTGAGAGCATCTTTGTATCTATGAAGCTGACTGATCATGCTGGAATTCCATCTGGTGGAGACGTCTTGGATTAGAGGTTCCTCCTTTTGCCCCTTCTCCACTTGCGTCGGGAGAAGCATGTCACGTATTGACATGGTAATCAACCTCTATATACTGTGCGCAATGCACGGCATGTGTCCATATGGCATAAGTCTTGCTGCTAATCTGTGCCAATTGTCACCTTTTTTGCAAAATCCCCTTTCTCTGCAACTTCTGTAAAATGCTGGACACATATTTCAGCAAAGTGTTGTTCTCCTGTATGTTGGACTGTTAAAACAAATGACTACAATATCCAGTCATTGTCTATATGGTGTGCAGTTACTCCAAGATAATTTTTGTTGCTCACTGATGTCCAGTGAGCCCTTGTTAATGCGACAGCATGTGCAATTTTCAGGAGTTACAGTTTACTTGCCTTCATAGTCTCATACAGGTCATATACAGTATGCGTTTACCAATTGTTCCTCACGATCGTAATGTGTATGATGGCTCAGCAGTTGTTCAGTGGTCTGTAGTCAGTTGCCACCCATTTCGCCACCACTGTAGTTAGCTTCATCCAGTGGTCGGCGACAACTCACACACTCAACGATAGAGCTTTGATGAATCTGCTGCTTGCTATTAGCCTGAATTGCACTGCCGAAATGTTTTGCCTGTAGGTGGTAGCTCATACTGCTAGTACTTCGGTGAAATTACGTCAGACACAAGGCGCATATTACTTTTGTTTTGTCGACTGAGCCGTCTTGAAACAAACCATTCAGAAGCCCAGAGGTGTTTTCTTCCATGACTTGTAAAATGTCTCTACCTGGCCGACCTTAGGCAGATGGGTCCCTCCATATTAGCTGGGTTCTGCTAAAGGTTTCTTCCTGTGCTCTGGGGGTTTCAGACCAGGTTTCAGAGATGATTTGTAAAGCGCCATGAGACAATTGCAATGGGCATATATTGTGAGTGAGTGTCAAGTCGGGTAGCACGTTTCGTTTCTCTGCCTAGTGAGATGTAAGATGTTTGAATGGTGGAGTTTATATCAATCAACTGAACTGGTTAAATAGACGTCTAGATTCTGATCCTTGAGTCGTTTTTGATGGCTGTATGAACCGAATATTTCTACTGAATTATGATTAAAAATGAATGAAAATTAAGTGCTATTGAATATGTCATTGTTATCATTTTAAAAAAAATTAAAGTGACGGATAAAAATGGGTTATGACGGGATTTCTATGACCCTGTCAGTCAAACTGACAGACAACGAAAAAGTCTAGCGCAACCTCTGATCAAGACGTACACGGCAGCAGTGCCATACGACAAAAAACATCAATGTGATATAAAGAAATAACGATTTAGCGAAGGACAAGCTTCCGCTCAGCACAGTTGAGAAGTCTGGGTACAATAGGTTAAAAAACCGAATCAATAATTATTGATATCAACTAATATGAAACACTTATATTGTGATATATTTTTCTGCCATATTGGCCAGCCTTGCTAGATAATGCTAGATAAATAAAATTGAACTGAACTGACATCCAGTGCATTAGATTCCTGACCTAGTGACAGCATGGAAAGACAGGAGGGAACAGTTCCCACTGGGGCTACAATGGGTTGGCAGCTCATTGTGGCAGCAGCCCAGGTTTTAATAAGACATGGGCTACACCCTAACTTGCTATGAATATGATTAATGATAGAATACCCCTAGAGTCAGCAAGAGCAGGGGTGGAAGATGACTCACTTTTGACTGACACGGCTTTTGACCCGGGAATGAATTTGACACAGAGTAGGCAAGGCTCGTTATTGGAAGCCACTAGTTCAGATGGACTAGACAGTTTTATTGAAAAGCACAATATTTTGATTGAAGGCCAATATGGCTTCAGAACCAACAGATCCACCTCAATGGCTCTCACAGAAGTAGTAGAGGAATTAACAAATTCAATAGATAACAAGGAGTATGCTATTGGAGTCTTTATTGATCTAAAGAAAGCTTTTGACACCATAAATCATGACATACTATTACATAAACTAGAGAGATATGGAATTAGAGGAATAGGACTTAGTTGGATACGGAGTTACATACAAAACAGAAAACAATTTGTCCAAATAGGCGACTATCGGTCATCATGTTTAAACATTTCCTGTGGAGTACCACAAGGCTCTGTATTGGGTCCGAAATTATTTATATTATATATTAACGACATAGTCATGGTATCTGACATACTTAAATATGTAGTCTTTGCAGATGATACCAATATTTTTTGCTCAGGTAAGGACATTCAACAGTTGTTACAAGTTATTACAGCGGAACTAGAGAACTTAAAACGGTGGTTTGATAGTAATAAGCTCTCATTAAACATAAACAAATCTAAATTCATCCTATTTGGTAATAAGAAGGTAAATCCAAGCACTCTAGTAGAGTTAAGTATTGAAAATGTAAAACTTGAAAGAGTACAGCAGTATACTTTTCTGGGAGTCAAAATCGATCAAAACCTGAGTTGGAAATCCCACATTAACCATGTCAGATCGAAAACGGCTAGGACCTTAGGCATCCTAAGAAAAACAAGATACGGATTAAATTTGAGATCCCTGTTTTTGATTTATTGTACCCTATTATTACCTTACTTAACGTATTGTGTTGAAACCTGGGGAAACACGTACAAAACTAATCTGAATCCCCTCAGCATTATGCAAAAAAAGGCTATAAGAATCGTACATAATATGGGATACACACATCACACCAACAAATTGTTTCTTAAATCGAAAACACTGAAATTATTGGACATAGTTGAACTGAAAACAACTCAGATAGTCTACAAAGCAAGAAATAATCTGCTCCCTGGAAATTTACAGAAATTGTTTAAGGAAAGAGAAGGGAGATATGAATACAGACATGCACTAAATTTCCAGCAACCTAAGGCACGGACAACGCTTAAGGGTATGTGCATTTCAGTTCAGGGAGTAAAACTATGGAATGGACTACCAGACGAGATTAAAATAAGTAAGAATATCTATTATTTCAAAAAAATGTTTATAAAATCTAAACTTGAAGAATATGGACAAATATTGGATGCATAGGGGCAGGGAAAGGGTCTTTATGTATTTCTGAGAATGAAGGATTTGATGTTGGCTCATAGCTTTAAGGCTTTGTGTGTTCTGTACATGATGATTGCTTCAAATGTGATAAGAATATGCGTCAATAAGTTGGAAGAAAGCTATTCCTCATTTCTCATAAAGTGTGAGGTATGAATTATGTATGAATTTTGCCAAAAGTAACCCTCACTCGTCTTTTTTTCTTATTTTCTTATTTTCCTATTTAATAATGTTTGCTTATACTGGATCATGTCTTCCAACCTGTCTATGTATTATATGTAAGTACCTTAGTGATATTGTCTCTACACCATGATTGATTGTAAATGTAACAGTTGTAATGGGGGTAGGTTACTCATAAGCCTTTGGCTTCTTACCTATCCGTTTCGTATGTACATATGTATGTAGGTCATTCATACGAAATAAACAAACAATCATAAATCATAAAAGATGGAGGTGGAAAGATGCAGCAGGTTTGTGTGTGTGTGGCTGGCAAAAGTTAGCAACAGTAAAGGGCCTCAGAATCCATCAAGGGAGGAAAAAGAACATAGGGACCCTGCATTGATAGCTACTTTTTAAGAGGTGCATTAAGTCAGTCGGTTGAAGTCAGTGTTGCCAGATCTCGCGAGACAAATAAGCAACCAGGCCTTTTAAAACAAGCCCAAAACAAGCAACTTTTTCTACGGAGCCCCCTTGGGTTCCGGGGAGAGAAAAACAAATAAATTGTGTGCACGTTTTTACAATCTGTGTGGACGGATTATAAACTGTGGCTACTACAGATTGCCAATTTGCATCCATGTGGACAGAACTGTGCGCAGTTTTATTTTTCTCCCCCCTGAGCTTCAGGACAATGACCACAAGAGGGAGTTAAACCACCTTTTTCCGTATTTCGCCCACTTTGTCCCAGGGCCGGGCATCGTTGCTAAAAAAAAAAAAAAAAAACTCTCCTGCAGTCAGTCAGTCGCGCTCTTTCATTTAAACATCAACAACGTGTTTCTTCTCACTTCCTAAACAGAAAAAGACTGCCCTGCTCAGCCTCTGCTCTGATTGGCTAGTACTCGTTGCCATCAGAGCCAGAGCCAATTAGAAGCAGGATGTGGTGGGTGGGGAAAAAAACTCTGCTCCTCTGTGTGTGTGTGAGAGAGAGAGGGTGCGCAGTTAAATAACATATCGAAAATCAGCTTAACAACTTATTATGGAGCTGGGAGCAAGCCCAAATAAGCAACTACACTTTAGACAAAAGCCCAAGAAAACCGCGACCCGCGACTACCAATATTTATAAGCAACTTCACAAAAAAAGAAGCCCAAAGTCGCGTATAATACGCGGACTTGGCAACTGTGGTTGAAGTCCAGCGACAGGAATTAACCCAGAGTTTGCAGGACATCAGCACCCCTAGTGTTGAGGTAGGTGCAAGTACTGAGGCAGACAGAGAGGCCAACCAGCTAAAAAGGGAGAAAATTAGTGGTCAGAAAGCAAGGATCAAATGGCAGCATATTAGGCAGTGGGAGGACATCAACAGCGATTTGGTTAGTGGGCAAGGTAGGCTTAAAGGGACGGTGGAGAGTAAGTTGGAGAAAATGGGAGATCTTGTTTATGAATATGGTAAGGAAACATTTGGTGTGGCTGAGAAACAGAAGAAACAAGAGGGACAGGTAGTTAGATCTAGGCATCAGCAATTGATCGATAGGCTCGTACAGGAGAGGAAACTCCTTAAGAGGCGGTGGAGGAAAGCTACAGATGAGGAAAAGAAAGGTATTGATTATTTACATTCAGATGTGAGAGAGCGGTTGGCAGCATTAAGAAGGGTGGAGAATATTAGGAAAAATAGGAAAAGGAAAGAGCGAGCTAGAGTAGCATTTTATAAGGATCCATTTAGGTTTGTGAAGTTTCTATTTAGCAATGAAAAGAATTGTAGCCTTACAGTACTAAAAGAGAAGCTTGAGGAGTATTTGGAGGAGGTGCATAAAGATACGGACAGGTTTAGAAAGTTGACACTACCCTCTGAAATTCCACCTATTGGTGAAATAGTTAGCCAGTGTGATGACAGCCCACCACGGTGGAAAGAGGTTCAAGATGTGGTATTACGTGCAAGAGCCTCTTCAGCCCCGGGACCTAATGGGGTCCCCTACCGGCTACATAAGAGTGCACCAGATGTGCTGAGGTTCCTGTGGAAGTTGATGAATGTAGTATTAGGAAGGTAGTTATGCCCAAGGCATGGCACAGGGCAGGGGGGATTTTTATTCTCAAAGAGAGGGCGTTGGAAATAAGCCAGTTTAGACCAATTAGTCTACTTAATGTTAGGGGGAAGATTTTCTTCGGTGTTGTGGCACAGACATTGTCCAGTTACTTGGTGAAAAACAGACTAGTTGATGCGTCGGTGCAAGAGGCTAGGATCCCCAGCTTCTCTGGATGAAAGAGAAGAGCTGGCTAATGCTTTTGGATCAGTACCACATAGTCTGTTATGGGACGCATTTGACTTCTTTAGAGTTCCAGGTAGTATAAAAACTTAGTCAAAGCCTACTTTTTAGACTCTTACAACTCTGCTTTACCACAGCAGAGTACACTACAGCATGGCAGCAGCTGGAGGTAGGCATCATAGCAGGACTTACAATCTCTCCACTAGCATTTACAATGACAATGGTTGTCATTATTAGAACATCCAAATGGATGGTAGTTGGAGAAAGGCTGCAAGGGAGGGTTTCGCCTCCCACGATTAGGGCCTACATGGATGACATGACGACTACAACGTCAACCGCTCCTTATACCAGAAGATTGCTGGAGGAAGAAGGAAAGATAGGAAAGGAAAGATAGTAGATAAGAAGTTTGTTATAAATGATGAGGTGGTTCCCACATTGCTGGAGGAGCCAGTGAAGAGTTTAGGAAGATGGTATGTTCCAACTCTCAGTGACAAGGCGCATGTTGAAGGGTTGAAGCAGGAAATGATTCAAGGCAATTCAAGCATAGTCAGGTCAGGGCTACCAGGGAAGTTAAAATCGTGGTGCTTGCAATTTGGTCTATTGCCCCAGCTAATGTGGATGCCGACAGTGTGAGGTTGCCCTCTCTTACTCAGTCGAAGGATCCAGTGGTTAGGAGTAGGGCTGCCACAAACGATTATTTTGATAGTCAAGTAATCACAGATTATTTTTTTCGATTAGATGACTAATTGACTAACATATGTAAATTGAATGTAAAACATACAGCTTAATGCACCAGCATGAAGCTGCTCTTATATAACCATCATTAATTTTCAGCTTTAAGTGTTTAAGGCATATGTTAACTAAAAATAAAGACAATTAAGATGATAGTTCATTAAACCTTTAACATTTACAGCTATATGGATCAGTAGTAAGCTCTCTGTTTACGCTAATATTAGCAGCTAACTACCCAGTTAGCTTAGCGAGATGTCCCTCTTCATCGTTGTCACAATACCAAAATGACTAACCACGATACTATACCAGACAAAATATCACAGTTCCGGGTATTATCGCGATACTGCCGCCTTTATTATTATTATTATTTTTTTTATGACCTGCAATGTATTTGTACAAGTTATAGGTACTTATTAAATACTTTAATGTTGAGCAAAATTATTGGTGCCACTGACGACAACTATGTGGCAAACTCGGCACTTGGGCCCGGTGCTTCTGCCGTATTGAGTGTGTTGTCTTGTGTTTGTGACTGTAAGCCGTGCACATGTCTGGGCGAGACAGAACTTTAGCTTGTTGTTTGTTTTGAAGCGAATTTCTATTGAAGCAGAGCTGTCTTTGTGGAGTTTGTTCTTGCAGGCAGAAACACATGAACAGCCTAACAGATAACAGCTTATCATATGCCCAGATGTCACCAGTACCAGGCAAGTAATCATTCAGCAGCTGTGTAGATCGGTTGCAGTGATTGCCATGTGGGTTTGTTTACAAGGGAGTAGCGTGCATTGAAAAGCCCGGAGGAGAGTAGAGCCTGCCGCTATGTGGCCGAAACTGGCAGTAGTAGTAGTATAGTAATCCACGGTAGTACCGTCGTGTAGAATTTCTAGTATAGGAATACAATTTGGCACTGTGGGGTACCGTGGGTATTGTGCAACTCCAGTCACAAGCCACAATGTGCTTCCTTTTCAGGTGCTCGTGCATCGCAGTTGTGCTGCTGTGGAAAGCAATGTCTGTCTTGCAGATATTGCATTGCACTTTTCTCTTTTGTTTTCTTAAAATGCTCCCACACATTTGAGCTTTGTTGCCGCCGGGTAGCCATGATAACAGAGCCTGTCTGGTATAACTTCCGGTAGCATCATGGCTGACCCCGATTACAACTACTGTGCATGTGTGTCAAGGACAGAAAGGCAGACAAGGCAGTGGAAGGTGCCGCAGCAGTTTTGAGAGAAAAACGTGGCAACTAATCATGGCAGCCCTAGTTAGGAGTGCAGCGCCCACTGTTAGGACAGGGAGGAAGTGGAACCCAAAAGAGGTAGTACAGCATGCACAGGCAGCTCTTAGGCATAGGGATGTCATAGGCAATGTACACCAAGGGCATGGAGGCCTAGGGCTGTGTGCAGGGCGTAACCTCTGTGGAGCAAGGCATCAGCTGTAGAAAGGAGAAAGATGGTAGTGGAAGAGGTACAGAAACAAGAGGAAGCACTTAGATGCAGGCTAAGCAGGGTCCATGGGTGAACTTGAAGAATGTGAAGAAAAGGAAGTTGAAGTGGAGAGAGCTTTGGAGCATGGAGGCTAGCAGGATAAGATTTATGATAGGGACTACTTATGATGTGCTGGACAGACCCATGCCATCAGACCTCCCTCAATGCTGAGGATGTCATCTGAGCTAAAAAGACAGATTTACACTTCTGTGGAATTTCCCCACTCTTATTTCTGATTTAATTAGTACTGAATCGAAAGAACATCAACAAGATATCAGTAACTACAAACAATGAGTGGAGTTGCCTCTTATACTTCATAAGAACAAAATCAAGAAGCCTTAATGTTATTTTTATTATGTTTTATTAAGTTTATAATTCACTAATTCTTCCTTTTCAGAGACACACACATGCAAAAATACCACTTTCTTCTTTCCCACTTCAAGAGTGACCAAGGGAGTGGAACAGATAGGGGGTCGTAAATAACTTCCTCTCCCAGAACCAGACTCTGATCTGCATTCTCCTCTCTAAAAAGAGCCTGAGTTTAATAATATGACTATCGAAATTGTAATAACCTGGCAAGTTATATAATAACTTTACATACTTAGTCACGTTTATACTTAATAACTTTGTTTTAAAAACAACTTGGATATCCAAATATCCAGAAACTAAGCTGCAATTCCAAGCTCTGTTTGTTTCTTGTTGGACGTCCCCCCCCAGTACAATTTTTATAGTGACTTAAATATTTTTCTAGCTTTATTCAATTTTCTTCTCTATGAACCGAGGTACTAATCATCATCGTTTATAAGTTAGCCAGCGTAGTCAGCTGGGATATTAGAGAAAGACCCAATCTCTTCGACGGTTAAAAGATACCAAGAGGCTGTTGCCATAGCAACAACACTGAGAAGCTATGACGATCCGGCTTCATTCTTCGGACACAAAGTCATTGCAAACTGTCATCTACTGCCTTCGACTGAACACCTACAACGCTCTCAAGATGCTGGGTGTTGGAGTTGCAGACCAAGCAACAAGTCCAGTCCACTGGTCCAAGAGAGACCTGCATCAACTGTTACGTTTCCTCACCACCTCGTCACACCGACGCTTCGCCATCACCGTACCGAGAAGACCCTACGGCAAAGTAGGCTGAATCGTTCCTACTGCTTAATATAAAGAGTTGGTGTCACTACTTTGAAACTCCCTATCAATCAGATATCAAATCCATTCCTGTTAAAGTCCTGTTAAATTATAAAACATCTCCATCTCTCACCATCGCTCTAGAAATAAGTTATTTTAGGTCTTATTTCTTTTTATTTGATTACTCACTGTTGGAGCCATTATATATTTTGTATTTCTTTTTAGTTTGAGTCATTGTGTTTAAGTGTTTGTGTGCAATTCTGGGGTTTTACTTGAGGGGAGCACCAGTGTGAAAGTGCATATATATGAGTGACGGGCACGGGAAATCAGGTGTGTGTGTGTTGGTGTGGACGCACACAGTTTTTCGACCGTGTTACCTGAGAGCGTCAGAATAGCTGGCGACTTAAACCATGTTAGTTTGGAACAATGCTGTGGTCTTTCCAATGGTGAGAATTTAAGTTATGCATTGAAAATAAAAGGATCAAGAATCCAACTATAGAACGCACTGGACATTGTTTATTGTTTTTTATATTACATATTACACGCGTCAGAACAAGCACACCGGCACGGTACCTCAGTCTTTAAGTTCAGGGCTTTTAAGTTAGTTTAGGTTTCTTTAAGTCATTACATTCACCTATATGCATATAGTCTATTACTCCCTCATTTATTCATAGTTGTCACTTCATTAAATAAATATTTATTCATACTTAAGAGTTGTTTGTGACGTTGTTTTACGACAGAGAATGAATGGTACAAATCGTTGAAAAGGATTTACTACTTCAGATATGTAAATTATTTAATCGAGACTGATAAATTGATATAAATCGTATTCTTTGTGCGATAAAAGGAGGTCATGCCCTAACGAGGCATTTAAAAATCTATCTATCCATCTATCTATCTTTTATAGAACGGGCTGTCCGGTGGAAAGATAGAATTGAGTATGCAGAGCTAGCAGCAGATTCAGAGCAGGATGGTTGGAGGGCTTATGTCCACCCGGTAGAAGCGGGCTCCCGAGGATTTGTGGCAAAATCGGCGATTGCTATTCTGAGCGAGCTGGGCATACGTGGAAAAAGCCAGAGGACTGCGGTCAGCAACATGTCCCGGCAGTGTTGCCAGATGTACGATAATTATCGTATTTGTACGATAATTTTGACCTCTGTACGATGTACGATCAATAATGAAAAAAATCCCATAATGTACGATAATTTCAGAATTTTCAGTCGTTCGTTCAAACATACATCCTACCGCTTCTTTCTCTGACCCCGAATGATCTCGTCTGCCTGCACGCAAGCACGTACAATAGGCCTGCCCTACACACACACAGGCACCACGCGGTGTGGCCCGCACGTCAACACACTACAGTTTTGAAGAAGAAAGTTCAGTCTAGACAGAGCATGTGTTTACAAACCACACCGGCATCGTTAGCTGTGTCTTTTACTGTAACTTAACAGAAGGGCAGACAGAACCGAAGAGTGGAAGGTGTTGGGCCTGGATATTAAGGCACTCAATATTGGGGTTTGGCTATCGTGAATAATTAATAATTATCAAATGTATGTGAGTGTGTGTGTGTGTGTGTGTCAAAATGGTCGCTGGTTGTGGGTGTGTCAAGATGGCTGCCCGTTTTGGGCGTGCCAAGATGGCCACCAGTGTGGGTGTGTCAAGATGGCCGCTGGGCCTTGAGGACTTGAACACAAAGGAAACAATGGCTGCTAAGTGGGGCCACTCCGACCATGTGCTGGCCAGTAGATGTGTGGAATGTGAGAAGAGGTGCCAGGTTAAAGAAAGGATGGTTAGTTTAGCATGCAAGAGACCCAGAGTCTGTGTGTTGCATAATCTAAACTAACATAAATTCGCTATACTAAACAACTCAATAACAGCAAATATCACATAAATCAAAGTTCTATGCTTAGCTTAGCTTAGACTATGCCCAGGTCATACTACCAGTTGGTGGAAAGTCCATTTCTGGTGTGTTGCTCCTTTAGCTGGCTGTTCCTGATGGAAAGCCAAACTGGGAAAAGTTGCAGTCCTTGCTGTGTGTTCCTGATGGCAGGCGTTGGAGGGAAACTGCCCGCTCCTTGAGTCCGCTGAAGTGGCTTGTTAGCAGCTCTGTGCTAACTAGCCGTGTGGCTCCTGTTGTTTGGGAGTTAGCTTGCAAACCTGCTGTTTGTTGGCTAAAATAACTGGTGTAGATTCCTCAGCAGGAACTCGCTTCGCTGCTGTATGGAGAACAGGCCTGGAGTAGTTGCTCTTTGTTAGCAGACTACCTGGCAGCCAGCTGCAGCCGAGCAGCTGGGGGTCTCCACGTGGTGGTTTGGAGTTGGAGAGAGTAAGAGGGCAAGAGAGCAAGAGAGAGAACAAAGGCCAAGACAGCGCATTTTATATAACCTGATGACCTCAGAGGTCACATGCCACTGTCAGCCATGAACTGCTGAGTCAGTTTTCACACCTGGAGGATTGTGGGACTTGGTGTTTCCAGGGCTTCCCTTTGTGTCCAAGACAAAGACAAAACATGTGGTTAACTTGGTTATGCATGGTGAGCTTCCATAGCTCACCACAAGGTTCATGTCCCAACAAAGGAAAATGTGGTGACGTAAGGTAAGCGACTTGGACTTGTAGTTCGTTTTATTACGTATTTTCCATAGCGTTTTATTTAACTATCTTGCGACAAACTCTGACAATCTTGACCTTAGTCGGCATATTTTTTGCACTTTTGCAAAGAAAAGTTACTTCCTCCAGTTAGTGTGAGCGTATTGCAGCTTGTTTAAATTAGCTGTAAAATCATTTGGAAAATAAAAATGTTTGAAAATAGCTATATTGTATGTGTTTGGTTCGTGTACGATATGTTTTCTCAAAAAACAATAATTTTGAGGTTTTGGTACGATACTTTCTAATCTGGCAACACTGTATCCCAGGCAGCAGAGAGAGCAAGCGAGTGGCTATCGGTATGTATCAAGCATGCTAGCTGGGGAACTTTCCATCTCTCACTTCACACAGTGGTGCACCGACAACTTCCAAGAACTGAATGTGGATAAAACAAAGGAAATGGTCATTTACACACACCCATCTGAACTGGTCCCAACCTCTATCCATAAGCAAACAGTAGAACATGTCAACCATTTCAAATACCTCGGACTCACCTTCGACAATAAACTGACATTTGATCAACACATCACTGACATATACAAAAGGTCCCAGCAGAGACTCCATGCCATCCGCAAGCTCCGTGCCTTCTCTGTTGCCCCTCACTTTCTGTTATTACTGTACACCAGCATCATCCAACCCATCCTATTGTACTGTTCCCCCTGCTTCCACAACATGATGTCCACTACCAACAGGAACAAGCTCACAAAAAGCACACACACTGCATCCAAGATCATTAACCACCCCACACCTAACCTCTCAGAACTCAACCACAGAGCTGTCACACGCCTCGCACGGACAATATCCAATGACCCAGGTCACCCCCCCAACCCACACTTCATGTAACATCATCAGTTTGTATCATAACATTCTACATGTACGCTTTATTCAGATGTATCTATGACAGATGTATGTTTATCTTGCTGTTCTCTCCTCTCTTTCTTCTGTCTGTCCCTCTATATGAGCTGGGTTCTGCTCAAGGTTGTCCTTGCCACCGTCACCTTCAGGCTTGCTCTGGGGGTTTCAGGCCGGGTTTTGTAAAGCGTCTTGAGGCGATTTGTATTGTTATTGACGCTATATAAATAAACACTGGAAGTCACTGTTAAGCCTTCTCGAGGTGTCGTGGGCCTAACTTAACGAAACATCGGTGACGGGAGGTGCCCACTTGAAAACCCCAGTGACATGCTGAATACTGCTGTTGTTTAGGCCAGGTTACTGATGTCTTCATGTTGCTTGGTAGCTATGGTTTGCTGCTGAGCGGAACATACTGTACAAGGCAGCAGCGTTGGTTAGCATATGTTTCACAATGTTTGAATTATCCTCTGCTGCTCTGTGGGCTTAAAAGACAGCAGCAAATTAAACCTATAGCACCTTTTCAGCAGCTGTCCCAGCGTCCTGGCTGACAGACACTACTGCTGGAACCACAACCAGTGGCTTAAGGCAGCTACAGAAGTGGTCAGTAAAGCCATCAGATCCAGCAAATTCCACCCTGAGAAGAATTTCATTCTATCCCTCAAAGCTGGTGAATACCCCCCAACACTACAGACAAGGCCGTGCCAGCTCCCTACAGCAGCTGAGAGTGGATCTTGCAGGCAGCTTGAGTTCCCAATGCTTATCACCAGTGTTGTGCCTGAACACGTTCAATTTTATATACATATACATATACATACACATATATACACACATATATATATATACATATATATATTAGGGCTGGGCAACGTTAACGCGTTAACGGTGCGTTAACTATTGAGGTCAGTATCGCCCGACAATTTTGTTAACGCTTAACGCTGCATTTTTTTTTTGAATATTTTTTATGACTGGTGTTCGCACTTTTATTTTGAAAGCGTAAGTCGGGATCGTCGCGGCCACTCATTGGTCGCTGCTCTTCCTGGTAGCAGAGTCCAGACAGGAAAGGAAACAAGATAGAGCGGGATGTTTACAGTGGATGATAAATGATAAAATATGCAGAAAGTGGCTTTATTTGACAAAATACCTTTTGTGTACTGGGTACCGTTTTTTGTTGTTATTTATTTTGTACAGTTTCTCATTTTGATATGCCAGTGGTTTTATGTGATGTCATTAGAGTGTTTCAGTTGAATGTTACATTTTCTAATATATGCAACGTTCATTTAGTTACATAAACAAAACTTTGTTTGAAACAGCTTTTGCATTCATTTTTGTATTTTATATACCATTTTTGGGTTTCGCGCGCTATGCGATTAATCGCAGTTAATCACAGAAAGTCATTGAGTTAATGCGATTAAGAATTTTTATGTTTGCCCAGCCCTAATATATATATATACGTACATATTATGGCATGCCATTCAGGAATTTAATCTTTGAATATATTGAATGAAAGTTTGAATATATTGAATGAACTTTGAATATATGGAGTGAACTTTGAATATATGGAATGAAAGTTGAATATATTGAATGAACTTTGAATATATGGAGTGAACTTTGAATATATGGAATGAAAGTTTAAATATATTGAATGAACTTTGAATATATGGAATGAAAGTGTGAATATATTGAATGAAAGTTTGAATATAT
This sequence comes from Planiliza haematocheilus, assembly GCA_005024645.1. NCBI lineage: Eukaryota > Metazoa > Chordata > Actinopteri > Mugiliformes > Mugilidae > Planiliza > Planiliza haematocheilus. The sequence continues at coordinate 882,727 of SRSE01001198.1, read as the reverse complement.
TGAATGAAAGTTTGAATATATTGAATGAAAGTTTGAATATATTGACTGAAAGTTTGAATATATTGAATGAACTTTGAATATATGGAGTGAATCTTGGAATATATGGAATGAAAGTTATATTCAAAGTTCATTCAATATATTCAAACTTTCATTCCATATATTCAGCGTTTCATTCAATATATTCAAAGATTAATTTCCTGAACTGCATGCCATAACACATATATATACACATATTGGTGAACTAAGAACTGAACCGTTCGTATTTCCGATTGAGGAACTTTATTGCGAACGCGTTCATTCTGACGTCTGTGAACGGCGTTCATACACGTTCTATTTTTGTTCAAAACTATGCCAGATTTCCAGTGACCCCCCCCCCCCCAAAAAAACACACCGCATCCGATGTGGCAACAGATTTGCACCGCGACACCGCTCGTCGCCCTGTCGCACAAACAAAACATCATCACAACGAAGCATGGGCTATGGAGGAGGAAGGCAACAGTCCGGAGCTCTCAGACTGCACAGCATATGAACATTTAAAAGAGTTTTTCGGCAAAGACCGTACTGACGCAGACCCTAGAAACGTGACTTTTGTCTGTAAACTACAAATACCATTATCCCGAGGGCTGTCCGCTTGATGCTAACTTAAATTCTCATTCAAAAGGTGTAGAATTGCTGTCTGTGGTGCTACAGTGGGCAGTGACAGTAATTTTGACAAATAGCTCGCAGCAATGTATTGGAGGTAAAAAAAAAAAAAAATGTAAAAAGAACTAAAAATGAACTATTTAGTTCATATTTGAAATCATGAACGAACAAGTTCATTTTAAAGATTATGAACTATGAACTGAACTAGTTCATTTTAAAGCTTATGAACTATGAACGGAACTAGTTCGTGTAGAAAAAGAACTTTCCCAACACTGCATATCACCCACACCTCACTTTGTACCGACGAGGTCATCTATTCAGTCTACAGTGACTGGATGTCTGTGAAGGTTCTCAGTCATCCAGGGCATGGTAATCCAAAAAGTTTCAAAAAAGGCAACTGGACTTGTAGATTTTTAGAGAAGATGTTTCACCACTCTTCCGAGTAGCTTCTTCAGTTCTTTGGAAAAGGACAGGGACCAAAACGATGATGTCATCGCCACCATCGCCACACCCCTCGAGCAGCCTTCCACCTCTTATATCTCGTGAAACGTCTCATAACAACATCAACAACAATGGCGGACTACATGCTTGCGTTACTACTGGAGAAGATATTGAGTATTGAGGGCAAAATCTAATTTTTCCTTGAGTTTGGTTTCTTCTAAAGCCGATTTGTAAACAGTGCTCAAGCTTCATGCGCCACCTCTTCCTCTCCGTTTTTGGTGAATTTCTGAAACTGAAACAGCGCTGCCAATAGACCTGGGATATGAAGTTCCGTTTTGAGCCGTGTTAAGAAGAATCCGTCTGGACGTGGATATTTTTGAAACTGTGCCAGCGAAAACGGATAGAAAAAAGATCGTTTTCGTACGTGTGGACCAGGCCTCAGACTTCCCACCAGTCCCTTAGAACTGAAGAAGCTACTCAGATGAGTGGTGAAATTTCTTCTCTAAAAATCTACAAGTCCAGTTGCCTTTTTGAAACTTTTTGGATTACAGTGACTGGAGCATAAAGAGGGAGCTATATGTTCAATTAAAAGGGGAGACCCATGGCTTGTTGCAGTGTCACTTGTAGGAGGCGGTCTGATGTTGAAAGACCTGACCCCCAATGACACCAGAGTGATCACCGTTGATGCATCCCAATGCATCAAGTAGATGTATCTTAAAACCATGGCAATATGTTCATAGGAAGAATCCATACAGCATGTAACTCCTCTTATATCAAAAGTGCCTGGACTGTACAATATGCCATCAGTGCTAATGGAGCACAGTACATGGTATAGTAGATGTTGAAAGGAAATGGATCACACATCGTCTTACCTTGGGGTCAGGATGCCTGCTTATAATAAGACTGACTTGTCCTGGGCCACATTCACTGAGGATAGCATAAGCTTCATTGAGAGCAGTGTGGCGAAGGCTGACTGAACCCACCTCCAGTATCTGATCTCCACGACTGCACAATGACACACAGGTGTGAGCACAACGCTGTCAAAGCCATTTTTGTACATTCAATAAGATAAATGTCCAAATTTGTTAGCAATATGATGAAGTATTTACCTGAGCCTTCCATCCATCTTGGACACAGAACCCAAAGCTAAGCTATGGATGTAGATACCAGGAGAGGAGTGCTCCAGGGTCAGGCAGCAAATTCCAATCCCCAGACCAACACCGGGCTCTAAAATAACAGCATATGTTTGAGCAGTGTCAGTATTTCCTGATTTCTTACTTACTGTTATATTAGAATGCATTTGCTTTCACTTGTGTAACTAATAACGGCAGGTGAACGTATTATTATTGCTTTCACACTCACACAGTATTGCTTTGTACAATACAGATTGAATTTTGTAAAAAACAAAATTAACCCAAACAGATGCAAATGCAACAGTTCATGCTGAGTGTGTTTCTGTTGTCAGTTCAGCTAACCTTTATTAAGTGTAACCTCAATGATAATGCAATCTTTTGGACCTAGACCAAGGCCCATGTGGCTGTCAGCCTGTTCAAACCCAGATGGCACAGGTGTACCATCACTGGTATTGGAATTGGGTGAGCTGGAGCGGCTGGGGAGGGTTGGGGTTGAACATGGAGTCAGACTCGGACTGCGCAGACGGGTTCGAATTGTCAGAGTCACTACACCTTTTTTCAGTTGCTGTTGGAAAAAACATAAATAAGGCAAATGTTGTTTTGTTTTTTTTTCAGGGTTTTAACACTGTTATACTCTTTATAAACTTGCAGTTCACCTTGAAGGTCTGGATGGCCTGTTGGTGTGTGAGTCCTTGGAGAGACTCACCATTTACTTCCAAAATCTCATCTCCTACACAGCAAAGTAAAAAAACAAAAACAAAAAAGACTAAAACAATATAGGTATTTGGTGTACAGTGTACATAAATCATTATGAATTACAGAAACAATTCTTTCCAATACAACTGTCACTTCAATTACACAGGACATTAAATAATAGTTACCCTCTTTTAATCGGCCATCAGCTGCTGCAGCTCCACGTGGGGAAATTGTTTTGACAAAAATCCCCATCTGACCACGTGCTGAGTCCTGCCCACCAACAATACTGAATCCTAGGCCCTGAAGAAGTTACGGTTTAATGAAGAATATAAAGTGGTTAAGTGTTCACAGATTATTATTAAATTATATTAGTATTATTTTCAACTTATTCGGACACATGAGAAAAGATATAATAATAAAAAAAAAAAAAAACGAGATTCTGTTTAAAACCTCACATATCCACCCTAACTTCTGTTTTGCAATGAATAGAAGTTAGGGTTGGGATGAAAGATTCATCAGTTTCTGGTGGAGGAATTAAGCAGATAATCAAATTTATGATTTGCACAGAAAAACATGTTATTCCATTTCCTTCTGATTATTTGTGAATGTTAATGTCAATATGTTGAAGTCTTGTATTTTGATGTCTTCACTGCCAAGCCACAAAATGCTATGGGTGTTTTCAGTGGCAGCTTCAGGGCAGGCAACTGGTGCAATAATGGCTTAAGTGTCTCATTCAATAATTAAATAACCATGTTTTAACTACACATGTCACATTGCATGGAATAGTATACTTTGCTGTTCAACCAGAAACCAGTAGATGGCAGCCATCACCTTGGTTCACCACCTTTGAATGCAAAGTCAGGTATTTTAGTATTAATGAAAAATAAATTAACCATCTGATTAAATATATAAGGTACCAGGCAATTCACCTTGTGCACCAAATCCAGAATAAAGAGCAGTAGCACTGGAGTTAATAATGTGGAATTATTTAAACCAATTCAACCACTGCACTATACTTTACAGTATAACAATACTAATCACATAACTAAGTAATGAAATGACCCATCTGTATAAAAATAAAAATAAAAAAATAGTTTGGATTGGCTGTACCAGCAATGCAATAATATATATAACCTCTTGGAACCCATACAGGTTGGCTTGCATTGTCTGCTGTTTGGAAAAAAAATAAAAAATGCATGTGATCAAAATGAACAAAATGATAAGGGCAATTTTTCCACATATCTTTGGCATGATTATAGTACAAACTTTATTAAGGCACTAGTATGATAGTACATCAACATCACTTTCCACCAATAGATGTAAAAAAACTAATAAAAACCTAAGCAAATGTTAGTAAATCATAATTATAGAACCAGACAGGTGCATCTGTTCTGTCATTGTGATCATACAGAATATGCGCACACTCTGAGCTTAATTAATGCATATTCATGTCAAATGAGTGCACTCACCTTGCCCTGGCCTTTCATCAGCACTATACTGGAGATAATGGATGGCTGTGCCAGTCGCCATGGAGATTCCACTTGAATTGTGCTCAGGGAGCGTGCTGATTTCCTAATGATCTGATATTGGAAGAAAAAGGATTGGAAAAAAACTCAAGACAAATTAATCTTCACAGACTTTGTTTCTTCTATTGGCATTATTCCCAAAGTTTCAGCATGTGTTTCCTATGTAGTACTGTCTCTGTAACTGTATCTTGATGATGATTAATTTCAATTCCAATTCTCAATTAGACCCTCATTAACACTGAAATTAGTGAACATCTCTAAGTCACTGTTGTCATGACAGTCGGGGTAGAATGGGTCACCATGCTTTGATCTGGCTCTCTTTGTGTGTGTGTGCGTGTGCGTCTGTTTGTCACTGAACCCTTACATGTACCTATGTCTGTTGTGAAGTCTACTTTGAGTATACATGCATGTAGAAGTGCTACTTCAAGCGCTCCACCCACGTCTGCATCAACATACTGTACATACTGTGTGTGCTTGTGATCCTTCAAACATGTAACACACGCGTCTGAATATTTCAGTCAGTCTTTTGTTAACCTATGTTTTTTCACCTTATATCCAAACTTGACAGCAAACACAGCATATGGTCTACATTTACTAATATGTGTCAACAAATTTTATGTAACACCATGTTACGTATCTTTGCAGTTTTCACTGCACAAAGAAGGAGGTGAGGCTTTTTACCGACCTGCCTTACTCCAGCACTATCTAGTTGTTGAGGTAAGGAGTGTTTACGTTGGCCAGGGGGCTGTTTCTTTGCTACTTCACAGCCGTTCACACAATTCTCTACGAACAGCTCATCATCTTCACCCACGGACTGTAGGCGACAGCTCCCCGCAAACCAGGGATAAGAATTATTTCTTTCCTCTGCACAGAAGTAGAAATAATTTTTTTCTTTTTTTGTACTAAATAACTACAAATAACTTTTAAATCAATTGCACAAAGACCTAGACACAGAATTACCCATAATACTGTACATTCAATGTGAAAATGCCAAAACTGAAAAAGTTGTAAATATAAATATGACAGGGCTTTTGCATATGACATGGTTATGTCAGGCATATCACTGTAGTGTCAATTTATGACTGTAAAGCACCAACCTTGGGAATTCCTGCACAGCTTTAGTGGTTTGGGACTGTGGCAGGATCCTTTGGATGCCTCTCTCTGAGTTTGAGCTTGTAAGTTCTCCAGACTGGTCAACTGCAAGATCACACATTGATTTTCACCTTATGAAATTTTAAAAAGCTATAGATTCTCCAGTATGCTTCTCTGTGACTTTTTTTTTTTTTAAATTTTCATTTGCTTTCTTCTTCCATCAGCACAGACCTATTTCGGATCACCTCCCACTTTAGAATGGTCTTTACATACATACACACGCCTGCTGATAGGGGGGGACAAACGGGTCTGCTGTCCCGGGCCCAGGATAGTTGCCCAGTTCTGGGCCCCCCTTCCTCTATAAATTTGAGCCTTTCAGGACTGTCAAAATATGTTTTTATGGCTACTTGGTTTTATGATTTGGGGCTTTGGGTTTTTTTGTGTTCACATCCTGTTCATTCTGGTAATGTGTCTCCTTGTGTTTCAGATAGTTTTACTCCCTGGCCTTGTGTTTCCCGCATTTGATATTGTTTTTGCCTTCCCCATTGCCTTCCCCACCCCTGGTTTGATCTAGGTTTTGTAGATGTGCTCCGTTTTCCCCTGCGTCCTGTATCTCATTTTCTTGTAGTTTTTATTGTCTTGAATTCCGTTTTCTCTTTGGGGATTCCTCATTTTATTAATAACTCAACTTATTTCTATGGTATTACTTAATTTGGACAGATTTACATTGTATCATCTGACCGCCACGTCCTCAGTGTGTGTCACATTTGACAATAGCTTCTGCATGTGGGAACAGGCTAGAGTTGCACAATACCCACGGTATCATGGTACCCTGCGGTGCCAAATCTTAACTAGAAATTCTACACGACGGTACTACCGTGGATTACTATACTACCAGTGCCAGTTTCCGCTACACAGAAGCCGGCTATACTATCCTCACTGCATGCTACTCCATTGTAAACAAACCCGCATGGCAACTACTGTAATCAAACTACACAGCTGCTGAATGATTGGCTGTTTGCCTGTTACTGGTAACGTCCGGGGCTATTTCCGCACGCTGGGTCCACCCGTCTGTTAGCTGATTGGCTGTTCTGTGTGTTTCTGCTGGCAAGAACGATCTCCATGAAGACAGTTCCGCTTTGACAGAAATTCGCTTCGAAACAAACAACAAGCTAAAGTTCTGTCTCGCCCAGACGCACACGGCTTACAGTCACGAACACTAGAATACACACTCACAGAAACACCGGGACCGGGCAGCGAGTCTGCTGTGGTGTTGTCGTCAGTCAGTCAGTCATTTTCTATACCCGTTTAGTCCTGTTAGAGGTCACGGGGGTCTGCTGGAGCCTATCCCAGCTATCATCGGGCGAGAGGCAGGGGTACACCCTGGACAGGTCGCCAGACCTTCTTGCTATGAGGCATCAGTGCTAACCACCTCGCCACTGTGCCGCCCTGTTGTTGTCAGTGGCACCACTAATTTTGCTCAAAAAGCAAACTCCAAAAGTCAACATTATAAGTATAAGTAAGTAATATGTATTTATAACTTGTACAAATACATTACGACTGTGGCTCAGTAGGTAGAGCGGGTTGTCCATGAACCAGAGGGTTAGCGGTTCGATCCCCGGAATGTGCCACATGTCGAAGTGTCCTTGAGCAAGACACTGAACCCCCAGTTGCTCCCAGTGGGGGCTCCACACTGGTGTGTGAATGTGTGCGTGCTTGTGTGAGTGAATGGGTAGATGTGTCTCTGACTGTAAAAGCGCTTTGAGTACCAATAGGTAGAAAAGCGCTATATAAAAGCAAGGCCATTTACCATTTACCATTACAGTTCATAAAAATAATAATAATAAAAAAAGGCAGCAGTATTGCGATACCTGAAACCATGATACAGTATTGTTGGTATCGTGACAACTCCAGAGCAGGCCAATGTAAGTGTTACAAAGACACTCTCGTACACACACAAAAGGTAAACAAACGTATGATCTATGTTTACCAGATAGGAGTTATGCAGACTGGTGCTGCTGTTGGTCTGAGGGGAGTGGAGGTGATCAGTCTGAGACAAGGAGGAAGAATAACTACAGTTGCTGACGAGGTCTGGCAGACTGGTGAATGGGAAGTACTCATTACCCAGATCTGATTCCTGCAGGGACAAAGGAAGGAACAAGTGTAATTTACATGTATCACACTTTGGACGTGTTGAGAGGGGAATGTGAGGTGTCATACATGTGTGAAAACAGGTACAGTATATCTGAGATATTTTGCTTCATTATTGTAAGACTCCTGTTGTCCTTTCTACACAAATGACCCACTTCAATGTACACTGCCTGGCCTAAAAAAAGTGTTGCCACCAAAAAAAAGGTCACACGCGCTAATATTTTGTTATTGGACCGCCTTTAGCTTTGATTACAGCATGCATTTGCTGTGGCATTGTTTTGATAAGCTTCTGCAATGTCACAAGATTTATTTCCATCCAATGTTGCATTCATTTTTCACCAAGCTCTTGTATGTATTGATGATGGGAGAGTCTGACCACTGCACAAAGCCTTCTCCAGCACATCCCACCGATTCTTTGGGATGTGCTCTGTGGTGGCCAATCCATGTGTAAAAATGACGTCTCATGCTCCCTAAACCACTCTTTCACAATTTGAGCCTGATTACTGTCTCTGAATTGTAAGGCAGTACACTACTACTGTAATACTTTTAAGTTACTTTCACCAAAATAACTGGAAATATATATTCTAAATGTATCTTATTATGCTGCATGCAGTTCATTACACATCCAGTGCAGGGCTGAGCTAGGCTTAAGGCTAACAACAGAAGAATGTAATAGGCGCAGTGATAACGCAATATAAGGAACAATCATAGCCAGAATTAAGTTAAAAACAGACAAAAGGTCAAAGTCTGGTAAATTGTAATAGAAATACAGTACCTTTAGGCGCTCTCATTAAAATCAAGAGAGCCCACTATATCATAACCTAAAGAGTAAAGACATGACAAGATACACAATTCCTTTTTTTGCATTTCTATTTCCAGTTCCTACATTAATGCACAGTAACTTCACAAAAATGAACATCATTATGGCTAAACTTTGCCTACAATAAAACCAACTTGGTAAAAAAATACTTACATACTATTTGCCAATGGCTAAAACACAGGCTGCCAAATAAAGGCTGGTAAAATTTAGATCACTTACAGCTAGACTATGACTGTTAGCTATATATGGGGCTAATGACAAAAATTGAAGTACTTAAGTCTACTGGGACGCATAAAATACAACTCAGACATATTCAGTCAAACTTCACAAAAAAAAGTAAGCTTGACTATACAGGAAAAAATGGAAATAAAAAAATCAAGTCTAAACCAGCTACTGCCAAATATATAATAAGAAGTAGCATGCAGCCAAACAAGGCTGGTACAATGGAAATGGGAACATACAATATAGCTGATAGCTAGACCTATGGCTAGATTGGCTCTGTGGGGATAGTCACCTTTCAAGATTACAACGAAAGAAATCAAAGTGCCTTAGGCCTACTGCCCCTCATAGGAAACACACCTCAATAGTTTTTGGCTTAACACAAAAAATAAGCTCAGCTATGCAGAAAAACTGGTTACTGCCAAATACACAAACAGAGGTAGCATGCAGATAAACAAGGCTGGTAAAAATTGACCTGTAAAGCCGCACAAGGTTCTATAGTGGGGAGCTAACCTATTCCACAACCACCACCTACTTGACTAAAATATCTTTGAAACACATCAGGAAAAGGCGCTGAAACCATCCATCACTAAGACAGCTGCATTTCGCGGTGAGCACAAGACTCGTTTTGTCTCTGCTGTCGTACTCAGTTTGCCTTCTTTTCACTAACTAAATGTTAGCGTGGCACTTCACTATGTTCTTATATCTTTGTCACCAGTAACTAGGGATGAGCGAGTACAGCATTATCTGTATCTGTATCTGTATCTGTTAACCATATGAATTATCTGTATCTGTATCTGTACTCGGAGTGGGCGGGGCCTGACCCGGAAGTGGGTCTGGTTGTCTTGAAATGAGCGAGGTTTTAACTGGTATGTTATTTTAAGCATGCAATTGATATGGGCTGATCAGAAATAGTTATTTATTGCTGATTAGAAAACTGTTTACAGGACAGCATCAGCATTGAGCTTCAGAGATCAATGGTTTTGATCACGATAGCAAACGAACTATTTACAGAACAAGTTTTGCAACAATGCGGTTGCAATTATCAAGTAAAATGTAATGAACAAGAGTTTTCATGCTCAACAATAACTTTCTTATTTTAACTTTAATTTTTTTTATGATCAGTGTGATCTTTTTTTTTTATATATATATTTTTTTTTGGTTTTTTTTGTTTTTCTTTTTTTCCCACACCAGGTGTGTGTGTGTGAGTGAATAAGAGAGTGACAGAGAGAGAGAGAGAGAGAGAGAGAGAGAGAGAGAGAGAGAGAGAGAGAGAGAGAGAGAGAGAGAGAGAGAGAGAGAGAGAGAGAGAGAGAGAGAGTGTGTGTGTAGCTTGATTTCCAATATTTATACCACTACTAGCTTTGTTTTTTCACGAAATACAGCAAGAAAGTGTTAGAGCCAGGCAGCCAGATGACGGTTAAAAAAAGAAAAAGAAAAAAAAAATCTCCGACAGGCAGAGACGCAACGCGAGTCGGCACCACGTCTGAACGAAGTACCAGAACTCTACTAGTTCATAAGTACCAACCTAAGTAATATAACCTGAAGCTGAAGAAAGAAACCCTAAACATTAACGGAAAACGTCCCGCGAACCCGAGTGACTGAGGGAGAGACAGAGAGCTGTTCTGTGTGTGAGTGATCAGAGCGGACACAACAACACATCTGCGAGTGTGTAGGGGAGGGGCTGTAGTCTATCACAGAACGCAGACACAGTCAGCTACCCAATGAGGATTTTTATTTAATCCGAGCACAGATATTGACTCGTATTACTCGTATAATACTCGTACTCGGCAAAAGTGCTTTATCCGTACCGGATACTCGTTTCAGCCGAGTATCCGGCTCAACTCTACCAGTAACTTAACACAGGAAGAAACGTGCTACAATTTGCACTGAATTTTTCTCATCTGCTGATCTTGCGGTGTTCTTGGCAATAGTATAAAAACAAAACACCACTTAATTTCAGGTTAATGCATTGTAACATACTGACCGAGTAAAATATTCTTCTTCTTTCTTTTTTTTTTTTGGAATGCCTTACATTGCCACGTTACAGCAAAAAACAATATGTTACAGTAAGTACATTACTTTTGTAACACGTTACTCCCAACACTGGTCATTCAATAAATTGAGATAGTCAGCTGACCTCATTCTTTGGGCACATAATGTTGCTGAACCTAGACCTGACTGCAACTACCACAGATCGTAGCAGCGCCCCCACAGGCTTGTACAGTAGACACTAGGCATGATGGGTGCATCACTTCATCTGCCTCTTTTCTTGATGCATCCATCCCTCTGGAACAGGGATAATCTGGACTCATCAGACCACATGACTTTCTTCCATTGCTCCAGAGTCCAATCTGTCCCCTAGCAAACTGAACTTTTTTTCAGGTAACTCTCGCTGATTAGTGGTTTTCTTAGGACTACACAGCTGTTCTGTCACAGTCCCTCGAGTTCCCTTCACATTGTACATGTGAAAATGCTCTTAATTTCAGTCTTAAACACAGCCCTGAATTCTACTGTTGTTTTTCTTCAATTCGATTTCACCAAACGTTGAAGTGATGGCCAATCACAATCAATTAGGATTTTCTTTCGACTACATTTCTTCTTCCTGGAAGACGATGTTCCTCACTATCCTTCCAGATTTTAATAATGCATTAGACAGCTCTTAACCCAATTTTTGTAGTTTCTACTATCTCCTTAGATGTTTTACATCTTTACCACTACCATGGGATGTGTCTTTCGACATGGTTGTTCAAGAAATGAAAAGCTACTTATTGCATCAGTTGGGGTTAAATAACGTCTTGCTGGCTGAAAGATAATCACCCACGTAGTAATTATCCAATAGGAGGCTCGTACCTATTTGCTTAGTTAAATCCAGGTAGCAACTTTTTTTTGGCCAGGCGGTATACGTTTGTTCATGCATTAACATGCATCTCCAAATGTGTCTCCAGGTCTCAGTTTGGTGCTCTGTATGCAAATAAACCCTGACATCATCTGGGATGCAGTGGAATATTTTAACAGCTGATGTCTCAAATGGATCTCTACTGCTGCTCCAAAACCAAGAACAGCTCTTTTACATGTCTAATAGCAGCCGTATATTTTTTTCTGAATGTATTTTTTAAAGAGATGAGGTGTGATGTGTCTATCTTCAGTGCATCACTGTTACACTATAACTTCATCAGTCTGAACAAACAAACAAACAACAAAATTTACATCATACCAAAGCAGGACAAGTGAGTAAAAAGTGATGAATCATCATCTTTAACGGACACCAACACCACAGGACATAATACACCCAACTTGCCCCGCACACCCATTTGTTAGCACAAATTAAAATGATGTAAAGTGAGAAGTGATCTTGATTGGACCTAAAATAAATGCAGATTAACTGATATTATTGTAATATTAAGATTTTTTTCAAAGGAGAGATATTTTGTGTGTGTGTGTCTGTACACTTACCCTCCTGGCCACGACCAACTGGACAAGACCTGTAGTGGACCGAAGGATAGCCACAGCCTCTTGATGAGTAAGACCCACCAGAGACTTACCATTTATCATCAGCAGCTCATCACCCACATGAAGGCGACCATCTCTAAAACACAAACACAGACACATGTACCGAAACACACACAGAAAAAGATTTTACTGCACTGTAGAATACGCTCTCATCTACTGTAAAGGTTAACAGGGGTTTGCAGTGAGCACTATTGAAATGTGAGCTTGCTATACCTGTGAATGACGCCCCCTTCCACTATATGAGCTATAATGATGCTACAAGGAGAGTGCTTGGAACCACGACCCCCTGTTATATTTATGCCCAGGGACTCCTCACCCTTCATCATATGCATCTTCCAGATTTGACTGCTCTGCCTGGGCTGCAAAGGAGCACAAATAAACATACATTTTATAATATGTATATAATATACCTTAAAATGATATACTTACCTTAATTATGAAATCTAATTATTCTCTGAGATGAGGTGAAACCATTCGACTGTAAATATTACCCACTCACTTTAGGTATTTCAATGTCAAATTGGAAAATGAAACAAAAGCAAGGAGATCTCTTACTTTTCTAACGGTCTTCAATTCATTCATTCATTCATTCATTCATCTTCTATACCCACTTAATCCTGTTAAGGGTCACGGGGGTCTGCTGGAGCCTATCCTAGCTGTCATCAGGCGAGAGGCAGGAATACACCCTGGACAGGGGCTAACACAGAGACAGACAACCATTCACACACACACTCACACCTACAGGCAATTTAGAATCACCAATTAACCTGATGAGCATGTCTTTTGGATGGTGGGAGGAAGCCAGAGTACCCGGAGAGAATCCACGCAGACACAGGGAGAACATGCAAACTCCACACTCATTATACAACTGTACTCAATATATAACTGTAAGTTTAGTATGGCCTCCAGTACATTGTTGTTGCTTGTTGTTGCACTTCTAAATTTAAAGCAGGATTGCTGATTCAAATTACACAGTCATCTGGATGACTTGTTGATGCAGAGGTACGTAATATTTAATATAAAACAGGTCACCACTATCTGGGTTGCAGACAGGCTGCCTATAGACATTATTCCTCAGTTATAATCCTTCTGATGTGCTGGGATGATACACCAGCTGTCTGTATTAATACTGTGACCCACATTTATAACTACCAACCTGTTCTCTCATACTAGTTGTTGTAGGGTATAATATATTAATAACATAATATCCTCTCAGATATCTGTGCACAGATCTGCCACACAATACTATTAGTTAGTTAGTTAATTAGTTGTTTTATGACCAAGGATATTGAAGGTGGAATGGCAGTGCTTGCTGAGGAACAGTTCTCACCTGAGGAAACATGTCTGGGATTTCTCCTTTAGGTGTACGTGTGGAGAGGATACAACCTGAGCCATCTCCTGGAGGACTGACTTCAGCGTCAGTGGGAAGAGAAGACCTGTAGCCATTAGAACTGCTCCATACTTCTGCATCAGAACTAACCCTGTTGTCTTGGTTAAAGGAAGTTCGTGATATGACACCAAACTTGCGTGTTCGTTTGCTGGTTGCCAGGCTGTCAGTTGACTCAGATGCACATCTATTGTGTTGCAGGTGTTCACACTTGTTACTGCTAACAGGCGTATTGACACGTTCACTAACATCACAGGGAGGGAGGGGAGCCTTTCTCTTGACTCGCCGGAGTAAGATCAGGCTGATACAGCCTTGATTCCAGCACTGGTCAACCAAGTAACTATAAAAGAAGAAAAATAAATATTAGGTAAACTGTTAGCTAGCTTAGCTTAGCTATACATGCATTATTTTCTTTGTCTTTCTTTTTCTTTAGAATAGACTCATGGGGCATGAGTCATGAGTTACTGTGTGACATTATACTTTCACAAGAAGAAACGTAAATGTAGCTAATGTCAGCAAGAACAGAAAGAGGTGATAGACACATAGTGCTCTTGGATAATGTAGTTTAATTGCAAGGGTGCCATTTTTTGTATCTATCATTAAATTTTACCAGTATGGCAGCAAATAATAATAGTGTTATGTAGACATTATTGGATTAGCTTGATGTGATATGAATGATGTTTTACTGTAGATTTTATTACATTTCTGAGTAGTTTTCCCATTTTTTCCCCTCTAATTGTAAATTTGTTTAAGTATATGCAGAGCTTTGATAAAGTATTATGATAAAACATAAAACAACAGTGATTTGTCATAGAGTATCTTTGGTTGTATTTATATATAGCTTTGTTTATTTATTTAAGAAGCAATTTAGGATTTACACAAAGGTTGATTTGATGTAATGAAGTCAGTTTTCAGATGACATCGTGTGGTGTCTGTAGTGTGATGGTCATCATGTTTGCCTCACACCCGAAAAGTCCCTGGTTTGAAACTGGTTGGAAACACGTCTTTTGTGAAATTTCACATTATGGGATTAAAAAAAAAGCATCTATCTATCTATCTATCTATCTATCTATCTATCTATCTATCTATCTATCTATCTATCTATCTATCTATCTATCTATCTATCTATCTTGGTCCAAGTAATTACCTGGCTCCGCTGACATTTACTCCCACCATCAACTGTCCATTCAGTGAGAGCAGTTCATCTCTGAGTTTGATCTCCCCACAGCAGGCTGCTGGACTTCTCTTTCTCACCCCTGTCACCCAGATGCAACCTACATCCAGAATCGGGCCCTGGTCCTGCCACCTTCTTGGGCCTCCTTTCTTTCTGCCATTGGGATCCCCAAAAATAGGAATGTTTCCAAAGTTAAGGCCAAACTCAGCAGCATCTCCCTTATCTTTACTAAGGGAAACAGCATGGACCTCAACATCTAACATCTCCTTGCAGGAGGATGGGCTGGCTGATGGAGGTGTGTCACTCTCCATGAAATTAAACTTAATGTACTCCACCAACTTCTGAATTGCAGCCAGACACAGGGACATGTCCTCCACATGAAGACTGCTAACACTGATGCTACTACGCACACTATCTCCTTCTCCAAGCTGGTGGGAGTCCTGATCAACATGCTAGAGGAAGAAAAGGAGCGACCAATCAGTAATTTAAGATGGACAACAACATTATTTGCTTTAACATTCTGAAATGTATCATGCTTGTTTTTTATCAGAAAAAAGATAACTTTTTTTACTATGTACATTTGAGTTAATCAGAGTTTACATTTCAGTCATGTTTTCATTTTTATTTGTAACGTGTTTGTTTTTTTTCTTTTGTGTTTTACATTTTTTGAAACTATTTAAAAAAATAAATAAAATCCTGGGATTAATTCAATTCTGATTCTGAATGAATTACCTTGTAACCAAAATTGTCCTGTTTCCGAAACCAGTCCTCCAGCAATGAGAGTATGTCGAGGGCGTTGTCCTGAGTGATGGGCATCCTGGCATCTTTGGCCCCCTGACCAGCGGCCACTCAGATGGCTCCAACACTTACCATATACGCAGCACTGGAAGTTAGTTAGTGTTTGTTACTCCAAATCCATCTCTGAATGGGGGTGGGGGGTGGGGCTGCTATGCTTTGGTGTCTGCAAGCATCAAGCCATCACCTAACAAGAGCACAGTAACATACATACAGTATGTTGTAACAGCAGATGACAGTAACAAAACTGTTTTCATTACTAAATTATGTTATCTTGCAAATCCCTCTTAAACAACCAACAGATCAGTGGGATAGCTAATACCTGGATTGTAAGGGGTGTAATGATACGGACTGAAGTTGCAATTTTGTGCAACTATTTTGTGGATGAAAATATGTTTTGTTTTCCCAAATGTTTTGTTCTTAGAACAGGGAAATGCCACTGTATCAAAATATTTGCGGCTTTGAGATGCATACTTGTAATCTGCTGTTTTGAACATCTTGAACCCATCTAAAACCCAGCAACCAAGTAAATGAACATCATACCAGCATTTCTGTAATTTCCTTCCATAAATGCCTTGTCTAGTCATATTTGGTGACAGTGGAAAATGAGTAAGCTACAGTTTGTTGTTTTTTAGTTGTGGTTTTGGATCTGAGTCAGGAGCTAGCAATACACAATGCTGCATTTATTGCAGCAAAAGCTGCCATGCCGCCATTACTCCGCCTTAATGTGAATAGACAAAACTTAGACGTTCCAGCAACTCAGTGCGAGAGAGAGAGCAAGAAATAATCTTGATTTTAGGATTTAGGCGTCCTTCACGAACAAAAACGAAAAAATGTATTGCGTTAATTAGATATATATCCCCAGCATCAGCTATTAAGAAGTAGTAAATGGTAAATGGCCTTGCTTTTATATAGCGCTTTTCTACCTATTGGTACTCAAAGCGCTTTTACAGTCAGAGACACATCTACCCATTCACTCACACAAGCACGCACACAATCACACACCAGTGCCACGCACTGGGAGCAACTGGGGGTTCAGTGTCTTGCTCAAGGACACTTCAACATGTGGCACATTCCGGGGATCGAACCGCTAACCCTCTGGTTCGTGGACAACCCGCTCTACCTACTGAGCCACAGTCGCCCCCGTAGTCTTGCAGGTGTCAACATACAATTGCATTAGCACAAGTTAAAGCAACACAACCTAAACTGACATTTTTCATTATATGATGTAAACAACTGCAGATGAACAATACTTCATTATTGGACTGTCGTAAGTTCTGTTACAGACTGTATATGTATATAAATCTAGAACCGATATTAAAGGAACAACATCCTGAAAATTCTCACCACACTTTCTCCTTCTGAAATAAATTATCAAATATCCATGTCAGCCTGGGAAAAAAACCTCTGTAACTTATAACTGTACCATACACTCTATACACACTTATAACCTGATACTTTTAAAATAGGTGATTATAATATCAGGTTTATTGTCAATCCTCTAAAGTCTACTCAACCAGCAGAGTCCTTCATATCATAGGCCCCATTGGGGGGAAAAAAGGATTGCTGAGGAATGTAGGTTAACCATTCATCTGCTTTGAACCACATCCGTTTCAGAAATAGACAGAAACTACAGGCTAAGGCCACACTAATGACTATGCAGAGCTTGTGTTTCACATACTGTTGGGCTTTACCATCTGTTTCTGCTATCCCTGTACATTTAACTTAAGCTCTAGTCTGAGCTGAATTATTCAATTAAATTCAATTTGGTTTTATTCATATATATATATATATATATATATATATAACAATACTAATTGTCCTAAGACACTTTACAAAATCTAGTCTGAAACCTTGCCTGAAACCCCTAAAGGCAACAGTGGCCTTTTAACAGAAAGAAACCTTGAGAAGAACCCAGCTCATATGGAGGGACTCATCTGCCCAAGGCCGATCGGGTAGAGACAGAAAAGGAGAGAGAAGAGAGCAGTGGGAGGAACTACGTAAACGTACATCTGTCATAGATACATATATCTGACTAAAGTGTGGTAGAATCTGAAAGGTGATACAAATATAAATGGTAAATGGCCTTGCTTTTAAAAAGCACTTTTCTACCTATTGGCACTCAAAGAGCTTTACAGTCAGAGACACATCTAGCCATTCGCTCGCATACAGTCACACACCAGTGCCACGCACTGGGGACAACTGGGGGTTCAGTGTCTTGCTCAAGGACACTTTGACATGTGTCACATTCCAGGGATTGAACCACTAACCCTCTGGCTCGTGGATAACCCGCTCTACCTACTGAGACACAGCCACCCATATATAACATACAGTATGGTCTGGAATAAGTGATGTGGGTTTGCTACAAGGTACTGGAAATGAGAAAGGAAAGTCTGCAGGATGAAGCTTCTGGCCTTGACATTCCTGTCGATATTGCTTAGACATGTACCACCCATGTACCACCCACCTAGACCAGACCAGTCACCCTGCAGCAGACTAGCAGGATGCAGCCTGACACTGGCGCACACACAAAAGCAGTTTTTTGATCGGAGCCCCTCCGAAGGCCCATGTCCATTCTCTGATGAGTCACAGCTGTTTTAGAGGCACGAAGGAAACCTACACAATATTAGGAAGGTGGTCATAATATTATGCCTGATCAGTGTAAATGGGAACTTTTCTGGGTTTAACCACAGATTTTACACAGTTCATTGCTCAATGTAGTGATTGTGGTAAGTCAAATCTGAAAGTAAGCCTGTTGATGGTCTAGCCCTGCGCGAAGGGACTAAAAGCCAGCTTCGGTTTATGTAATCAGTTTAAAAAGTTTTTGTTTTTTGCCTTCAACCGAACAGTTGAACATGAACAGAGGACAATGCAAGAGGGAGACAGGTGAAGAGTCATTTTAACATGTCCCAAAACTTTGTGTACTTTAAATAATACATAAAAGCTAAATTGCTACTGAAATGTTCATATCTTAGTCTAGCTTTTCTTAGCATCTCAACTGCATTAAATATGCATGACCTGGGCTTGTTTGAGAGGTGGCATAGGAGGCTTGGGTCAAAATTGTGCCAGCTGGTTCCACTTAGTGAGACAGCATATAGCTTGTTTTGCCTTAACTACTGGAGGAGATAATATATTTGGGGGGAGGAGAAGGCACCAAAACAGGTGCAAACTGACATACTTCCTTTTCTTCTTCTTCTTCCTCTAGTGAACATTTAGAATAATGTACTGTCAACAGGGAAACATCCAGCAGGCTTGGTCCAATGTGCCCCACAGACACCTGATCTGGTTGGGATCTAAGGAATTTGGAGGCCAGGTCCTTGTGCTGTTTTTCATGTTTTTTTTTTTAGTTGTTTCTTAACCGTTTTTGTGTGTGCCTGTGCCAGGCTGCATCTTGCTAGCAGAACATTGTATTGTCACATGATGATCAATGTGATTAATGCTTCAATTGTCAATGGTTTTAATGCTGTGGTGCATAAAGTACGAAACATAATGGTACAAGTTATATTTATGTTATTCTCAGGCTTAGGGCTGCCACGGTTAGTCGACTAGTCACCATTATGTCTATTAAAATCGTCGATAACTAATTTAATAGTTGACGCGTCATTTATTAGGGCCCGAGCACACAAGGCGGCGAAGGCCCTATTGAATTTCGAATGTTAATTATTTTTATTTTTATTATTAGGGCCCGAGCACGCAAGGCGGCGAAGGCCCTATTGTTTTTCGAATGTTTATTATTTTTATTTTTATTTTTTTTATTCTCTTTCTTCAGTTTTCCCCAAAGTAAATCGCCTTTTTGACAGCCTAAAAGTACTCAAAAACTCACGAAAATTTGCCTATCCCCCCAAAGTCGGGTGTAAAATTACGTATTTTGGGGGTCTCGCACAAGAGCGTAACAAAATGGCTCAACAGCGCCACCTAGATGTGCGTTTTCGGAGTAGCCCCTCGACACAGTTTCACGCACGTCTACGACATTTGGAGGGAGTATGTAACAGACAGAGACGCACAAAAAAGCCTTCTGGAGCCATAGTCCAACTCCAACAGGAAGTCCGACATCTCGCATCAAAAATCATATTTGGTCACAAGTGTGCACATTTCCACACCTCGTATTTGAACAAACTCCTCCTAGAGCTTTCGTCCTATCTGTTTGAAACTTGTCGTGTGTGTTCTTAAGGCCTTGACGATGAAAGGTTGATCAAGCCGTATTCCTTGGATTTACTGTGGGGGAGGGGAGGGGTCACGAAATGTGGCGTGTTTTCATGAAAATTTGACGTGCTGTAACTTTGCGGAAAATACTCCAGTAGTCACCAAACCTCTGATATATAATGCCAGTCTGGCCTAGTACACATTTCCATAACAAATCTGTTCGAAACTTGTCGTGTGTGTTCTTAAGGCCTTGACGATGAAAGGCTGATCAAGCCGTATTCCTTGGATTTACTGTGGGGGAGGGGCGGGGTCACGAAATGTGGCGTGTTTTCATGAAAATTTGACGTGCTGTAACTTTGCGGAAAATACTCCAGTAGTCACCAAACCTCTGATATATAATGCCAGTCTGGCCTAGTACACATTTCCATAACAACATTTGGTGATTTTCAGAGCGCCACCTACTGGCGATAGAAACATTTCATTTTTACATTATGACGTCCAGCTCGGACAATATCGACCATACGGGGCTGAAACTCAGTGAAACTATCGGAAACAACTTTGGGAAGAAGCCCTCCAAAAATGGAAACTTTTCCAGAAACTATGTAGACACGGTGGCCCATCAAAATCAAGCGTCCCGATTTTTTTCCAAAAATCCAAGACTCCATTGAACTTTTAGGATCATTTCGAGGCAAAAGTGTGCGGCTTTAATATACTTTCTCCGAGCTGTCTAAAACTTCTTGGCGTTATTAAGGGCAATATTCTCTAAAATTCGGCATCATAATTAATTAGGAAGCGGCCCTAAATCGCTCTATAGCGCCCCCTGGAATTTGTTTTTTCAGGCAGCCCCTCCACAGTTTTCGACACAGAGTTATAGAACCTCAGCCGAATTGTAGACCGTGGTAAGACCTACAAAATGTCTCTTGGAGCAATGGGCTACAATTAACAGGAAGCGAGATACACTACCGTTCAAAAGTTTGGGGTCACTTAGAAATTTCCTTATTTTTGAAAGAAAAGTGCTGTTTTTAAACTAATACTGTACTTTAAACTAATCAGAAACACGCTCTATACATTGTTAATGTGGTAAATGACTATTTCAGCTGCAAATGTCTGGTTTTTAATGCAATGTCTACATAGGCGTATAGAGGCCCATTTCCAGCAACCATCACTCCAGGGCTCTAATGGTCCATTGTGTTTGCTAATTGTGTTAGAGGGCTAATGGATGATTAGAAACACCTTGTGCAATTATGTTAGCACACTTGAAAACAGTTTAGCTGGTTAGGTAAGCTATAAAACTGACCTTCCTTTGAGCTAGTTGAGTATCTGGAGCATCACATTTGTAGGTTTGATTTAACTCTCCAAATGGCCAGAAAAAGAGGAC
Source organism: Planiliza haematocheilus (assembly GCA_005024645.1). Taxonomy (NCBI): domain Eukaryota; kingdom Metazoa; phylum Chordata; class Actinopteri; order Mugiliformes; family Mugilidae; genus Planiliza; species Planiliza haematocheilus. The sequence continues at coordinate 861,617 of SRSE01001198.1, read as the reverse complement.
TTTCACATGAAACTCGACAGTCTATTCTTGTTCTCAGAAATGAAGGCTATTCCATGCGACAAATTGCCAAGAAACTGAAGATATCCTACAACGGTGTGTACTACTCCCTTCAGAGGACAGCGCAAACAGGCTCCAACCTGAGTAGAAGAAGAAGTGGGAGGCCCCGCTGCACAACTAAACAAGAAGACAAGTACATCAGAGTCTCTAGTTTGAGAAATCGACGCCTCACAGGTCCTCAACTGGCAGCTTCATTAAATAGTACCCGCAAAATGCCAGTATCCACATCTACAGTGAAGAGGCGACTCGGGATGCTGGCCTTCAGGGCAGAGTGGCAAAGAAAAAGCCATATCTGAGAGTGGCCAATAAAAGGAAACGATTAATGTGGGCAAAAGAACACAGACATTGGACAGAGGAAGATTGGAAAAAAGTGTTATGGACAGATGAATCGAAGTTTGAGGTGTTTGGATCACACAGAAGAACGTTTGTGAGACGCAGAACAACTGAAAAGATGTTGGAAGAGTGCCTGACGCCATCTGTCAAGCATGGTGGAGGTAATGTGATGGTCTGGGGTTGCTTTGGTGCAGGTAAAGTGGGAGATTTGCACAAGGTAAAAGGGATTTTGAATAAGGAAGGCTATCACTCCATTTTGCAACGCCATGCCATACCCTGTGGACAGCGCTTAATTGGAGCCAATTTCATCCTACAACAGGACAATGACCCAAAGCACACCTCCAAATTATGCAAGAACTATTTAGGGAAGAAGCAAGCAGCTGGTATTCTATCTGTAATGGAGTGGCCAGCGCAGTCACCAGATCTCAACCCCATTGAGCTGTTGTGGGAGCAGCTTGACCGCATGGTGCGCAAGAAGTGCCCAACAAGCCAATCCAGTTTATGGGAAGGGCTTTTGGAAGCATGGGGTGAAATTTCTCCTGATTACCTCAATAAATTAACAGCAAGAATGCCAAAGGTCTGCAAAGCTGTGATTGCTGCAAATGGAGCGTTCTTTGATGAAAGCAAAGTTTGAAGAAGAAAATTATTATTTCAAATAAAAAAACATTATTTCTAACCTTATCAATGCCTTGACTATATTTTCAATTCATTTTTCAACTCATTTGATAAATAAAAGTGTGGCTTTTCACCAGGGTTCGAATTAAAAAGTGGCTTTCGGGGGAGCCCTATTTTCTGATCCTCCCTGACTGACTTTAACGCTTTTGGTGCGTGTTCGGCCATTTAAAACAATAGGTTTACGTCAAAACGCAATTGCCTCAAGCAATTTTTGTAATCGAGTTAATCGAGTAACTCGACGAATCGTTTCAGCCCTAATCATAACAACATACATCAATATTAAATAGGACTAGGGCCAATCGTCACAATCGCACAGATCAGTAATTCCATGATTCTTACCTTAAATCAGAAGTCACTCCTCTTCGTTTGTTTTGTAAATCCAAATTGGCCGAGGTTTAGTTGCTTCCTTCCATTCTTATTAACTCAGTGAGAAGTTCAAGTGGTGACGTAAACGTAGTGATTTTGAGTGCAGCGCCGCCACGCATGGGTGGTCACAACTGGACACACAGCATTGCATTTATTAGGGGAGACAGATGTTCGGAAATAGTAACGTAATGAGCGAATAAACACACAACATTGACACATTTTACTATTATTATTTATTTCAGGAACCTTAATGTACAGAAAATCAGTGTTTTAGAGCTCCCCCTAAATGTCTCAAAGTAGGCTTTCAGGGGAGCCCAGGTCCTTTTCAGGGGAGCCGAGCTCCCCTTAGCTCCCCCGTAATTCGAACCCTGCTTTTCACGTAAAACACAAAATTGTCTGGGCGACCCCAAACTTTTGAACAGGCATGAAAATCACCATTTTTGGTGATTCGGCCTGGTTGACAAGGGGTCATATTTGAACGGATTCCTCAGAGGGATTTTATCCAATTGACTTTAAACTCTGTAGGTGTGTTCATATGGTCATCCTGAGTAAAACTTCTCAAAAGTATGAACCTTGAGGAACATGTGTGGCTGTGGCGCTCTATCAAATTTGGCCCTATGATCCAGAACTGTAACTCCATTGACTTTTTGGCTAGTTTTGAAGGCAAAACTGGGTGGCTTTCATATACTTTCTCAGAGCTGTCTGAAACTTCTTGAGGTTATTAAGTGCAATATTCTCTAAAATTCGACTGCATAATTAATTAGGAGGCGGGGCATAATCGCTCTATAGCGCCCCCTGCAAATTTTCTTTTAGGCAGCCCCGCCACAGTTTTCGACACAGAGTTATAGAACTTTTTTAGATTATAGATTTTATTTAGTTGTCTTGGTAGGTGTGATCATACAGACTTTCTGGGTAAGCAATATCAAAATTCCATATTTTGATGTCGTGCTCAGAAATTCAAGAAAATTGGCCTAATGCACCAGAAGGTCAAACCTCCCACCCAACGTGCCGCACCCCCCGATGGGCACGGACGTGCGAGGGCCCGTCCAATGCTGCTCGCAGCTTTAATTAGGGCCCGAGCAACGAAGTGCAGGGGCCCAACGGGGCCATGCAATGGAGTTGCAAGGACCCTATTGTTTTCATACTGTTTATTAGGGCCCGAGCAACGAAGTGCAGGGGCCCAACGGGGCCCAACGGGGCAACGAAGTGCAGGGGCCCAACGGGGCCATGCAACGGAGTTGCAAGGACCCTATTGTTTTCGTACTGTTTATTATTATTATTATTATTATTATTATTATTATTATTATTAGGGCCCGAGCAACGAAGTGCAGGGGCCCAACGGGGCCATGCAACGGAGTTGCAAGGACCCTATTGTTTTCGTACTGTTTATTATTGTTATTATTATTATTATTATTATTATTATTATTATTATTTTTTATTATTCTAGTGTCCACGCCGAAAATCCGCATTTCGTCATACATGCACGAAAAGTCCTGAAAATGGGCAGAGAGATTCGTTTGCCTCAAATACTGATCTGAGTAAGTGCCCCCAGCACGGGCGTGGCAAAATGGCTCTTTAGCGCCACCTAGAAATTTTCAACGGACCTGGACCGGAAGCCCGTTGCGTCTAAAAATCTGGAAATATATCACATTTATGTAACATCCCAGGACGCACCAAAACATCAAAAGGCGCCATAGTCTAAACCCAACAGGAAGTCTGCTATTTTGTCCGCAAAGTTGAAAAAACACCTTGAAATTGAAAAATCTTGTCTTTGGAATGTGGGAGGGTCTGGCATTTAACCTTGTCAGATTGCCATCAAAATTTGAAAATAGATAGTTACAAGTATAGGCAGTGTCCTGAGAAAAAAAATTGACTTTTCGTCCAAGTGGCGTGGGTGTTCTGGCCCCTCAAAAATTTCTTAGTATTTGATGACGCGAGATGTAACAAGAGGTAGTATTAAATGTGCTTTAATTCAGTCCAAAGTGGTCCAAAGTGCATCAAACTTTACAGTATTGTTGCTCGTCCCTATCTGAACACATCCATATGACAATATTCATACAATTATTGTAGCGCCACCCACTGTGGACAAGAAATGTTACAAAATATCTGATGTTTGTTGTATGAGCTGCTGTTCCTTTCAGGGTCTTCTTCCTTTCAGGGATTCTCTTCAAATTTTTTCAGGATGTACTTATAAGGGTTTTGGTCGTTCACTGCGAAAATTGTGACTTTTCGTTAAACTTTGGGCGTTCTACGGTAGCGAAAGTGACACCTGCCAATGTCTGAGTGAATCCAAAATTTTTGCACGTAGTACGCTACTTTGTCCAGGAGATGGTGCCATTTAGTCTGTTAAAACAAGCAATTCTAAAAGGGGTTTAGAAGAGGTGAATGTCTTACTCATTACAATGTGCCATCATACATGGACATTGTGTGTTCATAAATTATAAAGTTGTACAGAGATTATTTATTTATTATTTATAAACTAGATGTAAAGAGAAGTAAGATATATTTAGAGATACTTAAAATATAATCAGAATTTTATATTGAATCATCTTTATTGTATATATTTAAGTTTTACAGTAAACTTCAATTGGTAGTGACAAAATAAATCCTTGAAGCAAGAAGACTTTGCCTCTCATTGACAAACTGTTAGCTGTCTGCCAAAGTGTATACAATACATTCAGGGAGGGGAGAATTTTCGCTCTGCCCCGGGAACTGCACTGACCCCGTCCTTGCCGGTCGCCGACAAGCGTGGATTGCGAGGGCCCGTCCAATGCTGCTTGCAGCTTTAATTATTAATATTATTATTTTTATTATTCTAGTGTCCACGCCAAAAATCAGCATTTCGTCATACATGCACGAAAAGTCCTGAAAATGGGCAGAGAGATTCGTTTCCCTCCAATACTGATCTGAGTAAGTGCCCCCAGCACGGGCGTGGCAAAATGGCTCTGTAGCGCCACCTAGAAATTTTCAACGGACCTGGACCGGAAGCCCGTTGCGTCTTAAAATCTGGAAATATATCACATTTATGTAACATCCCAGGACGCACCAAAACATCAAAAGGCGCCATAGTCTAAACCCAACAGGAAGTCTGCTATTTTGTCCGCAAAGTTGAAAAAACACCTTGAAATTGAAAAATCTTGGCTTTGGAATGTGGGAGGGTCTGGCATTTAACCTTGTCAGATTGACTTCAAAATGTGGAAATAGATAGTTACAAGTATAGGCAGTCTCCTGAGAAAAAAAATTGACTTTTCGTTGAAGTGGCGTGGGTGTTCTGGCCCCTCAAAAAAGTTCTTAGTATTTGATGACGCGCGATTAAACAGCAAGTAGTATTATATGTGCTTTAATTCAGTCCAAAGTGGTCCAAAGTGCATCAAACTTTACAGTATTGTTGCTGGTCCCTATCTGAACACATCCATATGACAATATTCATACAATTATTGTAGTGCCACCCACTGTGGACAAGAAATGTTACAAAATATCTGATGTTTGTTGTATGAGCTGCTGTTCCTTTCAGGGTCTTCTTCCTTTCAGGGATTCTCTTCAATTTTTTTCAGGATGTACTTATAAGTGTTTTGGTCGTTCACTGCGAAAATTGTGACTTTTCGTTAAACTTTGGGCGTGTTATGGTTGTGAAAGTGACACCGGCCCCGGCCTAACTGATTCCCTCATTTTTGCACGTAGTACGCTACTTTGTCCAGCAGATGGTGCCACTTAGTCTGTTAAAACATGCATTTCTAAAGGGGGATTAGGAAAGGTTTATTATTTAGTCATTACAATGTGTCATTATACATGGACATTGTGTGTGTTCATAAATTATAAAGTTGTACAGAGATTATTTATTTATTATTTATAAACTAGATGTAAAGAGAAGTAAGAGATATTTAGAGATACTTAAAATATATTCAGAATTTTATATTAAATCATCCTGAATGTATTGTATGCACTTTAGCTGTCTTCCAAAGTGCATACAATACATTCAGGGAGGGGAGAATATTATCGATCTTGGCTTTGGAATGTGGGAGGGTCTGGCATTTAACATTGTCAGATTGACTTCAAAAATTGGAAACAGATAGTTACAAGTATAGGCAATGTCTTGAGAATTTTTTTTTTGACTTTTCGTCAAACTGGCGTGGGTGTTCTGGCCCCTCAAAATTTGATGACGCGGGATGTAACAGGAAGTAGTGTTAAATGTGCTTTAATTCAGTCGAAAGTGCATCAAACTTTACAGTATTGTTGCTGGTCCCTATCTGAACACATCCATATGACAATATTCATATAATTATTGTAGCGCCACCTACTGTGGACAAGAAATGTTACAAAATATCTGATGAGCTGTTGTTCCTTTCGAGGTCTTTGGATTCTCTTCACATTTTGTCAGGATGTACTTATATGGGCCATTTACCATTTACCATTTACCTGTCCCTGTCTGACTGATTCCCTCATCTTTGCACGTAGTACGCTTCTTTGTCCAGCAGATGGTGCCATCTAGTCTGTTAAAACAAGCATTTCTAAAAGGGGTTTAGGAGAGGTTTTTTATTTAGTCATTACAATGTGCCATTTTACATGGACAAAGTTAATTATAAAGTTGAAAAGAGAATATTAATTTACTATTTATAAACTAGATGTAAAGAGAAATAAGAGATACTTCGAGATACTTAAAATATATTCAGAATTTTATTTGGAATCATCTTTTGTTGTATGTATTTCAGTTTTACAGTCAACTTGAATTGGGAGTGAGAAAATAAATCTTTGAAGAAAGAAGACTTTGCCTCTCATAGGAGAACTGTTAGCTGTCTGCCAAACTGCATACAGTACATTCAGGGAGGGGGAGAATTTACGCTCTGCCCCGGGAACTGCACTGACCCCGTCCTTGCCGGTCGCCGACAAGCGTGGATTGCGAGGGCCCGTCCAATGCTGCTTGCAGCTTTAATTAGGGCCCGAGCAACGAAGTGCAGGGGCCCAACGGGGCCATGCAACGGAGTTGCAAGGACCCTATTGTTTTCATACTGTTTATTATTATTATTATTATTATTATTTTTATTTTTTTTGCAGCAAGGAAAAAAATCAGCATTTCGTCATACATGCACGAAAAGTCCTGAAAATGGGCAGACAGATTAATTTGCCTCCAATACTGATCTGAGTATGTGCCCCCAGTGGCAAAATGGCTCTATAGCGCCACCTAGAAATTTTCAACGGACCTGGACCGGAAGCCCGTTGCGTCTAAAAATCTGGAAATATGTCACATTTATGTAACATCCCAGGACGCACCAAAACATCAAAAGGCGCCATAGTCTAAACCCAACAGGAAGTCTGCTATTTTGTCCGCAAAGTTGAAAAAACACCTTGACATTGAAAAATCTTGGCTTTGGAATGTGGGAGGGTCTGGCATTTAACCTTGTCAGATTGACTTCAAAATGTGGAAATAGATAGTTACAAGTATAGGCAATATCTGGAGAAAAAAAAATTGACTTTTCGTCGAAGTGGCGTGGGTGTTCTGGCCTCTCAAAAATGTCTTAGTATTTGATGACGCGAGATGTAACAAGAGGTAGTATTAAATGTGCTTTAATTCAGTCCAAAGTGGTCCAAAGTGCATCAAACTTTACAGTATTGTTGCTGGTCCCTATCTTAACACATCCATATGACAATATTCATACAATTATTGTAGCGCCACCCACTGTGGACAAGAATCGTTACAAAATATATGATGTTTGTTGTATGAGCTGCCGTTCCTTTCGGGGTCTTTGGATTCTCTTCAAATTTTTTCAGGATGTACTTATAAGGGTTTTGGTCGTTCACTGCGAAAAGTGTGACTTTTCGTTAAACTTTGGGCGTTCTACGGTACCGAAAGTGACACCTGCCCCTGTCTGAGTGAATCCGTCATTTTTGGACGTAGTATGCTACTTAGTCCAGGAGATGGTGCCATTTAGTCTGTTAAAACAAGGATTTCTAAAAGGGGTTTAGAAGAGGTGAATGTCTTACTCATTACAATGTGCCATCATACATGGACATTACTTCGAGATACTTAAAATATATTCAGAATTTTATTTGGAATCATCTTTTGTTGTATGTATTTCAGTTTTACAGTCAACTTGAATTGGTAGTGACAAAATAAATCCTTGAAGCAAGAAGACTTTGCCTCTCATTGAAGAACTGTTAGCTGTCTGCCAAACTGCATACAGTACATTCGGGGAGGGGAAGAGAATTTATGCTCTGCCCCGGGAACTGCAGTGACCCCGTCCTTGCCGGTCGCCGACAAGCGTGGATTGCGAGGGCCCGTCCAATGCTGCTTGCAGCTTTAATTAGGGCCCGAGCACGCAAGGCGGCGAAGGCCCTATTGAATTTCGAATGTTAATTATTTTTATTTTTATTATTAGGGCCCGAGCACGCAAGGCGGCGAAAATTTGCCTATCCCCCCAAAGTCGGGTGTAAAATTACGTATTTTGGGGGTCTCGCACAAGAGCGTAACAAAATGGCTCAACAGCGCCACCTAGATGTGCGTTTTCGGAGTAGCCCCTCGACACGGTTTCACGCACGTCTACGACATTTGGAGGGAGTATGTACCAGACAGAGACGCACAAAAAAGCCTCTTGGAGCCATAGTCCAACTCCAACAGGAAGTCCGCCATCTTGCATCAAAAATCATATTTGGTCACAAGTGTGCACATTTACACACCTCGTATTTGAACGAACTCATCCTACAGCTTTCGTCCTATCTGTTCGAAACTTGTCGTGTGTGTTCTTAAGGCCTTGACGATGAAAGGTTGCTCAAGCCGTATTCCTTGGATTTACTGTGGGTCAGGGGCGGGGCCACGAAATGTGGCGTGTTTTCATGAAAATTTGACGTGCTGTAACTTTGCGGAAAATACTCCAATCGTCACCAAACCTCTGATATATAATGCCAGTCTGCCCTAGTACACATTTCCATAACATTTGGTGATTTTCAGAGCGCCACCTACTGGCGATAGAAACATTTAATTTTTACAAGATGACGTCCAGCTCGGAAAATATCGACCATACGGGGCTGAAACTCTGTGAAACCATCGGAAACAACTTTGGGAAGAAACCCTCCAAAAATGGAAACTTTTCCAGAAACTATGTGGACACGGTGGCCCATCAAAGTCAAGCGTCCCAATTTTTTTCCGAAAATCCGAGACTCCATTCACCTTTTAGGATCATTTTCAGGCAAAAGTGTGCGGTTTTAATATACTTTCTCAGAGCCGTCTGAAACATCTTGAGTTTATTAAGAGCAATATTCTCTAAAATTCGGCATCATAATTAATTAGGAGGCGGGGCATAATCGCTCTATAGCGCCCCCTGCAAATATCTTTGAGGCAGCCCCGCCACAGTTTTCGACACAGAGTTATAGAACCTCAGCCGAACTGTAGACCGTGGTAAGACCTACAAAATGTCTCTTGGAGAAATGGGCTACAATTAACAGGAAGCGAGATATTAATGCACGAAAATCACCATTTTTGGTGATTCGGCCTAGTTGACAAGGGGTCATATTTGAACCAACTCCTCCCAGGGATTTTATCGGATTGACTTTAAACTTAGTAGGTGTGTTCATTAGGTCATCCTGATTAAACCTTATCAGAAGGATTTCCCCTTGAGGAAAGTGTGTGGGCGTGGCGCTCCATCAAATTTGAGCCTCTGATCCAAAATTGGAACTCCATTGACTTTTTGGCTAGTTTTTAAGGCAAAACTGTGCGGCTTTCATATACTTTCTCAGAGCTGTCTGAAACTTCTTGAGGTTATTAAGAGCAATATTCTCTAAAATTCGACTGCATAATTAATTAGGAGGCGGGGCATAATCGCTCTATAGCGCCCCCTGCAAATTTTCTTTTAGGCAGCCCCGCCACAGTTTTTCGACACAGAGTTATAGAACTTTTTTAGATTATAGATTTTATTCAATTGAGTTGGTAGGTGTGTTCTCATAGACTTCCTGAGTAAGCGTGAAACTGTCAGGGCATGGCAAAGTTCGATGTTTCGTCATGAAAAGGGAAGCACCTGCTGATGGGCTTGCGTGTTTAGAAATTCTCAAAAATTGCCCTAATTCACCAGAAGGTCAAATCTCCCGGTCAAATCTCCCGCCCACCCCCCCGTGCGAGGGCCCGTCCAATGCTGCTCGCAGCTTTAATTTATCTTTGTTTTTCTCTAAGAACTGCTGCGGCACCTTCCACTGCCGCCTCTGCCTTTCTGTCTTTGACACACACTGGAAATCTGGCATAGTTTTGAACGAAAATAGAACGTGTATGAACGCCGTTCACAGACGTCAGAATGAACGCGTTCGCAATAAAGTTCCTCAATCGGAAATACGAACGGTTCAGTTCTTAGTTCACCAAAATATGAACTCATGAACTTTCGTTCATTGAACGCGTTCAGGCACAACACTGGATGTCACACTGTAGCACATTTTGCACATTATGTGTGCCTGTGCTTCTTCAGATTGTTCGAATCCGAAGTGTTGCCATACAAGAGAACTTTTTCACCCTTTCTATCGACCAAATGGGACCGTCCTCCCGCATTGAATGCTCTGGGGGAGCGAATGAATTGCGCATGCGTGTCTCTTTCAGGAAAAACCTCACAGACAACGGAAAATGCCAAAAGAATCATTCCAACTCAATTTTATCAATTTGGAGATTGTTTGAACCAAGAATCGAAATCGTGATCTAAATTCGATTAATTGCACAGCCCTACGTGTGGGAGCATTTTAAGAAAACAAAAGAGAAAAGCGTTCAGTGCAATATCTGCAATACAGAATTTGCCTTCCACGGCAGCACAACTGCGATGCACCAGCACCTGAAAAGGAAGCACGTTGTGGCTTGTGACTAGAGTTGCATGATATGATGGCATCAGCCCCAGGATATTGAGGACCTGTGCCAGCCAGATGTCTGTTGTTCTCCAACAGCTCTTCAACCTGAGTCTCAGCCTGGAGAGGGTGCCGCTTCTCTGGAAGACCTCCGGCCTGGTTCCTGTGCCTAAGAAGTCATCTCCATCTGGCCTCAGTGATTACCGTCCAGTTGCACTTACATCCCATGTGATGAAGGTGCTGGAGAGGCTGGTGTTGGCCCACCTAAAGGTGAGATCGTTCCTAGACCCTCTACAGTTTGCCTATCAGCCGTGTCTGGGGTGGTAGCCGTATCTTCTGCAGCTCACTCACTCACACCTGGATGGTGGTGGAGGCTCAGTGAGAATCACATTCTTTGATTTCTCCAGTGCCTTCAACACCATCCAGCCTTTGTTGCTGGGTGATAAGCTGCAGTCGATGGGTGTTGGTGCGTCCACTGTCTCCTGGATCACTGACTACCTGACAGACAGGCCACAGTTCGTGCGTCTGGGTCATGTCCTGTCTGATGTGGTGGTGAGTGGTGTGGGAGCCCCTCAGGGCACTGTACTTTCTCCGTTCCTGTTCACCTTATACACCACTGACTTCCAGCACAACTCAGAGGCATGTCATACACAGAAATTTTCTGATGACTCCGCAGTTGTAGGGTGTATAAGTGGTGGACGGGATGAGGAGGAGTATAGAAGGCTGGTGGATGGATTTGTGGGGTGGGCTGGAAGGAATCACCTGCTGTTTAATGTGGACAAGACCAAAGAGATGGTGATCGACTTCAGGAGGAAGGGACCAGCTCCTCTGCCCCTCAGCATCCTGGGTAGGGATGTGGAGATGGTGGAGGATTACAAATAACTGGGAGTGACCATCGACAACAGACTAAACTGGAGGACCAACAGTACAGCTGTGTACAAGAAGGCAGACTCTATTTCCTGAGGAAACTGAAGTCCTTCAATGTGTGCAGCAAGATGCTGGAGATCTTCTATCAGTCTGTTGTGGCCAGTAGGGCTGAAACGATTCGTCGAGTTACTCGATTACAAAAAATGCTCGAGGCAAAAACTCGAAGCCTCGTTTAATTCCTATGACGCGCACCCTACGCTCGGGGATCTGACTTTTCCACACGGACCGTTGTTTTGCCCCTATGCGAAGCACACCACTAGCGCGTGATACATTTTGAATTTATTTGGCGCGATGGCAAAGAGTAAAGATGCCCATAAACGGCAAGAAATGTCTAAAGTTTGGGATCATTACATTCATAAGTTGTAATACATTTCACGCAGCTGAATCACGGAAAGCGCGAATGAAAGTGGCCATGTGGCATTGTTTACAAAACTTGACCGCAGCGCACGTTTGCAGGCATGCGACGTAAGCTCCGCTAGCCAGTGTAAAACACAAAATGGACCAGTTTTTAATAAAAAGGGACAGAAACGAGCTCAAAAACAAGACGTATAAATGCACTTTTGCAAAGGTGACGTAGTATGTTGTCGTAAAAGTGGCTCGCCTTTTGAGTTTGCACTGCCAATGTGGCTCTTGTGAAAAATGCACCCTCATCTCTCTCACTCTTCCTCACGCACAGCACGCATTCACAAACACACAGGTTGCTAGGTTACCATAGGGCTCACCCCAGAAATTATGTATTATTTGTTAGTGGCCTAATGGTAAATGCTGCAGGTGTAGAAATCTACATAAAACATGTTATACATGTTTTACAGTAAGTTCGCTTAACTGTATTGTTATTTAATTGTTGTCTCTGGCACTTTTAATGGGTAAATTGCAATAAATGGGCTTAGTTTTGGAGCCAAATGTTGGAGTTGGAGTTCTCTGTTTTTTTGAGAAATAAAAGGCAAATGCTTGATCATTTTACAGCCACATAATTTTCGTTATGCATTATTTGTTTTGGAGAAGAATCGATAGCTGCAGCCCTAGTGGCCAGCACACTTTTCTCTGCTGTGGTCTGCTGGGGGAACAGCATTACAGCCAGTGATGCCAACAGACTGAACAAACTGATCAGGAAGGCTGGCAATATTATTGGCTGCAGACAGGACACCTTTGAATTGGTGGTGGAGAGGAGGACTCTGAACAAACTTTTATCAATCATGGATAACCCTGACCACTAGGCCTGCACGATTATGGCCAAAATAATAATCACGATTATTTTGATCAATATTGAGATCACGATTAATTATCACGATTATTTGAACTGGACTCTCATTAAATGATGGAATAATTAAAAATATATATATATTAAAATAGACCTATTTGTGGTGAAAATACGTAATATCTAGAGTTATATAAAAGCCTTTTATTTGTTTTCTTTCTAATTGTCCTTGAAATAGTGTTCAAGAACCCCCCATTCCCAACACAAAAATGGTTTGGCCACTGATCAAAATTTGATGTTGCCGTTTGAGTTACGTACGCTCAAAATGTCCGGTCAGCACAAATCCGATGCTCAGAAAAGGAAAGAAAAGAGAAGAAGAAACTAAAGGCCTTAAAGATTTTCTTAACAAATATTTAAATAAAGGTGGTGACGGTGAAGCTGGGACTAGTAAAATGAACGAAGAGCAATGTAAGAAACAGCACAGCCAACGTTTACCAGCCATGTAACGTATTGTAGCGCTAATGTTAATGTCCATTCGCTTGTATAAAAGCTTGACACAACAAATTATCTCGTCCTGGGCCCAGGCAAGACTGTCAGCCGGACTGCTATCTGTTGCAAAATTTCCCCCACGTTACTCTGGTCTCTGTCACTGTCCCCATCTAGAAACTACGCTGCACAGTGCAGGGATCCACTCTGACTGGCTCATGGAGGCACGTGATCAGACCGTGGTTTACGGAGCGCTCACTGGGATTGGCGCTAGATTGTCTTTGCAAAAAAAATAAAAAAAATAAAATAAAAAACGTTAACGTGGAGCAGTTTATGAACGGAATAACGCACGAAAATTTGATCGTGGGAAGCTAAAATCATGATCGTGATTACAATTCGATTAATTGTGCAGCCCTACTGACCACCCTCTCCACCACACAATAGACAGACAACGGAGCACCTTCTCCAGAAGGCTCAGACAACTTCGTTGTCTCAAAGAACGTTACAGGAAATCTTTCCTACCCCAAGCCATCAGTCTGTACAACTCATCATCTGTGTGTGACAGAGGACACCTTGGACATGCTAATTTAACATTTCTTTTTAACATTCACTTTTAATACGTGTTAATATTGTGCATACATGTTAATTTAACATTTCTTTAATATTCACTTTTGATACTTTGTATACTGTGTATACTTTTAGTTCTTTTTATAGTTCTCTATTTTTACTCATATTGTTGATTTAGCTTTTTTTTTATATATGTACTGTATGTATGATGTTGAATGCTGCTGTAACACAGAAATTTCCCAGTCTGGGATTAATAAAGAAAATCTAATCTAATCTAATCTAAACTAATACCCACAGTACCCCGTGGTGCCACATCGTAACGGTTCCTACTATACTAGAAATTCTACACGACAGTACTGGATTACAATGATACCGGTGCTAGTTTCCACTACATAGCAGCCGGCTCTACTACTACTCAATGCGTGTTACTCCCTTGTAAACAAACCCACATGGCAACTACTGGAACAGAACTACACAGCTGCTGAATGATTGGCTGTTTGCCTGTTACTGGTGACGTCCGGCTGGGGATGTAATAGGTTGTTTCCGCACGCTGGGTCTGCCCGCTTACAGTCACAAACACAAGACAACACACTCACAATGGCAGAAGCACCGGACTGCATTGCAGTTCATAATAATAATAAGGCCCCAGTATTGCGATAATACCCGGAACTTGGGCTGGGCGATAAAACGATAATGATATATTGCGGTAGACACACGATCGATAGAAAATACATTCGATAGAAAAATAGGAAGAAAACCCTGAGCCACAACTGCAAGTCATTCTGGGGGATGTAGGCAGAGGAAGGGCTTTAGCCTCTTGACCTATCACGGCCCAGCTAAGCCAGGTTGGTTGCATCAACAACAACAACAATCAATGGTGTGGAGCGAAAGCAGAATATGAGAGCGACAGTGCGAGAGGAAATTGTAGATAAAAAAGGAAAGGTCATGTCACCAGTTTGGCAATATTTTGGTTATTTTAAGTCAGACATGAGTCAGAACGATGTTGTCTGCAAGCTTGGTGGCAAGTGAGCATATTAATTGGCTCTTGTCTCTCTTGATTAGTAGTGTAAGAGTCGGTTAAGTTTCGTTCATCTGCCGGCCGAGTGAGTGGTTGCTGACTTGGTTAAAAAGGGATCCACTAGCAGCGGTTATGAGCCAGTTAAGTTTTGGGTCTCTGCGTATTGTGCATAAGTGAGTGAGTGTGAGTGCCTTGCCAGTGGTGCAGTTTATATCAAATGGCCATTGATGACCGGTTATATGACCCCTTCAGTCAAAATGACAGACAACGGAAAAAGTCTAGCGCAATCAAGAAGTGCACAGCAGCAGTGCCATACGACAAAGCATCGCTTTAAAGTGATATAAAGAAATAACGGATGCAGATCAGCACAGTTGAGAAGTCTGGATAGAATACGTTAAAAAACCGAATCATAATGATATCGACTGATATGAAACACTTAATTTTCAGCCATATCGCACAGCCCTACCCAGCACCGTGATACTTTGTCTGGTATAGTATCGTGGTTACTCATTTTGGTATTGTGACAACTCTACTTGGAATGATGATATAAGAGCAGCTTCATGTTGGTGCGATAAGCTGTATGTTTTACATTCAATTTATGTGTGATCCGATTAGTCAACTTATCGAAAAAAAAAAATCGGTGATTAATCGACTATCAAAATAATCGTTTGTGGCAGTCCTACTTAGGCTTAATTACTGGTCACATGTTGCATCTGAATTTCAACTGAATCTGACCCACTGAAATGAGTGCAAATGAGACCTTTTCGCCATAAAGTAAAGGTCTTCAACAGGGGGTCCGTGCCCCCTAGGGGGTCTGCGGCAGTAATGCGGGGGGTCGGAAAAGTATAGTGTTGTTTAGAAATTTTTATTTATATCCCCCCACAATTTTTTCCACAAATTTACAAATATACAAATACATAAGTAAGGGGTCCCCACTCCATGTCTTCACTAGTTTGGGGATTAGGGTTATCCTTGGCCTGGAAAACATTGAAGACCCCTGCCATAAAGGCTTTAAATTGTAATCTTCATCTAACATATAGTGTTTCCCTCTTGACATGACATGTCCAGCAATGACCTAAATCCCTTTAAATACACCCTTCCCCCTCTGCACAGTTTATACTGACACATATTTACAGCAGGATTTATCAACTGTCCTTCACTCTGTTTGCAGCTTGTATTATTATCCATTTCAAATACGGAACAAATAAGCTGTGAACAAATGATAAAATTTTCCCCACATCTTGGTGCACATGGTGGGGATTAGGCCCATATATGTATTGTCATGTACATGGACACACTGTGAAAGCCATTTATTCATTCAAGTTTCAGCTGCATGCCTTGAGCCACACAGCATTGATATTTGTTATGTAAGTAAAACTGGAACCAACTGAGCCTTCCCGTTGAACTAATTAATGAACAGAACAATAATTTATCTAAACCAATTATAATATCATTCATGACCAGATAGTTTTAGACTGAAATAAATGTTGTACTGCACCCTCCCCCTCTATCGTTCTCTTGTCCTTGGCACCATATGGCCAAAGATTACATTTAGTATCCAAGATGCCACATTGTTACTCTATAAAGGAAGAAACAACCCTCATGTGCCACCTCCGTAATGTGAACACACGAAGTATGAAATATGGCCATTTTCACTATAACAGGATTCATATACAATTTTGGAGAACATTTTATATTATTGTCCAATATACTGAGTTAACTACAAATTAAAAAACGAAATACTTACATATACGTACATGTGCTTGATATTAATATGTATTTTTATTTATAATTATGTGAAATTGTGTCTTCTTAAAAACATAATAATCTTCCTTCCCTGAAATAAAGACAAGACCACCAATACGGAAATTTGTGAGGGTGACCAACACAGCACAAAAAATCATCGACTTTACATTGCACTTACAGTACACTTTTAAGGAGTTGCTTTAAATCTCATTGTACTGTGTATGACAATAAAGGCTTTCTATTCTATTCTATAAATAGGTAAAAGTTGTGACCCTTTAGTTAAATGTACCATTAAAAAAACAAATACACAATATCACACCATTATATGTAATGTCCAAACTCAGGATATGTCCATATAAGCTCAGCAATAACTGACTAATCATCCTTACATTCACTTTATAGAAACTGCTCAGAGCTTCTGTTCCTGCACATATAGCAGCTCAAAACACTTAAAGTAGTTGTAGTAGTATCAGAGCTGAATTTGGACTTCTGAGTTTGTCATTATTTGTGTTCCTCTTTTAATTTTGACTTCGTTACAAATGTGCCTGTACAACAGGATGTTAGTTCTGAAACAGGTGTAAGGCTCTGATGCTAGATAGGAGCACTGCATGCCAGGGATCAGAGCAAATTTTTTATTTAAGGCTGTGGCGAGTTGTTGTCAGCAGAGAGCAGGTTGGTTCTGTTTAAAACAATGCAAATTTGCTTAAGAGAGTTGTCATGTAGCCACAAATAGCCCATATTCCCAAACTGACAGAACTGTGGAGAAAAAAACTGTATATTATCTATGCGTATCAAGCCAGAAATTATTATTATTATTAAACAGAAATAACTAACACAGGTATTTCCCTATTTTACAGTTTTGCCCCTGATAGCTAGAATAAACAGAATCAGGGATCAGGTTCAAACTTCTCCAGACCAACTGATATGATTGTATAGGCAATTAATGTAAAAAATAAATGAAGGAATATGCTAGTATTGTAACATTTATCTAACTAATCTACTCTGAGCAATAAACTGCAAAAATGTGCATTCTGACAATAAGATACAAGCAGCTAGTTTCCCTTACAGATTTTACTGGCCTTGTCTGGACAAATGTCTCATACACATCTGACAATAATAGTCAAATGTTCCAGCAATCATACTCCATTCCTGTTTATGATGTCAAATAAATAATCAATTCTGGCCGTATGTGCCAACAAATGTCTACATAACGCTTCTTTGGCCCATTTGTTGTTTCGCGTACCTCTATGTACAGATAGTATCAAAAAGTGTCAAACAGTCTATCACTATACCTTTTGGGCTACATCGTCCAGGCTCCTGATTCCAGTCCAAAATTTGTATGTGTAGGTATCGCGAAGATCAATACGATCATCTCGAAAGGGTGGTTTTAGGTTTCAAAACTCCATTCAACTGATATCCACTGCAGGAACACCGAAACAAGAAACCAAAAAAAAAAAGTGCTGGAACTTTCGTGACGGACGTGGATATGCTTCGGATACGGATGGTCGCCGTCTTGTTCTCTGTTGCGGACGGAGAGAAGAGTCAAAATGTCCAGATTTTGTCGAGACTAGTGATTATGCCTGAGCTCAGGCAGCGTGGTACAACTCATCTTTGTGGCGTAGATCACGTGATCACACGATGGACCAGCGTTAACAACCATTTCATACTGGTGAAAATGCCTTAACGTTATCATTTGAGCCATCGTTTCTTTACGAAGATACCATACGTTGCACCACGATGTTACTGTAGTAATACTATTTATTATAGTGAATATGGTATTTATTCGGAACCACCTTAATTACACACAGGGATGTTTATGTGCATAGTTAGACACTCCATCTCATTTGGTAAGACAAGACAAGATAAAATAATCCTTTAATTTATCATATTGCCTTATACATTTTATCGTCGTAAAAGTTCACACTAACTGAAAGAGCAGTAGTTTATATGGACGATGGACAGAGAAGCAACAGATATTGCAGGCAACTGTATGGGGCCCACGGCCAGTAGGGGGCCTTCGAGACCTGAATGTGCTAAACCAGTGATCCTCACTATTTTTTTCACAAGAGCCACATTGGCAGTGCAAAATCAATTTTTGTGTGGGGGATGGGGGGGGTTCTTAACCACTATTTCAAGGACAATTAGGAAGAAAACAAATTAAAAGCTTTTATGTAACTCAAATGTTCCATATTTTTTCCCCACAAATATCCCTATTTTATTATCATTTTTTTATTATTATTATTCCATAATTTAATGAGGGCCCAGTTCTGGGGCCCCCCTCTATCCAGGGCCCGGGACAGCAGACCCGTTTGTCCCCCCCTATCGACGGGCGTGAAGTCACCTTTGTGCATTTCTACATATTGGACCCACAAAAAATAAATAACACGGCCAATACATTTTCATTTAAGACCAGATTTACTATAATGAGCCTGTTTCTGTCTCTTTTTTTTTTTATTAAAAACCGGTCCATTATGTATTTTACGCTAGCTAGCGGAGCTTACGTCGCCTGTCTGCAAATGTGCGTTGCGGTCAAGTTTTGTAAACAAATGCCACATGGCCACCTTCATTCGCGCTTTCCGTGATTCAGCTGCGTGAAATGTATTACAACTGATGGCAGTTTAAGTAGCATTGCCGGTAAATTGTGGATTGCAATTTGCAACTAGACAATTCCCCTGAGGGAAATCGCGAGAGTGGGGCTGTCCCAGCTAGCAATTAGAATCGGGCCGCTTCCGTAAAACCTGCGGCACTGTCGGCTGAGTCGCGGCATCGGCTGAGTTGTGGCAACCACAGTTAGGCCAAGTCATTTTCACCTGCAGCTGGCAGGCATTCTACCCCCATGATTCTACCGCACATATATCTAACTTTGTTAATTTTGTCTCGTCTACCAATGGTGGGTTACACAAACAGGCTGCGGGTGCCCTTCATCGGCCTGGCATGCGGGCACTTGCTTCAGCATCTTGACGCACACAGCTCGGCAACTGAGCTGCCGCGCGAGTCTGATTCAATTAACGTTAGCTACCGCTTTTTATGTGATGTAATTTACATTAACAGTGTATTTTTAGGACCGAATCAACGCCGAGTACTGCAGGAATTAGAGCAGGGCTGCCCAATTTGGGGCCCGCGGGCCAGTTGGCCCGTGACTAATTATTTTTGGCCCGCGGCTCATGCTCATATTTTTAATAATTAAATTATTACTATTTTCCCACTGCCAGCAGTCGGAATATCTCTTTTAATGGTTATTTATTGTTGCACTTCCTCTCCTGACCACAAATTAGCATTGTGTTACATTGGGGGTAGGGTGGCGCTGTTTAGCTCCCGTCAATTCAAATCCGGCCGGAAGCCCATGACCAGAGAGTGAGAAGATGTTGCCATGGAGGCATGGGCTCAATGCATGGGCTCCAGGGTGAATCTGCCTTCAGCCGTCAACTTCCAGGCTGCTCAGCCTCGGAGGCTGCACAAGCGCTACCCTCAACAACAACCAGCGCAACCAATCAGAACTCATGCGGCATCTATTCGAAGCGAGTGAGCGCGACTCGTTTGAGCACGAAGCGATAAGCGGAGTGAGCCACCGAGCGAACTGCTTTAAGTTAGACCTAGTATATACAGTCAATGAGTTAGACGCAAACTGCTTTTTGAAGTAATTTAGGTATTTAAGCTAATTGATTGCTTCGACTAATGCAAACAAGAGCTAGATTTTCGAATTTACAAATATAATTTTTGCAAATTATAGCTAACCAAGAGTATACACAGAGTATTTTTGTAAATAAACTGGTTAATTTATGTTAGAAATGTTTAATTGCAAGTTCCTGCTAGCGTTAGCTTAGCTTGTTTGTTTATTGATACAAAGGGCACTAGCCTACAAGGCTAACTGCAGAGAGTAGTGCCTTGCAGGCTGATTATTAGGCTAATGCTATGATGATTTCATATTGCAATCATGATGATTTCATGATTGCAATATGAGATCATCAAAAAAAAGAGCAGAAGCTGTTGTCCACTTATATTACTATTTTAAAATGACTGTTAAAGGCAGCAGAGAGTGTAACATTTCAGTCTTGTGGGCATGTTTTCCCATTTTGTTGAAGAAATAGGCCTGGTAGCCTTATTATTATTTTTCTGTTTCAACAAACAGAAGTGTCATTCATTTTCAAAATTACTCTGTATGATTGTTTATTTTGCACAGTTATATCATAATGAAGACATAATGATGGTTTTGTACCACGCTAATCCTTTCTTTTTTCCTCAGGTAATCTTGCTGTTGAACTTCTGTCTCTATTGATCTTCTCGCTAAGGTAAGAATGGCTTATCAAATACATTCGTTCAAATCCAATCTGAGACGCAAGGCAGTTAAATCTGTGTCTAATTTGCTGCAAGGTATTGAGAACAACAGTACGCTTGTTGACGATGATCTGATTGATGACGATGATCTGACTGATGACCACTCTGTACATGACTTGGACGTTGTTGTGAACTGTGACGACAGTGATGACTTGATGCGTGACTGGAACTTTGGCAGTGACCGTGTAGATGGAGAGGGCCCTTCTGAGCATAGACCTGACCTTGCTGATGATTTAGTCAATTGGGCTTTGGAGTTTAATATCACCATGGTTGCACTTACTGCCTTGTTGTCTATCCTACATTTTCACCACCCCAGTTGACCAAGAGATGGGAGGACTCTCCTCAAAACAGTCACTGACTACAAAATCCTACCTGTAGCAGGAGGTGCATTCTTTTACTTTGGTGTGTTGAATACTATAACAGGCCTTCTTGAAAATGTGTGGATGAAACTCCCTAGCAAGCACTGCCTGCAGTTACAGTTAAACTTTGACAGGCTCCCATTGCTTAGGAGTAATAACCAGCAGCTGTGGCCCATTCTAGGTTTATTGAAGGAAGCTGGTAAATGTCCCTTCATGATTGGTGTTTTTGGAGGGAATTGCAAACCCAACTCAGTTGCTGAGTACTTGAGGGACCTGGTGAGTGATTTGATTAGTCTTCAGTCTGGGTTTTGGTTCAAAGGAAAGCTGTTTTTTCTGCGAGTCTCTTCTGTTGTGTGTGTGATGCTCCAGCCCGGGCTTTTGTTAAAGGCATAAAGAGTCATTCAGGCTATTCATCTTGTGATAAATGTGTACAGACGGGTGTATATATAAGAAATCGCATGACTTTTCCACAGACTGACTCCACTTTAAGAATCGATGCTAGTTTCAGGCAAATGTTGGATGAAGATCATCATGTAGCACAGTCACCTCTGACTGGACTTAATATTGACATGGTACTTGATTTTCCTCACGATTACATGCATTTAGTGTGTCTTGGGGTTGTGCGTCGGTTGTTTGACCTGTGGTGTAGTGGGCCTTTGCCCACTCGCTTGTCTGGTCAGCTGGTTAAAGCACTATCTCAGAACCTTCAGGAACTGAAGAATCACATTCCGTGCGAGTTTGCTAGAAAGCCTAGAGCTTTTGAGGAAAGAGGGAGATGGAAGGCTACGGAGCTACGACAGTTTTTGTTGTATACAGGCCCTGTTGTTCTCATAGATGTTCTGGCTGCTCCAGTCTACCACAACTTTATGCTGCTGTCAGTTGCTATTTTTATGCTGGCTAATCCTGAGGTGGATGTAGGGACATGCGACTGTGCAAAGACACTACTTGTGTCATTTGTTGAACATTTTGGTAGACTTTACGGTGAGGGTTTTCTGGTGTACAATTTGCATGGCCTTGTTCATTTGAGTGATGATGTTAAGAGACATGGATGTATTGATGTGATATCTGGGTTCCCTATTGAGAATTTTCTTGGTGAGGTAAAGCGCATGGTGAGGGGGCCAAATTTCCCAGTTGCCCAGATTGTCCGTCGCTTGTCTGAGCGTACCAATAACAGAAGGGTCCATGATGGCCATGTGAAAGCTGGAACTGTATTAAGGAAAGAGTATGTTGGTGGCCCCTTACCGCAGGGTGTCAGAGGAGGAATACAGGAGTTTAAAGAGTTGCACACAGATCCGTTTTGTGTTAAAATAACAGAGGGGGATAACTGTGTTAAAATAGGTAATGACATTGGCTTGCTTCAGAATATTATCTTGCTTGAAGGTAATATGTACTTGGTGTACTATCAGTTCCATGCTGTTGAGCCATTCTACACATATCCCATTAGTTCATCTAGCCTGGGCGTGTTTCTTCTATCACAGTTGTCAGAGAGTTTGAAGTGCGTTAAAGTTGATGAGGGTCTATGTAAATATGTCCTCCTCCCATTCAAAGACAAACATGTGGGAATGCCTTTGTTGCATTTACATTAGGCTTAACTGTTGTGTTGAGATAGACTAAGTGTAAGTGTTTTAAAGATATTGTTCTGGCTTGTTACTTATGCCACTGATTATCACTTAGTAAGGAAGGTTTTCACCTGATTTGTGACTTTGCATTTTGTGTTATGTGTTTTCTGCTATGTGATTCATTGCTGATCATTAACTGGTGCCCCATTTGACTTTTTTGTTTTAAAATGTTGCTGTATGTTAAAGGAGAAGTTCAGTGTGATATTGACCTAAAGTGTGTTGAAACATGATAGTGATGAGAGTGTGAACTTACGTCTCATAGCTCA
Organism: Planiliza haematocheilus; assembly: GCA_005024645.1. NCBI lineage: Eukaryota > Metazoa > Chordata > Actinopteri > Mugiliformes > Mugilidae > Planiliza > Planiliza haematocheilus. The sequence goes on along the minus strand of SRSE01001198.1, from coordinate 838,857 downwards.
TCTCGGCTTGTCCCCTGCACTCCAAAATCTGGCGCTAGTTAGCCGATGCTATCAACAAGTATTCAATGGGGGTGCCTCGGCATAGGCCTAGAAATGCAATTAACTGTTTTACACCATTTACAAGGCACAATGTAGCTCCACACTTAATTGGTAAACTTCCAAGGGCCCTGACATTTAAAACAAGACATTGGCGGCTGTGGCTCAGTAGGTAGAGCGGGTTGTCCACGAACCAGAGGGTTAGCGGTTTGATCCCCGGAATGTGCCACATGTCGAAGTGTCCTTGAGCAAGACACTGAACCCCCAGTTGCTCCCAGTGCGTGGCACTGGTGTGTGAATGTGTGCGTGCTTGTGTGAGTGAATGGGTAGATGTGTCTCTGACTGTAAAGCGCTTTGAGTACCAATAGGTAGAAAAGCGCTATATAAAAGCAAGGCCATTTACCATTTACCATTTACATTGAGAACTTTGAAAATGCACTGGTAGTTTATTTACAAGACGATTTATACAGACAGTATCTTCAGGAAGTTTACCGTTTGCCGCCATCTTGAATTTACTCACGATAAGTCGAGCGACGAGTGCGAATGAACAGGTATAAGGGATCAGATGCACACTCGGTATCATGTTTCAACACACTTTAGGTCAATATCACACCGAACTTCTTCTAATATGTTGGTCTATAGCTGGCGACCTACATTTCTTTTTCTTTATAGAATGTATCATGTCGTGGAGTTTGTTAATTCGAAGGAGGTGGAAGTTGTCCACTCTAATTGGCTGGAAGGAGGCCAAAGTTTCTGGCCCCCTTTTGTGTCTCTTGCAAAACTGCGCAGGGCAACTAAATACGGGGTGATGCCAGGTGCTGGCTGGACTAGATTCCAAGTCCGTGTGCTGTATTCACATGGTATAGTAATGCTTCATTTTTAAATTACAAATTACACACTTATTGAATTAAAACCTTACTGTACAAGTAAACCTGATCTTCATTTGTGTTGACAGATGTCTACGAGATTGCCTGTGCAAAGCTGCTAGATGCTACAATTACCTCTGATCTTAGCACTGAAGATGAGGACAACAGGCCAGAGTACATGAAGAGAAAGAATAGGTAGGTGTGGCCCAGAATTTCCTTCAAAGCATCTCAATGTCTGCGTGAAAAGTTACAATACAATTAACAATTAGGCTGCAAGCTAGAGGGCCTTACAACTAACCAACTTTAAAAAAAAATATTAAATATAATGTTTTATTCACTGCAATGACAACTGACATCCCATTTTAATCAATGTTAGAGGCTGTAAAAGAGTAGTAAGCAGCAGTGAAGAGGAGGAGGTGGAAGACGGTCAGGGTAGGATTGCTGCACCCCACGCCCCAACTAAAAAGAAAAATTACTCTACACTTGCACCAGCCCCTTGCATCCCATCTCTTGGGGGTAGGTTTGTTACAGTTGTTACAGTGGTTTCCGTTAATCTTTTCTTAAGCATCTGGGTGAAACTAACATATTGGCCAATTGCACCTTTGTTGACATCTCTAGGTGAAGGGAGTCAGCCAGCTGGTTTTGGAGGCCCCCTGGGTTTTTGGTCCCTGGGCCCTATATCAGAGACAGTTGATACCCCTTCAAACAGCTCGGCAGCAGGTCTGTGGACTGCCACCCCTCTAGTGAACATCACAGCGGCTTGTCCACCACCTTGGTCTCCAGTTTCTGCTACCAACAGCCCGATAGCTGGGCATAGTCAATGGGCTACACAACCTACTGACACCACAACCCATGCAGCAGTGGGCCAAACTGGATATCAAGTAAGAAGGGCAAGAAAGCTATTCTATAGCTCATGGGGGAAAATAACTTTGGTATATGTGTGATGAGATCAAAGCATCATTTTCTTTTTTTCTTTTTTTTTAGAACACCCCACGTACACCTGATGCACCAAACCGGTCTTCTCTGGAGGCTGTGCCTACAGGTAGGAATTCTACAAAGTGGTCTCTCGGTTTACTGTGCCATATTTACGTTTTGCTACTAATCTGCTATGCCTGCTTTTTCTTGTGTCTTACAGCAATAGCCAAGGAGATCCTCATCCAATTGGACTCGATTAGAGAACAGCAGTTGCTCATCCTGATGCAGCTCCAGAAAATCACAAGTAGTCAAGTTATTCCAGAAGTCACGCCAGACCCAACACATTTCGGCCTCCCACTTTCAACAATTGAGGATCTACAACGTTTGGAGGAGACACTGACGAATCCGGAGGAGAAGAAGAATTTAGTGAGTTAAATGATGCATTAATGGGATTAGGGATGTGAATTTCAGCCAAAAATGGCATTCAACAATCGAGCAGCAAAAGTTGAATATCGTTTGAAAATGTCATGTTCTTGTTAAAAAAATGTGCATATCAACATGGTCAGGGAGGAGACGCAAACGCAAACCATTAACAATTACCTGTAGTCCAGCTGCGGAGAACACCCACGGATGGCACAGAAGTCGCAGGCACACTCAAGTAGGAGATTGCTAACTAGCACGAGGTCATGACAATGCTATTCTTCTGTTTGTTTACTATGTAGCCTACATAACGCAGGTAGCCTAGATCAGGCAATAGCCTAGGGGGTTTCACTCATATTAGCGACAGTGAAATGCCCTGCTGCGCAATGGCAGTTGGCGTGAATTATGGAACTGCGTGAAGATAACAATAGGCCTATTCGAAAAAGCTATTTTAAGATCAAATTTCGCATGCAGTTTGACTATTTGATTATTCGAAGGTCATGACTCATCCCTAAATTAGATTTTTGGCCAAACTAGGTGGGAAGAGTGGCCTCTGAAGCAGGCGCTGTGCAATTTCAGGCAAAACCTGGAAATTAGTATTGAGAATTAAGCTGTTAAATAACTGATGAGGTACATGTCTTTTGTTTCAGACTGTTATCCTTGGAATGGTCGGAGGCATGACTCTTAAAGACACTGTGGGGCGTTTCTTAAAAAGAGTTATGAACACCTCGCTGGCGAGAGTCATTAATTGGAGTGGGGCCAACCAAAAGCCTGGATTTAAAAGGCTCATTTTGAAAAGTGTGGTTCTGGGTGAGTCAGTGCTGGATAACTGCAATGTGGTGACATTTAAATTAAGTTTTTGGTGGTTGCTGAGTAACATCACATGGTCATGTTGTGCTCTTCTGTCTTGTGTTTTTCTCAGATGCAGTCCGCCGGAATGCCCTGACCAAAGATTCCACAGAAAAAGAAATAGAGCTCCTCATCATCAGGTGGCTGCAGCTAGCCTCTGATAGGGATGGTGGCCGAAGCCAGAGGGTGAACAGGCACACAACATAGACAACTCAATAGACCAGAATAAAATGTATAAAGTTAAAAATATAATATTTGAATATATGTTGATTTTGCATATGCCGATATTTCAATATTTGTTAATAAAGTTCAGTGTTATCGTAGTAGCATGATGCCATGTTTGCCCTTTTGGTTATATTGTGTCTGTATAAAGTTTTTCTTTTACCTCTTGTGCACCCCTGCCATCTGTTTTTTTTTTTTTTTTTTTTTAAAGAAAATAAATACATTGTTATACTATTGCCTCTGTCTGCATCCATTAATTAGATAATAAGGGTCCTGTTACAGTTAATGTTGTTGCCTAAATCACAGCCCTGTCGTTTGATATGAAAAAAGTGGTCCAATTTTGTTGGAAGAAATGTTACTTTATTATTATCAGCATATTCACTCTAGGATTTTGTATAACCTCACATTTATATTTCTAAACCTTGTGTATAACCTTTTCTTTATGTTAGCTTGCATATGCATTATTGTGTAAGTTGTTTTACAGAGCGCAGTGGAAAACTCCTGAGAGGAAAGTGGCTCAAAGACACCCTGAGGAGGAGAGAACAACGGTCTGCAGCTGTGTGTGGGGAGCAGCGCATCTTGGAAGGAGGATCAGCACATCCTGACCTTGATAGCCACATTGAACTCTGATACTGACGCTTATCTCTTTACTTTGAAACTATTGGTGTGCATATGACTGCTTTCCCTTAGAAGCCTAGTCACATTCTGTAACTAGGGCGGAGATCTTCAATAAAAAGAGAGGAGAGCAGAGGAACGATTTTAGAGTAGGTCTGAGATGTTAACGTCTCTTCTGCTCTCCTTGCAAGTATACTCTCACACTTTTGGTCTGTTTGGCTTATTGCTCTTGTCTTTCTTGTGTTTGAATGTTGCTCTAGAGCAGGGGTGCCCGCACTTTTTGGGCTTGTGAGCTACTTTTGCAATGACCAAGTCAAAGTGATCTACCTGTATATATATAGTCATATTAACAGCCATATTAATATTCATATTAATTGTTGTTACAGCGTTAAAGATGAACGTTTGTCTTGCTGTTTGTTTTGGAGTTGCAACAGATAAATGTTTTAGACCAGGGGTGCCCACACTTTTTTGGCTTGCGAGCTACTTTTACAATAGTATAAGAGGATCCATCTATCTATCTATCTATCTATCTATCTATCTATCTATCTATCTATCTATCTATCTATCTATCTATCTAGATACATTAATTGTCATATTAATTGTTGCTACAGAGTTAAAAGCTCTATCCATCTTTGATTTTATTTTTATCAAGAAAAATTGGTACACTGCACCTTTAGAAAAATAGCGCTGTGTCACGTGATCGACCCGCACTACCTTCAAGATCTACCGGTCGATCGCGATCGACGTAATGGGCACCCCTGCTCTAGAGGTTTAGACCCAACATTTACTTGGTCCTTCGAGCCGGATGCCTAAGCCTGAGTGGGTCCAACAGGGTGGCTGACTCAGGAAGACCGTGGCCACGGCAGGGGGTCTACTAGACGGACACCTTACAAAACCTTTTCCAGGACTGACTCGACCCTCCTGTTGGGCTCCGACGGCTGACGGCATACCGAGGAGAGACGAGAGCACCAAAACTGTGAGTAAAGATTTTCTTTAAAAAAAAAAAAAAAAAAGAGAAGTGAAATCTATAGGCTGGAGATTACTTAAAGTCCACAAGGCTGACGGAGGGCTCTAGTCGAGGAGGAGTAAGTAAGAAGGCTAGTTAAATTCCGTGGATGGTGGCATCCTGTAATCAGCTGAGTAGATGTAAAACCCTGACAGTTCTAGACCCCATCAGGTAAAATAGAGAAAAGGTGACTGCCGGGTCCGGAAAAGGCGCGCTGGTCGCCGGAGTCAGCCTAACGCGCAAAGAGGAGTGAATGTCTGTGTGAGAACGAGAGGAAACTGTCTCAACACTTGGTTGAAAGTTTCATATAAAACAGCAGGATGGAAGTAACAACTTATTGAGGAAGCAAAGGCAAGAATTCTCCACTCGAAAGAGTCGAAGTGAGAATTACCTCAATAGGCGATTGATTGTTACCCTGCGGTGCAAACACCAGTTTTTAGAGCTCCCTAGGAGCTACAAAACTGGACTAAAAAATTCAAAATGGGACTAAAATGGAGCAATGTTGAACCAAAGGATGAACTAACATGCAAAGATTGGAAATATGTTGAAGCAAAAAGCCCCGGGGCAACCACACCTTTAAACGAATGGGTGATAAAATTTGGGTTTGATGGATCCTTAAACACATCTAAATTACTTCAGTTGAGAGATAAAATAGAACATCATGCGCAGAATAATGAGAAGAAAAAGATAAAATGAGGCTGGCCACAGTTAGAAATATATAAACAATATATATTATATATATATATATATATATATATAAAAATATATAAATAAAAAATAAAGCTGAAAAAGATAGAAGAGAAAAAGAACAGAAAGTTTTGTATTATAAGGAAAGAAAGATAAAGGGAAACAAAGCGGTGACTTTTAACTGGGAGATAACGAAGTTTACTTTCAGGATAGAGGGAGAAGTGATTATAAGTCGAACAGAGGAAGAGGGAGTTATAGGGGAGTTTTCAGAGGCAGAGGCAGAGGCCTTGGAAGAGGAAAAGTGAGGGAAGGAGACAGTAGAGAGTGTTGGGTGTGTGGGAAGATAGGACATTTTGCACGTGACTGCCCAGAAAGAAGAGAGCATGTTGGCAGACAGGATCAAGCATGACTAGATGACAGAGAAGTAGAGACGAGGAACGATGAGGGAGAGGTGGCAGAAAGAGCAAAGGACTGGGTTGCTACAAGTGTAAACACGTGGTATAGCGACCAAGTTGGACTGTCCAGGAAAGCGTTGTTTTGGACAGTTCCAGCTAAAAGGAGCAGTACACTTGGATGAGAGAGACTCCTGAGAGGTATTCTTGTCCGCTGTGGAAGAAGAAATGCTTTCTGAATTACCAGAAGAACTATGGTCAAAAGGCTCTGCAGATGTAGGACTACTAAAAAATGCATTACCAGTGATAATTCGACCTAAAACAGAATATAGACCCTGTGTAAGACAATATCCTTTAAAACCAGACGCTTTAGAAGGAATCAAACCAGTTATTGAGAAACTAAAAAGTGCAGGAGTCATAATTAGGTGTGATGACTCACCATGCAACACTCCTATATTCCCTGTAAAGAAACAACCACCCTCCGTAGGTTGGAGAATGGTTCAGGATCTGCAGGCAGTGAATAACGCTGTAATTCAGCGAGCACCCTGCGTTCCAGATCCTCATACATTGTTAAATACACTAAGACCAGAAGCAAAGTATTTCACATTAGTGGACATAAGCAATGCATTCTTCTCCATACCAGTAGACAAAGACAGTCAATTTTGGTTTGCATTTACCTATGGAGGACAAAGATATACCTACACCAGATTACCTCAGGGGTATTGTGAAAGCCCAACTATTTTCTCTCAAGCAATGACAGCCAGTATGTCAACTTTTACTCCCCCAGGGGGAAGTCAAATTTTACTATATGTAGATGACGTTTTGTTGGCCTCTCCAGACCTTGAAACCTGTAAACAGGACACCATAGCATTGTTAAAACATCTAGCACAGGAGGGCCACAATGTCAGTAAAAACAAACTACAGCTTTGTAAAGAACAGGTTAAATACCTAGGACATAATCTTAGTGCAGGAGGCCGCACTATAATCGAGAGCAGAAAATCAGCAGTATTACAAGCTCCTAAGCCATTCACAAAGAAACAAATGATGTCTTTTCTGGTACTCACAAACTACTGTAGAGCTTGGATTCCGAATTATGCTGAAATTGTAAATCCTTTGTCCAGACTGATGTACGATGAAGAACTAAAAATGTCTGATAAGCTAAAATGGACTGACGACGCAGAGCATGCATTCGTCGAAATAAAAAGAGTACTAGTGGCAAGTGCTGTACTAGCGTTGCCTGATTACTCGAAACCTTTTGTACAAATGGTAGATTGTAAAGGACATTTTATGACCTCAGTCCTGACTCAAAAACAAGGAGATAAACTTAAGCCAGTGGCATATTTCTCCACTAAATTAGATAGTGTAGCCTGTGCGCTACCACATTATGTGAGAGCAGTGATAGCAGCGTCAGTGGCAGTGGAGGCCAGCGCAACCGTTGTCTTATTCCACTAAAAGTACCACATGCAGTTTCTCTCTTACTTTTACAAACAAACATGACCTTCTTGTCTCCAGCGAGACACTTATCATGTATATCAACACTGCTCTCACAGCCACATTTGACTGTTGAAAGATGTACAACACTGAATCCAGCTACTCTACTTCCGTCTCCGGAAGATGGAGAACAACATGATTGCGAAGAAATTGCGTCACAAACAGCTAAAAGCAGAAAAGATCTAAAAGACCAACCTTTAATTTCAGGTGAAGTTCTTTATGTGGATGGATCTTCTAAAAAGAATGAGTTTGGGAAAACAATAACAGGATTCGCTGTTGTAACATCGCAAAAGGTACTAAAGGCAGGAAAATTACCATCACACTATTCAGCTCATGCAGCTGAATTAGTGGCATTGACAGAGGCATGCAAAATAATGAAAAATAAAGATGTAACTATCTACACAGATAGCCAGTATGCCTTTGCTACTGTGCACATATTTGCCCAATACTGGAAAAACAGAGGTATGGTGACCTCAACTGGTAAACCAGTGACGCATGCGACATTGTTAACAGAACTGTTACAAGCTGTGCAGCTCCCAAAAACCTTGGCTGTATGCAGAGATGGACAGAGTACTGGATCCCGGTACTTGAGTAAGAGTACAAATACTCTTGGTCAAAATTTACTCCGCTACAAGTAAGAGTAGCCCAGTCAATACATTACTTGAGTAAGAGTAAGAAAGTACTTGCTTTTAAATGTACTTAAGTATTCAAGAGTAAATGCTTTTAAATGTACTTAGAGTAAAAGTAAGAGTAAGAGTAAATTCCTATTTTCCTATTTTTTTAAATCTTTGACGAGAATGGACCTGATTGAATTAGTCATTTTACAATTTTATATACTACCTTGTATCTCTTGTTTCAGAGAAAACTCTTTGAAACACCTGCACTGATGTGCTTGCCTGTAGAACCATTCTGTTATACAGTACCAAGCCTTCCCCAAAATCTATAAAAATGGAAAGAAAATTAATGGAATCATCAAAGATGACAATTATGTCATTTTCAATAATATTTGTTTGAATTGTCGCATTCCCAAAACAATAATTCAATTTTAATACATGTACCCCCATTGATTCCAGATAATTCTACCATTACCGCATTTCTGCCTAAAAGCGTTGTTGTGGTGTTCATCCTTTTAGTTGACCTGACTGTACTGTCATGAAACTGTACCTTTCCTATGCTGACTTTTAATAAAAATATCAGTCAATCAATCAATTAACTAGGACCCGTGTCAGGGTCATAACAAGGCAAGGGGGTCGAGAGGGTAACTTTGGTGAGTGGCTAACATTTCAATCATATAACGTTATGGGCATTGGCGTCGCCACCATTAGGCTATAAGAGGATGGGTCCAGACCCACTCACTTTTCGGGTCCAATAATATTGGCGGCATCGGGGGGCATTGCGGCCGCGAACCAAAAAAAAAATCAGCAATCGCTGACATGTCTTTTTCACTCCGACAATGTCGAACATAGCTTTAAGATAAGGCCATGGGTTTTCTTCCTCCGCCTCATAAAACTCCGGCTCATCATGTTCAGACTTGGATTCATTGGAGATTTCTTCAGCAGTCGCCATTGCCACCGCGGTCTTGTTTTGAGCTGCTTGGGTAGGGGATGACGTATTTCCGCTTTGACGTAAATCCCAGTTGAGAAGGTGTACCAAAGAGCATAGAATACCATAGTATTCTATGCTCTTTGGGTGTACTGTGATAGGTTTCCTTCTTTGACCGACACTGCGTGTGGCCAATCGCATTTTAGGGAAAAAAAAACAAAAACAAAAAAACAGGCAAACCTAAAAGTAACGAGTATTCATGAGCCTTCTCAGAAATTAACTCGAGTAAAAGTAAAAATCTTTGCCTTGGAAATGTATTCGAGTAAGAGTAATAAGTATCAAAGAATTCTAGTATTTGAGTAAAGTACAAATCCTCAGAATCTGTACTTAAGTACAGTACTTAAGTAAATTTACTCCGTTACTGTCCACCCCTGGCTGTATGTAAATGTGCAACACACACTGCTAATACAGACCCAGTCTCAAAGGGTAACGCCTTTGCAGACGAAATCGCGAAAGCTGAAGCAACAGGAAAAATTTCCATTATGCAAATGGACACAACTACAACGATGTCACACGATGTTTTGCATGACATGCAACAACAAAGTCCTAGACAAGAAATCCAATTATGGGAGAAAAACGGGGCAACTCTCAAAAATGATATTTATACCTGACCAACTGGGAAACCTATTTTACCTAAGAACCTATACAAATGGGCAGCAGTATTGAGCCATTGACAGCGTTGACCTGACAAAGCTAAACAGGTCAGTCAAAAGAGAACGCTACATCCTACCAACTCCAGACGAGATAACAGTCAAGCTGAGCGGCGCAACTGTGTTTTCTTCCCTTGATGCTGCCAGCGGATTCTGGCAGATCCCTCTGCATCCAGACAGCTGCAAGCTGACAACATTTATAACACCTTTTGGCAGATACTGTTTCAAAAGACTACCTTTTGGCATAACAAGTGCACCGGAGATCTTCCAGCGCAAGATGCTGGAGACTTTAGAAGGACTGGAAGGCGTGGCAGTCTTCATGGATGACATCCTCATCTATGGGACCTCAATGGAGCTACATGATGCCCGACTGGAGAAGGTGCTGCAGCGTGTTGAGTCGGCAGGGTTGAAACTCAACAAGGAGAAATGCTCCCTCAGACAGAGCCAGCTACGCTTCCTGGGTCATCTCATCGACCAGTCAGGAGTCAGACCGGACCCTGACAAAGTGGAAGCTATTCACCAGTTGCCACCGCCTGAAAATGTGCAGGAGCTAAAAAGAGTCCTCGGCATGGTGAATTACCTGGGGAAGTTCGTCCCAGCCCTTGCAGCGGTGGGACAGCCGTTGTATGAGCTGCTAAAGAGCAAGAACATCTGGACCTGGGGACACTCACAGCAGGCAGCTTTTGAGGACATTAAAAGAATGCTGACAAAAGCACCTGTTCTTTCCTTTTATGATGTCACAAGGCCTACAGCTGTATCTGCAGACGCCAGTAGTTATGGACTGGGAGCTGTGCTGCTTCAGCTCCACGAAGAAGAGTGGAAGCCAGTAGCCTACTGCTCCAGACGTCTCTCAGAAGCTGAAACACGCTATGCCCAGATAGAGAAGGAGTGTCTGGCTGGCGTGTGGGCTTGTGAAAAGTTCGACAAGTATCTGTGTGGCCTAGATGAATTCAGGCTTGAGACTGATCATAAGCCATTGGTGCCACTCATCAACAGCCAGAGCATCGATAATGTTCCCTTGAGATGTCAGCGTCTTCTGATGCGGCTGATGAGGTACAAACCAGTTGCTGTATATGTGCCAGGAAAAACTCTCCTCGTCGCTGATGCCTTGTCCCGAAGCCCACAGACTTACACAAAAGAAGAAACTGACACACACAGCGAGGTGGAGTGTTATGTAGCTTCGGTGGTACAAGGCATCCCAGCATCTCCAAGCAGGATGGAAAGCATCAAAATGGCCACTGCAGCTGACAGCGAGCTGCAGTCTGTCATCAAATTCGTACGAAGCGGATGGCCAGAATACAGTGGAAATGCACCACCAAACGTCAGAGTGTACATGAAGGTGAAAAATGAGCTATCAGAGGCTGATGGTTTGCTCATACGTGGAAGCAGGATCGTCATTCCACAGTCAGAGAGAGCCGACATCATTCAGAAAATACATGATGGACATCAGGGGCTAACAAAGTGTAGAGACAGAGCAAAATCTTCGGTCTGGTGGCCAGGACTCTCTGCAGAACTCAAGAACACAGTGATGTCATGCCACTCATGCCATGAGCAAAAGCGGGCCCAACAGAAAGAGCCACTCATCTCTACGCCACTGCCTGATCGTCCATGGAAGAGAATTGCTCTTGACCTCTGTGAGCACAACAAAAACCACTACCTGGTAATATCAGATTATTACTCACGGTTCCTCGAGGTGCTGCACCTACCGTCCACAACAAGCGCTCAAGTCATTCAGAGACTTAAAGCAACCTTTGCAAGGTTTGGGATCCCGGATGAGGTGATGAGTGACAATGGTCCTCAATTCTCCAGCGCAGAATTCCAGGAGCTGGCAAGACAGCTAGACTTCAAACACATCACGTCTAGTCCTCACCATCCTCAAGGAAACGGTCATGCGGAGAGAGCAGTACAGACTGCAAAGAGAATCCTCCGACAAGAAGACCCAGTAATAGCCCTCATGTGCTACAGATCAACTCCCTGTGCCACTACGGGAGTCAGTCCAGCAGAACTGTTAATGGGGAGAAAGATCAGAACAACACTCCCCACATTAGAGAAGAACCTTCAACCTAAATGGCCCAACAGAAAGACTGTTAAACAGAAAGATGCTGGTGAGAAGGCAAAACAAGCTTTCTACTACAATCGCAGACATGGAGCCAGACCTCTTCCACCACTACGAGCTGGAGACACAGTCCTCACCAAGCTGGATCAGGAAAGGGCCTGGGTGACACCAGCAGTCGTTTCAAAAGAGTGTGTGACTCCAAGGTCATACACCATCAACACATCACAAGGAGCAGTGTTGAGGCGGAACCGCCGCCATCTCCGGGCAGATCTTTCTTCACAACCTGCCCAAGACACACTACTTTCATCAGCTGAGAGTACAGGAGTGATTTCCCAGCAAGGAACTGTTATCACTCCAGAGACTGTTTCTTCTAGTCCGAAGGAACTCACAAGACACACACACACCCCTGCACAGACATCAGGACAGTATCGAACCAGAGCTGGACGACTGTGCAGACCAGTCAACAGGCTAGTCCTGTAGACAGACACTGATGTGTCAACAATATGGCCTTTGGGGGGATTGGGAAAACAGAAAGACAAATTATTTTTTTTGAAAAAAAAAAAAGAGAGAGAGAAAGAAAGAATGAAATATGTAAACTGAAAATCATCTTGTGATTGCGAAAGTGCCTTGGTTAAGTTTAATGTAATAATATTTGATTTAGTAATTTACAGATGAGTTAAGTAAATAGCATTTCGAGTTTGATATCTATTATTATTATTATTACAATTTATGGCATCTTGTGTGGATTACCTTAGATAGAGGGGAAATGTTTTCAGGGTAAATGTATTTATTATAGAAATAGAATTTACAAAATGCTAAGGATACATGTTTGAATATGAAATATTTTCTGGCTGTTACTCTATGTGTTTATTGCATTTATGTTATTGAGGATAACTTAAAAGGGGGAGATGTCATATTATAGTTATAACGGAACTAATGTTGCCACAGCAACTGGAACATTGTAGCGCGGAGCAGTTAATTTGTTGTTGCCTGGGGTTACGAGGACGCTCTTCTTATGCCGGTTTGTTTAGATGTTTGCGCTGTTATTAAAGTAAATATCAACGGAGTAAGCCTACCCACGATCATTTTACACCCTCTATCTAAAACGTGCTCTCGTTTTTAATTCGTTAAGTGTGGTTACGATTTCTGTATAAAATGTGTATAAAATGTGTCCTCGTTTTGAGTCAATCATGACGTTTTTTTTTTTTTAAATAACGAGGACACGATTACTTATTTGAGTGCAACTCTCTATTCTCTGATTGGCACTACTACTCTCTATCAAAAAGCTTGACTGGCCCGCTCTGCAGTCTTCATTGTTTTGCCGCAAGTACACTTGCGTGTCGCGCAGGACCACATTCTCCTTCCCCATGTCATACCCACCAAATCTCTCCATGGCTTCTGCATAATAGCCCCCAATAACACGGGTCACTATTTGTGAATGCAGCTCTGAGCCAAATCACTTTCCTACTAAATCCGTCTATGCACCCGTTTATGCATATTCCATATGGGCTCTTATGAGTCGACGTGCCATATGAAATTAGGACCGCGGAAGAAGTACTGTCTCCTTCTCAGGCATCTCAATCGGCGATACTGGGGCGCTTCGGGATCGAGCGCACTAAGGATGCGCACATCTTCTTTCTTTACTCGCAACCCGTTCCTTACACATTTCATGTACCGATACCCATGAAACCTCCCTGGACCTTAGAGTTGGTTCAAAATAAAATCAGCCAAGGAACTCAAATCATCATACATCCAGCGGTGAAGACCGTTTGCCCTCAGCTTTCTTTTCAACTTGCTTACTCATACCATGTCGGGACGCTAAGGCAGAAAGTATGTTCTTGTACTCCATACCTAGCCCATAGTAAACCCTGATTAGGTCCAAAGAATCCCATCTGGCTTACTAGTAAATTGGGCTCATGATGTTATGAGCACGTTATGGAATCGTGGCCACGCTTTAGTAAATTGTGCTCACGAGGTATATAATGGGTACGACTGAATTGCTGCGAGTACAGTGTGAAGAAAAGTTGTTGCTTTGTGGTCTTCTTCGCTATGGAGGATTAAAAGTGCCATAATTAAATACACCATTCAATAATTAATTAGATGTGTCATTAATTAATTAAATGTGCCATTAATTCATTAAAATTGGAATTAAATGTGTCATTAATTCATAACTTGCATAACTTGCTCACTTTTCAACCGATTTGCAAACAATTTGGTTTATTATAAACGTCAAAGATGTAGTTATGACACTGAATACTTTTAAATGATTATCTTAAGTTCTAAAAAATAGAATAATGTTGTAGAATAGGTAGACTAGGCCTACAAGATTTCCCTTAACAAATATACATCAAGAAACGCTGCATGTTGAAATACCCACCCTGTACAGAGATGACAATAACACAGCACAGAGAACCAAAGTCCATATTTCCAAATTTGTAATAATATTTTTACACATGAAATGGTAGTAAACCATTTGTTTGTTTAGACATTATAAAGGTACTTTTGAAAGATTTTTGAAGATTTATTAAAATCAATGTTTGGACAAAGGCGTTAGAGACATTTGATGGATTTTTTTAAATTTCTTTTTTACATTTTCATTAAAAATTGAGCCAAGTAACAAGGTGTCCCAGTGTCCCGGTGGTGCTGGTTCTGGTCCTCATCCTGCTGGGCCTGATAAGTGATGATGAAGTGATAAGTGAATAGGTTGGCAGGTTGTGGGTCGCTAGGCTGTGCGGGCCAGGAAGTCTGGACAGCAGACAGCAACAAGAGATGATAGGGCAGTCGTTGGGTTGGGACTTCAGGTGTGATGAGGGCCAGTATCAAATACAAGGGTGGCTGATGACTGGAAAAGGTTTACCTCACAAGTGTGCATTCTGACAAAATAATAAAGATACAAGTTAACATTCTCTCCCTGTGTCTGTATGTGTGTTTGTGAGAAAGTGAGAGAGAGAAAGACAGAGAGAGGGAATGTGATTCTAAAATGGGTGTGTTACAGCCAATCTCTTGTGTTGGTAACTTCACTCATAAATCTATATACCGTCAATACGATAAAATACCAATATAATATGTGCACCTTTTATGAGTGGTTGTTCAAGACACACTGAAGGCATGATGCCACCATAGGTTTGCAGAGAACTACAGTATATACTATATGTACACTTGAAAGGGGTGGGTTGTGAGGGACCTGTCGGGACTTATTTTCCCCAGTAATGACCAGCGTTCTATACATTATCCCTTACCTATATGATGCTATCATTAGTTTGTGACATTCCACATGCAAATACTTACAACATCAGGCATCAAGTCCATTGGCAGGTTGTCTTCTAGTTGTGCTGAAGTTGTAGCACTTCTTATTGCTACTGACTAAAATAAAGTAGTTTTGAGTGTCTAAAATGTGTTGTAATAAACAACAAATTATATACCTTGCAGAAACAAAAACTAATCACATTTAATCACATGTATATTGATATATCAGTCTTATACACCTTAAATTATTTTTGGTCAGTGATAAACAGACACATATCCTTTGAAGATGTGCTGGAAAGCTGAAAATGGATGGCACAACACCATCTTTAATCCGCACAGTCTGCCCAGTCCTGTTGAAGTCCTCGGTCTTGAAGTGCTCACTGCAGATCAGTGTCCTGTCAGTGGCAGCAAAACCGTCCCTTCTCACTTCCTCCTCCTCTCTCTGGATTTGGGAAACCTTAAAAAAGTGAGAAATGTACCCTGATATATAAATTATTGTCAACATTTTAAATCCATCTTTCCATTTAAGGGCAAGGACACAAGTACACACCTAGATTATCATATGTTGGGGGTAATTGTATGTATGTATGTATGTATGTATGTACTTCAAGAATAAGATAAACACACTAAAATATATTCAAACGTTCAGTGATTATGTAAACAAAATATTCTAAACCTTGTGGGGGTATTCCAGAAAGCAGGTTTAACAAATACTGAGATAAAACTTAACCTCTGGATTGTCTGAACCTGAGGCGACTAAACCAGAGCTGTCGGTTCCAAAACGTCGGTTAGCAATCAGCTCAATCAACCCTGAATTGGTTAAGCTAGAGTTGTGCACGTTCACGGCGAAGTTATAAAGGCATCATCTATTGAGAGCCAACAGCATGAGTAAAAATGGCAAAGCGCAGAGTATGGAATGAATTTCCTATCATAATGCAAGAGCATTTTAAATTGTTGCGAGGGCAGGATTTATCAATTTCATTCTAAGATTTTGTGATATTATCTCTCAAAACTCTGCTCTCGCTCTCAAATTTGCTCTGCGCGTGCTCAAATGTGCTCTGCGCGTGCTCTGCGCGTGCTCAAACTGTGTCCACGCACTCGTTACGATGTTGCTCGCGCAGATTTCCTGCGCTCAATCTCCAACTCTCCCTCTTGCTCTCACAGAACATGTGCGCTCACGGAATTCTGCTCTGCTTGCGGATGTTTGGCGTATCAACGCTGTCAACCAATAGAAGGCCGGCTAGTAGTGACCAATCAGATGATCCCTGTTTGTATACGGGTGCGTTGGCTGTTTTTCCAGGAGTGTCGCATACGGGCGGGCACTCTTTCAACAGGTTTTATCCACTGCCTATCCCCAGGGCAGTAATAAATGTGATTTATTTGTTGGACCACTGTTCGCATAAAATGTCATTCAACACATACGAGAGCGTCCGAGCGTCTCATTAAAATGGCTATATTGTTTAATAATAGCCGCATCGAACACTGCTCTTTGCGGTGTGCTGGTGCAGAAAACAATGTCACCATCCTGAAGCTAGCGGGACGATTCCCGACGATTCATTTTGATGAAAACTGTAAACTGTTTATTTGATCATATACCTTGTATTAAACATGCATGGACACCATACGAAATATATTTAGATAACCCAAACATCATGCTTATTAATGACTTAGCCAGTGGCTTATACTTACAAACTATGTTAAGTGGATGGAAAACGGTGCATATTGGCGGATTGTCTTATCTGAGTGTACTGACCTCATTTTGCACATTAAACATGACCAAAAACAAGAATGCTTATATTTATCATTTTCAGCATCACTTCCTGATGAGGATATAGCATACATAGTTTGTAAGTAAAGCAAATTTGAGAGCGAGAGCAGAGTTTTGAGAGATAATATCACAAAATCTGAGAATGAAATTGATAAATCCTGCCCTCGCAACAATTTAAAATGCTCTTGCATTATGATAGGAAATTCATTCCATACAGAGCAGCCTATTTTTCTGAGCGGAGCAGCAAGTTCTGCTCGAGGCGTACGAGGAGGAAAGAGCGATGTTAACGAAAAAAAGCAATACTTGCGCGTCTGCCACGGAACGACATTAGCACATTAATGTATGTCAGAAGCACAATAAGCTAGACGTGAGACACAACTAAACGATTAAATCTGTTTTTTTTTTTGAAGAGATAAGCTGCTTTTAACACATTTAATTAATTATTGAATGGTGTATTTAATTATGGCACTTTTAATCCTCCATACTTCGCAAGCAAAAGTAGCTCAAACTGAGATGAGTGGGATTCCTGCTGTCAGCTCATTGGTCCCAGAGCAGGAGACTGGATGGGAATGAGTTTACCGTAAATGTAAAGCACCCTGTTATTCATTAATTCCACTGACATTTTACTTACTATTTTTGATTCTCGCAGTAATAAGGGACAAAGTGTATTCCGTTTCAGCTCAATATGGGACGCATAATTTTGTTTCTAAATACGGGACGATTCCATTTTTGAAGTGGCGGTTGGCAACCCTAAACTATTTAGTATTTTTCTATAAAATAACAGTAAAGAACTGGCAGCAGGTTTGCCATTATGTTGCTGTAAATGTAACATTTTTTTTATTGTCACTAAAATGTACCGTTTCATACTGAAAAGTATAATATGGGACTTTTTTTTATTACTTTCTTGTGTAAAAACAATAAAGAACTTGCAGTAGAGGTTGCCATTACGTTACTGTAAAATTAACATATTTGTCCTGTCACTAAAATTTAGTTTTGTACTGTTATTGAAAAATACAGCATTTACTGTTTGTGAAGATTACTTTCACAGTACTTTACAGTCAACTGGTTTGTTTAAAAGTACATTATCAGTCTTTACAAAATCTACAAACTATGTGCTTTGAAACAGCATGTCTCTTCAGACATTGTAAAAATCAAGCTGTGTAACTCACGATCATCTGTGAAAATGTAGCTAGCTACTGAATTGCTCTGTTAGGCCATGCACATACTCAGTAGGTAGATGAAAACAAACTGAAAACGTCACCAATATACTTTGCACCAATTTACAAATGAAATAAAACTGCTACTTACAAAATAATTTGCTAGATAGTGATGGATAAAGAGAGGAACAGATCCAGCTTCCCATGTGTAGTTCGGGTTAAATTTCCCAGAATGGAAAAAATACAACATGATACCGTGATTTAGAAGGTTTGGATGAATGATTAGCAGTAAAATGCTGTATTTTAGGAAAACAGTATAGTTCTGTTAAAAGAACAGTAAATCTTAAAAATTTCAGTTTTTTGTTTGTATTAACAGAAGAGTGATGTATTAAAAAATAACAGATTAATATTGGAATTCTGCTGTAAATTAATAGCAATTGCCAACAGAGTATGTACACCTTGTTTTGTTGCGAGTTGTGCCACTGCTTTATTTCTTGTACTGTGTAAACACACGCACGCACAGTGTCGGGAAAATTCACCTACATTAATTAGTCCAAAGTTCAGTTCACACATGTTAAAATGAACTAGTTCAGGTCATAGTTCGTTATTAAAAAATTTGAACTAAGTTCACAGTTCCAAAAATGAAGTACTTCATAGTTATATTTTTTCTAGGGCTGTCATAGTTAACATGTTAATCGCAGTGCGATTAATTAAAAACATTAGCGCAGAATTTTTTTATATAGCAGGTAATCGTGTCCAGTTTGTCCTCCACCAGACTGGAGTGTGGAACCTCCAGTCCAGGTGGTGGTGAGTCACATTCGAGTTGGTTGCCAATCGCAGAGATGAAGAAGAATGAGAATATTTCTTCCATTCAAACCATGGTAATGGAACTCAATACCCCTGGATTTCTGAATGGTTTGTTTCACTTCAATAAACAGTCAATAAAACAAATTAATATGCACCTTGTGTCTGACGGAATTTCACTGTCTGACTGAGCTTACCACCTACAAGCAAAACATCCCAGCAGTGCAGTCCATCCTAATGCCAAGCAGCAGATACGTCAAGTGATTCGTCGAGTGTGTAATTTGTCGCCGACCACTGGATGAAGTTAACTAGAGCGGATGCGAAATCGAAGATGTTTCCACCAGCTGCAACTCAGCTTCATAGATAAAAAGATGCTCTCAGAGCTGCACGTGACCTCCATCTGCAGAGAAGCACTCCAGCCATGCTGACCGATGCCGAATTGGAGAAAATCAAAAAGTTTGAAATTCTCCTTGAACCCTGCAGGTAAACTACTTAAAAATAAAATAAAAACACAGTAACATTTATTTTGAATTTTGTGGTAGAAAATCCACAGGTTATTCATTATTGTCTCTTTAATCATTGGTGAGTAGCCTAATTGGCATTGCATTATTGAAACAAAAGTATGATGCTGTTAATAGTTTAAGCAGTTATGGTAGTTGAAGGAGTAGATAAAGTTGGTTGCAGCAGAAAATGCAGTGGAGGCGGCAGATAATGTTTGTGTAGATCGGTACCTCTTTCTGTGGAAAGCTGTCCATTGAAATGGTGGTCTGAAAATGCAGGGAACATGCACCTCTCGCACAGAAGTTCTTGGCTACAAAAGACTGTTCTCACTGTCCGGTCACATTGTGCAAAAGAAAGCAGCAGCACTGTCCAATGAAAATGATACCAGACTAGTCTGCCTTAGCGATTGGCTTAATAAATAGGAGAAAAGTTAGAACTAAGAGTTCAGAGTTCTGAATCTGATGTGTCTAATGACTGCAGTTTTTCATTCATTTAACTGTCATTAGGCCCTGTTGTTTGTCAATTGTTGTCTACTACCTCTTCAGTTTTAAGACTACATTATTGTGGCATTTTATGTGCTGTGTTTTTGAAATAGACATGTCAAGTGGGTCTACAACCTGTCCAGGGTGTACCCCTCCCTCTCGCCCAATGACAGCTGGGATAAACTCCAGCAGACCCTGCGACCCTTAACGGGAATAAGCGGGTACAGAAGATGAATGAAGTGGGTCTACAACAGGGGTCGCGTTAACTGAATATTTTCCATCATTGACCTTTTTTTTAAAAAAAATGTGACGGAAAAAATCTGAAGGCCATCCGTCATTTTGACAGATTGCAATTCACACCCCTGACCACTTGGTGGCGAGTGACCTTATTAATTGGCTTTTGTCTGTCATCGCAGTTTGTGCTCCAAACATCGCAGAACTTTTGCCGGTACACACTTTCCTGGTACACCGATTATAGCCTACTGATGTAAACGTCAGAGCTTGGCTAACTATAGGTCTACGTCTAGTATATACAGTCAGTGGTCTATATCTGCAGCTAACGGCTACCAAAATAGAATTAGCGTACCACCGAAGCACTTCAACATACGGTACCGCCTAATGGCTCATTTATGCTCCACGTACGGACGTAATTGTACGCGTCCGTTTCAAACGTTGTTACCGTCACTGCTCACATACTTCCATGCGTCCTTTACGTTGGCATAGATGTTAACCAATACATCCACTAGGGGGCAGCGCAGAGTCAAAGGTTTATGACAACAAACCATAGACTGTAAAAAGAAAACAACAAACATGGCGACTATGGAGGAGGTCTTGATTATGTACATAAAACAAAAAGAAGAAAACGGGCTCGTTGTAAGAGGCGGTGGTCGGTAAGGCCGTTAAATTCATCGCGGCAGGAGGACGGAGAATTTTTCTCTCTCGTCCGTCCGATGCGATCTATGGACACAGAGCGCCACTTCCAATATTTTCGGATGTCGGCTGGGGCGTTCGATGACTTGCTGCGCCGGGTGGCCCCTCACATCCAGCACAAACCATCACACAGCGCGCCTGTGAGTAATTCCTTACTAACTCACATAGTCTCTCTTCAAAAAGTTCAGCCATCGTGTCGTCGTCTTCTTCTTCTGTCTCACACTGGCTCTAGGCTCCGTATCGGGTAGTGACGGCAACAGCGCCCCCACGGTTTCCGGTGGTACTGCTCCGTTTGGTGCGTATCCGTAAGCTTTGTGGAAACGGACGAAAAACGGACGAAATGAACGCAGAGTACGGACGAAAGGCTCCGTCCGTATCCGTATGCGTATTTAACGTTGAGCATAAATGGGCCTTAAGAGCTGTTTACGCTAGTAGTCCCATTATGAGTATGGACAAGACATGTCGGCAGCCGAATCTTTTTTTGTTGTTTTTGTTACCATTTAAAGTTAATACTGTTCTGAACAAAATTAAAATGTAATGAAAATTAAATGCTATTGAATATGTATTTATTATCAGTTTAAAAAATTTAAGTGACGGGTAAAATGACGGGATTTTTACGACTGTCAGTCAAAAATACAGACAACGAAAAAGTCTAGAGCAACCTCTGGTCTACAATGCACTTTTTTATTTGAAAGAAGAAATAAAAGACAAGACATTTTTTCTTTGTGTTTATTTGATTCTAACTCTATATTTTTAATAGAGATTTCTTGTGAGTCACTGTGGAAAAAATGTGATTAATCGCAATTAAAAAATAAATCATTTGGCCCTTTTCTTTCTTAATTTTTACCTCCCTGTGCCTGCCAATATACACGTTTATTAAGGGGAGGGAGATAAATTTGTGCCTCTCAACTTGAACTAATATGGACAAGCTAAATGATGTGTCTTACAACATGAATCATTCCATAAAGGGGAAGAAGATACTGAGCCACCTGAGGAATCTACACTGTTAAATAGTAGAAACTGGAGAAACAGCTGGAGAAACAACGGCGGCCTTACGTCAAAACCATGTTTGAGATTTTTGCCACAAAAAGTGATTCGTTACAGTTTAAATGTTTGTTGTGCTTACCGCGAACAAATGATATCACGGCCTACAAGAACTCGTCGAATGAAAAAGCATGTCGCGGTATGCAAAGTAGCTACTGACGTTAGCTAGCTTAATGTTTGTTAAATTGCTGATGAACATTTTAAACGTAATTGTATGAGCTTGTAGAGAGAGAGAGAGAGGCTGTCTGCAAGAGAAAGAGTGGGGCTGTGGAGTGGATTGTATAATGACAATGAAGTTATTTTCCTTTCCTGTATTTCCTGAAATACTTTTTTACGACGGAGTATTAGGGCCACATTAAGGAAAAAAAAAAATCACAAACTTCGAGAATAAAGTCGTTATTTATGAGAAAAAAGTCATTTATTACGAGAATAAAGAGAATAAAGTCATAATTTATGAGAATAAAGTCATTATTTATGAGAATAAAGTCATTTATTACGAGAATAAAGTCATAATTTATGAGAATAAAGTCGTTATTTATGAGAATAAAGTCATTTATTACGAGAATAAAGTCATAATTTTATGAGAAAAAAGTCTAGTAAACGGAAGAAGGTCGAGACGAGAAAAGGTGAGCAGATAGTTGCTGTCGACTAAACGTTTATTAAGCTGTTCTGCTCACTGAGCAAACTTAGGTTTAGTTAACCATTACATGTTGTTTAAGAAGTCGCGGTAATGCTGTCTGGCCACCGTTACTCTTTTGCGTATCTCCGGAACGGAAAATAGTAGCGACAGTTGAAACCGGGAGATGCAGCCTTTATATGCCAAGCCGTAAAGCTCCAGGCAAATTCAACCTGGCTGCTTAAGTTTCCTAACATTCTAAGCATAAAAGAATGAATGATGTCGACCTTGTTGCAGTGTGATTTTATGGGACGTAAATGAGCCCATACGCTGCTGTGGCGGTGCAGGGAAGACAGAACTACAGGACAGGACACATTAAAAAGAAAACCTTCAGAATCATGCTTTTACACCAACAATGTTAGGAAACTACATAGGTGTATTATAATACATCATAATACTCCGTTGAATTTGCCCGGAATTGTCCTTGAATATCGGGTATCCAATAGACAAATCCGCCGCGAACTCTATGGGCGCCGCCATCTTGCCTGCCGTACTGCGTGCCTGCCTAGTGTGACGGTGTACAGTACAGTACAGTACAGTTGCCGGTCTACCCTCTAATGACATTACAATGAAAGCGCATCCTGCTCATGAAAGAAAATGTCTGGTGAAAGTGAACATTGGGTAGCTGATGTCAAGCAGTGGCCAAAACTTACCAATAAAGGTAATTTACTGACAACATGATGTATTAATGTAAAAAAGCGTCAGCCAAATGTAATCTCGGAAAATCCCGTAAATCCTTCAACCTGTGTTGAAAGAGAACCTGTGTTTACTGTAGGAAACGTGACAGAAATGTCTGTGCAGCTTATTTGCAATTAATTCTCAATGTAAACTTTTGGCCTATACTGTCTTTTATTCTACAGATTCGTGATGGCAGAGAAATTGTCAGAGATCACAACTTTCTTGACAGGTAGAGGTGTCCCAGAGGAAACTGTCAACTTAATTGAAGAGCAAAAGGTACTGAATGTCGTGATTTTTTTTCTTGGTGGCTCTACTTCATGCACCCATTTGTCAAATATGCTGAATCATAACTTAAGTAATTTTTCCACAACAGTTGATGAATGCCTTGTACTTTGCTTTTTACTTTGCATATTCAAGGTTTATTGTTCTTTTGCATGTGAAGTTGATAATCTTCTCTCTGTCCTATCCCTAGATTGACAGAGAGGTCATTCTGCTCATGGAAGATGCTCAACTGGCCCAATATCTTCCATCATATGGAGACAGAGATGCTCTGTTCAATTTTTGCAAGCTTAACACAAATTCATCAAAGCGAAAACAGGGTCTTTTGGAGAAACTAAGAGAGAAACTGAAACTTAGAAAGGAAAACCACAGAGGCGACGAGGAGCCAGAAACATCACATAAAGCAAGAGGTAGACCAAAACAGCCCATGAGAAATATGGAAATTGGATGGATTCACACTGACAATGAAGTGACAAAGCAGGTCAGAGCAAAACAAGGTGGAGGGACAAGAAAGGTACCAGTTGACATTCGGTCAGGTTATGATGAGATTCTGAAACAAGGAAAGGCCCTGTTCTTTCCAGAGGGCACATCTAGCAAAGGTCAAGAATCTGACTTTGAATTTAATATTTGGGACTTCATGCAAAATCCTCTTCCAAAAAATGTTTCAATTGAAAGCATTTACAACACAGTAAAACTCCCAATTTTGCGCTTCTACTTAGCAACTAAACCAAGACTAATACTGAGTGAGTCTGATGATGAGCTTAATGCTATTGATGTCTCTGAGTGTGCTGCAGTGCCAGCTGATGAAGGATCCCTTGAGGTGTTGTTTATCTCTGAGTCACCAAGAGAAAATCCAGCAAGCTCAAGCGATGTTGCAAGCACACTTCTAAACATCAGTGATCCCATCACTCTGGATGTCATTTTAGAAGATGATCCTGAAATCATAATTGGTGCACAGCAAACAGCTGATGATGAGTCTCTCAGTGACACACTGCCTTACCAACCTGATGAGTTTCCTCCAAGCCCTCTTCATACTTTGCCTGAAATTACCTTGGTGTTACACCACACAAACAGCTTCAGTGAAATGATAGAGGCATTCTCTAAACCTGAGATCGTGAACAAGACCTTAAAAGTAAAACGTTTACTTCCTGACAACTCAGTGGAAAACGGCAGCGGTTCTGGCGTAGTGAGAGACAGCTTCAGTAACTTCTGGGAAGAGTTTTATGAACGGTGCACCCTTGGAACAGCTTTGAAAGTGCCTTTTCTTAGGCATGATTTCAGTGCCGCTACATGGAGAGCAATTGGACGAATTCTCCTGAAAGGATTCCAAGATTACCAATACTTGCCCATCAAGCTAGCCCCACCTTTTGTAGAGGAAATGCTTTTTGGGGAAATTCACAGTGAAATTCACAGTTTGTGAGCTGCCAAGAGCAGGATGTCCTAAGACAGGCTCTAGATGATTTTTCATCGGTTGATGCTGATGACCTTCTCGAAGTGCTGACCACCTATGAATGTAGAAAGAAGGTCTCTGCTGATACCCTGCCAGACATCTTAGATGAGCTCTCTCACAAGGAACTTGTACAGAAACCCAAGTTTGTGATTGACTGCTGGAGGGAGATCACACAGCCACAGTTGCATCTGAACCTTGCAGAACTGACCAAAATGTACAGTGACCTCAAACCAACGGCAAGGAAAGTGGTGGGGATACTGAACTTTCCTACAGCGATGACACAGAAGGAAGCAGAGGTCTCCAAGCACCTAAAAAGATACATCAGAGAGCTTAATGAGGAAAAGCTGGGAAGATTTTTAAGATTTTGTACTGGCTCTGATTTGTTGGTGTCTGGTCATATCAAGGTGGAGTTTGCTGTTCAGAGTAGTTTCACAAGACGGCCCATTGCCCATACATGTGGAATGGTCTTGAATCTGTCTGACAACTATGATCATTTTCCTGACTTCCGCAGCGAATTTAATTCCATTCTAGAGAGCAACATCTGGATAATGGATATTGTGTAATGTAGGCAGGACATGTGGCGTCAAATATTACTGCTGACTTTTCACTCTAAAATATTGTTACACAGTTCACTACCTCCATACACATGGTACAAACAAACACATACAGTCATCAGCACAGATGTTTAATACAAACATATTAAATGCACACATCATATCTCCGAAAAAAAAGGCATTTCTAACAATGTTCAAATGTATCTCTGTTACAGAATGTATTAATCGGTTGGGATCAAAATGAGTTAACAGAAAAAAATGTATTGATCGGTTGTGACAAACAGGTGATCACATTGTTTACAAAAGTATGTTGATCTTGACAGGTTGCTTATTGTTTACAGAAAAATGTATTGATGTGTTTGCATCAAACTGAAGTTTTTATTGTTTACAGAAAAATGTATTGATGTGTTTGCATCAAACTGAAGTTTTTATTGTTTACAGAAAATGTATTGATCTGTTATGATCAAAGCCACGTTATTATTGTTTACAGAACATATATGTTGATCATTTGTGGTCAAGTTGTCTTGGATTACAAAAGTAAGCCAAAGGCATTGGATGTCTTGAGGTCACTTGCAGATGTTTATATGAAGAGATTTTATTCTGACTGTTTACTTATTTGTGAAGTTATTAAAAGATATGTTTGACACAATTGCATTTAAGTCATTTTGATGAAAACGGGCATCTGCTGAACATTTCAAAAGTTAACTCATCAGTGATGGAATAGAACTGACTACCTAAACTTAGTTGCTACACTTATTGTGGTATATTGTGGTATGTGCACTTTACATGAGTATTTCTACCACTATTCAGGTTTTATTTTACCATTTAAAATAATAGCTGCACATCAGTACCTTGAGCTGGACAGTGCTTGTTCATCTTTAGTAGGTTATACTGACATTTTAGATGAATGTGACAGGATGATGTGTTCAAAGAAGAGTCTTTATGTACACACAATTTAAACCCTTATTTGGAAAGATGCTGTAGGTATGTAGCATCATTCTGAGACAGCCTCTTATGAAGTCATGTCAAACAGTCCTAACACAAAAACAAAATGAACATTGTGAAACTTTTATAGATTTTCGAGTATTTCATTTCTTAATAGTGAATACAGTTCTGTGGCACTGTATGCATCCATAGGAGGACTCCAAACATTTTCAGCCATTAGGAGAATGCAAAGCTCGAAAAGAGTCTCATCACAGGGGAACTGCCCTTTTGGGGTGCACTCCTCCTTGCAAACAGCAACCTCCTCAGGTAGTACACCTTGGAGTTTGTCCTCTGCTGCATAGAGCTGTGGCATAGAGTACATGAGAATGGGTCGTCCTCTCTGTACACCATGGGCTGGTCTTGATCTTATCTGGTGTGTATTCCATATCCTGACAACCTCGTCAAGTTCATCCTGTAAATAAATAACCATTTAACATTAATTGTAATATATATACTACTATATACAACCACTGCTGATCACATTGAAAATGCACTGTATTTTGAACATCCCTTTGCTACAGCAGGAAATACACTGACAGCAATAATTAGGCCTATTAATAAATACAATATATAATAAAAATACTATACATTTTTAATGTCAGATACTTTAACTTTACTTTCATTTTAACCAAATTATCATTTAAAAATTACACTACTGGCGATACTTTTAATTTAAGAATAACTTCATCCAACACTGTACCTGGATTGGTTGAGAAAACAGAACTGGACCAGGGACTTGTCCAGAAAGTCCCCCGAGAAGAGCCCATCATCTTTGAGGGTCTGAAGTATGTCCATCCAAAACTGGACACTCTGTCTACGCAGGACCCCCCACCACGATTCTATCCGCTGATTGGCAGTGCTGCATCCATAAATGAAGCTCCCATCTCCCGCATGATGGTCCGTGTGATTCCTCCGCAGGAACATCTGCATGTACCTCACATGTCCATTTTCCGTACCTGGGTCGGCCCTCAGCCGCTGTGGACAGCCTCCAATGCGCATCACAGTATTTATGAAGTATTCAGCTATTACCTTGGGGTTGCTGTTAGTTGTATATGCCTCCATCCACATTATGTGGCGACTAAATCCGTCAATGCAGCCGTTAATAGCAATGCCATAGGGCTTTAGTTTATCATAAGAATCCATGTGCCATAAGGCGTTGGGGCCTCTGCAGGTGTATTGCCGGCACCGGAGACGCCGTGCTCGCCGGAGCTCGACTCCCTCTGGATCCAGAATCTTAATTATTTGTCGGATTTCTTGAGACACCACGAAACCCCTCTGAATGGCCCGCTGATGCATCCACCGATAACCCTGCAGTTGACCAGTTCCAGCCATTTCCCCCTCCACAAAAGCAGTGACTTCCTCCAAGTCCGTCTGGTTCTTTCTCCGGAAAAGACGCATTTTCTTGCATATTCTTTTTAAAGTCCTAATACTTATAATGATGTGATGCTGATGTGCCAAAAGATTAAGTATCTCCTTGTTTGTGAAACCTATCCTAAAGTACAACTCCACAAAATCCTCCACGGCCCTCATTTTCCCAACTGTCTTCCTCTAAAACAACAGGTTATTATGACTTTATTCTCATAAATAACGACTTTATTCTCATAAATAACGACTTTATTCTCGTAAATAATGACTTTATTCTCATAATAAATGACTTTATTCTCATAAATAACGACTTTATTCTCGTAATAAATGACTTTGTTCTCATAAATAACGACTTTATTCTCGTAAATAACGACTTTATTCTCGTAAATAACGACTTTATTCTCATAAATAACGACTTTATTCTCGTAAATAACGACTTTATTCTCATAAATAACGACTTTATTCTCGTAAATAACGACTTTATTCTCATAAATAACGACTTTATTCTCGAAGTTTGTGATTTTTTTTTCCTTAATGTGGCCCTAATACTCCGTCGTACTTTTTAAAAACTTTTACATAAGTATTTTTTTAAGCAAATACTTTAGTACTTTACTTAAGTAAATTTTTGACTAAGCTACTTTTACTTGTATTGGAGTAACATTTGACAAGGAGTATCTGTAGGCTACTTTTACTCAAGTAGGGAAGATGTGTACTCTGTCCACCTCTGGTCTTAATTAAAAGGAACACAGCATTTACTGTTGAAAAATAGATAAATTACACTATGGAAAGATATGCAATGGTGGTGGGATCAATAGGTGGCAGAATTCTTATTTTAAAGGTACAGTATACACTTCAAATAAGGAGGAGAGAATAATGAGACAATTAAACAGATGGCTAAAGCAATAACCAGTGAAAGGAGGGGGATGGTGCTGATGGGAGGGTATGTCTGTGTTTTTTATAAGTTGATGGGAGGGTATTTCATGGTTCTCTAAACATATTATTTCCTGAGTGGGTTCAAGCACTTTTTTTTTTTTTTTTTTTAGAATACTGTTACAAAGAAGTTACAAAAGAATACAAAGGGCTGGGCCTCGCTTTCTACAAAAAAAAAAAAAGCATGAATAAACAATGAAGCGAATAAAGGGATAAAATAAAACAGCAGTAAAAAGCATTAGATAAACTCCATCTGTCACTAACTGAAAACAGCCAGACAAAGATTAAATTAACTTTTATTATAAAGCAGAAGGAGCTTTACATTTCGTAAGACAAAAATATTATGAGAGAGGTAACAGTGCTTAGTATAGGGCCCAAACAAATACAATGTCAAAATTTAAACATCCCATATCTACTGTAGGCAATTCATGTAAAAGCCCACAGAGATAACAGAAGCATTTTCAAACTATTTAAAAATGTATGAGAAATGCAGAATTTCCTAAAATTGTAACCTACCAAGAATGCTCAATCAAGGTGCGCTGCAATAGGTAATGTGAGGGAAAGACTTAACTTAAAGACTGAAATTTGTCGCTTGGAGGGAATCATGACAGTTTTGACACAGAAACTTTTGGCATCTACTAGAAGCTTAAAAAGAAGACACCTTCTTTTTAAGCTTCAACAAAGTTCAGGGTTGAGCCCCCTTGCACAATTTGGTTATTCAAGTTTAATTTCATTTTTTTTTTTATTATCAAAAATTACAGTTAAGTAAGACAGAAGAAAAGAGACAAAGAGAGTCTGGCCACAACTCTGTACATCAAAAAGGACTCATTCAATTCCCTTGACTTTCAGTTCACCTCGTACTCGATGGAGATAATCAGGATCTGGGTATCCATACCTGCAAACAACAGAAGTATTGAATTAACACAGACAGTTCAGACAGATATAGACATAGTCATAGGTATAATACAAATCAAATAGTAATAATACTAATGAGCTTGTGATATTGTGATTACATTTAGGTCACATAAATCCTTTTCAGTTGACATAAATGCAATAAAATAAAATAAGGAATGCACTGTCACACACCTGCTTAGTGCATTTGTTTCTAGCTTTATATTTTAAGAGGCTTAACTGGCCACTAAGTGGTCAAAAGATCTGCAGAGATTATGGCCTCTCTTTAAAGAAACAACTGGAGCTGTTTGTTTTCTTGAAGAAGTTTCACCATTCATCTAGGTGGTTCTTATTCTGTTCTATAGATTTCGCAGAAGAGGCCAGTGGTGAAACACCTGAATTGAAAATAAGTGCAGTTGCTATTTAGATAAGTGATCAGTGATATGTAATACAAGTCCTTACTCAGTCGGTCCTCCATGTGTTGATGTTTTGTGGTGAATATCATTCCATGTGACTGTGTTTTTCCGACCACTGGTGCTGGATTGACCAATAGTAAAGATGAGTCTTTGATCAAATGCTCGCTTCAGCAGTGTTAGGATCATTCTGCCTTCTGAGGAGTCTGGGAGGTAGGCTGTCCGAGCTGTGCCTTCGTATGACTGACCAGGGTTTGGATGCTCTTCCTGTGGAAAGAGTTGTTTTTCCAGTTTTTAAATTTTTTTAAAAGTAATAACTAAAAAAAAAAAAAAAAATCTCCCAAAGCAAAAGAGTGGGGTCCAAAGGCCATGGTTGGAAGATTTAAAAACAAACACAAGAATACATGATATACTGTATACATGATGTACTGACATACATTTCTGGCAATATAACTCATTTGTACATAAGTCTTGGCATGTCTTGACTGCTATTTATTGTAAGAATGAAGTATTTTAATATTCAGCTTACCTTTTGAATGCCATTTGGGATATAATATTGGATGATTATTGTTCCATACTTTTCATATCCAGGCAAAGATGAAGAATTCTTGGTGACATTCATTGTGCCTCCCTCAGGCTGTGTCCCTATCAAAATGCCATATAATGCTCCACAGGTCGGGCATACAGGCTTGTAGTCAAAAGCTCTTTTCAGGCAGTCTCTGCAGAATGAGTGTTTGCACTGTAGTATCTTTTTCTCTTTAGTTATTATTGGTTCCATACAGATTGGACACGATTCATCCTCAGATATTTTCTTGTGCCCACCTGGAGGACCTGAGGTAATTGTACCTGGAACCTTGCTTGATCTCTGAGTATTTTGTGAGAGAAACATTTTTAATTTGGTTATTTGTGTAAAATGCCCAATGACAATGACTTTGTTTTTTCTGGAGCTTGGTTTAAAAAGAAGGAGTGGAAATTTTCTCCCCAGGTCCAGATGGTTATATAGACTGATATGAACAGATGTCATCTGTAAGTCAGATGCAGTTCTCTGGTAGAATGTGATGAATCGCTGTCTCAAAAAGTCAGAATGATGCCTGTCAGTAGCATATAGTGGTCTGAAGTCCAACTGTACTGTGCTCCTGGCTGTACTGTCCACTGCTCTGAAGTCAGGCTGTGTCGTAAAGACAAAACTGTTCCCTTGTATTTTGTTAAGTTTTTCTCCACATCTTTGCTTTATGTAGTCCAAAACATCTGCAGATACATCAACAGACTTGACATGGGTGGCAGCAGAGTCACAGTTAGTGACAGCTGATAGTTTGTTTACAATTTTCTCTAACTCCTCAAATGTTCCTCTAACTTCATAGTTGGATCCTTTTTTCCTCCACTTGTTAGACTGAATAATCTCCTCCAATCTTCCAGGGCCTTCATTAGCATCATCAATAATGATGGTGATGTCTGTGATAAACTGCAACAGAGCATGACAGCTGAAGTTAGTTATTAGATCCATAAATTCAATCTAGATACAAAATGCCATATAGTTTGTTAGCATTATCAATATTTAGAAATGTGGGTGAAAATTTGTGTTTAATGGTGCAATAAATTTAATACGTTAAAATAAGACTCAAGAAATTACGTGAATACAAAGAATACATAACTGTGCCGTTAACCCCTTGTTTCATGCCAAACTATTAGGCACTAATATTTAGCTAGAAAAGAAACTGTTTCAGTTTGAAACTAATAAAACAATTGTCTTCTACCATTGACAGCAACAACTCACCTTTGTGTTGGTCAGACATACTATCGCAGGACTAACAGAAAGAACAGCAACCCTTTCTATAGAAAGTTAATTTACAAACCAATGCATAATGCACCTTTGGACTGCAGCATCTAAGTAAACTGTGTTAAAACAATAAAAACTGTAATTCTGTGGTCAGTTTTCAAACAAGACACAATGTTTCATATCAGTTGATATCAATAAGCAGTGTTGTCTGTGAAGGTTCTCAGTGATCCAGGTCATAGTAATCCAAAAAAGGCTTTTGTCCATCGTTAGAGAAGTTATTCATAGGGAAGAGGACAGGGACAAAAACAGCCCCCCTCCCCTCTACAACAGGCAAGTACCCAGTCGATAATGGAAATGGGCTGCACCAGTTTCTGGTATTAGCATAACAAGTAGGTTTTTCAGGAGTTCAAACCTCAGACTTCCCACGAGTCCCCTAGAACTGAAGAAACTTGGATGAATGGTGAAACGTCTTCAGAAGCAGTGTGTTGGTAGTTACTTTGGAAAGTAGTTGGTTAGATTACTATGTTATGACGTTACAAAACATTAAAAGCCGTTTTCAGCGCCTCGCACATGCTGCAACTCAGCGACACGCAGCCTCCTTTAAATGCACCGAGAAGTCCTGACAATGAATAACGTCATTCATCCAACCAAATGAACTCTGCAGGATAACAATACCAGGGTGTTAGAGTGGTGTTTCTTGTATACAATGTTTTTTTTGTTTTGTTTTTTTTTTTTGTTTTTTTTTTTGTTAAATTGGAAGCGTAATGTTTTGCGGTGACAAGCTTTTCCTTCCTCTGCCTACATCTTCCAGAATGACTTGCAGTTCTGGCCCGGGGTTTTCTTCCTATATTTCTCTAACAAGTACAAGTGAAATTATCGAACATTCTATCGAACGTATTTTCTACTGATCTATCACGTGTCTATCACGATATCTTTATCGTTTTATCGCTCAGCCCTTGCAAATTGTTGGATATGATGCATGCTATTTAAACTGTTAATGTTATTGTTGTCACTGTTTCTGTTATTATTATTAGTTTAGAACGCTGGATATTCAACATGAAAAACATAAAACGAAGGAAATGGGAAGTTAATAATAATAATAATAACAGAAGTGTCATAGTTCTCTGGTCATGACAGCGCACCTATCTGCGTCAGAAAGCAAATGTGTAGAGTTTCTTTTTTTGTGGCAAACTCAAATAGAGGGAATGCAGTTAAATCGTCAAGTTTTCTCGCGTGTTGTAGGACCAACAACCGGTCATCAACAACCACATTTGTTACTACAAAATCGATAACTGTTTTCATCTTTCGCCTACTCGTTTGGTAGGCTAAATACTTTTTAAATCAAAATATAAAGAACCTACCTCCATATTGCTCTTCTAACTCCTCTGTAAGTCGTTTGGATGTCGTTTCTCTGTAGCCAGCTAAAACCAGTCTGCCTTTGGGTTTCACTTTCTGTCTTTGTAAGTGTCACATGTCGTTCAGTGACCCCTGTCGGTTTCCTTAGAAACAGCATAAACAAAGATAGCCTATCTGATTGTCCTATACCAGGAGTATTCAACTATATCTTACAGAGGTCCGTCCGGTTGGAGAAAATTTCTTGAAGCAAGGCTCTAGAAGATCAAGCTAAATATTTAATGTGATAGAAGTTCAAGTAGCATTATATCTACATCTGCATCTAATCAACACTTGACATCAAATTAATTCAGTACGATTAGAAAACTTTTTGACAATATTTATTGTCATAAAGCAAAGAACTGAACATATATGTATGACTGTTCTCTCATTAACAAAATAAAAATTTTCACATTTCAAAATATGAGAAAATAAATATAGTGTAAAAATTCTGCATGTTCAAGAAATAATAAGAAAAAACGCCTCACAGAAAGAAGGTCACCTCGAATCCATGGGCTGGCTGGCCTTTCTGTGTGGAGTTTGCATGTTCTCCCTGTGTCTGTGTGGGTCCTCCGGCTTCCTCCCACTGTCCAAAGACATGCTCATTAGGTTAATTGGTGATTGTCTGTGAAGGTTCTCAGTCATCCAGGTCATGGTAATCCAAAAAAGTTTTCAAAAAAGGCAACTGGACTTGTAGATTTGGAGAAGACGAGTAGCTTCTTCAGTTCTGAGGGACTGGTGGGAAGTCTGAGGTTTAAATAGGAACTCCTCCTGAGAAACCTTGCTTGTTGTTTAAATAGGAACTCCTCCTGAGAAACCTTGATTGTTCAAGCAACAAGCAAGGTTTCTCAGGTTTCTTTGGATTAATTGGTGATTCTAAATTGGCCGTAGGTATGCATGTGAGTGTGAATTGTTGTCTGTCTCTGTGTTAGACGATGGACTGGCCAGTGTTGGGGAGTAACGCAATACATGTAATTCCGTTACGTAATTTAATTACAAAATAAATGTAACAGTAATACATTACAGTTACTGGAGAAAAATGTGTAATTCAATTACAGGTACTTTTTTTTTCAAAATTACAATTTGAATTACATCTTAATATTGTCAGCAAAACCTTGCTAAAACAGCCTATATTTAAAAAAAACAGTTTCGTGTGTTTTTCTTATAGGCTACCGTAGCCTACAAAACATCCCTGTTGCCATTTCTCTCCACAGTTGGATGCGGGGCTTTCTGCTAAAGTGTATCACTTCTACAGCGCCACCACGTCTGCTAGTTCATGCCTTTGGGTTCTGGATCTGAATTTCAGTTGCTAACAACATGCTACCAGCAATGTCTCAAAGAAATGCATTCCATAGCTGGAAATTCAAAAAACATTTCGGGGGGCAAAAATCAAGTTTTAAATCCTACTAGCAGCCTGATATAGTTTCAACAGTGATGTACAGTATGCTGCAGTGTCAACAGTTTTATTTGAGGTTTTATCACAGGCAAAAACAGACCCAGAGACAAATCTCATAAGAATTAAGAGCAGCATGTTTACTTCTGTTGCCCAGAATGTCATGTTTTAAATGTGTTATGCTTAAAAAAAAGAAAGAAAAAAGACTGTGACCTATTATCTGTATGACAACTCAGATTGATTTTGCAGTAAAATGTTGCTTGAAGTCTGACCTTGTGGTGTTTATCATATTATCATATATATATATATTTGATATATGATGTTTATATGATGTGATGCTAATTCATATTCATGTATTGAAAGACTCAATAGGGTTCAGTGTTTTTTTTTTAAGGTCAACACTGCCAGTAAAAGTGTTTATGGGGACAAAATCATTAAAACATTTGAAAAGTAATCAAAAAGTAATAAGTTACGTTACTCAGATAAAGTAATTCAAAAAGTTACACTACTATTACATTTTAAACAGGGTAACTTGTAACTGTAACGAATTACATTTCTAAAGTAACCTTCCCAACACTGGGACTGGCAACCTGGCGACGTGAGGTCGTCTGGAATTCAAATGGTGTGATGTGGTTCTGCGGTAGTAGTGTAAGACCCGGATCTTTCGAGGGATTCGGGTCATTCCAAGTCAATATGAGCCGGGTTGTGTGAGTCACTTGAGTCACTTGACCCAAAATGGCCCGATTGCAAAAGAAAGTGTTCTCAGTACATTCACTCGAGATAAACACCAAAGAATGAATTATTACAGTTACCTGTGATTGCCATTTATCAGTTGGTTAAGTTCTTCTCTATAGTGCGTAAATCAGTGAGTGGCAAACAAGTCGGATAGTACGTTTTGTCTGCAAAGTGAGATATAAGATGTTTGAATTGTGCCGTTTATTGATTATATATCAATCAAATATGGTAGGACTCTACTGAGTCGGTTAAATAGACGTCTAGATTCATGATTTTTGAGTCGTCTTTGATGGCCAGTTATATGAGCCGGATCCCGAATCTTTTTTTCTATGGCTGTTCTGCTGAGAGAAACCTCTCTGCTGGCACACTGGAGATAGGGATCATGCAAACTTTCTTGGCCAGTTTAGCCCACTCCGGGTATTTCACTGAAATCTCTGATGTGAACTTTGCAGGCTGTTGAGAAGTTTAATCCTACATAACCACTGAGTGCTGTCATTACAGTGTGACATCTCCTTGCGCACTTGATGGAATCCTAGTTAACTCGTTGCTACTCTGTATCTGCAACACAATATAACAAACATAATGAAAAACTAATTCTTGAAAAAAATGTCTCTGGGGTCACCAGAAATTTGTTATGTTAAAATGAGGTCACAACCCAAAAAAGGTTGGGACTTGCCTTTTAAGGGCGGTTTAGACGCAGAAGCTAACTGACTTGCACCTCCCCAGTAAACATTAAACTCTGTCATAAAGACGTTAAAGTTTGGGAAGGACTTAGAGAACTTCATCTTGTGGGTGTGATATTTACCAATCAGAATCAAGAGATTTACTATGAACAGATTTATCGTTATACATCAATTTTGAAATAATGTCTTTTTCTCCATGTCCCTCCAAAATACAGATGATGATGGGCAAATACAGAATAAATGTAAAATTGTTTCTGGCTCATCTCCAAAGAAAGTACACATTTTGTTCTGCAAACCTAGAAATTGCTTTGTTACATGGGTAAATATTATGCAAATTTTTAAAATGAACCTCTCATATCCTATTTGAGAGACAGAACTGAAAGGGACACAGCCAGGTCATATGCCAGTTTATACCAGCCAACTGTGAATCCCAAACAAACTTTCCTTTGGGTGAAATCTTATTACGACCCTGTAATACCTTTCTTAGATGTTTGTACATTTTCTATCCATTAAGTCAATCCCATCTACCTTAAGAGAGAGTGTCTGAACATTGATATTTTGATAACTTAAGTGACATTTTATTAACTCAATCATACCAGTGGGAATAGCCTTTATAATAGAAACAAACTGCCTGTATTTGACTGGAAAGGTTTTAGCTTTCATGAAGTCTTCATAACTGTAGAGATCACAGTTATCATCAAATAAGGCTGACACAAATATTATGTCCCTCTCAATCCAGCTCTCTTACTTTTGTTTTTAATAGTAATGTGACCATTGTTCCAAAGCAGCTCCCTATGCGGAGAAAAGTTGTGAACATAAAATAATTTCCAAGAGAGTAAAGCTTGCTGATAAAACCTTGAGAGTTTCAGAAGTAATTTTGAAACTGTGAAATAGATAGACAACTTTATTGATCCCTTTGGGAGGTTCCCGCAGGGAAATTGACAAATTGCAACTCGGTAAAAAACTTAAACCCCCTACTTGGAATAAAATTCCATAATGACTCTGGTTGTTCCAAACAGTTTTTGAGCCATTTAACTTTAAAGACGGAATTAAAATGAAAAAAAAAATCATTCAAAAATTAAATTAATCTCTAAACCTCTTTCTGCTCTCTCTAAACTGGGGATTTCTTTCTTAAGATGGTGTCTATTTTTCCAAACAAAGCTGACAAATAATCTACTAATTTCTTTACAAAGTGCATCATTTAGAAAGAATGACAGAGCAGGATAAACAAACCTCGATATACCCCAGTAACCTAAACACGTAGCCAATGCCGGTGCAGAGTCACTTGCGTTCTCGTCAGTCTGGCTCGCTCTGTAACAACACCACCCAAACGCCAGTGGGCGCTCCGTCTTTTTTGCTTCTAGGGTAAATTTTTGTTTCTACTTCCTGCTTCACTTTCCTACGGTGGCCGAGAGAGATCAACACACTGCAACTTAAAAAAACGCGCTGCAAACACAAAAACGCGTTGCAAGTACAGAACTGCGCTGCAAGTACAGAAACGTTCTGCAAACTCGACAACGCTCTGTAAGTGCAGAAACGCGCTGCCCGGCTGTACCACGTGACTGCTCAGAAAGTGGTACGGATTGTGCCGCGAGGTTTGACAGCACTATAAACCCTTCGGGTTTTTGATAGAATTGCGGTCAGTTCAGAGTTTGGATTGTGTTTATATAATTTGGAGATAGTTTGGAGAGTTTAGAGAGAGAGAGAGAGAGATGGTTTGAAGGTTTAGGAGAGTGAGGAGAGAAATATAGGTAAGAGGATGGAGCCAGCTAGGAAGAGATATTCAGTGTCCTCTCGAACCAATTGGCTCAAGGCTCATCACCATCACTACTCATCATCCTCTGTGGTGGCAGTGTAGTCAGCCAAATGGACCTGGTCATCATGATGAAGGAGGACATGCACCCACCTGGTATTTGGGCTTATTGTACTGTTTTACTTACATGTATGTCTGACAGTGCTGTATGCGATGGAGATGTCAATTTCCCTGCGGGAACCTCCCAAAGGGTTCAATAAAGTTATCTATCTATCTATCTATCTATCTATCTATCTATCTATCTATCTATCTATCTACATTATCTATCTATCTATCTATCAGTGGTGGCTGCTGGTCTTTCAAATAGGGGAAGCCCAGTTTTGTAAAATTGGCCAATTATTACATCATTAAATTTATGTCTGTGAAGGTTCTCAGTCATCCAGGCCATGGTAATCCAAAAAGTTTCAAAAAAGGCAACTGGACTTTTAGATTTTTCGAGAAGACGTTTCGCCACATCGGTTGCCAGGGGCAACGCCCTCAGAATTTAACGGAGGAGCGACTAAACATTAATTTTTGCGCGTTTATTTCGGCGGGACAGATACAAGAAAAGTAAGAAAGTAAAGCAATGGAGAAAGTTAAGGGGAAAGAAAATGGACCTTACAGGGACAAGCTTACATAAAACAGCAAAACAACGGTATTTGGAGAAGCTGTAGCATGACGACAACTCCTCACTCTCTATAGTCTTAAAGCGCTGTCAATCACGACGAGTTCCAGCCACGTTAACAGTTCATCCAGTCATCATAGAGAAGTTCGGCGTCCAGGTACATCCCACTGCCCATTGACTCCCAGAGACGCCCGGCTTCCCTGGAAGTGACGATTTTGGAGCGTTTATCCAATAAACGTCTAGCTTTTTTGCCCTGAGATCGGCCCATTCTGAAGCCCCATTGAAAGTCCATTGAAGCCTAGCCTCAGTGGGTTTTTAAACGGACCGTGCCATTACAGCAATATGAGAAAAAAATCACGATAGACGAACGGCTAAAACTTATTAATGATTGTGTTATTATAAGAAGTAGCCATGAAGTCGATCATGTTCTAGCACATTTTAGTTTGAGTAGTAATGTAAACTTGTAGTATTTGACAAAATTGCCAGCGATATTTTAGGGGAGGCTGAGCTTCCCCTGTAGTCTTAGAGCAATCGTCTCTGCTATCTATCTATCTATCTATCTATCTATCTATCTATCTATCTATCTATCTATCTATCTATCTATCTATCTATACCGCTGCTCTTCCTGATTCCTGCATCCTTAAGCCCATTAAGCCTTGCAGAAACCTTGTTTGACTACCTGTTTACTTGTACATTTTATAGTCTGAAATATAGTCACCACTTTGTGGGACTTAGATGCAGAGATGGTCTCACAGCAAATGCAGGATTTATTAATCAATTAAAAAAAATCTCTCAGTGGAGAGAAAAATTAATACAAAAAAGAGACAATTCGAAAAAAAGCCCTAATCATATGCTTGATCAAAAAGGAAAGTCTTAAGCCTGACCTTAAAAATAGAGAGTTTCTGCCTCCCGAATCCAAACTGGGAGCTGGTTCCACAGGAGAGGAGCCTTATAGCTGAAAGCTCTACCTCCCATTCTATTTTTTGAAATGGGAACCACAAGTAGTCCTGCACTTCCAGACCAAAAGGAATCTGTTTGGATGATATGGTATAGTGAGATCTTTAAGATATGATGGAGCTAGGCCTTTAATGGCCTTGTATGTAAGGAGGATTTTAAATTCTATTCTTAAAGCAGTGATCCTCACTATTTTTTTCCACAAGAGCCACATTGGCAGTGCAAAATCAAAAGGCAACCACCCTTGAAGCCTCTGTTTTCTTCTTCTCTTTTATTTCCTTTTCTGAGCACCGGACTTGTGCTAACCGGACATTTTGATCGTACGGAACTTCCAATCAAACAGCAACATCAAATTTTGATCAGTGGCCAAACCATTTTTGTGTTGGGGATGGGGGGGTTCTTGACCACTATTTCAATTAGGAGAACAATTAGGAAGAAAACAAATAGAAAGCTTTTATGTAACTCAAATATTACATATTTTTTTGCATGACTAGTATTGAAAAAACTGTAAACTAGATGTATCCTTATGTCGCTGATTCACTGAATATCAGATGTTGGGTGCACATTTAAACACAGGATCCAGACAGCGTTCCAAGTTCCAATTGTTTATTTTTATGAAGCTGAAGAAGCTGATGAAGCAGTTGTGATGAAGGGTAACAGTGAATGGTAGAGGTGGGTGATAAAGGTGGATGATTTTGTCTATACAAAAAATAAAGGAGATATTATAAATCTAGAGAAAATCAAATATATTATAAGAAATTAGGTTGTCTTTACACTTACATCAGTCATGCATCCACAATCACCTTTTCCTACTGGTAAAGGATTAAACTTAGGAATCTATTATAATGAAACACAAACAATGAATACATCAACAAAATGAATATTAGAAAGGTGAAAGCCCATACAACTCATGTCCAGTATTCCTCTGTTCTCATGGGATGGTTTGGAGGGAAAAGAGAGGGGTCAGCGTCTTCTACAAAGTACTATAAGCATTTACACATTCACACACAAACGTGTGTGAATGTGTAATATATTCAGGAAACCAATAGGAACCAAAAACAACATCTGTAACATTTGTGAGTAGTTAATGTTACAGATGTCATTTTGGAGGCTGCAACCATATTCATCCAGTCTTTGAATAACATAGACATATAACACTGCACTCCTGACAACCCACTCGGGATCTGGTCCAGTGCAGTAGCTGGTGTTATGCTAAAAGGAAGTCTGCAGTATCTGAAAGGTCCTTTGTGTTAATAGTCAAACATTCAAGCAAATTTTCTTCAACATCCATCTGTAAGTAAGCCTGATTAAGATTGATTTTACTGAACTTTTGGTCCCCATGCAGTCCCCCAAAACAAGTCATTAATTAATGAGGGGAAGTGGGTGCTGCTCGACTGCTAACAGGGTTTAGGGTTACCTTAAAATCTCCAGGCCTGGATTCCACCATCCTTTTTTCATACTGGTACAATGGTCATGGCTCATTCACTGGGATGAGGGCTCCAGAAGCCCATTCTTGACCAGAGCACAAGACTGGATGGCAAGGAGCAGAAACACATCAAACGGACACTCAAGACATGTGGATGTTTCCACTGGGCCCTTGTCAAAGGCTCAAAAAGATATCCCAATGTGGTGACACACGTTCGATAATACACGTTATTACAAATTGTACCAAAACAATATCTATTTTAAAACACATACTTAAGGGAACGGTGTACAACAGCAGAGCTGGAGTTTACCAGTGGGGAGGGGAGGGTAATGAGGAGTGATACACGCAGACAAGCAGTAATTGAGGTGACATGCACAAATCTAAAATGTAAAGACACTGAGAGAGACAGTTACTGCCACAGGCCTGCACATGCGACGGTGAGACAGAGGAAGTGGGGCAAACCAGAAGTGGGCGGACCTCAGAGCCGAAAACAGAGTAATGTGGTGTATGGTTCAGGTTCAGTGCAGTGAGGAGTGTACAGACTTACATTGGGGAAACCAAACAACCGACCTATAAACGCATGTACCAACACAGGAGAGCCAGCTCATCAGGAAACAATTTAGCAGTCCACCTACACTTGAAGGATAAAGGGCACTCCTTTGAAGATAAAACATCCAAATCTTAGCCAGAGAAGGCAGATGGTTTGAAAGAGGAGTAAAGGAAGCCATCTATGTCAGAATGGAAAACCCTTCTCTAAACAGAGGAGGTGGAATGAGATTTAATCTGCTATCTATTTACAATACAGTTTTAACTTTGGCCCCCAAGAAGTTTCATCCTCATTCACACCTTGAAACTGGAGCCTCTGACAGGCAAGAGTCGTTAGAACACCATTCATAGAGAAGAGGGCGGGGACAAAAACAGTCCGACCTCAACAACAGGTGAGTATCCAATTGTTAATGGTAATTAGCTGAACCGGTTTCTGGTTGTTAACATATCAAGCAAGTTTCAGGAGTGTTCCTATTTAAACCTCAGACTTCCCACCAGTCCCTTAGAACTGAAGAAGCTACTTGGATGAGTGGCAAAACGTCTCAAAAAAAGGCTATAGTCCAGTTGCTCACAGGTTTTTGAACTTTTTTTGGATAAAG
Organism: Planiliza haematocheilus; assembly: GCA_005024645.1. Lineage (NCBI taxonomy): Eukaryota > Metazoa > Chordata > Actinopteri > Mugiliformes > Mugilidae > Planiliza > Planiliza haematocheilus. The sequence continues at coordinate 796,976 of SRSE01001198.1, read as the reverse complement.
AAAGGAAGTCTAACATACTTTACCAACATGGAGAAAATGTCCCAGTCCATCAGAGACCATTATGATTCTTACCCTGAGTAGTTGCCCTGACTGAGAATTTTGTCAATGTTGTAATTTCAGTTGTGTGAGGAAGCCCACTGGATAAAGCCCAAACACTGTCTGAAGGAGTCAGGACACGCCCACCCACACTGACAAGCAACAGACCACTTAGTGAGCAGACTGTGTGAAGCTGCATGGACTTTCTGTTCCTCCCCCATAAGTGATGAAACAAGTAATTCAAAAGATTCCATAGTTGTATGCCTCCCACCTACCGCGATGGCTTTGTTGAGTATTGCCTGCAATATGGAATTCTGCAAACTGGCACCGACTAAACCTACACCCTTCAGGACTTGGCTACTTGGCTCCAAATGAAGTCTCAAGCATAGCGAATCTCCTGGCTGGCTAGGGAAGATCGGTGAACCACCCAGTCCAAAGAGAAACCACCAACAGTGTGCTTCAATGTTACTAAGAAGGGAACCAGGGAAGAGACAACTGTGACAGAGCCTACACAGGCCATGGCCGAACCTTACCGTCCATATTGTAGCAATAGCGACCACTACCTTAATTCAAGAAGCTGGACACTGACCAGGTCGTACAGTGGCTCAAGAGCAAATGGTGTTGGAAATGCAGACACAATCACACAGAGGACTGTCGCACACTTAAGTGCCCTTGTAAAACCTGTAAGGAAGCACACCTCACTGTTTTGCATGAGTCAGTCCAGGAAACCAAACAGAAGGTGTACACGGTCAGTCCACTCCCCATGAAGGTGTATCTGGACTGGTTCAACAGATCTCAAATAGTAATGCTGGAAGTGGTCAAGAACCTACTTCATAATAGCAAGTGGAGAATGGAGACCTATGCAGTACTCGATTCAATGACGGCTCAGAGAGGAGCGTTGCTCTTCCTCAAGGGGCGCAACAGCCCAAACTTGTCTGTTGTCCAGAGACTCTATAATAATAATAATAATAATGCATTTTATTTATAAGCGCCTTTCAGGACTCCCAAGGACACTTTACAAAAACATACAGACACAAAACAAGACAGAAGAAACAAATGTAGCATTGCAGTCACGGTGGATAGGCTTTCGGGAAGAGGTGGGTTTTGAGTCTGGATTTAAAGAGAGGGAGAGAGTCAATGTTACGGATGTCCGGTGGGAGTGAGTTCCAGAGTTGCTGCTCCCCATGGTACTGAGGCGGGCTGAGGGCACAGAGAGGTGGATAGAGGAGGAGGATCTGAGGGAGCGGGAGGGGGTGACAATATGGAGGAGATCCGAGAGGATGGGGGGGGGGGCGAGGTTATGGATGGCCTTGAAGGTGTGGAGAAGAATCTTGAAGTCGATGCGGAATTTGACTGGGAGCCAGTGGAGATGCTGCAATACGGGGGTGATGTGGTGAAATGAGGGGGTTTTGGTGATAATGCGAGCCGCTGAGTTCTGGACCATTTGAAGCTTATGGAGGGATTTGTGGGGGAGGCCGAAAAGGAGAGATTTACAGTAGCCAAGGCGGGAGGTGACAAGGCTGTGAACAAGGATGTAAGTGGTATGGGGGCTGAGAGAGGAGCGGAGACAGTTTATATTGCGTAGGTGGAAATATGCAGACCGGGTAACGTTATTGATGTGAGACTGAAATGATAGTGAGCTGTCAAAGATGACACCCAGACTCTTAACCTGGGAAGAGGGGGAGATTAAGGAATTGTCGATAGTGAGGGAAAAACTGTCAGCTTTGGAGAGTGTTGATTTGGTTCCCATGAGGAGGAGTTCTGTTTTTATCACTGTTAAGTTTTAGGAAGTTTGAGGTGAACCAGGGTTTTATTTCAGATAAACAGGTGATGAGGGAGGAGGGAGGGAGTGTGGAAGTTGGTTTGGTGGATAGGTAGAGCTGGGTGTCATCCGCAAAGCAGTGGAAGTGAATATTGAATTTGCAGAAGATATTGCCAAGGGGGAGGAGGTTGATGATGAAGAGGAGGTGCCCCAGGACAGAGCCCTGGGGCACACCTGAAGTAACGGGAGAGGGCTGGGATCTGACAGACTTGAGTTGAATGAACTGGGTACGGCCTGAGAGATATGAGTGAAACCAGTCTAGGGGGGTGTGAGAGATGCCAATGGAGGATAATCTGCTGAGGAGGACAGAGTGAGAGATGGTGTCAAAGGCTGCAGTTAAATCAAGGAGGATGAGAATGGTGAGTAAACCGGAATCAGCTACCATGAGGAGGTCATTTGTGATCTTTAGGAGAGCGGTTTCTGTGCTGTGGCGGGGGCGGAAACCAGACTGGAATTGTTCATACGGGCAGTTTTGAGATAGATGGGAATAGAGTTGAGTGGCAACAGTTTTTTCAAGGATTTTGGAAATGAAAGGGAGGTTGGAGATGGAGCGGAGGTTATTATAGTCACTAGGATCTGAACCAAGTTTTTTCAGTATTGGGGTGACAGCAGCAACCTTGAAGAGTGGAGGAACAATTCCAGTGTTAAGTGAGGAGTGGATGATGGCAGTGATGAGGGGGAGCAGAGAGAAGAGGCAGGACTTGACCAGAGTTGTGGGGAGGGGATCTAGCTGACACGTGATGGCTTGGATTTCCGGATGAGGTCTGTGATTTCGGAAGTGGACGGGAGTTTGAAACTGGAGAGTAGGTGACAAAGGGGGAAATGTTCAGGGAAGGACAGAGGCGATGAGTTGGAGTTTAATTGACGGTGGATTTTGTGAATTTTCTCGTTGAAAAACAGTGACAGGGAGTTACAGGTATCGGCTGAGTACATGTGGATGAGAGTCCGGGGGCTGGAGAATTTTGTTCAGCAGGGAGAAGAGTGTTTTGGAGTTTCCTTTACCAGAGCGGATTAGACCAGAGTAGTAAACAGATTTGGTTAGAGAGATTGAGTCCTTGTAATGAGATATGTGAGCTTTGTGCATTTCTTTATGGATAGTGAGACCAGTTTTCCTGTACAGTCGCTCGAGTTGTCGAGCTTTCATGGACCAGAGTTCAGGGGTAAACCAGGGAGCAGTTTGTGAGAAGGAAACGGAGCGAGTTTTAACTGGGACAAGACAGTTGAGAATGTTGTTTAGACTATTGTTGTGATGAGTAACCAGATCATCAGGGGTGGAGAGACAGACTGGAGTTGAGATGTTGGCGATAGATGAGGAGAGGACTTCCATATCAATGTCCTTGATATTTCGCAATGAGATGAGTCGAGGTGTCTTGGGGATGGAAAGACAGAGTGTAGCACTGAAGGAGATGAGGAAATGGTCGGTGATGTGGAGATAATGGTGGGAATGGGTCCAGACAGTTTGCACGATATGCTCTCAAATGAGCTGAAGGCAGGTGTGGGCACAGGCTGGACTGAGTGAGCGGATGTTAAGCAGACCGAAGTTGACGGCGGTGTTGTCATGTTTGACGGGAGTGTTAGCCGACCTAGCTAGGCTGGCTAACACGGTGCGATCGACGACCCGGCCGGTGTTCCTCGGAGGATGACGAGTGGTAGACCAGAAGGACTTTATTCCTTTGGAATTGTCGTAGTGGAAATTCCGGCGAGACCCCCGATGGATGTATCTCTGGTGAAGTAGGAGAGCGATGTCCGGGTGGAGGTGAAGAGTTGCCGGCGGAGGCTCAAACAGGTGACAGTGGAGGCGAAGAAGCTCAGTGGCCGTGTATTGTAGCAAGCCAGACACGGGTTGATGGAGAAAGGATAGGAGAACCGAGGCTATTGCAGACCAGATGTAGATCTTGGTAGGCCACATTATGCTCCACAGCGGCCAGAAGAAGCCGTGAAGCCGGGCGGTGTGTCGGACAGGTGGTGGTGTGTCAAGCAGGTAGCTAGGCTGATGTTAGCCCGCTCAGACACAAACACACAGGAGTAACAATCCGATCGTAGTAATCCAAGGTACTCCAAAGATAGTGGAGAGTTTATTTTACGCTTGAGTGGGACTGCACAGTCCAGAGGGCCTTAAGGCCATAGAAACGCTTTAAAAGTTACCGGTGAGTAGCGGCAGCAAGACGCGCCAGCGTCCACTCAGACCGGAAGTCCACTGCAAACTGTGTACCAAAGCATCAAGCAGCTCAATGGCGCATGAGTCTCCCTGGAGTTATCATCACCATGACGGTCATCCAAGAAGCACCTGATATCTCACGCCTTTACTGCAGAGGGATTGGCTCTCGCTGAAAAAACAAAACACTCACACGGTTGTTGTGCTGCAGCAGAAATACAAACACCTCAGAAAATGTCCCGTATCACCAGTGAACCGTGCCCAACCTCTACTGCCCATTGGGTCTGACATGCCTCACTTGATTACTTCAGTGCAACCATAGCATGCCGGACCACCAGGCAGACCCATTGCTATCTGCACTCAGCTTGGCTGGTTGCTTCAAGGACCAGTTGATACTATCCATCTCTCACCTGGAGTTAAGCAGTGCCACATCCTCAGCTTCCACCAAGCTTCTCAGGAACGTGGCAAATGGACACCTTGTCCCACAGTAAGCAACTGCCACTCGCTCTAAGGAAGACCAAGCTCTCACTCTGCTCCAGACAGCCACCATTAGAGTAGCAGTAGTCGGTCTTCACTGTACGACCGACCATGTTCTCCATGTAGTACTTCCCAGGCTTTGTAGCACAGAGCGGAAGCATGCTAAGAATCCTACACAAGCTAAGTCTTATTGCGCTGATATTCGGAAGCTGAGGAAGTGGGCTACGTAGGTTTCACAGAGAGAAGTTGGCCAGTCATCAGAGTCATGGTTCATACCACACCACATGGTTAACCACAATGGAAAGGACAGAGTCATCTTCGACTGTTCTTTCCAATACCAGGGACAGTCACTGAATGAGCTACTGTTGCCTGGACCACCCTTAGGGCCTTCCTTACGTGGTGTCCTGCTGAGGTTGCATCACATAAAGGCAATGTTCCACCAGATCCGCCTGCAGCCCACTGACACACTGAGATTCATCTGGAGAGATATGCAGAGAGAGGAAGAGCCAACCATCTATGAATGGAAAGTGATGCCGTTCTGCACCATATGCAGCCCCTGTTGCACTGTATATGTCCGGCATGTATATACAGTATAGTCTACATAGCATCCGTACTACCACTGACAGCAAAGCTCTCATCGACATCCTACACCAGCTACTCCTGAAAGGAGAAACTGACTTCAGGCAGTGGGTGAGTAATGTGCCAGCAGTGAATAAGCATCTTCCCCTGAAAGCCAAATCGGAGTGCTGTGAGCTTTGGCTGTCTAAGAGTAGTAACAACCTGCAAGAGTCAACCTTGGACCTCCAGTGAAACTGTCTTATTGGCTCTCTAGGTTTTAAACTCCGTCCAGCGGACCACATTGAGCCAACTCCGAGGAACATTTATAAAGCCCTAGTGAGCCAGTATGATCCTCTAGGCTTTATCTTTCCCTTCACAACCAGGGCTAAAGTTCTCATACAGGATATTTGGAAGCAATACATCGGATGGGTCGGATTGAATTCCAGTCTCTGAATTCCGTTGAACCTCAGTCTCTGAGGAAGTAATGGACAGCTTGGGTGAATGACCTCCCTGATCTCATTCATCTCACATTCCCACGGACTTATGCACGTCTAAGACAAGCCTACTGCATGCAGGGTACTTCATGTCTTCTGCAATACATCAGAGTATGGTTCAGTGGCCAACCTGCGCACAGTCGTTGATGTTGAGGTCATGTCTATGCCTCCTTCATGCTAGCCAAATCAAGAAACACCTAAGAATACCATGTCTGAAACTTGCCAAGCTTATCCAGACAGAGCTGACTGTACCCATCCAGCAGACATTCCTCTGGTCAGACTGCACCACGCTGCTCCAATGACGGAGATCTTCGTTGGCATCCGTAAAGCGGAGATTCAAACCCTTACCGAGGCAGCCAGCTGGTGGTATGTGGGCTCTGCAATAAATCCGGCAGATGACATAATGTGAGATCTGACACTCTCAGATTTGGTGCATCTTCACTGATGGATTAGTGGTCCAGATGATTCTCTAACTGGAATCATAGTCCTTGATCCACTGCCTTAACCAGGAATCCTTTCACTGAGGCTCGCCCTCAAACAAGTTGAGAAATACAACAATTAATATTGGTAGTTGATCCAGTCTGCTCACTGCAAATATATTGTTTCTTTATTGTGTACTACTTTATTGTGCCTGTTACCAAGGCAGAGGTCTGGGCTCTTGGGCTTAAAAACGTTGGTGAGCACTGTTTTAAAGATTTCCTGCAGACGCTTAGCACGTGATGGCTTGGTCAAATCACCTCTACAGAGCCTGCAAGTGGCTCTTTTTCTCATTGTTCTGTTGCATAATAAACAGTTCCACAGTCCTCACACATAGGATGTCATGTTGCTGTTATATAATTCTGTTGGTGCACTTAATTCTGAATAAGTAATCTACAGTGTCACAAGCAAAACCACAGGTCCATCTTTGTGCTTTGTGGTGGGAACCACTCATGCACATAATATCTGTTTACTGTTTCTTAACGACACAGCATATGGAACCAAATGTCTCTTCTTAGTGGTGTCCCTCGGTACACTGTAAACCCGGAATTTGTTGGTAATTAAACTTTAAAGTTATCATTGATTATTCTTTTATGTTTTGAAGAAAAATGTTCACACAACTAAACTTTATTAGTAGTTTCTAATATTCCATGGGAATGTGCAGTCAAATAATCATGTTCAGCAGCGATAACTTGATTTTAGGTTATTAGGTTTTATATTAGGTTTTTGCTAGAGGGGTAGGGGCGTTTGAAGGTGTGTCGTCCTGGCTGCTGCTGCTGCAAACCAAACGGAGATTCGGGATTTTTTTTTTTTAATTTTCGATTTTTTTTTGCATTTTAGACTCAAACAAATTATATATGTGAACTTAACATTTTAAGTAAAGACTACTAATGTAAACTAGATTTTTTTTCAGATGCAAGTACTCAAAAATGTATGTACAACTTAACGTGTTTAGTTTCACCATATGTAAAAACTAAAGTCGTTTAAGGGAATCGGTTTCCACTCAAATTTCTTGTAATCTAATTTTGGCTAAGAGTTTTCTTGCTGCAACAAACCATTTTTACAACATTTCAATTGTTAGGGAAAGCAGTGGTGGAATTAACATTGGTTCAGTTTCATTATGTGTCCCAGTGAAACATAACAGCAAACAAAAAACAGAATGTCCCCTAAGTCGAATGCAGTTACAACTGTGCTTTCCCTGCCATAACATGTCAAAATGTCTACTGTGGAAAATATTTGTTTGACAATGAAGGCTGATTTTATGCAGTCCCCTCTCAACACTTTGCAAGTATTAATGTGGCTCTAATCTGCAGGGCTGTCAGTTGGTGATTTTTGTGGATGGTCTGTAGCAAACGACACACTTTGTCTTCCTTTCTGCAATCAGCCAGAGACAGACATTTTTGATATTATTCAGGATTACATTTGAAAAAGCTCTCAAATTATTGAAATTTCCTGAACTCACCACCTTCACATCTGAAAGTAATTGTGGACTTAATGTTGTCAACATACTTACAGTTTTTTACAACCACTATGACCCGTTTGTCAGAACCCTAAACACTTTTTCAAAACTGTTAATGCACATCACACCTGAAACACACAATTCCCCAAACAGTTAATTTCATGCTCAAAATCACGCAGTGTAACTAAACACAGACACACACTTCCAAAATACAATAATACACTAACACAGTTCACCAAATCTACCAAAGCACTTACACACGTTGTCTTCCAACAGAAACATTTAGTCAGTCACAGCACAGTGTCATAAAAAACACTGACAACTGATGGAATAACACAAATTAAAAAAAAGCGAATCTGCTCGGCCGTCAGCATTGGGCCACATATTTTCATCAACATCACACCTGATGTCTTCTCTGGCCAGGCATCTTGGGAAGTATCTTTGTGAATGCCTTATCCAGCCCTGGCAGTTGTCAGCTGTGATGTCCTGGCATGCAGCAGCCATTGCATCCAGGAGGGACATTTGGTCATGTGGATGGTGATCGAATACTTTCCACCTCCAGGCTGAAAAAAACTCCTCTATTCATCTAAAACTAATTTTAAACGTGTAAAATGTGTGTATTTTGTGTCAAAATAATAAGAATTCCGTTAATTGTATAGCCCACACAGGCTGATGTTGTGGTAACTGTGTGAAGAATTTTGAAAAAAGCATTAAAAGTATTGAACAATGGGTCATAGCGGTTGTAAAAAAAAAATGTATTTTGTACAGAACAACTTTTGGTCTCAGACACACTAAGGAAGCAAGGAATTTCACCAGTTGATTTTCATCATAGCTCGCCTGAAAGACATACAACGCCCATAAAAAGTCTTCACTCCCCTTGGATGTTTCCCCATTTGTTGCTTTTATACATGAAATAATAATAACATGAAGTGTTGCTAATTTTGCAAAAAAAAGTCTTCTGTTAAAGTGAAAACTATTTTTTACAAACTGATGCAAATTAATATAAAAATTGTGTAAAATAAGAGTTTTCATAAATATTCACCCCCTTGTATGTGTGATTGACCTATTTTAGAGGTCCAACTAGTGGATGGCAGTGGTGTCACAATTAGTGAAATAGAGTGTCACGTATAAAAACACCTGTTTCTGAAAGATCCATACTCTGGTATTCCTACTACAACCATGAAGACAAACGAACACTCCAAGCAGATCATTGAAAAGTATAATTCAGGAGAGGAATACAGTGGCTCAGATGGGAGATGGAGATGACTCATCTTAAATCTGCCCTGGAAAGGCATTGGGGAGACTCTAAAGTCAATTTAAAGAAGGGTCTTTGGTATGATGAGACAAAAACTTAAGGTTTTTGGCCATCAGGCTAAACACTATGTTTGGCGAACATCAAACACTGCATATCACCACAAACTACTGTGAAGTATGGACAGCTTGTACAGCAGTAGGGGAACATGAAGGCAGAAAAATATTGAGAAATCCTGGAGGATATTCTGACTCAGTCTGCAAAAGAACTACAACTTGGGTTAAGATTTGCAAAACAATGACCTCTAGCATACAGCAAAAGCTATACAGAAATATTTCAAAGACAAAAAGATGAATGTTCTGGAGTGGCCAAGTCAAATCCCCGATCTCGATCCAATCAAGAATTTGTGGCTGGATTTGAAATGAGCTGTTCATACGCGATACCTGAGTAACCGGACAGAGCTTAAACTATTTTGCAAGGATGAATGGAATCCAAGATGGTGAATACTTTTTATAGGCATTGTAGGTGACAACTCCATGAAGCAGGTTACGGTAACCGAGTGCAAACTAGTTCAAGGCTTTGAAGAATCTCAAACATTATTTTTTTTAATTTTGCGTTGTATCAGCTTCCTCTCTATTTTATTTTAGTTATTTCTATTCTTCAGTCTTCAACAAGCTGTAGTAGCATATGACTGTGTGGATTGTAGGGGGGGGAGGAGAATAGATAGAGCTGACTAGGACCTGTAGCAGCATTTTGCTTAATAGGACTTGTTCTTTTGACCAAACCATACCAGTTACGCTACACCACTACAATAAGTCACACTGCAAGAGCCATGGGAAAAGTGTCCCAGGCCAAATATGTCCCAATGTGTTGCAGCTGGTAACATGGCTTAGTACAAAGTGCAAGATGTAGTGTCTATAGCTGCACTCCTAGAAACCTTAAAAACAACAGAACAATACTACAGTGCAACACCAAGTTACATTTCAGCAGCCAAGGACTGAGCCAACCCAAACTATAAGCCTTACCTTTAAGGACAATTTTATTATTAGATAGTGAGCCTCTAAGTTGCTTTAGGCGAAATTTCGGTTCACGGCGCAGTGTGAGTATTTATCCAGCAGAGGTCACTGGAGCTCTACATAGTAATTGCCCTAGGTTTCTGGCCATCCGTGGACAAACTGTAGTGTTATGGCTGGCCGACGTGTCACCGAGATATTCTGCTTATCCCACCGTGTTTCTCTGTGTAACTTAAACAGAATATTTTATTTAATTAAAATACAATACGGCTGGCTGAATACTCAGGGAACTTTGGTTATATTGTTTTTAAAGGAGTCTGTTCAGTGAACGTACTAACCACCAGCGATTTAATACACAGTTGGACTAGTCAGTAAAGTGTGCCATGGCACGTTTCAACAAAATAGCCAGGTAGCTTACGGACAATAAACAAACACCTCAAAGAACTGCATCGCTATTGTGTTATAATTTGAATCTCATACTTGCCCGTGGATTTGAATTTGGTCTTCCACTTGTATGAGCTCTAGACGAGAGCTTTCACAGGATCATACTGAGGGTAAATGTATAATTCAGCCAACAGTCTAATTAGAACTAATTTTAAAACACACCAGTTAATTCAGTTTCCAGTCTTATGACATGGTATGTGTTTTTTTTGTTTTTTTTGTTTGTTTTGCATATGCAGTGGACTGGATGACTGAGCACCTTCGCCGATCTCAATCACAAGTGAGGCAGAAACAAAACAAGGTCATGGGTATACAACGGCAAAAATATCAATCCGAGAGGAGTATTCACAGGGACATTATTTGTATCCAAGGACAATATTTGTGGAAATTAATTTTGTTTCAACTATTCTGCATTAAATTGCATTGAATTTGTTGAATGTAGACAAGTAAATGTCTCCATACACGCTCTGCGGTGTGACGGTGGTTGATACTGTGTCAGAGCTGCTCGCCAAACATCATCACTTCGATCGAGCAGTTTCATTGATGGCCGATGGAAACCACCATTCTCCTCTTTCCGGGTCAATGTGCGAAGAGGATTCCAGAACCTGATGGATATAGGTTAAGAATATGTTCGCACTTATGAGACACGTCCCGGAAAGATCATCCTGGAAAGCGTTACTATGTTGCGGTGGCAGAATCAGCAGCGCTCCAAACGGATTTGATGCAGCAAATAGGGTAACATTAATGAACCTTTTTTTTCTCTCTTTTACATTCGTATCCAGTTGTATTGTGAAATATGTATACTGTTAGGATGGTGCATACGTTAAAAAAACAAAACACGATTTTGACAGAATATGTCGATGCAGTGAGCTATATATTTTTTAAATAATTATAATTACTATAATAATTATTATTACCTAATTATTACCCCAAGCCTATAAGTCAGCTTTTGTCGGGGTCTTCTGACCTCAGAATGTGTCACGTCTGAAATATGAATTATTAATACTATATTATTAATCCTTGCTGATGTTGAACTCTTTAGGTTGCAGCTTCTGTTAAACGTGATTTTAATTACAAACCGTTTCCCCTATAGGCTGTTGCATTTTGTAATGTCACCTTGGAGTAATTTGTGGGTCATTCCTCTTCATTCATCAGGGCTGTATTTCCTGAAAGAATGATGAGACTTAAAGATAACATTGCAAGTCTGTATAGGTTAAAACCCTGAGATTTGAGTGGCTGTGCACGGATGGAGTCTGGGCCTTTGCTGTAACAGATACGAGATTTGTGGTTTTCACTAGACAGCAATGAAGACAAATTGCAGGGGATGTTGTTTCGCAGCTCATCAACATGGTCATGCACATTTGGGTTTTCACCATATTCATTTCAGCTTGTACAGATTTGCATTGCCATTTTTTAATAATTTGAAGAACAGGTATCTATATATTACAAATGAAAAAATAATAGCGTAATGTATCACATTTATTTTCTTTATGTTCATTTACAAAGATGTAATAATTAATTAGCAGAGAATATTGTATGTTATAATTTGTATATTGTTGCCAATGTCAATGCAAAACAGACAGTTATGTAACAATAGCTTGTTTGTTTTTCTCTGTAGCAACATAGACATGTCGACTAACATTCTGTTGTTTGTTGCTCAAATAGCAGCTATTATTCCTAAGTGTAGCTGTGCTCTATCATTAAGTCACTGATTAACCACTATTCACTGAGCACTAATTGATGTTGTATGGGTGATTGTGTATAGTGTGGGCCACATGATTGCATTCACATCTTGGTGTCCTTCTCTCTGACGTATAGCAGACAATGATTCCAAATCTGCTACATGATGTGATGCTTACTGTTTAATGTACTGAAATACTGAAGGCTTGTATTTCCCAACCTTACGGAACAATATTATAATCTCCAAACTCAATCCGAAATCACAATTAGCCATTGACCTTAATGTCAAAAACAATGTTAGCATCCATGATATATATTTTTTAATATAAAAAATATGTCTTTGATGAAATATCAGACATGCTCATTAGGTTAATTGGTGATTCTAAATTGCCCGTAGGTGTGCATGTGAGTGTGAATGTTGGCCCTGCGATGGACTGGCGACCTGTCCAGGGTGTACCCCTGCCTCTCGCCCGATGACAGCTGAGATAGGCTCCAGCAGACCCCCGTGACCCCTAACAGGACTAAACGGGTTTAGAAAATGACTGACTGACTGAAATATCAGAATGTATCTTAATTTGCTTTCAGTGATTAGAAGGCTGGTTTATGTTCAGGAGTCCAGGAGAAGAATGCAAGTATACATACATGTTCTACCTCAAAAGCTTAGCAGTGGTAATGTAGACCACACCCATTTCTCAGTTCCACATGTTGTTCATCTAACAAACATGGGGAACAGCAATATGTTTTTACATGAAAATTCCAGGTTAGGCATTTAGAACACTGCACTGTGTTAGTAGAGTTGTGATTAGGCCACAATGTTTATTCAAAGATAGACAAAATATTTGATCAAACAGTAAGAAATGCAACAATAAATGAAAATTAAAAATCAAAAAATACAAAACCACACTGACCTGGAGCCACACTGATCCAAGGAGAGGACCCTGGCCTAAGCTTCACCAACCTGCACAGTTAGGGAGCCAGAATCAGTGTTTAATAGAGCACTGTTGCTTGATATATGATGGCATGCTTATCTGATAGGTGGTGGCTTCGACAAAATCTCTGAAGGCAGGCAGTTATTGCAATAAATTCTATGGAGAATAGTTTATTGGGTCAATTTACAGGCAAATTCCATTCAAACCAGTTAGCAATACCAACAGTGACCACTAGATGCTAACATAACACAAAACATTCTCCTGTAGTTAAAAACTATAGGAATTAGGGGACCGTAATGTTCTGACATCCATTTTCAGTATCTGCCATGAGTTTGGCTCTATAATAAATGGGCATTCCACAGTGATCATCAACATATGCGTTGCCATTTGTCATTTCAGCAACTTGTGGATGTGAAGGCAATTACTTGAACATTAAGTAAAAAATAATCAGACTCCGCATAATTGTGGCACTGGAGATGAGAATGTGTAATGGATTAAAAAATTCCGCCATTCACCCATGTATTTTAGATCTTATGAGGATATAAGATGTATTACTATAATAAACTTTGAAATTTTTTACCCAACTCAAGGAATACATAACTAAAAGTGATGAGTTAGGGTACATAAAAGAGTCTTGACAAGGGCACAAAATTCTCTCACGATCTTCTGAAACAAAGCTGCTGAACTCCACAATTTCATTTTGTTTGTTTTCCACAAACCTGTTTCCTGAGAAAATTTTTACCCTTGCATATGTGTTGCTATGACAACACAATATAAGAGGTATGTCAAAGACCAAGAAGGTCGGAAAGGCAGATCGTTGGCTAAAAAGCACTGAGTAAGCAATGGGAGTAGTAAGACTCATCTTACTGAATTTTGCATTTTTGCTATATTTCTTATTTATGTATTTGCAACACGGTACACTTTACATTAAAGCTATCTCTTCTATACACTTTCTTGTGGAGCAAATATGCCTTTCACACCAATAAAGATATGAGATAAAAGTAAAAAATGTCTCCAATTCAATACTATAATACCGTATAATGTTTATTTATCTTAAGAAACTCTATCTTTCCATACCTTTTTCTGCCCATCTTTCTCCTTTTGCCTTTTCTGTCCCTCTGTGTGACGCGAATGGCAAGTCATTCCACCAGTATGCACAAAGACACGTGCACACACCCAATCTGTATAGATGTTAGTGCCAAACACCTTTTTTATCTACAGAATTTTTACCTTCAGATCAGGGACACACAATTTGCATAAAAAACTGAGCCACATACCCACAAAATTATATTCATACACTGATTACTACTGCTTCAAAGTGCTGAGTTAGGAAATCACTGTTTTACATAATATTAACTGCTGGATTAACCACAAAATGCACAAATGGGAAAAGGCATTTGAGTAAAATGAAACAAAATTCTGACCAATGAACTACTATAAGTGGAACAATTCATAATTGTAATTTATACAGTTCAAAGTTATTCACAAATCTGTGTGCTAACGTTTTTTCTCCCGTGTGTTTACTCACATACTACATGCCAACACAGCATTTATTTATGGCTGTTGATATGGCTGTTTTGTTAACTGCAAAGAGGCTTGTCCAAACCAGCAAGTCATGATGTCAGAACATCAGAAGAGAGTATCACTTAATTCAGATTTTATTTATATAGTGTCAACAATAATGCATATTGTTTCAAGATGCTATACAAAATCTGGCCTGAAACCCAGCCAGAAACACCCAGTTAAATATTCAGGCAGTTATGCGGAGGATAAATGAACTTGTGCCACTGACTGGCCTCAGTGCTTGCTGGATCTATGCCCAATAGAACACCACTGGGATATTATGTTTCGGTTCCCTGGTCCAGATCTTTGAGGAGATAACCCCAATATACCTTCCACTGACAAATTAAGAGCATGCTCCAACATTGTCAGGCATGCATACAACATTATGGGAGCCATCCAAACTACTGAGGACCATTTTGAGTTGCTGTATTGTACTTTCAACAAAATTGACTCATATTTTTTTCACTTTTTGGGATGTCCCTGAATTTCAAACCTCTGTAGGTTAATATCCCTGCCGCTGTAACGCCCTAATTTCCCCACGGGGATGAATAAAGTCCTATCTTATCTTATCTTATCTTGTTCCTAGCTCATTAGCCATTCTATATCAATATAGATATCTACCATGTTTTTTTCCCCCTATAAAGATCTGATGTATTTTCAAAGTGTCCCTTTATTGTTTTTGAGCACTGTTCATGCTGTCAGATGCCCTATTTATATTACCAGTGTTTATGCTCTGATATGTATTTCCTTAAGAGGGAGAAGACACTAATAGTAATGGGGCTCTGGTGATTGCTTTAACCATGTTGCCATGGAAACATATGTAAATTGAATCCCTTTAAAAAGCAGAGACTTTCTGTGTACTTTCTACTATATACCTGTTTCAACTCAAAGAATTACAAAAAAATAAAGGTAACTGTTCATGCAACGTCGTAAATTTGGTGGTTGGATATGGTATACAAATGGCAAGATTGACAAATTTAAAAAAAACAACCAGTGGTAACATTGTGGGAGCCCTCAAACATGGTGCAGAATACTTTACATCTCAGCCAATACTGCAAGAGCTCAAGAGCCCTTTAGAACTGGCAACACATAAAATAGGAAGTCAGTCCATGTTTTAACTGAAATTAAGTTGTACAGAAGCACTGGCTAAATCACAAATGATGTGTGATGGACACTGGGTTTTCTTTCGCCTGTTATTTTTGGGGGTTGTGTGATCCTTTCAGCTTTCAGGTGACTGATGGGAGTAGCTGGGCACTGTGTGAAGAAGTGCAACAAATAAGCAAGACCTGAGAGGAGAGCCCTGTAGACCCTAGGGGCTGTTTTGGTATTCATACTGATGGACAATGCATTAATTTAAGTAACAACGGACAAGATGCAAATAAGGTACAGTATTTAAGACAGACACGTGTAAATGATGTATAACACATAGTATTTAGAACATAACAATGTTACTTGCCATCCACCAGTGCCCCCAAACACTCTCTCTACACATTGGTCTACCAAGTGTGAAAATGTATATTTAAAAGCATATAACACAGTGCTGGCGTGAAGTGGATAGATTTGACCAATAAGCAAAGCAATATGTTTTTAATTGTTTCAGAAATGTCAGGTTCATTATCAGAGTACTTCAGGGCTTTAACTGTGAAAGTGATATTACTTAAGCTACCTACAAATTCTCCACGGGCAATACATCCTGAGCTGAATTTCACGCCCTCTGCAGTGTAACATTTTATTTGGTGTTGACATTTTTTGTAAAACAGCACAGAGGATGTTGTCCATTTTAAGAGGAAACTGCATGTTGCAGTGCATGAATCGTGTATAAAATAATGTTACATATTCACCTTGTTTTCAGGTATTTAACAAATTCGTATTTCTGCTTTATACCTGAAATATACTGAACATGTATCTGTACTGAATTTTTATTATGAGGAAAATGCTCAGCATGTGAGTATCCTGTCAGAAGAGTACATTTGGATTTTTGTTTTCCAGCTATCATCATGATTAATTTGAATCTCAAGTCTTTGTCAGAGAGACAGGGTGGGTGACATTTTGCTCTCGTTCGTTGTCTGTTAAAATCGTATTTTGTTTCTCAATAGCCTCTTGCACCTTATTATTCACTCCGCAGTATTATTATTAATGAAATACGGTGAAATTCCCCAACATTTTTTGATATATTACTGCTATCTTTTGGAGTGCAGAAGAGTGTTTTTTAGCAGCCAGTAGAATGCACTCCATGTAACTGTAATCCCTAGTGATTGCCCACATTTGTCCAGAAGATTAGACTTTTCCCAGCTAGTGAATAAACTTGCCCTTGATAACAGTCAAGTCAGCTCCTGAGAAGGAGAAAGTAGCCTTGACTGGCTGCCCTCAGTCTTTGACATGAACATGTTGCTGTGATCCCTAACTGAAGGCAGCAGAAGAAGACAAGGCAGCTATTCAGCAGGGATCTGGGCTTTTGATTTGGTTCATGGGGATCACTTCTAACTGCAAACAGGCATTAACACTGGATGGGTCATCATCTTTGACTTGATCAACCAATGATAGGGGAGCAGTGGTGCTCGAGCTTTAAAATGAGCTGAAGTAAAAAGGGTCTCTGTGCCACCAGCGCCTGGCTGAATCAAAATGTTGTCTTTTATTCCAAACCCATTAGCAACCTCCCGACACATACCATAATGAAAATACACCTTTATTTTGGTTAAAATGGGATGAAAACAGCACTTCAAAGCTCTGGGAGACTGAAGTAGCAATTTGGATGTTTCATTTTTTTCCTATTTCATTGCATTGATGTGGTTCTGGTTATGCAGGGACCTATTTTACAAAGGCCAGGACTGTCCATAGAGAAATATGATTCTTTGATGAAGAGATATCATTTCTTCAGTTAATGTAGAGACTTGTGTGCCCATGATCGTGTGTGTGCATGTGCATGTGCATGACAGATTTAGCCACATGGCAATTGGAGACTGAAAGTAGGGGTGTTAGATTCTTATTCAAAACTAATTTCCCCATAAATTGAAGCAAAACAAAAAACACAATAATCAAAAAAATAAATAAATAAAAAACATAAAAAATTAATAGTACTGCGTCTGGTTTATCACACAGGGCACTGAATTCATGTAAAATATGTACTGCACAGAGGATAAATTGAATAAATACTAATGACAAATGTAATTACTTAATGGGTGCTACTGAAGACAGATGCATAGACCAGTTTTAGTTGTCTGGTGGCTTTTTTGTCTGCTTTAATCCAAGATTTGGTATAATGATTAACAGAAATGAGAACAGGGACTGGCCTTTTGTTTTAATTGAATACATTCTTTTACAGGATTCTGCTGAGCCACTGTTTTCTATGATGACATATTTGGGTCAGTGTTTTGATGTGGCTGTTTTAGAAGCCTGGAATTTGGTAGATAGGTAGTCTCTTTTATTTCACAACATTTATTTGTCATTTTCATCTTAAAATATCACTACAGTTCCTGACTGTTGTGAATGCCCAAAACTGGAGTTTGAAAAACCTGCAAGTGTGCACCAAAGCAGATTTATCAGTCACAGGCAGTGGCAGTGCACACCTTTGGGTCCTGATGTACAACAGTAATTTTAACAGCATCAGGGTGGTGTTAGCTTGTGTAGCCTCAAGTCCCAGAGGATCTAATTCAACACTTGTTTGTAGCACTGTGGCACCTGGAGACCAGCACTCTTATGTCTGACATGTTGTTGCCCATGGCTCCTTTCCAGTTCAGCACTAGTCCGGGGACAGCATCTGTGTAAAACAGGCTCATGCGACCTAAAACTTTAATGGCGACACAAAGACTACCAGCACAAAGACTACCAGGACCCTGCTCATCTTGCATCTCAAAGTGCTGTGGGACTTCCTCCATCTCTATGTCAGTAGCAGAAATCAGCATACCAGGCTTGTGTGGAGCTCATCATGATTAATTTGAATCTCAAGTCTTTATCAGAGAGACAGGATAATGAACACAAGGGACACATATTTAAATGATGCAACAAGTAAGTTCACTATCATTGCTCAATATCTCACTCTCTCTCCTCACACATATACATACACGCACACACACACACCCATGCACACCCACACACACACACACACATTAATAAATATACACGCACACACAGCCTGTTCCTAGCTTCTGCCTGACTTCCTCCACCACAGGCACTCTGTGAGCAGCATGCACTTAATTATTGAGCACCTGAAGAGCGGCACAGCTCTCAGTCTGCTGCAGTCTGGTTATTTAAAATAGCACTCCACAGACTCTGCTTGTAGGACACACACTGTTTATACCAAATTACATATGATGTCGTCTTGTCACCATATGTCACTCTGTTCTTTGCTGGCCAGGATAGAAGCAGCAGCTTTTATTACACTTGTATCATCTTGATAACAGCAATTATCAACATCATAATTTGTTACTGTTTACTTTTGGAGTGTTGGAATTAAATATCAATTCACAAATATTGTTTTTCTCTCTGCTTGGCCATAATTGTATAATAATGAAAGAGTATCAACCCAGGTGAGATTCATAGTGAACAGCAGACATGTGATGATCTGCTTTGAGATCTTGATAAATAGAAACACGTTAACACGTGAATTTACAATAATAATAATAATAAATAAAAACAAATAAGTAATATTCAAATACTGACCAATTTCCACAAGAAAAACTTAAATGGATTAATTCTTAAACCAGACCTGGCTGACGAAAGCGTCATGAATAACATTTTTTTTTAAAAAAAAAGAGGTTGACAGCAGAGGGTGCTAGGGATACTTAGAACATGTAATCTGAAATGGAACTGATTCATTTGTTCTTCATTCCACAGTGAAAATAACATAATTCTCCGTACACAAATCTTGCGAGATGAATATCTGAATACAATTTCAAGATTAGTAGTATTGTCTTCAAAAACAAACTCAATAATAATCCCAACAAATTGAACTGTACTGCTAATTTCTCTGTTTTGAAAGACTGATTATTGACCGCGATTTACTGTATCAAGTCCAACATGCTGGATAAATATAAAATATATTCAACATAACATGACATAACATAGCATAACATGAGAAGGTCCCGGGTTAGAATCCATGGGCTGACTGGGCCTTTCTGCATGGAGTTTGCGTACTCTCCCTCTGTATTGGCCCTGCGATAGACTGCCGACCTGTCTAGGCTGTACCCCGCCTCATATCCAATGACAGCTGGGATAGGCTCCAACAGACCCTCGCGACCCTTAACAGGAATAAGCAGGAATAATATAATATAATATAATATAAGTCATCAGTTATGAAATGTTTCCTGTGGCACAGTGTTGGCAATATTCAAAACCACCACAAGAATTAAACATTAAAATACTGATTTCAAATAATAAGTACTGGGACATACCGGGTAACACAGAGAAGACAGAGACAGAGACAGTATGCACCAACATTCTGTAGATAAGACTGAAGTCACAATGTCACAATGCTGACAAACTGCTAGCAAAAAATATGCGTGCAGACCAAACTGTGAATCATTTGATAAATTTATCAAACAAACTGCATTTTTTATCAGTTATCCTGATTAGAATTTCAGCTAATGACCTACCTTGTCCTGTTTTACTTTCAGCTGAATTAAACTCCACTCATAAAACATTTTAATCTAATGTCATGAGTATACAGCTACACTCCGGCTGTCACAGATGTCCTTCCTTAAATACGTATGTGACAAGGTTGTTGAGGTTTGCCATCTTCTTATTAAGCACCATATACAAACTGAGCATCGAACATAAATATTCTTTTTAAAACAAATTTATTTTACCCTTACACCTATTTCCCTGTGATGCCACTAATGATGAGTTAACTCTGTACAGCTATCCATTGCTTATGTTAAGCAATTATGTAATTGGGCATTTCCTTCTTTTTGTCCTTGGAACACATTATGAAGTACTTCTTTACTGCCGTATCCGTAATTAGTGACATAGTGTGTTTTGTATAACTGTATAAATATAACTCTATATCTGTGTGCAAAAACAAGCCAAACCAAAACAGTGTAACTTAACGTAGCGTAACTTAACGTAGCGTAACTTAACGTAGCGTAACTTAACGTAGCGTAACTTAACGTAGCGTAACTTAACGTAACGTAACGTAACGTAACGTAACGTAACGTAACGTAACTAAGAAAATACATAACGAAATAAAACAAGACAAAATGTAACAAAATAAACATAGCATAATGTAACATAATATAACAAACAAGTCCAGTTGCCCTTTTTAAAGGTTTGCTTTTGGTTGTGTGTGGTGGTTATGTTCTGGGCTCTGTGTGTGTGTGTCTTAGAGGGTGGGGGCATCCGTCTTATGCGCTAACTAGATATGACACTCAGTCCATTCCAGTCAGTGTTTGTGTTTAAAAGCTGCTGTTCTGTGTGGATGTGTTGTGTGTGCCCATAAGGTTGGAATAAAATATATATAATTTCTTGATATTTTTCACCTCTTCCAAGAAATGATTGTGACAATGTGAATTATACTTATAGGAAAATATGGGCAAGAATCTATCTATCTATCTATCTATCTATCTATCTATCTATCTATCTATCTATCTATCTATCTATCTTTTGGCGTGTGTGTGTATCTAACTTCAAAGGCAGCAAAGATGAGATCTTTGATGTTGCATTTAGAGCAAACCACACAGGCAGAGAAACAGGCACACACGACAGAATACCCATATGAGCTGCTCTCTTCTTAATGCACTCTCTTATTAATATTTTAAAAGCACCCATAATGCTGCTGGAACAAAAATGGGTAGAGATCCAGAATGAAGAGGAGGAGGAGACGCACGTCAATTTGCCCAAGGTCCCCACTCCAGGAACTTACAATAGAGGGATATTTTGCCATTAGATAAAATAATTCATTGTGCATTGTGCTTTGCAGGCATATATAAACCACCACTCCACCCTCTTACTCAGTCAACACGTCGCAAAGACATGCATCACCAACTGCAGCTCAGTTAAGAATTACCAGCCTGTGGGAGCAGGAAAACACTGCCCTGCTCATCCCAGCACGCAGCACAGAAAAGCTGTCTTCCAAAATGTTTCTTTATTGTGGACCAGGAGATCCATTTGTGACATTAAAGGTCACAGTTTTCTTGGGACTATTGGAAGAAACAACATTTGACAATCTGTAAATAGACAGCAAAGATATAGCACTGATGGCTGATGAAATGTTAGCAACAGCAGTAGCTGTACTATATTTCTGTCTATTATTCTTATGATGACTGATTGCTCTCATAACCTGTCAGGATCGTAATTGAAAATTAGGAGTAAAAAGAGGAATGTGTCACTTGTCTAGCAATCACAGTTTGGCCATTGTCAAACTCACTCAAATACTTATATTTGTACATTTTCATATACTGTTTCTAATACATCACCACCCACTAACAGATAGTCAGTGTTATTTACGTATTTCATCTGTGAGTGGTCATAATGTTATGCCTGATTGGTGTATATGGTGTTGTAGTAGGAATTTTGCTGGAAGCCTCTCATAAATATCCTAATTAACAACAATATTCAACAAATACATTCAAGTTCAAGTAATCTTTATAATCTTTCTTTCTACTTAAAGCACTGTAGTGTATGCATATAACATCCAAGTGCTCAGCAATCACAGGGGATAAACACAGGGAGTAAAATAAAACAAGAAACACCAGGTAAACCAAATACTCAAAAGACCATACCATGACATCTCAAAGTTTTATTTAGTTACTATGTTGCAAGCAGCATACTTGCTTTGGAAAACACTGTTTTCACAAAAGTACTACAGGTTAATTTGCATTCAAAGCTCTCAAAGTTAATTTTGACCCCATAGACTAAGGCTCTATTTTGAGGACCACATTAGCTTAAGTTATGTTTTGGTTAGGGTTAAACGATAATAAAGGAAATAATAATTATAAATAATAAGATAATAAGGTGTGCATGTTTTATTTTTAAGTAAGAAATAAAAGACACAATTACATGTGCTATTTCTATAAGTTACTGAATGAATACATTTTCTTATTGTATATTTTTTTAGATTATGTGATATTTCAATATATTTTTAGCTTAGACAGATATGTTAAAAGCATCTAAATACTGGAAAAAGTAGTAATATTAATAATGGCTATATTAATGGTAGTTAAGGTAATTTACAACACTGTAGCACTGATAGTAAATAGTATAGGGCAGGGTTCTTGGTAAGATACAGGCTCACTAAAAACACAGACCGTCTGGTCCTTGCAGTGTGTTGGCCCTCGATTGATCACCTGGCTACATAATTATTTTTACATGTTTCATGTGAAATTCATTAGCATATCATTGACGGTGACTATAATTGTTTAATGAGTTATTAATAACTAACACAGTAATTAGCACCAGTGGCATAATTATGTGTAGTGGGTTGGGAATAATTATCATCATTGACAGCCGTTCCCACAAACAAGCAGAACCCTGAGAGGTAGTGATGTACACAAACTACTTCTACACAAACAACACACTACACTACTGCAGAGGCAATTTAACTAAATACAACACAGACTCCCCCCCCCCCCCCCCCCCACTGCCCCACACACACGCAGATTCCTCTGCCTCCTTCAGCCATGGTGGTATGTGTAAATAATCTTTTTACAGCAATGGAGGCAAGGCTTGCTGAAGGCATACGCCATAGTAATCACTTTTCGAATCAAGTTTCAGCAACGTATCAACTAAAAAAACATCTCTGGCAAAAGTCAGCGGAGTCAGCAGTCAGAAAATGTATGCTTACCACATCTTTCTACAGCAATTCACTAAAGGTGGGTTATTAATTAGTTCTTACTGGAAACAAAAGAAAGGATAATCCATTTCCCATATACCTCTCTTGAGTAGTTGGTTGTTTTAAGCAAAATGCCCACTTGTTCTTGCGAATATACACTGCCTGGCCCAAAAAACTTCATCATCAAAACTAAAAAAGGTCACTCTAATTTCATTAGACCGCCTTTAGCTTTGATTACGGCACACATTCTCTGTGGCATTGCTTCGATAACCTTCTGCAATGTCACAAGATTTATTTCCATCCAGTGCTGAATTCACCAAGATTTTGTATTGACGATGGGAGAGTCAGACCACTGCACAAAGTCCTCTCCGTGATGTCTCATGCTCCCTGAACCACTTAGTCATCTTGGAATATGCTCTGCGATCAGGGAAGAAAAGAAAAAAACATTGATGGAATAACCTGGTCATTCAGTATATTCATTTAATCAGCTGACCTGACTTTTTGGGCACATAATGTTGCTGACCTGAGCCACTGCAGCAACCCCAGATCATAGCACTGCCCCCACAGGCTTGTGCAGTAGGAACCAGGAATGTATTTACAAACTAGTTATTAGGCACACTGTTAGAAACTGCTGTAAATTTAAAGTGAATATCAACAAAATATCAACAGGGCAGCACAGTGGTGTGGCACTCTGTGCTCCACTGTCCAAAGACATGCTTGTTAGATTAACTGGTGATTCTAAATTGGCTGTAGGTGTGCATGTGAGTGTTGTCTGTCTCTCTGTGTTAGCTCTGCGATAGACTGGCGACCTGTCCAGGCTGTAACCCGCCTCTCACCCAGTGACAGCTGGGACAGGCTCCAGCCTCCCTGTAACCCCTCGGAGGGCAAAAAAAATGAGCAAATGAAGTTCCAGGATTTTGTGTTATACTGATATATTTAGGACATTACCAGTGTACCAAATCTTTTAGGTAGGACAATGCTGGCAATGTTGCTATGCAAAGGCGACCCGTTAAATGGGAAATTGACTATTAACTCAAATCAACTCAGTAAAGGAATGCCACCAGTAACCACTAGATGAATGCGAATGTGTACTAAAGGTTAACGTCTGATGGAGTCAACAGAACCACATCATCTGCAATCTGCAGGTGTAGTTCGGAGAATCCCACACCCTCTTAGCCATAGCTGTGCCTTGAGATCCTGTTCATGAATATCGTAAATAGAACTGGGGACAAGTGGCGGACTCTAACACCCCAGAGGAAACCTGCTTGACTTTGTGCCAAGAATATAGACACAGCTCTCCATTTGGTTGTACTAGGGCCGGATGGCTTGTAGCAACAGCCCTAGTACCCTTTACTCCCTCAGTAACCAAGGAATTCTCAAGCCTTCATCCAAGTCAAGAAGCACATGTAGACTGAACTGTAGAACTCCCAAGGTCCCCTATACACTCACTAAGTGTAAACAGCTGGTCTATTGTTCCTGGTCAAGGACAGAATCTGCATTGAATCTGAACTTCATGTGAGTAAACCCGCCAGCATCTCACAAAATTAAGCAGTTCATACAACTGCTGCACAAGGGTGTCACACCAGAAACTGAGAACAAAGATTTGTATACTTTTGCAACTCACAGATGTGTAATACTGGTTCAAGAATTGTATCTTAGTTTCTTTTGTTTGATTGGTTTCTCTTTCTCTACATCCAGGACTTGTGTGAATATCTGACAATATTTAAAGTCAATTTGTGCAGGAAAAATCCTTGTAGCAGAAAAACTTTTAAACAGAACTACACATTTTAATTCTTGTCTCATCTACAGAATGTTCTGTCCTCTTTAGTCGTGCAACTGTTGTTTGTGTGTATGTTCTCCATACAAATAAATTAAAATATGTGTAAATAATATATTTTACAGATATCTAATTCACAGTTGAATATTATGTATATAATTATGTGAAACATAGTGATGGGTGCCAACAGAATAACCATGAATGCAGAAATAAATGCATTATCAAATATGTATAATTTGTATTTAATTGTAGCTAACTGTGGGGGGTAATAGCAGTTTTGTAACGCCATCAGTATTGGGGTTACTATTTGTTTCGTCCTACGGACTGTGCCTTTAAAAACACTGGAAGCAGTCTCACATTAACAAAGATGAAATCCCTGTCCACAAAAAATATTTAGGGAAGGCTGTACTGTAAATGAATACAAACACAAGGACGTTGACTGAATAAAGACATTGGAAACATTCTATAAAGAAACAAAGCTGTTCAGCTTGTTCTCTCTGCCCTCTTTCCTCTGAAACACAATTATGTGACCACTGGCAAACATTGGTGCCAAATAGAGCCATTTTTCATACTTGCCACCAGATGGTTCCATTGAGAATAGAGGCATGGCCACTGTTTGTCTTTTGCTCACGGCTGGGGTCATAATGGACTCTCTAATGATTATAAAACACCTGCTCAGAACATAAAACAAATAGAAACACTGGCCAGGGCTGCAAGCTAAATACCTATGTGATCAGGTTGAAAAGGTGTTGGGCTGGTGCTTGACTAGTCCTATCGAGGGACAGACACCCTCTGCAGATGTCCCACATATAGAGGTAAGAGGCTGCAACCTCATTCACAAAAAGCAATCACACAATCCTCACAGTCTGCAAAATTACTAATTGGCTGTTTGATCCGTTGAGATAGAGGCTTGTTTCCACAAAGGGGACATGTCTGTAATGGTCTGTTGTCTCTTCAGATGCCAGGCTAGGGTATTATAGGGTTTGAAGGTTATCCCAAAGCTGCCTTAAAATGGAGATGGTCATACAGTGGTATGATGAACTGACAGCTGTTATGAGCAGAAAGATTGAGCAATAATTTTGTGTAAAATGATAATTCAAGTGAATCATTCAAATATATTGTCTGCATAAAAAAGGATGTACAATTAGATCTTTCAATAAGAGCACTCTAATTCATTCCAAAAAAAATAGTTTGCCATAATATATTAGGATGACACAAAACAAAAATTTATCTCTTACATAAATGCAATATATGTGATTATTATTTCATGGTCTATAAATTCTTTAGCCAAAACCATAAAGCAATGAGTTAAGCATTAATAAATAATAACTGGCAAGTAAAGACTCCCTTTCATCAGTAAGCACAACCCATCACACCAGTGTGAGGCTGGTGAATAGGTAATTGTTGTTGTTCAATGTAGCTGTTAAATAACAAATTAAACAATTCACACTCTTACTTTATAAACAAGTATGTTAAAACATATAAAATTTTCACAGCTGTTGGGAAAAAAAGTCAAATGTTATTTTTGTCTTTTTATACTTGTATATATTGTGAATATTGCACAATATTAGTTAAATTATTGCATTTAACCATTATGTAACTTAACAATTCACATTTTTCTGTATGTGTTTGTGCTGAGTGCAAATATACATTCAATATTATGATAAATAAATATTGATCTGTTAACATTCTTGATTTATTGATTCCTCAAAACAGAATGCTTACTAGAATGGAAAACACTGACACATACAGTATCAGCAGTAATGGAAATGGGATTTGCCAATATTTAACATCACCAGTTATTTCTTAAAACAGACAAAGCCTGATCAATTTCATTATCCACCATGGCTGGAAATAAAGCCTCCTGGGTGTCTGCAACCATGGCCCATACAAATTTATAGGCTACAAATCTGCATGTGCATTGTGGTGGGGTGGTACTGAAGGCACCCACCGCAGTCCACATGCACATCCACTCTCTGGTCTTCAACATCTCAATCACGTCCCTTGTGTCCCGCCCCTTTGAATTAGCTCCCACAAAGTGATGGACATCCTTTCACTGGCTGCCTGACCTCAAGTAATCCTGTTTCACAGGCCAGCTCCCTGCTGAAGAAACACAATGGCAGGAGCTCAGCCTCCTCCCAGTCAATATTCCACCAGACATAGCCCAGCAAATTAGTATCCTTTGGTCAGGGCATGACCAAAGACCCTTTCAACACCCTTCCAGAATCAATAAAGACCAGTGAACAGCATGTTTCTTTCTTTTTTGTCCATTTACTTACCTTCCTTGGCACTGTGTGTGACTTCTGTCTGGGGTTCAGGATTCCACGTGTGTTTCCTACAAACTGTCTGCACTACTGGGTTGAGATCAAAGGTTACAATAGCTAATGGTCAGTGAGTAGTCAAGATTTCACCCATGCTTGTTGTAATAGATTTGTTACAAAAATGACCTGGGTCTTTAAGGGGTGGGCTGAGGGCTATGTGTGTGTGTGCATGTTACATTATACAGCTACACTGTTGCACTGGTTAAGACTTTTATTTATCATCCTCTAAGGTGTCTTACTTTCCTCTATATATGATTACAACCATTTTGCAGTAATATTTCTCAAAACAACCAAACAACAACAACAACAACAACAAAAAAATAATAATGATAAAAAAAAAACCTCTACAAGTCCAGTTGCCTTTTTAAAAGTTTTTGGGATATACCATGACCTGGATGACTGGGAACCTTCACATACATATAATCATATGTATGTGAAGGTTCCCAACAGAAAAGCAACATTACAGTATGATTATTTCCACTCCACTATAATCTTGTCATACCCAAAGTAGGTAGTAAATGTGGAAAGTCGTCTTACTCATCTGTATCACTATATTTTAGAACAAATCATGGGGCCTTGTTGGCCTTGTTGTGTCCTTACTGCAGTGGCGCAGGTTTGACTTCAGCCTGTGCCCACATTACTTCTGATACACATCATCATCACAAGTAGTTTTCAGATTTGAAACCTCTTACAGAGTATACATGTCTAGGCTAAAAGATTCAGTGTTCATTATCGGTAACAATATATACGCGTGAATTAGGACCCTTATATCATTCTCAAAGTGGTTTGACTGGTCTGTTAATTGCTTCTTAATACAAGTTTGTCAAGTTATTTACTCAGCTTAAAGTACTAAGGAACAAATATTACTTACTTAAGAATTCCCAGGATATTCATGCAAAAAGAGTACAGTGCAAATCAAACAAGGGTATTCATTTAGATTGGCACATATTTGTTTTCATGACCATTACCCACCGTTATTGGTGGAGGAATTTGTTTATTTTATTGATTGGTTTCATTCATATTCTGTCCTAAAGCAAAACACTAATAACTTTCTGACAACAAGAGCAATTTAAATATGTTTCAGTTTAGCTAGATAATGATTTACTGGGCAGTAAGCTATCTATTCAAGATTTTATAAGATACAGATATTTACATGGTAGAGGCCAAATGTCTTTCCATCTGACGTCCTTTACAGAGCTGGTCCAGTAAGTAACCACATAAGCAGTGTTGTACCACATAAGCAGTCACAGTCAGTCAGTCAGTCATTTTCTAAACCATAAGCAGGCACAGATAAAAGTGAACTAGTTGAAGTTCATAGTTCACATTTTTATTTCTGAATTATGTTCATAGACTCCAAAATGAACAAATGAACAGTTCACGTTCATATTTTCCATATTTTTCGTTTGCTTTTTTTTTTTAATAAGCAGATTCAAGCTATTCTTGTTCAACAGAATCTCTGACTGATCTGCCCATCCATCCTCAGTCATATCAGCCCCCACAAGGATCTGTATTGCACATTTGAATTACCACTGACTAACTCAACTGTTTGTGTGCATCAGTTGCTTTTGGGGTCCTGGAGGCGACTTCTCTTTCAGCTGCACCAGCCATGCTAAAGAGAGATAAACATAATGATTTTCACCTCCATTCAGGAAAAAATGAAAAACATTTTTTCCTTATTGAAAAAAAAAAAATTGCGTTCAGTACACAGTTCATAAAAATATAATGTTCATGCACAACACTGACCGATTGTTTCACTTTTGTGTGAAGTAAACTGTGCACTGCGTTATGCCAGCGAGAATAAGAAGAGACAATAAGATACTCGTCAGCATACTGGCGCAGTAAAAGCACAGCTCACTCCTACTGCAGCCTTTCCCATTTCAGTTCCCATCCACTTTCAGTGTCCTTTGTATGACCGTGGACATCCCCTGTTGTTGACTGGCTGGAATACAGTTGATATTGGTCCAAGCCCCTTTGTTTCTTTCCCATTTGCAAGATTGTATAAACAAGGTATAGCCATGTTATAACCAGTATAAACTGGCTTATTACACATATTTTGTAACATCTGCTCTTTCCACTCTGTTGTCCCTCGTTAATACTCAATAATCAATGCATGCAATGCCCCCACAGAGGGCTGTAGATGTATGGACATTCTGCAGCAGTCTTTCTCTCCTCTGCTGAGCACGTTTATCTCTCTGAAAAGATAGCTACGGGAAAACTATGCATGCTGCTGGGACTGTCAGCCAAGGGTATGTTTGTGTAAGCCACTTAAGGAGATTTCTCACCATCATCGAAAACTTAGTACATTGCCAGGGCTGTATGGGGGGTACTGATCTGTTGACAAGCCTTTAATACTAGCCCTGAAGTGGTCCACATTCAGTCCTATCGTGAAAAATCAAGGCAAAAGCATTTCTTTTCCATGCACTGAATCTATATACTACTGTGATGTATTGATGTTAGCCTTCCAAAAGATTCTAATGGGAAAGGCATGAATAATGTTTATACAAAATGGAATTTAAAGGACTACTAATAGCATGGCTGTTTTGAACAATCATGACTGCCATTGAAATAAGTCTAATAATATTAGTTGTTTATCGTCTTGTGGAATATGCAGCATTTATACCTAAACACATGGAGCCTGTAGGTTATATAGGCTTTTGTAGAATAATGGTACAGGTGCATTGTCGCACTTGGTGGGTTCCTGGGTGAATCCCACTGGGTCTGGTATTTGTGACAGCAAGCAGCAGGGCATTGACTGAGTTTAGTGGCTGTACTTTGTCAGTACAGATAAATGGCACCTTTCCATCTGAGCAGCTGGTCTCTGTGAATTGGTCTGTGTTAATAAAGAATCAATAGTGTTGCTGCAACTCACTCGTGGCTGCATATCACTGTCAGTTTATAAACAGCTATGCTGTTTGCATTCAGGTTTGTAAGTGTAAACAGCCTTTCTAAACCAGCATAACAACGGCCTCCATTGATCCTGCTATTCATTTTCTGCTTCTTCTCTTGGTCTGGGTCATTGTTTGAGCAATATGATTAGGAACCTCAGAGATCATCAGCATAAAAGGCTTCCAATACATAATTTATATCTCCAATGTTGGCATAGTGGCAGTTTAAAGTAGTTTAACATTATTTTGGGGAAAATTATCATAGACATTTGGGGCTAGGTGATATATGAAAGTAACGTGATTCATTTGTATTTTTTGTTGTGACGTTCCTTGTAAATTGCAAAATTAAGGTTTTTGCCAACCTGTCCCCATACAGTCAATGAGGATAGGATGATAATGCTTTTGTTATTGCTCTTGATATTGCGTATATGACTGGAAATGTTGAATTTTTAAAACACATTATATTAAGCAGCTTTACTGCAAATAGCCACATATGTATGAATAAATAAATGACAATGCTGATATGAAGAATTTGTGCGAGTTGTAAACTTTTAGGACTTTCTCAAATATTATTTTATTTTTTCCCCCAACACTGAAAACAAAAACATAACATAGTCAAATAAATATCTGACTATAATAGTGAAATGCATTGCTACTGCAAAAAATGCCTGAATATTAATTACTTCCTCACTCTCACTCCAATATTACACAGGTCACTTATTTGCAGACTGCAACCCAGACTGCAATCCTGAAAGCGCAAATAAAGCACTCAATCAAGTAAACAGCAGATGATAGAGTTCCACTCTTATCAACAATATATAACACACGACAAACATTAGCATACAAAGAGACGTTCTATCATTTTTAGCATGGCACCTTTATTGTGTCCATTCAGCAACCAGATGCATGGTTCCTTCAGATCCACACATTCTACTCTATCATGTGAGCTTGCAGATAGCAGCATACTACAACTCCAAAAGGAGGAGAAATGTGTGCCTGCCTTCAGGCTGTGCTAGACGCCATACAGGACATGGCTACCCTAACTGCAATGGTTACAAATGGAAGTTTGAAATAGCATACTATTTAACATTCACCTAAGGTTTGGCTATGGTTGATTTCAGTGAACTTAGATGTATTAATTTAATAGATTATCTGCTTTCAAAGCAGTGTGTGTAAATCATAAATTCATCATTTTTCATCATGTGCTATAATATTAGGGGCCGAACAAGCCTTGTCTTGAAAAAAACTTGGTAAGCATCTGGTTGCAAGTAGGCAACCAGATGGTTCGGCCCTTAATATTATAGCACATGTTATATTACAGCGACATGCTGCTGCAGCTCAGTTCTCAGAGCGCTGTATGTAAGTGTGTTGCTTAGTTACATGTCCTACCAGGACGAATGAACCATATTGCTTTTTTGCGTGTGGTGCAGGTAGTCTAATTTGATGAAAGCAGCCTTATTATCAAACTGTTAATATCAGTTACATAGTTTTTTACAACTGACATATTTAGATAATAGAAAACAAAATGGCCCATTTGTATTTTTTTTTTTACTGTAAGGGGGCCAGGGGTGAGTGCCACATAACACTGAGTCTGGACCCACCTGTGGTCCCCCACTCCATACGATGTTTATTCAGTAATTATTAACATTGTTATGTTGCACCAACGCAAAAAGCAGAACTAATGTGCGTGGCTCAACATTCCAGTTTGATTCTTTAGTGCGTTACACCACTGAAAACAGCAGTCAGTTTTGATACCATCCATTCAACGAGATGCAGAGCAACGATTACAATATTGTATTGTTATAAGGGATGACTTCTGGTCAAGAAATGTTGTTGGCTAACTTTATGAATTACATAATAGCAGCCCCCCAGACCAGGCATTAATGTCAGCTTGAGTTGATTGCATGCTTCTAGCTAAGAGACAACAGTTAAATGTGGTGTGTTACCTGCGCTGTCAGCCAGCCACAAGAGCTGCGTAGGTGTAGCCACATAAGTGATGATAACTGGCTAAGGTATGGTAAGATGGTAAGCCAATCAGTGTCAGGGCAGTGTTGTTTACACACACACACTGCGCATAGCAGTATCACACAAGTGATGAGAGACAGCCTGCAGTAATGGTAAGTTTGGAGCATTCAGAGGTAAAGTTGCCATTTTCAAGGTTCATTTTGCAGCCTGTTGAATTTCCAGGAGGCCCTTTTCAGCATGTGGCTGTGGATATTGTTGGTCTGTTTGAACGGGGGACCTATGACTGCAGATTTGCCATTACCCTCATTGACTATTTCAGTAAATGTAGAAGTTGCCTTTACTTAATCTACAGATACAGTCTTAACATTCCTGGCTTCAGTTTTTGCACAGGAGGGAAATCCCTGTGCCAACCGATAATGGGCCGCAGTTCACGTCCTCTGCCTTTGCTGAGTTTCAAAGAGAGAGGTATCAAGCACATCAGAACAAGTGTTTACCACCCTCAAACAAAATGCTGAAATGCTGCAGAGCTACAGAGCAACAGCTCATGCGACAATGGGTGAATCCCCTTTCTAGCTTCTGAGGGGACGACCAATGTGGGTAAAATTAAATATCCTGCCAGTCCCAAAAGACAGAGTAAAATATGATCACATCAGAGCAATAGTTGCCCTACGGCAGGAAAAGAGCAAATGCTACACGGACAAGAAACGAGGTGTGAAACCACCCAAGGTCACAGTTGGTGATAAAGTCCGGATACGCAAGCCTTGCCATGTGGGAAAAGGAGAGAGGCAGCACACTTATCCAATGTTTGTGGAACAGACAGGGCCGAGCACCTTCATCCTGAGTGACGGGAAAAGGTGGAATGCAGCATGCCTTTCTCTCTGCCCAGAGAGCGCAGAGGTGGCACTGAGAGATGGTACAGTACAGACCACCAGTTCAGCTGAGACCATAACAAGACAAACAAATCAGTTTCGTTGAATGGGTCTTTGTCCTTCTCTCTCTGTCTCTCTCTCTGTCTCTCTCTCTGTCGCTCTCTCTCTCCCATTTCTTATCTATTTAAGCTGTTATTAACTAATAAATAAAACACAAAAATATACTTTAAAAAAACACTCACTGGTTGAGTGGCTGTATTACAACATTTATTAAAAAAAAGAATGCATCATTGACAGATCTAGGCTGAAGAATAATGTAATAACCTTACAATAATCAATCAAATTACTGCTCTCCATCCTTGTCATATTTAATGTATTTTAAAGCTAATTGTAAAAATGCTCATAGTGTGATCTATGTCTGTTAGGCTATTGTAATAACAATATGCATTAAATCTATTATTCAGCCTCAAGTGTTCTGTTCCCAATTATCACTTTCTTGTACATACAAGTACAAAACAGAAGCTGAACAGCGAACTTGTGGTTTGATTTGAGTGTTGAATATGACATGGACAAGGAAAAAAAAATAAATAATTGTGAGCTGTAACACATGATAACTACAGTACTTCAGTGCATGCATTCGTTGTATTTCTGATCAAAACTGAAGGTACAACAATTGCTTTTGTGTCCCAAAGTGAGCATCAGTCCAAGGTTTAAACCAAACAATCCAAATGCAAAGCATGTGTAAGCCCAAGTAAAAGGCAAACTGCCTGGGGCAAGTTTTTAATACAATCCATGACAATACCTCCCTCCAGAATGATGGCAATGGAGATGGGCTGGAGGTCCACTGAACTTGGACCCTCGTGAGGACTATCTTCACTGACAATTGTCAGCACGCCAATGGTAATGCATTCTAGGGCCTCATCTCTCACTGTATCCTACAAAGACACACACGTTCTTCAGCATGGCAATTTGTGCTCTTCTAAAACATTAATTTTTAGAGTTGAAAGCATTTGACAGAGAATATGATTTTAAATGTGTTCACACTGGATTGCTGTAATATAGCCAACAAAATAAATTTGATATAGTTTAAACTAAAGCTATGGTCCAAAAGGTCCATAATCTCTCAAGATTCTTGCAGGTGATTCTTTTAACCTCAGCAAACACCAGAAAAAGCAGAGAGAGGGGGTGGGTAAGGATGAAGAGATGGCATAACATTAACATTCCAACAATGTACATCTACACAGTGATAGTGTAGTGGAAATTTTCTGAGTGCTGGCTAGCATGACAGAATGTTGACGAAATGAATAACCTTTGTAACAGATAATGTGTTATTTGGAAGCGACGTCTTGATGCCCTGTTCACACCCGTAGTGGAGAAATTCTTAAGTACTGATTGTCATACTTTTGCTCACACAAGACAAAACATATTGGCACCAGCTCACATTGGCACCAGCTCAGCTGTCTCTGTGATGACCTTCTCAAGGTCCCATTGTTGTTGCGAAGGCTAATAGATATGAAACACCGTACGAGAGGAACAAGAACCAATGGATGAAAAGTAACTGTGCGATATGCAAATTGACAACGCCTAGTTTGAAGTATAAAATATCTTGTAAGACCCATATTGGGCGGAGAGAATCCTCGGAGCATTCACGGCCTGTGTTGTTCTGTGCATGATTCTCTCCCCCTTCATATACCTTTGTTTTTTGCAATAAAACTCACAAAGACAAAAACCTTTGTCTTGAGATCTTTTTGATTCGAAGTTGTGAAAAAATCCACAACAAACTTGGTGTCAGAAGTGGGATTCCAGGCTGATCGCCGGATCCACAGCAGGCGGTGACTGATCATCCAGGACTCGGACAAATTGACGATCCTGCCTCAACCCTGACAGCTTGAAGGTCGAGAGGGCCGACTGCGTGGACCACGGCTGTCACCTCGGAATCCAACGAACCAACAAACCGCCAAAATAAACGGTAAAGATTCTGATCTCTTAAAATTCAGTCAAAGGCTGTTGTGTGTTTTGTTGTAAATTCAAAGATGCGCATTTTCTTTTTTTTACAAAGGGTAAAAGAAATACAAAATAATTAAATTCGGTTTGAGAGTCCGGTTTGTTCTGTTCTCACGTTCCAAACTTACTTAAAAAGGAGTCTGGGACTCGCCAGGTCCGGAGAAGAGTTCAGGGAACTCTTTAAGTCCGGGGTATCAACCTGGAGCAACCCAAAAGGAAAAAAGAATAAGTGGGTTAGGGAAAAAAAGGAGTCAGGGACTCGCCAGGTCCGGAGAAGAGTTCGGGGAACTCTTTAAGTCCGGGGTATCAACCTGGAGCAACCCAAAAGGAAAAGAGAATAAGTGGGTTAGAAAAAAAGGAGTCTGGGACTCGCCAGGTCCGGAGAAGAGTTCAGGGAACTCTTTAAGTCCGGGGTATCAACCTGGAGCAACCCAAAAGGAAAAGAGAATAAGTAAGTTAGAAAAAAGGAGTCTGGGACTCGCCAGGTCCGGTGAAGAGCTTGGGTAACTCTGATAATCCGGGGTATCCACCTGGAAAAACCAGTGTAAAGTTTACACAGATTGATTGGGGACGCCTGATAATCTTAAGGAAAAGACACCATGGGGTCTAATGGAAGTGAGAACCAACCAACCGAACTCCGGGGTCCAATTTTCGATATTATGAGAAAGAAATATGGGGAAACAAGTTTAAATTGTTTTCAACATTGGATAAAGGAATGTGGTTTCCCAGACTAAGGCAGTTTTAGTATGAAACAACTGGCACAGTTGCAAACTAGTCTAAAAAAAAAGAAGGAGGAAGATATTAAGTCAAAAAGAAAGATAGAGAGGAAGTCGCTACAATGTATAGAGAAAAATGTGAGATGTCTTAAACAGTGGATGACTGAAGCGGAATGTAGGGATAGAAAGAAGACAGGAAAAATGTTACCGAAGGTAGATAAGGAAAAGGGAAGGATGATAGAGATAACTGGAAAAAATAAAAATAAAAGAGAGACTGTCCGGAGGTGCCATGGGGGAATGACAGGGGAAATCGAGGCGGGCGGGACAATCAGCTCCAACGGACCTCCTTTGCCTCGGACTGACTACCACAGAGAGGGGTTGGTAATGTAACCGCACACACAACAACACCCACACCCGCTTCTTGCAATGAAGAGCTGCTTGGCACTGATACAGCGCTTGGCTTAGTACAGGATAAGATAAGGGATTTAGAGAAGCCCCCAGAGCAGGGAACATATGCATGTCTGGCCTCCTCAGGTTATAAAGAAATGCCCATAATAACGTGCAATATCCAAGGTCAGGACTTAGAATTCTTATTTGATTCCGGGGCAATACACTCTGTGTTAAGAACCTCTGAAATATCCCTGCCCCCTAGCGGTCGCTATACTTTCTCTATGAGTGCTTGTGGTTCCCGTACGAAAGAAAACTATAGCAAGCCAGTTACTTGCTCCTGGGATTTTGAAGGGGACACCTGTAAAACTAAACACTCCTTTTTGATGTCTGACATGTGTCCGGTGAATCTTTTTGGCCGAGACCTGATGTGTGCATTCGGTATTGTTAACTTGCACCCCCTCTGGAATGCAAGTGACTCGTCCCAAATCAGAAACAGACGAATCTCTTTCTTTCACTGGTGTGAAGGTCAGCCCAAACACACCGCTGTATGCTTATCAGTGGTGGATAAATCAGGACTCCTCAAAATATTTAACCGCCACAGCTGCCCCCCTGATCACCGCCTCTGCAGAGTGCATGAAACCAGAGAACTTACATTGTACCTATTTTATAAGCAAAGGAGGCCCAGATTCTGAGTATGAAAAGAAATTCGTTAAAGATTCAAATGATCAACTGACAATCACTGATATCTACACTGATGGCGTATGCAGTGCTGCAGCAGAGGCACTCACACCCGCTCAGAAGAAACTCTATGATGTTTGTAACTCTTATCCACACATTTCACTTTCTAAAGCTCCATCTGAACAGTGGCGTGATTTAGGTTCATTTGTAAGACTGTGTAAAGAAGCGAACGACTGGGTTCCCTCCCCCACACATGCAGGAGCTTTTTTCTCTTTCTCTCTTCAAGCTCAGACATCCTCTCGTAATGAGAGTTCACTGTCAGCGAGCGATTCATTTAGTTGATGATCTGCGCAGACGAGTGTTCACTTCCACATTTCTATCTGCTGCACACACACATGCAGTGAAACCCACAGAGATCTCTCCACTGCTCGCACAAGTCCCAAGTACATTATGGGCAGCGCACAAATATGACGTCGGCCTTATACAAAATTGTGAACCGGTTCAAATCACCCCCAAATCTGTGTACAGGCCTCAACAGCGCCAGTACACTTTGCGGAAAGAAGTAATAGATGGCATTACTCCTGTTTTTGAATCCCTTCTCAAAGCAGGTATTATAATACCATGCGAAAATTCCCTTGTACAAACTCCCATTTTTCCAGTGAAAAAGATCCGCTCAGCAGGCCAGCCCACTGAGTGGCATTTTGTTCAAGACCTACAAGCTGTGAATTCTGCTATTATTGACCTCACACTTCATGCCAGCACGGTGGCTCAGATATCACACCACACTCTTAGGGCTTCCAAATTTTCAGGTTAAGAAATGTTCTGTCCTTAATCCTGCTACTCTCATGCCTCTGCCAGACGATGGCGAACCTCATTCGTGTTTTGCAGCACACCTGCACTCCAAGACCAGACTTAAAGGATAGCCCTCTGACTAACTCTGATCTAATCTTTTATGTTGATGGTTCTGCTTTCAGATATCCTGAGCAAGGAACGGCCCATGCCGGCTTTGCTGTTGTTGATGATGTTTCTGTGGTCTGTTCATCTCCTCTGCCTTCTCATTACTCTGCACAGGCAGCACAACTTGTGGCCCTGACTGAGGCATGCAAACTGGCCAGTGGGAAGTCCATTAATATCTACACTGATTCCCATTACACCTTCGGGTTGTGCATGATTTTAGGCCCTTTGGAAACATCGCAAATTCCTTAAATCTGATGGTTTTTATTGAACTTACCCCAAGCGAAGGTAAGAAATACTGCCTGGTCATGGTGGATATGTTCTCAAAATGGATTGAAGCGTTTACAGCCAAACATGCAACCGCCGCGGTAGTGGCAAAAGCGTTGTTGACAGAAATCATTCCCAGATGGGGAATCCCTGAGAAACTGTCCTCTGACAATCGCTCCCACTTTGTTAATGAAGCCATACAGCAGCTCTCTGCACAGTTGAAATTTGACATCAAAGCACATTGCTCCTACCATCCACAATCGGGGGGTGCTGTAGAGAGGCAAAACGGCATCTTGGAACAAAAATTGGTCAAGTGTTGCCAAGACACCAACCTCAGCTGCCTATTGTGCTTATGTACATGAGAATGCGAGTGCGCACGCGATGTAACCTGTCCCCTTTTGAGATCTTGTTTGCAGGAACTCCGAATGTTGGGGTGGGACCTCCGGGACCCCCAATGGAAACCACCCTCTGTGAAGAAAATCTGATAACTTATTGTATTTCTCTAACAAAATGTCTGTCCAAAATAAGAGAACAGGTGAAAGCAACCCTACCACCATGCATCGTATGTGCTAGTAACCTCTCCATGGTGGTGACCCTCTTTGGTGGTGGCCCTCTACTGTGCGCTCAGCACATGGGTTGAAGATCATTCCTCCTTTCAGCTGTTACTACTATTACATTGTTATGATTGCTTGTTTTGATTATTGTAATTCCACTTTGAAAATTTCATATTTACTTTCATACATTTAGTCTGATACTGATACTGACTTAAATTGTTCACGTACTACTGTTATTGATTCATGTGTTGTACCAAGTGATTACACACCCTTATGACATCATCTGGATGTGACTAGACTTTAGGTTTTCCTCCATGACATTGAGGTTTTTCCCGCAGGTCTGGTTCCATGGTTAGAATAGTTAGCGCAGGGGTCTTTTTGCCTCCTCTTGTCAAGAAAGGGGAGGTTTTTGGCGTCCTGTAAGTAGGTTCATGTGGCTGTGATTTCCATCGTGAGCCCTTCTAACACTTAGGTGTTTCAGGGGTTCTTTATCCCATTGAGGGTTTGCCTCCAGTGGTCCTTGTTGACGGGAAGGTGGGATTCATGGATCACATGTTAGATAGGCTAACATGCTATATAAGAGGGGTATGAATCTTACTGAATGATATTATTTGAATTTCGTGATTCTGTGTTTAATTGTGTTTTATCATTTTGTTTTATATGCATATATTGTGTTGATTACATGTAATCAAAAGGAGGGAATTGTAGTGGAAATTTTCTGAGTGCTGGCTAGCATGACAGAATGTTGACGAAATGAATAACCTTTGTAACAGATAATGTGTTATTTGGAAGCAGCGTCTTGATGCCCTGTTCACACCCGTAGTGGAGAAATTCTTAAGTACTGATTGTCATACTTTTGCTCACACAAGACAAAACATATTGGCACCAGCTCACATTGGCACCAGCTCAGCCGTCTCTGTGATGACCTTCTCAAGGTCCCATTGTTGTTGCGAAGGCTAATAGATATGAAAGACCGTACGAGAGGAACAAGAACCAATGGATGAAAAGTAACTGTGCGATATGCAAATTGACAACGCCTAGTTTGAAGTATAAGATATCTTGTAAGACCCATATTGGGCGGAGAGAGTCCTCGGAGCATTCACGGCCTGTGTTGTTCTGTGCATAATTCTCTCCCCCTTCATGAAGGTTATACCTTTGTTTTTTGCAATAAAACTCACAAAGACAAAACCTTTGTCTTGAGATCTTTTTGATTCGAAGTTGTGAAAAAATCCACAACAATAGTCCTGTCTTTGACAAGCACAGGCTGTTATTGTTGGTAGCTAAAGTTAGCTAAGTTAGCATTGTTCCTAACTTAATAGCCTAGCTTAAGATAAAATGATACATTCAGACTTGTTCTGATGTTCTGTCATGTGAATGTTCTCCTGTTCATGGAAACTCACAAACCGACCAGTCTCTCATTCTGAGTCAGTACAGTAAAGTTTACTGTAAATGTTCATTCATTTATTCCACTAATTCCACTGACATGTTACACACTAGTTTTGATTCTCACGGTAATATGGGAAAATGGGCGTCCTGTTTCAGCTCCATTTTTTCAAGGGAAGGTTGGCAACCCTAATTGTGTATTCCTCTCCATTGCCTTTTGTCTATAGGTTCATTATATATAATTGACTGTAAGAGCAGACAGACCAACCTGTGCACCGCCTGGATTGACTACAAGAAAGCTAACGACTCAATGCCACACACATGGATACTGGAATGTCTGGAACTGTATAAGATCAACAGGAACCTAAGGGCCTTCATCCAGAACTCGATG
Organism: Planiliza haematocheilus; assembly: GCA_005024645.1. Lineage (NCBI taxonomy): Eukaryota > Metazoa > Chordata > Actinopteri > Mugiliformes > Mugilidae > Planiliza > Planiliza haematocheilus. The sequence goes on along the minus strand of SRSE01001198.1, from coordinate 756,702 downwards.
GGAATGTGGAAGACAACCCTAGAGGCCAACTCAAAGCCAATTGCCCAAGTCAACATCAAATGCAGCATATACCAAGGGGATGCACTATCACCACTGCTGTTCTGCATAGGCCTGAACCCCCTGAGTCAGATCATCACAAAGAGTGGTTACGGGTACCAATTCCGAAGTGGAGCAACAATTAGCCACCTGCTCTACATGGATGACATCAAGCTGTATGCCAGGAATGAGCGAGAAATCGACTCACTGATCCACACCACCACACTACAGCAACGACATAGGGATGTCATTCGGATTGGACAAGTGTGGCCGGATGGTCTCTAAGAGAGGCAAGATGATCAGAACTGAAGGGGTTGACCTACCAGAGGGCAACATGATATCACAGACAGCTACAAGTACCTTGGTATTCCACAGGCTAACAGAAATCATGAGGAAGCCACAAGGAAGTCGACCACAACCAAATACCTCCAGAGAGTGAGGCAGGTCCTGAAAAGTCAGCCAAATGGCAGGAACAAGATCCAAGCTATCAACATGTACGCAATACCAGTCATCAGATACCCTGCTGGGATCATAAGCTGGCCAAAGGAGGAGATAGAAGCCACAGACATCAAGACAAGAAAGCTCCTCACCATGCACGGAGGGTTTCACCCCAAATCCAGCACCCTGAGACTATACACTAAGAGGAAAGAGGGAGGCTGAGGACTAGTGAGCATCAAGGCCACTATCCAGGATGAAACATCAAAAATCCAAGAGTACATCAGAAAGATGGCCACAAAGGATAAACTGCTAAGTGAATGTCTCAGGCAACTGAAATCAGATAAGAGTGCAGAGGAAGAGGAGCAGACCACCTGGAGGGACAAGCCCCTACACGGCATGTACCACCGTCAAATTGAAGAAGTGGCTGATATCGAGAAGACCTACCAATGGGTAGAAAAGGCTGGACTGAGAGACAGCACAGAGGCACTGATCATGGCAGCACAAGAACAGGCCCTAAGTACAAGAGCCATAGAGGCCAAGATCTACAAGAGTAGATCAGATCCAAGGTGCAGACTATGCAAAGATGCCCCTGAGACAGTCCAGCACATAATAGCAGGGTGTAAGATGCTAGCTGGGTCAGCGTACATGGAGAGACACAACCAAGTGGCTGGAATAGTGTACAGGAACAAGGTGCCAGGGTGCTGTGGGACTTCAGCTTCCAGACTGACAAACAGGTCCTGGCCAATCAACCGGACATAGTGGTGGTAGACAAGGAGCAGAAGAAGGCGTGGTGATAGATGTGGCAATACCAGCAGATGCCAACATCAGAAAGAAGGAACACAAAAAGGTTGAAAAGTACCAAGGGTTGAAAGAACAGCTGGAGCAAATGTGGAAGGTCAAGGCGAGTGTGGTCCCCGTGGTAGTAGGAGCACTCGGGGCAGTGACGCCCAAACTGGGGGAGTGGCTCCAACAGATCCCAGGAACAACATCAGAAGCCTCAGTCCAGAAGAGCACAGTCCTAGGAACAGCTAAGATACTGCGCAGAACCCTCAAACTCCCAGGCCTCTGGTAGAGGACCCGAGCTTGAGGATGACACAGATACCACCCAAGGAGGGTGAGAGGGACCTTTTTTTTTTTTATTGATAATTGTACATAATTGATTATAATTAACTGAAACTGAACCAAGGCTGCACCTAACAGTTATTTCTATTATCAGTTCATCTGCTGATTATTTTCTCCAATCAGTCAATGCATTCTATGTTCTTATAATTTTTTATATATACTTGTGTCTCAAATGTGATGTTTTGAACTACTTACTTTGGTTACAATGGTTAAACACCAGTTTTATAAAAATAAAAATAAATCAAAGAAACTTTGTCTTTTTTGCCCTAGGTTTAATTTTCCCCTTTGACAAAACCCCTGGCCATAGCCAGACCCCCTCAGTAAAACTGGTTTAGAACTGCCACTGTCTGTAAGGTTCGTTAATACACACGATTGGACGTTACAATTCCTTGTGCCAAGGAATCCCAGGAAAAACAGATTTAGAGACGCGGTCCGACTGAGAAACCCTAACAAACCTACAGTCGGTGTGTTATGAGATATGTCGATTAAACCTACAGTCCAAATGAACTAAGTAAATGGATTGGCTCAGCAGCAAACAGTGGACAATTCAAACCTTGCGTAATATAAGCTAACCGAATGCTGATGGCTTCTATGGCCCACTCAGCAGCTAAACAAACAAAGAAATATCGCTGCCAACCAAGATGAAGACATTAGATACCTGGCCTAGTAACTAAATAACTAAAATTAAGTGTAATTATAGTACGGTAAAATATTGTACTGAATTACTATGATACCAGTGCCAGTTTCCGCTACATAGCAGGCGGCTCTACTATCCTCCCGGCTTCTCAATGCATGCTACTCCCTTACATGGCAACTACTGCAACCGAACTACAAAGCTGCTGAATGATTGGCTGTTTGCCTGTTACTGGTGACGTCTGGGGATATGATAGGTTGTTTCCGCATGCTGGGTCTGCCCACTTACAGTCACACGAGACAACACACTCACCATGGCAGAAGCACTTGGCCCCAGTGGTGAGTCTGCCGCGGTGTCGCCGTCAGTGGCACCACTAATTTTGCTCAACATTACAAGTAATTAAGTATTTATAACTAGTACAAATACATTGCAGTTTATAAAAATAATAAAAAAGGCTGCAGTATTGCGATAACACCCGGAACCGTGATACTTTGTCTGATATACTATCATGGTTACTCATTTTGGTATCGTGACAACTCTAGTAATGATAATATCAACTGTCTATAGTTAAAGCAGCCAACACTGTAACACGATTTTCACTTTTGCTACACAGCTACAGCTTCTGCTGTAGGAGATTTAGGGGAGGTATCACTGGTGATCATGACTTGAACTAGTCATTGAAAGAAATAATAATCATGTGGGGTAAAATATAATGTACCTTTAATATCGCTATTCAATAAATGCTGTATAGGCTATAAACTGATAATTCACCAGCAGGTTTTAGAATATCTTGTTTGGTATAATTGCTTTGAATACAACAACGTATGGCTGTGTAAACCAGTATCGATAAATCTTTTATTATCAATAGCTATCAGGGTTGTAATCAAGTGACACAAATAAATGGAATGCCCAAATGTAACTTAACTAATTTGCTTAGATGACATTTTAGATGTGTTTTAAGAACTCTAGCCAAAGTTATGCAATGCTTGAAAAAAAACTACAGTAAAATGTTACCCAAATTTTAAGCTTGTGTAGTATAATTTTAATAACACATATAACATTATTTTAAGAGAAACATGGTTTCTAGTCAGCTCCAGTAACATGAGCTGTGAATACTAGCCTCAAATCAGGAGCACTGTACTAACAGGCAGCTAGCAGTGTTAGTCTTGCTTGGTAGTCTTAGCTTGAATGACAGCAATTGTTAGATTGTAGTGGAGTTTGTTGACAGAAATGTATATGGATTGATCATCAAAAAGTTGGTTGGTCTGGTGATGCTAGTGTTGTAGCCTCCAAGCTGCACTGGCTTTTTATATAATTTATTTAAAGCACAGTAAAGTACGAATCACAAACTCATGTGATAACCTTACAATTTCTGCAGGGCTGCCTGCAGTCCCAGTGAATGACCGGACACAGCAGGACTAGCAGGCACCTGGTCAGACGGCCCGGGTGCTCCACAATGCTGTCTGGGGGGTAATTACTACAAGGTATTCTTTAAAAAGACCAGATGGGGATGAGGTTCCACCCCACCCCATCATTAACAACAGGGGCCCATTCAATGACATACTTAATCCACCCACTGGTTAGCGCTTTCAGAATCTGCTGTTGTTGAGCTAGTTCCTTTATGCTAATTCAACCTCACCCCACACCTCCCTCACAAATAGAGAAGCAGAGAGATATAGGGAAAGTGAAAAAGACGTAAGCGCATCAAGGGACTCAAAAAGCATTATTCATTTTCAAATTGTTTCCGCCACAGCAAGTACAGTAACATGTTTTCCTCCCCTCGTCTCTTTTCTTTCTGTCCACTGTCCTGAAGTGCTGCTTGGCTCTTTGAGAAAGGCTCACTGAGGATAAGCTGAGTGACAGCAAGAGGAAAATAAAGGGGGAGGGGTGAGAGACCTAGGCAGAAACAGAGAGAAAGGCCTTTATAGACAAGGTCAAGTCAGGGTTCAGGGTTCACAGCGGCACCAGCTGAAGTTGGGGGGGGGGGGGGGGGGGGGGGCACCTGTAATTTTGTGGGCATGTATCTGTTTTGTTTCCAGCTGGAAAGACTCCCCCCCCCCCCAACACACACACACACACACACACACACACACACACACACACACACACACACACACACACACACACACACACACACACACACACAATCTAGTTAACCAGTCCCCCCCAACACACACATGCACGTAAACCCATGCATGTAAACCCCCCCCCCCCCCCCACACACACACATCCCCTCCCCCCACTCCCTTACATGCCACATGCACTCTTCTGCATCCCGACAGTTTCTTATTAAGTTTCCATTTTGTTACTTCTTAAATTAAGTGAAAGCGCACAGATTGGTACAACACCTGAAAAGCATCTTATACAGCAAAATTCAGCTTTACAGCAAGTCTACTTGTACTCTGATGATGAATATTTTATTGTTTTCCAAAGTGCTGTTCTAAAATCTGTCCATAAATGAATATCCATAGTTAGTGTTGCTCCTAACTAGCATGTAGGCTATTGTCAAGTCATTGAGGGCTTTCAAAAAGACTTTTATATGAAAATCAGGGACCTGGGATGAAAGGAGAAACAAACAATATCCTGCAAATTCTCTCCATTGTCTAAGAGACATTAATCCATTAGGGTAATTTATGCAAATGCAGCTGTTTCACTTTGTTAAATGTTCATTTATGTAGCAATATCGTTATGAAACATGGACAAGAGTTGGTGATTTATATCGATTGAAGATTAAACAGCAGTTTTGCATTTGGATGGGGAACTTTGTGTAAAGCAGGAAACATTTTGGCAAAAACTAGCAAGGGCTACCCTCAAATTATCTGTTGACACAGCTGCTACCACTGTACAGACAAAACAACATAAAAATGTGTGTTGCTTACTCAAAATTCAAGAATGAAGTTGGGTTTATTGTGACTACCACAATTAAGTAATTAAAACATAGAGGTGTGAGATGCTTTTTCTAGTTTCACTACATGCAGATATTACTATTACAACTACTACCACACAACTTTCACTAGTTTTACTGTAATATATTATGACACAATATATATACAAGTGGAATCCACTACTCACATACATTAGAGATAACTATAAAAGACTGTATAGAGAATGAACATTTTTTTTATAGATGCAAAATGGATTTATAGTGATGCGCAAATATGGAGCAGATGCCTGTACTACAGCTCATGTGCAAAGATTATATAGTGCTGGCCTCTGCAGTATTTGGGTGTTTGTGTTTTGTGCTTGTTTAGTCTTTGGAGCAGCGTTCTGACACTCCGTAACCTTTTACTGATGGGTAATGTAAATGTAGATGTACTTTATTTATATAGCACCTTACATCGACCGATAGATGAACCAAGGTGCTTTACAAAAGATTAAACAATGATTTAAAACAACACACTGGAAAACAAGTACAGTAGTAAAACAAAGCTAAAAAAGAAACTAAATACAGTAAATGAGAGGATAAAAAAGCAAAATAACAATAGAATAAAAATAAATAAAAAATAAATATAAAAGTGTCACCACACAACTGGGTACTAAAAACCATTTTAAAAAGATGTGTTTTAAGTCTTAATTTAAAAAGGCCCAGGTTAGTAATGATACAGATCTCACTGGGGAGCTTATTCCAGAGTTTAGGTCCAGAAACTGAAAAGGCGCGGTCTCCCCAGTGTTTAAGTTTTGACCTGGGCACATCCAACATGAGTTGACTGGAAACTCATTTGATTGGTAATGAGAGTGCCCATGATCCTCTCTGCTGTGCGCACCACTCTTTGCTGTGTCCAAAAGTCCACAAGAAGTACAGACAAATATACATACTGGTCAATATGAGCATGACTTAGACACAACTTAACTGTCTGCACTTTCAGTGTACGCATGTGGGTTACAAAATGTAACAATAATGTAAACATGACAGAAAGAAACAATGTCAAACCATGAACAAAATGGACCCTTCACAGGACAAGCAGTTAGAGAAGATGAATGAATGTGTCTACTCAAATATATGTAAAAATGCAGTCAAAATGAAATAACAAGGCGTAGCAGCGTAGAGCAGGAGCTGAGATTGGACAGCAGTTGGAAAGGCGTGGCACACTGTAAAATATTAATGATTTTGATTATTACTGCTGTGGCAACACAGTGCTTGAAGTCAGACAGTCTTTGAGCTACAGCAAATCACAATCAATATAAACAGGAAATATTTTAGATATATGTACAATGCAATGCAAAAAATAAATGCAAGATAATACCAACATGAACAACATAAATGGTACAACATGCATTGAAGTATATAGTCCCAGATTAGCGTATTCAGTATGAATATCACTATAGCCGAGGGTGTTAATTTGGAGGAGGTCTCTACATTTTATTGTGTGTCACAAGTAGTTTTATACTCAGTAAACCTTTGTTGGGACCCTGCTGGAGTCTCCAGATGCCTACTGAAAGGAGAAACACAATGTAGACAAGCCTCCTGACAGAAGAGGGTCCCTCTGAATTATCACCCCACTCCTCCTGGCTAATTAAAATTTTGCTTGTAACTTATGTCAGCCATTTGAAGGCTGACAATTCCCTAACCTCCCCCTCATTTTAATTTGTGGCACGTGTGCATAAATTGCTACGAGGGGGAGTGGCAGTGATACCCGGCACAAATTGAATCGTGTTTTTAGCCACTCTAAATGCTCTGCCTCCCCCTAGGTGGGAAGGCTGGGTTTAGAGGTCCTTCACTCCACTGAGGACGCCTTGATTGATAAATGCCAGGGAGGATTTGTCAAAGAAACTAGACTGCCCCCAGTAGGATGTCAATATGGTTCATTTAGACTCCCACCAGGCTTAGACTGCCTTTAGAGAGCAGATGCTACAGAGACCAGTAGTGAACTGTGGTCCTTTTTATACTTACTAGAGTGCTACATGAAAAGGAAATGGCTAACCCTTGTATAGAGGGATAAACCAGAAGGAAACCTTTGTGTTCTGGTGTGTCTGCGTGTGTGTACGCGTATGGGTGCGTGTGTGTTCAGGGGAAGTAAATGGCAAGAAAAACAACTAAGTGTAAGAGAATCATGCGTGACATTAGGATTTGTGTGTGTGTGTGTGTGTGTGTGTGTGTGTGTGTGTGTGCGTGTGTGTGTGCGTGTGTGTGTGTGTGTGTGTGTGTGTGGCTAAAGTGCCCATGAGGAGGAGTGAGGGTGATCTAGGGTTCAGCATGTGATTGGCTCGGCTCAGCTGGAGGAGCTTTTAGTCCATTTCCCAGCAGCCTCTAGGACAGATGCACTGCCCTGAGCAATAATCTGTGTCTTGCTTCAAATGACAAATGGCACAGTGTAGCATATTGCATTATATATTAAGTACCAGCAGTAAGTAAGTTATAGGATGCTGCTGCCGCCTGGAGCACTTGTGGCTCGCTAAGCAGACTGTTTTACAACAGTCAATTAGATCCAGATTATAACCCGCTACTAAATCCTGTCCAATTTAGATCAGTCGTTGGTCTTTGGATCTTGGTTAAAATTAACATATTTTCCAATAGGAAAAGCTTGCAATCCAACAATAAAACCCTCTATGCAAACGTATATGAATCCCTCGGAATTTTAGACATTTCTGCAAAGAAATGACTCAAAACATCAGCGGATTATCCTGATAGACAAAGATCAAATGAATGAAACGGAAATATTATGCTTCTGTATTTGTTTATTCAAAAAAAATTAGCAAATATTACAAGATTAAAAGTTTATTTCAAGGCCAAATTAGAATCCATCTGTTTAGAAGTATTTCCACTCAGTGTACTGAGAAATTCAGTGCTGCATTTTGTTCAAAAGAAATCAGGCATTTGTCTCAGTCTGATCTTTACAGGTGTGCATAATGGCATGGACAAAGGTAGTTTCTGAGGACCTATGAAAAAGAGCTGTCCAGCTCATCAGGCTGGAAATGTTGTGTACTGAACCTTCTCTAAAGAGTTTGATATCAAACAATTCATGATCAGACAGTGACAGTGTGAACGAATGAAGATGACTGTTAACCTCCTGCTTGTCCAACAAAGTTAAACCACTAATAACTTTTACACAGTACTCAAGCAGTCATCTCGCTAGAGTGTTTCTCCAGAGAGTTAGGACAAACCTTTTTTAACTCTTGTATTATGTTGGAAAAAATAATGACATTGATTATGTTGTGGGTCATTTTGACCCGTATTGTGTAAATCCACTCAAAACAGTCAAAAAAGAAAAAGAAAAAAAAAGGTTGAACCAATAACAGCTTTATTTTAGATTATATGAACATTTAGAAAAGAGACATCAATACATTTTTAATTAATTTTTTACACTATTTGTGAACTATTTAGTTTTTCCCTCCTCACAAACACATTTTTTTTCATATATTTTTTCTTTCATTCTCTCAATGTTTTTAAACGTTTTTAGTACTCTCCACATGATGGACAGAATGTTACTGTGTGCTTCCGGCAGATGTAATTCTTGCATTTCACACAAGAGAACATCTACCAGAACATATGTCAGGTCCTGTTTGTGGATTTCAGCTCTGCTATCGTTCTGTCTCTGCTACAGGACATACTTTCCCAGTTGACTGTGCCTGACTCCATCTACAGGTAGATCACAGACTTCCTGTCTGAGAGGAGGCAGCATGTGAGGCTGGGAAAACACATCTCAGATTCCTGTACCATCAGCACGGGTTCACCTCAAGGCTGTGTCCTTTCACCTCTGCTCTTCTCCCTGTACACAAACAGCTACACCTACAGTCATGAGTCTGTCAAGCTCCTGACATTTGCGGATGACACTACCCTCATTGGGTTCATGTCAGATGGAGATGAGCGCACCAGACCACCTGTTGACTTGGTGCAGCTGCCACAACTTGAAGTTGAACACTTCCAAGACAGTGGAGATGATCATGGACTACAGAAAGGTACTGTCCTCTCAGGATGGACAGACCTAGCATATTTTCTTAACACCTGTATGCACTGGATCCATTTGCAGGTTGACCAATGACAGCAACAGCTGCTGGGGTTTGAGCTAGCCCTGCTCGCTTCTAGATCTTGGGAGTGACGAGTGCTTTGCCGAGTTGTTCCAGCAAAGCCGACAACAGTTCAATTTGTCGGCATTCCATTGCTGGTTGATTTCAGTCCACAGGTATTGTAAGCAGACGTGCACAATGTTGTAGAAAATCACCAAGGGCCAACGGGCAGTCTTGCGCTGGCAGCTGTATGTTGCTGTGTGCATTGTGCTCATTACAAGAAAACTCTTGTTTCTCTTTGGGCAGTGTGAAACAACTGTTGCTTTATCGGTGAAAACAAATATTGAGGAATGCAGAGGTCTTTCCTGCATCTGCATCAGGATGTTCCCAACATAGCTTTCTTTTCTGAAGTTCATCTGCAAGGTGGTAAGATGTAAAGAAGTTGTCACATGCGATGTTATGACCTTGCAGCCCTTCACTCATCTCCAGAACCACACACATACCCTGATTCTTCACAGATGCACCTCGCTTCCCAGTGTCAACTTGCATATTCCATGCATAGCTAGATTTTGCATCACAGGCTGTCCATATTTTAATGCCATACTTGGCAGGATTGTTGAGCATGCACTGCCAGAAAGGACAGCATCCCCTGAATGGAACAAGGCAGTCATCTACAGTAATATGGAGACTGATGATTGTACAACAAAGGTAGAATTTCAACTTATTTATCCCATGCATCTCTAATTACAGCTAGTTTGTCTCTTTCATGTTGACCAACTCTGGTGTTGCGTTTGTCAAATCGGATCACACAAGATATCATGTGAAATGTCTCCAGAGACATTGTTGCTTGAAAGATTGGTCTTTTTATCCAATAGGAGGCTCATATCTATTTTGTCTCTGCAGAGGCCAGGCAGAATTACAGGAATTTACACTGTATCACACATGTCATGTGAAATGTCAATGTTTTAACTTTAGACTTAAATAAACTTTATTCATGCACAAGGGAAATTGCCCGGCCACAGTACCAGTAACACGGATAAAAGAAAGATTAAATAAAATAAAAATAGGTAAATAAATACTACACTGAAAAAGGTGATTTTGGAGAGAGGTAAATATATGTAAATCGTATAAAATTTACTTGATAATTGTAGTCAGCTAAGGAATTATAAAATAATGGGTAAATTATACACACACTACCTATTTATTAACAGTAAAAACTGTGTATTGAAAAAAATAGGGTAAAATATACCCAGAAGCTGAGTCCTGTGCTCCAAATCGCGCATGCGTCAGACGGTGTATTTGAGCGGGACACAGGAACTCTTCAAGGCTATCTTCCTCTCGCTGCCGACAGCCATTGAACTTCGGAAAGAAAGGTAAGCTAAGCCTATAAGCCTATTGGTGTGTATAATAGCGCGAATGTAAATTATATTTTATGAAATTATGAGATATTCCACTTCACTTGTATTCGGCGTGCGTCTGTGTTACGTGCCATTACTTGAACCGAAAGTTTGAACCTGTCGCTGGCGGCAGCATGGTTGTTTTACCGTCTGGACCTCTTTTATATACAGTCTAAGAGTCTATATGGCCTGACCACATCATTGGAGAAACACCACTGAGTCACTAACTCACTAAGTAGGTTACCCCACTATTCCTCCTCCACACAAACAGGCTCCGCGACGTGCTACATTACTACCATTGGCTCCGTTAGCACAGCTAGTCGAGTCCTACGAATTACCTCCTTGCTTGTGTACTGCTCACATGTGAAATAATTGTGGACAAGGTTGAACTCCTACAGTTCGACATCAATCTGTGAAATGTTTAAAAAATGTTTGTTTTTAAGGAATTCATTCATAGTGTATGTAAACAGTCTTTTGACTAAATTGTATCTCCCTACAGTCACAGAGCATTGAGGGAAAAAAAAGGATATGGTTGTGTGCTGCCTCACTGAATACCTAGGTGAAAGACAAGAGGATCTTTTCCATGACTGCCAGGTAGGCTATGTCATTGATAACAGGTGACTGATTAACTGAAAAAGATCTTCATGTCTTCCTCTGCTCTGAACTCCTCATTTTCTCTGCTCTCCTCTTCTATTTCCTCTCATTTTCTCTCTCTCCCCTCCTCTTCTCTGCTCTACTCAGCTCTCCCCTGGTATCCCCTCTTCTCCCTTTCTCCTTTTGTCTTCTGTCCACTCCCCTTTGCTCTTCTTTACTCAGCAAGATAAAATGAAATGTATTGGAACAGTATCTTAAATAATATACGTAAATTAAAAATGTCTATGCTTTTTGTTTATTTCTTTTTAACATGGGTTAACAGGGATGTGAGGACCACATGGATAAAACAGGGGCTGAGGAGGATCCATCAGATGTGTGTATTGTGATTGAGGAAAACACAGTGATGGAAGGATGTGGAAGCCAAACGAAAGCCTGCATTCTCAGACCATGTACGCATTTTTCGTACTTGGCACGCATTTTGACCCTTAAGTACGCTTGTACGGTTCACTGCTCTCTTGGTACGCATTTTGTTGCACCTCGCATTTCGCCGGTTTCAGTTTCTAAACTTTCTATGCAATCTATGATGTTGATTCTGCCACTGAGCCACAGCGTGTAAGTGGAGTGAAAAGCTTTCGGCCAATCAGAGCGCTGCATTTTAACCCTCCGCCCACCTGCCTCTCTTAGCCAAATGCTTTGCGCGTTCAGTTCAATTCAGTGCCTAAAGCAAGCCAGGCTGGCCGGATAACTTGCACACTTGCGTGCTATGGCTGAACCGCCTCAGAAAAAGCTTTGGAAACCACAGCGGTTTCTCGAAAGCTATCGGGAGAGATGGCCACAGTTCAAGACTAGCTAATTACGTGTTCTGCACCGTGTAAGACCGACATTGACATCAGTCACCAAGGGGCAACAGGTAACGAACATGGTACCACACACAAACACTTCCCAACTCCCCTGAAACATAATGATATTAAAAATAAAAGGATGATAAGAAAAAAACGTTCATAGTGTCGAATGGCTAGGCGCTAGGTCATCATGTCCATGTTCGCTAATATTCTAATGGTTACGGTGCTCTGTCAAACTGGACTACAACGGCATTAAAATGGTGCAGTCCTGTGTCCCGTGTTGCAATAACAGAAACGAGGTAAACAAAACAATCTCTTATTACCAATTTTCCCTCGACGAAAAAGAGAAGAAGAGATGGCTGATACGGTAAGTTGGATCTCAAATGATGAACATTAATAACAAAAATAATAATAATAACCGGCTAGCGATTACTAGCAAGTTAACGTTACTAGCTAGGTACTACTAGCTCCTGCTAGCTGTTTGGTTTGTCAGCACTTCAACGTGTTTTCAAGGTTATCATTATCGTTCTTGAACTGCTCCCAGTAATGTTGCACAGCCAGTGTCTGTGCTGCATAGGAAATCATTAGACTGGAAGTGAAACTGACTTTGACTCTAGTAGACCATGCTAAACAACACATACAACAATACATACAGCTAAAAAACACAAACAACACTGTATAAAAGGTGACTGGTTCCTGTGCTGTAGCGGCTGTAGCCATAGTTGTTTACGTGACCTAAAAATGAATGGACACGGACGTGATTTCTAACGATTTGTGACGTCACACTAGCCATTCCCATAGGCTAGCTAGCTATTACACCTGGTAGAATGGCTAGAAATCTAGAAGGTTAGACAGGCCAGTTGCTGATTAACGTTAGATAAAGGTAACAGGCTATTTTAGCCTAATTTAATTTCTGAACTTTTAAAATTACCTTGTCGTCATAACGGAGTCCAGCTTTGATGAGCTCTGATGCATAGCCTACAATAGGGCTAGGCAAATATGATGGAAACTGACATAATGCCATATCAACTTTTATAAAGCCTATTTGAAAAAATCTGACCCAGCTTATTTATTAGCCTATAATCTTGTGCAGGTTTAAATAGTGTACTTTTGCAGTAGTTACTTTAGGCCTATTTAATGTTACATGAGTAAATCATTACTTAGACTTGCTACTTAATTTCCCTTCAGTAATCAGAAGAAGGGTAACCTGGTCTGATCTCATCTTTAACACAGAAGTACTTAGTAAGGCCTATTTATTAGCTCAAAAATATATGTATATATATATATTCATCCACTCCATAATTTATTGTAATCTAGGAGGTAGTGATGAGCCAAACAATGTATTTCAATATAAATTACATGTATCTAGTTTTCCTTTGATTAATTATGTGTGTGAGTGTATGATCATAATATTTGTAACAACATCCAGGAATATGACCTAGTCATAGAAGCTTATCATAATCTTCCCCCTCTCCACCTACATTTTCAGATTGCAGATGTCTTGTGGAAGGAACAAAGCACAAAAAAATGGAAAGTGCCATGGCCTCAGTCCCTAAGATCACCACAAAGTTTTTTGGAGATCAAGATCTACGGACCATCGAAGCAGAAACACTTTTCTCAAACTTTATAACTGAGCACAATGTGCCACTGTCTATAGCTGACCATGCTGGACCATTATTTAAGAAGATGTTTTCAGATAGTCAAATTGCCCAGCAGTACGGCTGTGCCCGAACCAAGACAGCAGCTATATTGAACACACTTTCCTCAAATAATGAACAGGTCATCAGTGACCTTATGTGCCGTTCCCCATTCAGCATTGCAACCGATGGTAGCACAGACATGGATGATGTCAAGCTTTATCCTTTAGTTGTCCGTGTCTATGATCCTAGTGTTGGAAACATAGTTGTAGTACTCCTGAAAATCGTTGAGTGTAGAGAGTCTACTGGCCAAGCGATATACAATCTCATTGACCAGGAACTAAACAAAATGAAAATACCATAAGGAAATTGTGTAAGCTTTTCTGCTGACAACGCCTCTGCCATGCAGGAGTTAAGAAAAGGTGTTGCAGCATTCATTAAGTCACAGAATCCTCACATTTACATGGTCGGCTGTGCATGCCACCTGATGCATATAGCTGCAGAAAAGGCTGCAAGAAGTCTATGTGTTGACATTGAAGACATGCTCATTGTGATCTACTACTACCTTGACAAGAGTAGCAAGAGGAAAGCTTTGCTGCGTGACCTCCAAATGCTGTGGAACACTGATGTGAGGAAGATTTTGAAATTATCCTCAACCTTCATAGACAGGTTCCCCTGCTTGTTGGGAAATGGTGTGACAGTGGATGAATTGGAAGACGAGTTTCGGCTCTTTCAGTCCACCACCTTGAATGATGGTATTCTTACCAAACGGGCTGATGAAGCTTGGAGAAAAGTAGGTGTGATGGAATCAGGAGGGAAGAAACTTTTTGCAAACCTCTCCACAGTTATGCTTGGAGAGTGTGTGATTTTTCACAGCAATGCAGACTGTGAAAGGATTTTCAGCTTGGTCACTAAAAACAAAACACAATGTTGTGCTAGCCTGAGCACAGAGGTGCTTAGGGGCCATCCACACGAAAACTCATTTTGGTGTAAACGCAGATGTTTTGCATCATTTTGGCCTATCGTCCAGACGAATCCTGTAAACGCATAGCCCTAAAATGCTTACCTTAAATCTTACCTTCTCTGAATAAGTAATGGTAATTAAATTAGATGAATGAACTTTACAGAGTGAATTTTACCCAATTTTAATGAGTAATTAGTTGTTAAATATATACAGACATGTAGACATGTTAGATAAATATAACCCAATTTATTTTGGTATTCATAGCTTTTTATTTCAGTTATTTTATACTCAAAATATGGAATTAAATCTACCCAAAAAAAGTAGATGCCAATTGTTGTTGTTACCTCAGATTTATTGGGTAAATTCTATAGGTCTATAGGATGATAGTAAGGTGTGATAGAGTCCATTACCGTGACTAACATGGAGTTAGCTGTTACAGAAAGGTGTTTTTTCAGGAGTCTTGTAACACTCTACAAAGTCTCCGATCAGTGTCCTGTACTCCTTCTCATGTCCATCACTAATACACCAGGTGGCTGGACCCAGAGCTGTACTGTAAAGGGTGTCTAAACAGTGAACAGAAATGGAGACAGGACAGTCCCCTGTAGTGCCCCCACATTACTGACAACAGTACAAAATGGGGCCTGTCAGATAAATAATCAGCAATCCAGGAGCCAGTGGAGGAGCTGACACCCATCCTGAGCAGCTTCATCAGAAAGGGCTGAATGGTGTTAAAAGCAACTTTCCACCATCCAGGTGAGCATGAGCACAGTGCAGCAGGTAGATGGCAGCATCATTCACACCAACATGAGGCTGATACGCAAACTGAAGAGGGCCCAAGACAGAGGTCACCAGGAGTCTCAGCTGAGCCAGCACAAGTCTCTGCAGGACCTTCATGACATATGACGTCAGTGCAACCAGTCGAAGTGCAGAATGCCAGACAGCTGTGAAGTGCAAGTCCTCAGGACAGGGCCTGGTGTCTTGCCTTGCTTGACTCCGTCCAGCTGTCTCCTCACCTGGCCAGGCATCACAGTCATAAGGCTGGTCTTCTTGATAGGGGTGGGAGTTGGGGGGAAAGCAAATGTGACAGGCAGGAAGGGGTCGATGGTGAGTTGTTGATTGGCCATCTGGGGAGGTGTAAAGACTGGAGTGGTCAGGGGTGAAGGGCCTGCAGAGGGTCCAGAACTGAATCTATTGAAGAAGACATTCAGCTTGTTGGCTCTGTCTGGGCTGCCGTCCTGTTGCTTGGCTTTGATATTGAAGCCAGTGATCAACATCATGCCCCTCCACACACCCTGGGTGTACCCGTGTAGGTGTCCTTACATTCCTTCAGCTGGACCTTGAGTTGCCACTGTATCCTCTTTAACTCGTCCTTATCTCCAGATCTGGAGGCCTGCTTCTTCTTGTTCAGCAGATCCTTCAGTTGGCTGGTAATCCAGGGCTTGTTGTTTGGATAACAATGGACAGTCCTGGTAGGGATTACTGTATCCTCACAGAAGTTTATGTAGTCCGTGATGCAGTCCATAATGCTGTCTATGTCATTCCCGTGGGGCTGGCAGAACACATCCCGGTTGGTGGTTTCAAAGCAGTCCTGCAGAGCGTCACTAGCCTGTTCATTCCTGTCCAAGTGGAGATGTATGCATCCTTTGAATTAGCATATAGTAGGTCAGGAGTTCTAATTTTGTGGGTCGCACAGTGAACAAACTAGTGGAAAATGGGTAAAACAGGTCCAAGGTGATATGATTAAAATCCCCAGAAATGACAACAAGGGCTTCCGTGTGTTTGGACTGCTGCCTGGCAACAGTGGCGTGGATGGTGTCACTTGCTGCTGCTTTGTCCACGGCCACTCTGCTGAGTACTACAGCTCAACACAAAAAGTCCAGAAAAAAAAGAAAGAAAAAAAGTAGCTTAAAAAGACAAAAACAGCCAAAAAACATGGTGATTGAATTTTGGCATATGATTCAAGGTTAAGTAAGAAAAGAACGATGGAACGATAGAAGGAACACACAAAAATCTTGGAGCTACTGGTGACCTGCTGCCACTCTTTTGGGCGCCCAGGTGTGAAATAAGCCATGTAACTTGCTATGATCTCGGGTTTTGGACAGGTGTGATACTGCTGTGTGGCCACAGCATACACCCAAGGGACGCCTGTATTTGGTTTCTGGGCCAGAGAAGAAGGCAGTGAGGAGTACATAGAGATCTCACTTAAGGCAGGGCTTATCCACCCCTCATCATCTCCAGGAGCTTCCGGATTCTTTTTTGTGGAGAAGAAAGACGGGTCCCTAAGACCTTCCATAGATTACAGTGATCTAAATGACATCACTATTAAGAAACGTTATCCTCTCCTTCTCATGACATCAGTTTTTGATGGGCTTCAGTAGGGCAAGGTTTCCACAAAGTTAGACCTCCACAAAGCATACGATTTGATCAGAATTCAGTAAGGTGATGAATGGAAGACGGGGTTTAATACTCCCAGTGGACATTACTGTATGAGTACTTAGTCATGCCATCTGGGCTCACCAACACACCAGCAGTTTTTCAAACTATAACTAATGATGTACTAAAAGACAAGTTAGTATATGTTTGCCTTGATGGCATTCTTATCTACTCTCCTGACCTTGATTCACATATTGATCACGTAACCCAAGCACTGAGGAGACTGTTAGATAACAGACTTTATTCAATTCAATTCAATTTTATTTATAGCGTCTATAACAATGCAAATAGTCTCAAGATGCTTCACAAAACCCGGCCTGAAATGCCCAGAGCAAGCCTGAAGGTGACGTGGCAAGGAAAAACTCCCTTTTAACAGGAAGAAACCTTTAGCAGAACCCAGCTCAAATGGAGGGACCCATCTGCCTAAGGTCAGCTGGGTACAGACAGAAAAGAGAGAGAAGAGGGACACAGCATTTAACTTGCTATACAGTAATGGCACAGAATTGCATGACTAGTAGAAAGGTAGTTAGAGGACAAGAGCTCTGTGCCAGAGATAAGAAAGTGGAGGATGTGAGAGAGGAGAGAGAAGAGGACATGTGTTCAGTGCATCGTCCCCCAGCAGCCTAGGCCTATTGCAGTATAACTAAGGGATGCTTACAGTAACTGCATGCAAGAATAGCCCTTCAAAATAAAAGTGTCATTCATGCATACTGTCAGTCAGTAAATGGTAAATAAATTTAAATCTAATGAAAAAAGTCATTATTTGCAATATTTAATATTGAATTACAATAAAAAGATAACTTTAACTATAAAATATTTATATAACTATAAATATGGGCCTCTGTCAAATTAGCCAATAATATATAAGTAAAATCTAACATTTAAAGAAAACTGCCTGTGGAATTTTAGAATAAAGGCCCATTAAATGTACCTATATTTAATATTAAACAGTCATCAAGGGCTCTTTTCCTGTTTTTCAATGATAATAATAATAATAATAATAATAATAATAATAAGAAGAAGAAGAAGAAGAAGAAGAAGAAGAAGAAGAAACTGTGATAATACAGTTTTATTTACAGTGAATCTAAACAACAGCTTTAAAATTATTTTCAAAACACAATTTTGATAATAATAATAATAACAAGCAAAAATAGAATGTAAGATCATTTTTGGAAGTTCTTACAAATCAGAGACAGCATAACTAAGGGTTAATTAATTCAAGACAATAACCCAGTAATGGAATTTCTGGAGTTACCTGGTATAGCACTTGGTATAGTCCTAATGTGAGCCAGTTTCATCGTGATGGTTTTTGCAACTGTCCAAAAAAGGTTAAAAAAGGCAACTGTACTTGTAGGGTTTTAGAGAAGACGTTTCACCACTCATCCGAGTAGCTTCTTCAGCTTCGGACAAAGTGTGTCCAAGAATGCCCAAGGCCTGCTCTGCTGAATTGGAGGCGCCGCTTCAGCATGTCTTCAACCTGAGCCTGCAGCTGGGGAGGGCCCCTGTGCTCTGGAAGACTTCATGTTCCCAAAATAAAACACCCAAGGGAGCCGGGTGACTTCAGACCAGTTGCATTAACATCCCACATCATGAAGACTTTTGAACGGATCCTGCTCCATCTCCCCAGACCCCAGGTCGACCACACATAGGATCCACTGCAAATACTCGCTTCACAATGTGTAGTAAGTGGTAGAACTTAAACGCAGATACTTTAATGAAACTTCCTTTGTATAGAAGGCACTGCAACAATAAGATAGGGTCATGCTAACAGTCCAAACAAAGTCCAAGCAAAAAAGTTCAAGAGATCTACAAAGAAAATACAAAGCCCAAAAATTCAACTAAAGCCAAAAAAAAAAAAATTGATGCCAAAAAACACATGGAACGGTAAGGACAGCATGTGCATCCAGAATGTCTGACCAAATAAATTAAAAGGAAGCAAAGCCAAAAAACGGATTATATATACTTTTGGGCAATGAGGGACAGATGAAACTAATAAAGATGAGCAGCATAGGTGTAGGTGAGCATGCACATGAAGAAACTAAATGCATCGGGGGGGGGGGGCACGCACACACACACACACACACACACACACACACACACACACACACACACACACACACACACACACACACAAAACAGGATTATAGAAAAGGTTCAAAAACACATTGTCATGATAGTGATGTCGCAAATCATTTACTAGTACTGGCATTTTATCTGATTCTGTAATAAATGTATCTATTGTTTTTTAACCATTAATTTGGTTTTAATTATAATAGTTTCGACGTCTGCAATGCTGAAACTTGAGTGTGGAAAATGGACGAACAGATGGATAAAAGCATAGTCCAGATGAAATAAATATTGTGACTAATTTGACAATCTCTTATGTAGACAACATAAGTAGTCAACATAATGTTTTGTCACAGTTTTTTCTTCTTTACTGGTTGTCAGATAAAAGAAACAGACTGTGAGAAGCTGATTGAAAAGACAGGAAGTAAAGCCTCAAACTCCGCCCAGTCTAATTCTGTTTGATGTCAGACCAAGCGCCTCTGTAATTATCAGACTGAAGAGTCCCTGTGGACCATAATTGCTTTGTTTTTCGCTTATTTCACGAGGTTCTAGTAATTTACCTTATTATATTAAAATATGCCAATTAGACATTTTAATTACAGTTTTCACTGTATCACATTTTGTCGTCACTCAAAAGATGCAATACTGCTATTAGCTAAAAGCATGCAGACCAATTAATATCGTCCATGCAAAGTCACTGATTCATTGCTGTCTTGTTTGTAATTAACACACATGTAAAAAGCACACATTTTCTCTTGTGACCAAAAATAAAAACCCATTGTAGTAATATTCAAATGCTTGAAACAAATGAAATTGTTTCTCTTTTAATAGCTAAGAACAAATGGTCATGCTGGATGGCACCAGGTTTATTAGACTCATATTTATAATTACAAAACAACCGCTGTAGATACGGTATGGTACATACTGGGTATTTGGGAGTTCCCTTCGATGTGGGCTGGGCAGTTTTTGGTGCAGAAAGAGTGACATTCTCTCCTCCTTAGACCGTAGCTTTTGTAGTTTATCACTGTCTTTATGCTGCCTGCACCTTAGGAAGAACCTTTTAAGGTGGCCTGAAACTGAAAATCAGTGAACAGAATTGGTCAATTTAAAATTATGAAGAAAAACTTTACTGAAAACAAACAACTCAGTGGATAAAACCATCCACATAACTCTAAACTATCAAGTCAATGCTTAGTTTTCTTCTTACTTTCAACATCACAAATAAAAATTTAAAAAATAAATGTTGACATCAGCAAATGTTTAAAAGTAAGGTTTTTAAAGCAGTTTATTAACCCAAGCCTCTTCTGATTCAAACGAAACATGACAACAATCTGTGTTAACAATCAGGCAAGTTTCAGCTTACTCTGGGCACCTCTGAGTCATCTGGTTGATCAGTGGACTGGAGTGACTGAGGGGGAAATAATCATATTTATTGTCATACCTTCACATTGTGAATGGGAAGACATGGCTGGATGCTCACAGTGTACGTTGCAAAGTGATACAGGCTCTCTTTTCATGGTTGCTGCCAGGAGATTCCCAGGTAAAGCCTGAATTACCTGCGGTGTAATTTGTCATTTGTAATTTGAGACTCATTACAAAGAATCATTGCATGAGTAAAACGAAAGGTTTGATTTTCAGAAACAGTTTTTAAGAAGCAGAATGTGCCATCATATAGATTCAAAGTTTAGATTATGAAGTACTAATCAACAGTTGTTATAAATTGGGTGGATTATTATTTTTTTTATTCCTGAACCCATTATTTATGAGTTCTGATGATAGTCTGCTAGTCAAATGGACTCACCATTTCAAGTCTGCTAGCTTGGTGGGTTTCTCCTGCTGTTTATTGCTGTTGCTTCTGCTCAGCTAAAAGGGCAAGAGGTTAAGTGCTAGGTGGCACTATAATAACTCAACTCATTTTTTGGCTCATATCTCAAGAACCCTGAAAACAAAATTCTTTCTCCCTCCGATTCCTTATATAGCCCTGGTTCTAATGGACTAGGCCAAAGCAAAATCAATTCCTCCTGGCCAGTTCATCCAGTTCTCACCACACTTGACGTGTATCATTTATGGACAAAGATAATTAAAATTCTTCAAAAGAACTTTAGCAGGGTTATTAATTACAAAGTTAATGGCTAATTCATTTTTACGGATTGGTGCAGTATAACTCCAAAGCTAATATTTTGGGCAGTACATACCCGAACTTAATCAAACTTCCTATAATAGATAATACCAAGATTCTGTACAAGCACCCCAACTTTTCTGATCCTTCTTCTGTAAAATGTTGTGTAGACACCACTCAAGTTGCGTGGCATTACATCTACAGGGGGCACTACAGGTGACATGACTTTAAAGTCTATAACTTTTGAAATATTCACCCAATCCTCATGAAACTTAGCAGCAGTTGTTATAACATACTTGCGTACACTCATGCCAAGTTTCGTGACATTACGAGCTGTAGGGGGTGCTATAATGACTACTCATGTTTATACTCACAAACCACCACAGTAAATGCACACATCTCTCATTCACTTATCAGCCAAAGGATTCCTCCACAGACACTTTGCCTCTTTTCAAGTTGTGCCCAACCTTCTGCATCCCACTTGAGGATGGCTTTGAAACGGCATGGACCCGTTTATGATCACCTGAATCAGTTCTGCTTCATTTTGCGCTAATGTCATGTATAATAAGAATAAGAATAAGAATAAGAAAAACCTTTATTTGTCCAGCAGTGGTGAAATTGCAGTTCACAACAGCTTACAGAGAGATGCATAATAAAAAAAGAAAAAAGCAAGAGCAAAAAGGGTAACTATAAAAGATAAATAGTGGAACAGAGTCAGGTCGAAATATTGCACAGATTGAGTTGTAATATTGCACGGGTTGGATTGTAAAAATGTTTTTACACTTATGGTGTAGTACTATTGCACATATAATGTAGTAATATTGCACACATTAAGAGTGTTTGTTGTGAAGCCTAACAGCAGCAGGAAGGGTGAAGAAGTCTGTCACTAAAGCTGCTCCTTAGTCTTGTCAGGTCACCGTGCAGGGGGTGGGACTCATTGTTCAGCATGGATGACAGTTTAGCCAGAACTTTCCTGTCACCCACCTCCCCCAATCTAGAGGGCAGCCCAGGACAGAGCTGGACTTCCTGATGATCCTATCCAGCTTCTTCCTCTCCCTCTCTGTGATGCCACTGTTCCAGCAGACAACTCCGTCCAGGATGGCTGATGCCACTACAGAGTCATAGAAGGTCTTCAGGAGTGCCCCTTTCACTCCAAAAGACCTCAGTCTCCTCAGAAGGTAGAGCCTGCTCTGTCCCTTCCTGTAGAGTGCGTCAGTGTGGTGAGTCCAGTCCAGAACACAAAATAACCAAAATAACCAACGACATCCTCCTAGCGGCAGACTCTGAACTCCTAGCTAGAGTTTGCCACTACCTAGTTAAAGTTATGTGTTATTACAGGACCTAAGACACAAATCACCACCCACAATGTCAGATGCTCTGTCAATGTGGATCAAGATTGATTGGTTGTTTTCCATAGTACAGAGCTGTAGTTCTAATTAAAACATTAGACTCCAAAGGTACAAAAAAAAGATGTGATTGGGTCTATTTGGTTTTTAATCCCCTTGTATCTTCATCAAGCATCCCACTTGTATGCTTTAGTCAGATATGTGTATTTATGACAGATGTCTGATCATGTCACGTCTTTTATGTCATGTCATTCATAGAGATTAAAAAGAAACAAGCCCGATGTACACTCACCAGCCACTTTATTAGGTACACCTGTCCAACTGCTCGTTAACACTTAATTTCTAATCAGCCAATCACATGGCGGCAACTCAGTGCATTTAGGCATGTAGACATGGTCAAGACAATCTCCTGCAGTTCAAACCGAGCATCAGTATGGGGAAGAAAGGTGATTTGAGTGACTTTGAACGTGGCATGGTTGTTGGTGCCAGAAGGGCTGGTCTGAGTATTTCAGAAACTGTTGATCTACTGGGATTTTCACGCACAACCATCTCTAGGGTTTACAGAGAATGGTCCGAAAAAGAAAAAATATCCAGTGAGCGACAGTTTTGTGGGCGGAAATGCCTTGTTGATGCCAGAGGTCAGAGGAGAGTGGCCAGACTGGTTCGAGCTGATAGAAAGGCAACAGTGACTCAAATAACCACCCGTTACAACCAAGGTAGGCAGAAGAGCATCTCTGAACGCACAGTACGTCGAACTTTGAGGCAGATGGGCTACAGCAGCAGAAGACCACGCCGGGTGCCACTCCTTTCAGCTAAGAACAGGAAACTGAGGCTACAATTTGCACAAGCTCATCGAAATTGGACAATAGAAGATTGGAAAAACGTTGCCTGGTCTGATGAGTCTCGATTTCTGCTGCGACATTCGGATGGTAGGGTCAGAATTTGGCGTCAACAACATGAAAGCATGGATCCATCCTGCCTTGTATCAACGGTTCAGGCTGGTGGTGGTGGTGTAATGGTGTGGGGAATATTTTCTTGGCACTCTTTGGGCCCCTTGTACCAATTGAGCATCGTTGCAACGCCACAGCCTACCTGAGTATTGTTGCTGACCATGTCCATCTCTTTATGACCACAATGTACCCAATTTCTGATGGCGACTTTTGGCAGGACAATGCGCCATGTCATAAAGCTGGAATCATCTCAGACTGGTTTCTTGAACATGACAATGAGTTCACTGTACTCAAATGGCCTCCACAGTCACCAGATCTCAATCCAATAGAGCATCTTTGGGATGTGGTGGAACGGGAGATTCGCATCATGGATGTGCAGCCGACAAATCTGCGCCAACTGTGTGATGCCATCATGTCAATATGGACCAAACTCTCTGAGGAATGCTTCCAGCACCTTGTTGAATCTATGCCACGAAGAATTGAGGCAGTTCTGAAGGCAAAAGGGGGTCCAACCCGTTACTAGCATGGTGTACCTAATAAAGTGGTCGGTGAGTGTATATTGGTATATATTGGTTTGGAGAATACCCAGTACAGAGTATTATTCAGATTCAATTCAGTTTCAATTCAGTTTTATTTATATAGCGTCAATAACAATACAAATTGTCTCAAGACGCTTTACAAGACCCGGCCTGAAACCCCCAGAGCAAGCCTGAAGGCGACGGTGGCAAGGAAAAACTCCCTTTAACAGGAAGAAACCTTGAGTAGAACCCAGCTCATATGGAGGGACCCATCTGCCTAAGGCTAGCTGGGTACAGACAGAGAAAGAGAACAGCAAGATAAACATATATCACTAGAGCATCGGACTAGAGAGGGAATGTCTATCCGGTACAGTGTATTATAGGAGATGAAGAAACATACAAGAGGATTAAAAACCAAATAGACCCCCCTCACGAAATTCACACTAAAAACATGGTTTACCCTAATTAAGTAATATAAGATAAGGAATAAGGAATAAGACATCAATTTATTAAAGTGGGTAGCATATGATAGTCATTTTAAACCAAATAGGTACGATAAGGGATTCAAACAGTGGACTACCAAGGGAATCACAACATGGTGTGTTCTGGTGAATGATGGACAGCTGGGGAGTTTTCAAAATAATAATAAAAAAAACTACAAATTAGAAAAGCATGAATTCTTTAGGTACCTTCAATTTTTAGGTTATTTTGTGAAAGAGATCGGGATGGACCCCTCCAGAGAAGTGAATGGTGTGATCCAAGCTGTAATTAATGCATACAAAGAAACCAAAGTTAGAACTATATCCAGGTTATATATATATATATATATAAAAATCAAATAGATGTTCAACTAAATACATATAAGAAAAATGGGAATCTGAATTTAAGATAAAAATGGACATTGTTCAGGACTGAACAGTGACAAGGACTACAGGACTACTGATAAATTGCTAATATTGCCACATAAGTAACTCCCACGTTTTTATTTGTTTTGGGTATTTACCTGTTTTTATGCTGTGTTTTGCATTTATGTAAAAGAGAAATACTCAATAAAATTTTAAGTGAAAAAAATAAAGGCAACTGGACTGAAAAATTAAACAAACAAGCTGTCCTTGGAGACTTCTAAGCAAAGATACACAGCCCTATAGCTACCTGCCAAAATGAAGTAAAATAACTGAGGTTCAGGAACGGGACCACGACTCAAATACCCAATTACCCGCACCTACCTGTATAGACGCACCTAACCTCTCCTCGCCTGTTTGACTCAGTTCTCAAACGAGTGTTTGAGAGCACAGACACAACATAAGAAAACTAGATTACCTTCACCATGGACCACAAGTTGGTCATCAATGCGTCCAACAGCATATTGTTCGATTTTCTGTCAATCATCCAGATTCTCCTATTCTGTCTACTTCAGTCCGACTACCCTCCGTCGTCCAAGTTCCTCAAAACCTTGTACATTATCCTCCATCCAGCGACTCCGACCTCCTTTCTACACCTCCTCCACCATGTCCAGCAAGAGGCCACAGTACTCGGCGCCGCTCACCTGAGCCATGTCCACCCCGAAACCGCCATAGGCAGCCGGCAACAAGATGTCATAACTGTCGCCCCTCTATCAGTTCTCCTCCGACCAGCACTCCTCCACACCCGACTACCATCGCAGACTGGACAGATGGTTGCCTCTAGGTTGTATAGTACTATACAGGGTATAGTATTATATGTTTTTCAAATTTACAGGAAGTAACCGATAAAATGGGGGCGTGGGGTGCTTAGTGACCAACGTATGTTTTAAGACACAAAACAAATCAATAAAGAAATGATTCATCTACAGTGGTGTCACTTTCAAAATCGTGTTATGACCTCAGCTATATTCGTGGGAATTGTACAACAATGTCCAGACAGGCTGAGAACATGCTGCAAGGAAGGCTGCTGCATTGAGATATTCCAAATCATGCAAAGGCTTGCTGAAGGGAACTGTGCAGTCAGCACTATATTTTATATTCCATGCCACTTACCATGTCAGTTTTTCAAGGTTACAAGAAGACTGCAGCAGCTGCAGAACCCACCAGCATGCATTGTGGCTTATCCTGACCTTGAACATGTTTGTTTGAATGTATTCTCACTATAGAATTGGTTCAACATCTATAGAGCCTTATTTTTAGGGGAATAGAAGAGTGAAATCTGCTGTGCATGCAAGTTATCAGCTATTACTGTAACACAAATTTTACTGGAAGAAAATACAATAGGCTACTGAATAATGTTAATCTCAGATGTAGGTCACACTTAATGTTAGCATTAGGGAATACTAACCAAAATATATGTAGGTATTTTTCGGGCCTAATGATGAGAATGGTGCTTCAGACCTGCCTTTGATGAAATTGTCCTTACTCAGCAGAAGTATTCAGGCATGGAGATCTTCATCATCCACATATGTGGTTGGTGCAGGAAAACACTGTGGAAGACCATGACCATAAACTGCAAAATCAAATAAATGAATAAAGGTTACACCTAAATAGTTGATCAATGACCCCTGTAACAGCCGATCAGAAAAGCTGCACATACAAAATGGGCTCAACCACCAACATTCAGTCTGATTATAGAATGTTTACTGCTGTGTGTCTCTCTTTCTTCTGTCTGTACCCAGCTGGCCTTGGACAGATGGGTCCCTCCATATGAGCTGGGTTCTGCTCAAGGTTCCTCCTGTTAAAAGGGAGTTTTTCCTTGCCACCTTTGTCTTCAGGCTTGCTCTGGGGGTTTCAGGCCGGGTTTTTGTAAAGCATCTTGAGACGATTTGTATTGTTAGTGAAGCTATATAAATAAAACTGAATTGAACTGAATTGTGTGTTTTCTCTACAAAGAAATGGACAAATGGACAACTGTGACACAAACCATCACCAAATGGGGTCATGGACTGGACCTCCTTGTCTCTGCCAGATGAGTAGCAACTAAAACATATATAGGATAAATCACATGTAGGATCAAACTTATAAGCGTTGTAATACCATTTGAAACAATGGACAGTCACAACTGAAGTACTCAATAGTTAGTTCGCCATTAAATCATATGGTACACTGTAATGGTAAAAAAAAAAAAAAAAACAGATTCATAATCTTGCTAAGATTAACTCATAAATACAAGACAGACACTGATAACAAGACATCTATGTTGGACCATAAGGAGCAACTGCAAAAGGTGAATCAGCGTTATCAAACAAGGAAGTAAGTTGTGTCTGTCACAGCCACGTAAGATAAAGGATTGTAAGTAAGCAGTTGTTATATGGAAGAAAAAAAAACTTTCCAGACAAAGTAAAAAAAAAAAAAAGCTAGCTCTGAGACGTACAGCCAGGTGATTCTTCAAAGTACCCTTATTTTTCCTTTGAACAGCTTTGCACACTCTTGCCATTCTCTCCATGCACTGGGAGCAACTGGGAGTTCAGCGTCTTTCTCAAGAACACTTCGGCATGTGGCACATTCCTGGGATCGAACTGTTAACCTCTACCTACTCAGCCACAGCCTCCCCAAAATTGTGATGGACCATGATTTGTCTTTAGTCACTGAAGTGGGTTTTGACACATTAATAAGGCAAGAATGTCCATAAATTCACTCTGTACAAGGCACACTAGTTAACTGAACACCATTCCATGTATCCAACCTAATGGAGCTGAATGATGAGGGTACCTTGAAGAATCTAAAACATGGTTTGTTTGTTTTTACTGCATATTTCCATGTGTTCAGTCATAGTTTTGATGTATTCATTATTGATCTATAATACAGAAAACATTAAAAATAAAGATAAACCACTGAATGAAGAGGCATGTCCAAAATTTGACTGGTACTCTATGTGAGGTGCATGACCCAGTCAAAAAAAAAGAAAAAAAAGAAAGACAGTATACTTAGGTGGGACACAACATTGTTAAGCTTGTCTGTTGTTTAGGCTCTAATCTCTATATGTGATGCAATTCGCCTGCGGCCATGGCCTGAGGCTACGGCTGCCCTAGGGACAAAAGGAGATGGACTGCCACCATCATGTTTAACCATCCCTGACACATCATCGCCCTTATTGGGCCTTTCAATCTGAACACACAAGCACACACACACAGTAGCAGCAGCAGCAGTCCACGCCAGAAGTGCTGGAGCACCATCTGTCAGCCTGGTGTCAAGTGGCCCTTGTCTCTAGTGATTATGAGAGCTCCGGCTGCTTCAGGTGGTCCATGGACCAGCTCACCCATCTACAGGGGCCAGCCCAAGCCATATGGTCTGTGGGGCACAAGGAGGCACCCATGGGAGGTGGCTCCCCTCCCCTGCCATTGGAGGGGATGGAAAGCCTGTGCCTGTGACTGTCTGCTGAAATGTCTCAGTCAGGGCTGAAATGAAGTTGAAGAGCTTGACAGACATCATTCAGAGTTTCCAAAAGAAGTAAAGGACTGAGAAAGAGGAACAAAAAGTGTCAAGGCATTCAGGTTAAAGACAGCATGTTACTGATATGAAATGTAACCATATTGAATACATACAATTATGGAAAGGTAGGATATTTAGAGTAGTCAAGAAATTGAAATAAACATAAAAATCACGACACTGCTTATGTGTAGATTGGTCAGGCATAAGCAGCCATAGCAATATCACTCCTTAACTCCTAACACTCCTTAGAAACAATAAAAAAACAAGCATGAAAAATAGCACAAGTTGTTGACCTGGAGTCCAAATTCCCTATATCCCAAAATGATCAAATATTTGTGAGATGCACTGGAACAAACCTGATCCACAGCTACCCCTCTCCTCAACCTCCAAGGACCACCACTAACAACAGTCTGTTTCCAGACACCACAGACACCCTCAGAGAGCCCATATCCATTCTCTGATAATTCAACTGTTTTGGATGCACAACGGCGACCTACACAATATCAGGATTTTATAGTAACATTTTGGATTGTGTTTTTTTTTCCTTCCCTCAAACAATTCCTGGATAGTCACCGGTTCCTTTCTGTGTGGAGTTTGCATGTTCTCCCTGTGTCTGCCTGGGTACTCCACCTTCCTCCCACCATCCAGGGACATGCTCATGTCAGGTTAATTGGTGATTCTAAATTGCCCATAGGTGTGCGTGTGAGTGTGAATGGCTGTCTGTCCCTCTGTGTTAGCCCTGTGATGGACTGGCGACCTGTCCAGGGTGTACCCCTGCCTATCGCCAGATGATGGGTATAGAAGATGAATGAATGAATGTTTGATGTTTACCAGGAGAGATCTTAAGTAGAAGTAGTGTGCCTTGTCATTTAATGCAATGCACCACCTAAAGCCAGTGACACAAAGGTGAATGAACGCAAGTCCGTCTGTCTGTCTGAATGCCATTCAGTGACAGGGTAAGCCCGGTTCTTGCATTAAGATCTTATCTGGGCTATCTCAATGCAAGTGACCAGCTTTAGCTATCTGGGCCATCTAGATTTGAGTGATCCAATCACTAAAAGATAGGTGTGAACACCTCCAGGACGCACTGAGATATCCAGTCTCTGAACATATTTGAAGGTGGTCTGGGTCGCATGTGTCTGCATTTGTCCACATTTGTCTAAGTTTGTGTACCTTTGGTAGTGGTAGTTCATTTGGTAGTGGCACATTTAAGACCACCTACAGAACAGTGGTGCTCCTGTGTGAGCAGTTTTGCATCATTCGCTTAGAAAAAAAAAAAATGCAACAGGTATTATAAAGGACTGCCTGAAAACAAAAAAAGCACAGCAAGTGATATTTGTTCATTAGTAATGAATGCACTGAGATTGGATAACACATTTCAGAACTGAAGAAGCTACTCTGATGAGTGGAGAAACGTCTTCTCCAAAAATCTACAAATCCAGTTGCCTTTTTGAAACTTTTTTGGATACACATTTATGGGAACTTCTGCAACAGACTTGGGAAAAACTTTCTGAAGAATATTCGATTTCTAGATAGAAAGAGTGCCACAAGTGTGTTCCGCTGTTATATCTGCTAGAGGTGGCTACTTTGTTGAGTCAAAAGTTTAGAATACATTTTGATGTATTAATTGATTCCACGATTTCTTTTTCAGCTCAGATCACTTATTTGTTATATGCTTTCATTTTAGAGTGCAATGAGACACTAAACTGAATAATGTTCAGTGAAAAACTGGAAAAATTATGCGTTATGTCAAAGAACGTTAATATCAAAGAAAAAACTAACTGAATAATAACATGCTAGTGGAACTTATTTTCCAATATATAGTTCAGACTAGCCTTGCAGCATTCAGTTTTCAATTTAGTTTTACTATTAATGGTCACTGTCTGCTTCACTTACTACAGTCTTGCTTTCCTTTTCCCTCTTCCTTTTTAGTACCTACTGTCCTTAGATCCCAAGCAGCGGATTGACTTCTCTTGTGATATGATGTGCCTCTGATGGCCTTGCT
This sequence comes from Planiliza haematocheilus, assembly GCA_005024645.1. Lineage (NCBI taxonomy): Eukaryota > Metazoa > Chordata > Actinopteri > Mugiliformes > Mugilidae > Planiliza > Planiliza haematocheilus. The sequence goes on along the minus strand of SRSE01001198.1, from coordinate 726,258 downwards.
ACTGGAATTATCAAATAAAGGACATAACATGGAATATTTGCCAAATAGTGTTGATGAATATTTCCTTCTGCTTAAGTAACATTTTATAAACATGACTGTGGACATCTTTATTATCTGTGCCGATGCACTGGCTCCCATTGCTGGGCAATGGGAGCCAGGCAGGCGTGGCACATATATTGTTATTGCTTTGCGTCTTCCGCCTTCTTCCGTAATTTTTCGGTTCGCTTCTTCTCCCAGAGTGTGTTAAGTTATTAAGTGTTTAAATACTACTACTACTGCTACAACTAACAATAATACTGATGGAACTATTACATTGTGAATATGTATAATATTCATTCATTCATCTTCTGTAACTGCTTGCAGAACCCCAGTCTATTGCAGGGCTAACACAGAGAGACAAAAGCCATTCAGACAGACACACACACCTACAGCCAATTTATAATCACCAATTAACCTAATGAGCATGTCTTTGAACAGTGGGAATGGGAAGTGGGAGTATTCAGAGAGAACCCACACAGATACAGGGAGAACATCAAACTCCACACTGTGAGGCCCAGTCAGCCCTTTGATACAAACATGTTCTTGCTGTGAGGCATCATTGCTAACCACCACACCACTGTGCTGCCATGTATAATTAATTGAATGTGGGATTCCTTCACATGCATGATACTGTATAAATGTGCTGTTATGACATGCTCCCTTATTCAGTCATATTTCTGTCTTTTCAACAGATTTTTAAACCTGGCATCTGCCCCACATTCCACAAAGGCATTGGTACCTTATAATACAAACCGGGCCCACAACTGTAGAGTGTGACTGGGTTGAGATCAGGACTTTGTGCAAGTTCTTCCAAACAAAAATGTGCGTGCATTTTCTTGTGGAGCTGCCTTTGTGAATAGGAACCTGAAACAGAGAATTGCGACAAGCGGTTGCTGCATAATTGTGGCTTCAGTTTTTTGTCTAGCTATTGGGAGTCCCTGTTGCACATTTCCCAGTGCGCATTTCCCAGCATATCAGCTGGGTTCATAAAAAGACATACAAGTTGACACTAAGACCTATACTGCACATCTTCTTTAGTTTTCCTCTGTATTGTTCACTCTTCAACTAAATTCAGCTCCTTCTCTTGTCTACTGTATACTACTTTGTTGTTTTCATTTTTTTTATTATACTTGCGCTACATTTGACACTGCATTATTTTACTGTCTTATTTTCTACTCTCTTCCTATGTGCTCTTTCTTACTATATTGTTGCTATTTATGAGTACAACACACTTAATTTGAGTCCCTTGCTCATATAAAAAGATCAAATGTTCTGTTTTCATGTGTGACAATTTTGCAATTAATATTACAGGTACAATTTGATTGTTTTCTACTATGGTCTAGTCTTCTCTAGTCTATTACAATGCCAGAGGTCTGGCCAAAAATAAAGTTGCCACCAAAAAAAAAAGGTCACTCTAATATCTTTGATTACAACACACATTTGCTGTGGCATTGTTTGACAAGCTTCTGCAATGTCACGAGATTTCTTTCCATCCAGTGTTGCATTCATTTTTCTCCAAGATCTTGTATTGATGGTGGGAGAGTCTGATCACTGCACAAAGCCTTCTCCAGGACATCCCAAAGATTCTCAATGGGGTTAAAGTCTGGACTCTGTGGTGTCCAATCTATGTGTGACAATGATGTCTCATGCTCCCTGAATCACTCTTTCACAGTTTGAGCCAGATGAATCCTGGCATTATCATCTTGGTATATGCGCATGCCATCAGGGAAGAAAAAAATCCAATGAAGGAATAACCTGGTCATTCAGTATATTCAGGTAGTCAGCTGACCTCATTATTTGGGCACATAATGTTTCTGAACCTAGACCTGAGCAACTGTAGCAACCCCAGATCATAGCACTCCCCCCACAGGCTTGTACAGTAGACACTAGGCATGATGGCTGCATCACTTCATCTGCCTCTCACCCTGGTGCTCCCATCACTCTGGAACAGGGACAATCTGGACTCATCAGACCACATGACATTCTTCCATTGCTCCAGAGTCCAATCTTTGTGCTTCCTACATAAAGCTACACAGCTGTCCAGTCTCAATCCCATGAGTTCCCTTCACATTGTATGTGTGGAAATGCTCTTACTTTCACTATTAAACATAGCCCAGAGTTTTACTGTTGCTTTTCTTCTATTTGATTTCACCAAACGTTAAAGTGATTTCCAATCACGATCAATCAGGAATTTTTTCCGACCACATTTTTTCCTGGAAGACAATGGTTCCCCACTATCCTTCTAGTTTTTAATAATGCGTTGGATAGTTCTTTACCCAGTTTTAGTTGTTTCTACAATCTCCTTTGATATTTTCTCTGCTTGATGCATGCCAGTGATTTGACCCTTCTCAAACAGGCTAACATCTTTCCCACGACCACAGGATGTGTCTTTAGACATGGTTGTTTAAGAAATGAGAAGCTACTCATTCCATCAGTTGGGGTTAAATAACTTGTTGCCAGCAAAAAGATAATCACTCGTGCAGTCAGTAATTATCTAATGGGAGGCTCGTACCTCTTTGCTTACTTAAATCCAGGTGGCAACTTTTTTTTCCTTTTTTTTTTTGGCCAGGCAGTGTAGATCCCATAGCTAGACATCGTTGCCTAAATTGTATCCTAACACTGGACAGGTTGGATGAAACAGAATTATTTTCTATTCTATTCTAAAAACATAATAACATTTTGTACTTCATTTACGCTTTCTTACTATACTATCATGGATAAAATGACCATAACCAGCACTACTAAGAGGCTATATCAGATGATTTTATGTACTGATTAAGATCAGGGTGAAACAATTTTTAAGCAGTTCCTGGATTTCATGATAGCTGAAATCCAGATCTCTTTTCACTGTGTCATCATACTGAGATGAACACCCTTAAGACCACTACCAACACTCTTGTAAGTATTATATACTGCTATGTCAATTTTAATAAAATAGTAAAAGCAAACTCATTTGAAGGAGATAAACTGTGATCTCCTAAATGCCACTGGATTCTGCCATTATATGATATCATGATGGACAAGTTTACCAAACTCTGTATATATATTCGACACTGTCATGTAAATTTAGTGTGATAACAAGAAATTTCGCAGTCACGCTAAAAAAAATGAGGTACATTTCTATCCATCTTGTGGACTTTCATGTCCACTTTCTGCTTTACCACATAAAGGGCACATTTCTTTTTGTGCTGACCTGGAAGTGTGTGAGATATGCCAGAGAGCGAGTACTCATTTGTCAGGATGATCAAGGGTCATTTCTTTGCACAAATAAAACACACAGCAATTGCTCCAATACTGATACACCTAGAATGCTGGAATGACTTAAACCAAAACACATGTCAAATCATAATAAAAATCATAGTAACCATTTAGCAAAAAGGGCTACAATGAATCATGTAATAGACAGTACAAATTGTTATTTTAAGATTGCAATGTCTTTTTTTTCTCTTTAAATTGCAAACATGAACATAGGTTTGAGCAAACTATGGCCTTTTGATTGTTATCCCATCGTGTCAAATTTGTGTTTCATTTCACCATGTTTGGGAATTTTGCACTGCATAACAACAACAACAACAACAACAATAATAATAATGTATGGGCTTACCTAGTCGCACTATTTCAACATCATTCCTCATCATTTCAGATAACATTGTATCAGGCTTATTTTATCCATGAGGCTAAAACCGTATTACATTTCCACCGAAGATCTATTTGAGAAGACTGATGCATGTGGCCTTTGTCTTTTACGGATGTGTGTTTACGGCGCTAGTGGCTTACTAACACAAGAGGGCGCGTTGGTGTGTATCAAAGCTGATCCTGCGGGCCATGGCCTGTCACCGCTCTGATTTAGAGCACACGCCATTAGCTGCTTTTTGCTGGAAACCACTCTTTTCCATGTTTTGATGTTTGTTTTTTTATTTAGAATTTTTCGTTACGGATTACATGTTTGCCTTTCCCTGGCTGTTTCTGAATTTCTCAGAAGTTGCTGTTTTGATAATACGACGTTTTCATCTGATGGCAGTATAAATCACATTTAAAGATATTGATATTAGTCTATAAACAGACCTCATATTAGCCTAACTATTATAGAGAGGTGTACACTTTGTATTGTTATTATTTTATTTTTTAATATACTAAACTAAACTAAACTAGCTGAAGATACATTAGAATGTTTTAAAGGGATGCTCTAGCAAGTGCATAGAATTTTCCTCCTGTAACCTCGCTAAAAACACTAAAATGATTTAAAAAACAAACAAAAAACAATAATTAAAAATAGTGTGTGTGTGTCTCTCTGTGTGTGCGTGTGTATGGTTCGTGGTGATCAGGGTCCCCAGAGCCAATCAGCTGCTCGTACAGATGACGTGCTGGAGTCCTACGTCAGCTTGTCAGGATCAGAGCTCCACACACATCGGCAACAAACACATACACACACTCCCTCTTCGAGCCGGACAGTATAGACCCTGGCCCGGCAGCCCGGCAGCGGTGGACACACAGGCTTCCAAACGCCACGACCCGATTTAGCAGCGGACCTAAGACTGACATTGGGGCCATGGGAGACATGGGAGATCCGCCGAAAAGTAAGACACTCCTGTTGGGATACGACTTTAGAAATGAATCTATCCCATCTTGAAAGTTAAATTATAGATGTGTTGTGAGATATACAGGCGGAAGTTGCATTATTCCTCTATCAAAGTGACTGATTTTATTAAATAATAATAATAATAATAATTCTAGAAGTTACAGTAAAGATTTTAAGTTATTTATAGACATTTTATCCGAACTATTAAAAAATGATAAATAAAGGGTAATACATACTCCTAATTCTACAAGTACTTATAGTGATAATAACACTGGGAAGAATAAGGAAGCAAATAAAAACAATAATTTTTTTAAGTCCATAAGACACCATACATTGACGTTAGTTTAACACCGCTAAGAGGCACGTTAGCGTGCTGTTGTGAACACATCATAATTTATCCTGCGTGTCCCGGTCTTGCAGAGAAGCGGTTGGTGTCTTTGTGCGTTGGCTGCGGGAACCAGATCCACGACCAGTACATTTTGCGGGTCTCCCCGGACCTGGAGTGGCACGCTGCCTGTCTCAAATGTGCTGAGTGCAGCCAGTATTTGGATGAGTCCTGTACATGCTTCGTCAGGGATGGAAAGACTTACTGCAAACGTGACTACATCAGGTATGACTCCGGACCGGGACACCTTCACACGCCAGGAGCTGGATCTGCGCTTCAATTACAAACATCACCATATTATATTATATTATATTAGCCTATATTATATTATATTATATTATATTATATTATATTATATTATATTATATTATATTATATTATATTCTCCTGGACCCGCATGCTTTCAGTTGAACTACACATATTTATTATTTATTCAAAGGTAGATTAATTATCGCCACTGCTACAGTAACTTCTGCACATTGCAACAACAGTAGCCTATATCATTCATAAAAATAAAAATGAATTTAATGCATACATTGTTTGTTTAGCCTACTAATCAATGATTCCAATCAAACTGTAGGATGATAAACTGTGCTTTGGAATAGACGCGCCTGTAGAAAACACTTTAATCTTAAATTTGAATATTTTCTTAAAAAGACTGTTTTATGTACGCCCAGACAATTTTTACGATTGCAATTACAATTACAATTAATTGATTTTTTAAAAGTTTTTTTAACATGTGGACGTCTATTACATTATAATTTGAGCAACCCTTCTTTTGCTGTTTAATAACAATATTTCTGTTATGGTAAATGGCCTTGCTTTTATATAGCGCTTTTCTACCTATTGGTACTCAAAGCGCTTTTACAGTCAGAGACACATCTACCCATTCACTCACACAAGCACACACACATTCACACACCAGTGCCACGCACTGGGAGCAACTGGGGGTTCAGTGTCTTGCTCAAGGACACTTCGACATGTGGCACATTCCAGGGATCGAACCGCTAACCCTCTGGTTCGTGAACAACCCGCTCTACCTACTGAGCCACAGTCGCCCCCGTTATCATGTTATTATTATTATTATTATTATTATTATTATTATTATTATTATTATTATTATTATTATTATTATTATTCATAAGTTATTTATATTTTTTTAACAATTTCAGGTATTACTACTAATACCTGACAATACATTTTACTTTAATTATTATTCTGGAGTGATTGGATTACATGTGTACTGGTAAAAGATTCTTGCAGCCAAACTGATTCTGTGTCTTTATTGCGCGCGCGCGCCCCGCAGGTTATACGGGATTAAATGCGCTAAATGCAACATCGGCTTCAGTAAGAACGACTTTGTGATGAGGGCCCGCTCCAAGGTCTACCACATCGAGTGTTTCCGCTGTGTGGCCTGCAGCCGGCAGCTCATCCCAGGTGACGAGTTTGCTCTTCGAGAAGACGGGCTTTTCTGCCGAGCAGATCACGACGTGGTGGAACGGGCCAGCCTCGGTCCAGGGGAATCACTCAGTCCGCTACACCCAGCCAGACCGCTGCAGATGGCAGGTGAGGCACCGGGAGTGAGTGACGTGACATTAGGGCTGTTTTCAGTAGATAATAACCAACAGTTTTGCAGAAATCTTCTTTAATCCCCACGGTTTGTCTGGTGTGACCGTTTTTCCTTTTTCAAAAATACCGAAGCCATGTCCCGCGATGACTCCTTTAGCCACGGCCAAACTGTCCGCAGTGTCATTTCTTAGTGTTGCAGTTCTTCTTAACTGGTTTAGCTGTAATTTATGACATAATTTTATATTTTTGATGTTGTTGTTTTCCGGTGGGCCACTGTTAAGCAGTGACAAATAGTAGCAGGAGCAGTAGATAACAGTGACAGTTCGAGGAGTAGTCTACTAACTTTGCTGCAGGTCCAGGATGCATTTGATTAAGTTCTGTGTTAATTGAGTTCTGTGCTAGTTTGTGATGGATAGAGATTAAAGAGTAGCAGCCGTGCTGTTTTTTATTGTACACCCAATGTTGATGAGTCAAATTGAAATTCGCTTATATAATAATAATATACCGTGAATCTGGAGCTCCTAAAGCCACTAAACGTGGTCATATTTAGAAATAGTTTACTACTGACGCACTATTTTAAGAAGTGCTAGAAACCTAGAATTTAACATAGCTGTCACGCAGTCACTGTCTGATCTGCAGAAGTCTCTGCCGCGTTTAGATAAATTAGAAAGGGTTAACATGGATGATAAAATAGTTCCCACAGTTGCGCATCCTGTTGCATTAGCACGCAAAATAATTGGAAACCTCACAGACCTATCTGTGACTTTTCTTGGTTTGTACTCCGCAGGCAGAATGAATGATTTTGCCATTGCTGGACTCATTTGTCCTTCTACCTCAACAGCAGAACCAATCTCCGCCCGACAGCCTGCTCTGCGGCCTCATGTCCACAAACAGCCGGAAAAGACCACCCGGGTCCGGACGGTGCTAAACGAAAAGCAACTGCACACGCTGCGAACTTGCTACAACGCCAACCCAAGGCCCGACGCACTAATGAAGGAGCAGTTGGTGGAGATGACCGGCCTCAGCCCTCGAGTGATCCGGGTCTGGTTCCAGAACAAGCGGTGCAAGGACAAAAAGAGAAGCATTCTTATGAAGCAATTGCAACAGCAGCAACCCAATGACAAGACGGTAAAACGATGGAGACACCCCCCCCCCCCCCCCCCACACACACACACACACACACACACACGCGCGCGCGCGCACACATACATCTCCCCCTCTCTCTCCATCTCATCCTCTCTCACACACACCTTTAATCTATCTAGTTTTGTGTCCTGGTAGGTAGTTTTGCATATTCAGAACAAACATACAGACCAAATATTTCACCTAAATGTCCTAAATCTGTCGTATTTGCATCTTCTATTAAAGCTGACCAACACACTTACAAAATAGCCATACCCCACCATATCGCAATGAAAGATGTCTGACTGACCAGGGCATATTCTCCTTGCAGAACATCCAAGGAATGACGGGAACTCCGATGGTGGCGGCGAGTCCAGAGCGGCACGATGGCGGCATACAGGGCAATCCGGTGGAGGTGCAGAGCTATCAGCCCCCATGGAAGGTCCTCAGTGACTTCGCTTTGCAGAGCGACATCGACCAACCGGCTTTCCAACAACTGGTTAGTTGTGTTCGGACTAAATCTTCAGAACCAGAATGTGTTATTTTTAACACCTGCATGTCTTCTTCAATGCAATTAGACGGTTTGGCAATTAATCTGCTCTTGGCTATACAATGATGTGCTATATACATTTTTGTTGTATAATGCAATACCAAAATCCTGGAGAATCGTAGCTCATACAAAAATCAAATTTGCCTCCACAAGTTACATTTTTTCACCGTACTATTATCAAATCCACAACTCAAATTCCGCAGATATTACTTTGCGCATAATTGGGTAACTAATACAGTTGTAGACCTGTTTTATTTCTTTCAGCCGAACAGAAACTATTAAAATGCTCAGTTTTATGAAAGCCGATAGGCTACAATATCTTCGGGGTGTCACATGCTGCTCTTACATTTTTCTAATTTATGTTCTAGTTGATTTGGCCAAAACTCTCGCGGGAAAAGATACACAAGACCATAAGTGGCTTTGGTGACACATACGTTTAATTGTCACTGAATTATTGCATTAAGAGTGAGGCGACACAGAGATCGGGACGCATTCTGTCCGAGTATTATTGAAATGAGCTCCAGCACAAAGGCATAGCGGACACTAATCAACCGCATGTGTTCCTTGACAGAAATCGATTATTAGTATTTGTCACAAGAACTGGAATGTTACACGAATCTCATCCGTACGTTTGTTGCGGGAAAGCTGCATTTCACACAAGTAGCGAACTTGTGAGTTGCAAAACCACTGGCAAGACGAGAACCAAACCTAAGACACCAGATATGGACATAAATGCGATTTGACTACAGGGTATTTTATTTATTGTATCCCATTTATTAGATCACTTGCGCGTATTCGCGCTTTGGGTGTGTTTTTTCAAGCACCAGATCACCATTGGTATGTCATTTATTTTACCAACCGAGAGACCTAGATGATTTTAGTAAGAACACCACGTGTGTTTTACTTACTGTAAATCAGATTACTGCTCCATTACAGTAAATTAGGCCAAAATAAATCTACAACATAAAAAATAAATAAATATATTTCTGACCAGGCCAGTTTACAGCTATCAACATGATATTCACTGTGCCCGATTAATAAACTGAAACATATATGTTTCAAGTTATTGAAAGTGAACTGTTCTCTGTGTGTAGGCTATTGTGTGCGTAGTGTCAAATTTGCTGCAGTTGTAAACGCATGATTCGGAAGGAATATCCCATGTCGTGCATCATTCTAGCATAAAGACATACCTATGCGATGTATTCAGGTATTTCTAATTGCAGTTTTATGTGCCCTGCAGGTCAGTTTCTCAGAAGGGGGACCGGGTTCCAACTCGACAGGCAGTGAGGCAGCGTCGATGTCATCGCAGCTTCCAGACACACCGAATAGCATGGTATCCAGCCCCATTGAGGCCTGAGCAGACGCCACATAGACTGAACGGAACCCACAGCCCTGTTCATCCCATCCCTCCCGATTGCACCAACAACCCACTGGTTGTATTTTGACACTGTGAAGACAATCACGGAATTTTACCACAGCTACCAATAATGTTCATGCAGATGACAAGGCTGATGTGTCATCTTGGGCTGTCTTTACGCGCCCGGTTACAGTTGCCAAAAACAGAAGACATGAACCTGGCTCCATCGATAAATGGGACCACGAGTAGGAGAGAATTCATGTACTTGTGAAATACTGTGCGCTACTTTGAATAGAAAGCAATGCCTGGTGAATTTTTTTTTTTTTTTTTTTTTTTCGGTACACGCACCTCATCAGATAATAGACACTTTGAAGGGGAAGAACACTGCTTTTCTTCATTTAATTCCATGATTTTCTCCATTACCCAAACACTAAAGCATTTGCAACAAGGTATACCTCTATTTTACCACAAGCTTCGTGGGACATTTGTGTCAGTTAGTAATTTTTTTCTTTCCCAAAGATGTGTAAATTAAGAAGTTAAACATTTTCTGTCAGCTCTGTGCGACAAAATTATTTATTATTTATTGTCGACAAATTTGCCACCTTTTGTGTAATTTTCTTAACTGAAGTAAAAAGAAACAAAAATACTGTAGTTTGGTTTGTGAACTTTGTGCTCGTCTCAATTTTCACGCATTTAGTATTTTCGAAATTAGGCCCGCAATATCGTTTTAATAATTTACAAATAACTCGGCAACAATTGTCTTTGAGGTGAAGTTTTTAATTAATATTCACACATGAGAGGGAAAATCGAATCAGTTAAATAGTTGGATAGATCTTGGTTATTGGGTGTTATGTTAGTGAAGATCGGTCTCAGTTTACCGTCTGATACCGGCAATAAAGCACACTTCACTCAAAAACATATTGACCAAACAGAATATCTGAATCCTAAAATATTATTTCCTCGGAACGAAAGTGATCCAGTCTGAAATCCAATCGTAAAATATGGATCAGTTTCAAAAAAATATTTTCGAACAAAACGTCTTTATTTCAATTCTATCATCTGTGTTCATTTTTAGATTAAGGAGTTACATTAGGCTACATTATTAACTAGCATACTGCTGAAACAATTTTACATGTTTTAAGAAAAATCTGAATTACTGTCCCCTCTGGTATTTCTGACACTGTGACTTTAGCCGTCAACGTGCTCTTTAAAAATGAAAAAAAAAAAAAAAAGTTACATTTTTAAAATTAGCGTTAGTGTATGGTCTTTCTATATGCATTAGCAGCCGTAGGTATTTCTCATAAAGCTCCCGTTAGAGTTACAATTTGACGGTAAGTGTTCAGCTTTATGTTACTTAAAGATGGTTGATTCTTTTCTGTATGAGACATAATGAGGAAGGGCTTTTGATCCCTAAAGCAAAATCAAATACCGGCTCATGTAATATTTCCATGGACCTAAAAACAAGCAGTTTTGTTTTTTATTGCATCTGCTCTCTGCACTAACAGATGTATAGTATGTATAGTTCCTATGCAAACCTTAAAACTTGTAATCTGGTTGGTTAATGCAGGCACTGAAAGCAATAAATTATTGTAAATTTGTAAATTTTCACAGAGCATCCTCTTACCTCATACATATATATAGATATATATATTCACGTGTGTGCGTGTGTGTGTGGCAACAGATGTTATAGTTGTTCAAGACCAAATAATCAACTAACATAAACATGAACATAGCATGATTTCTTTCCCCCTCGGAGAACTTCAACCACACACTGTTTTTGTGATGTTATCTTAATTACACCTAGTATAATCAAATATAAATGCCATTGGAGGGCATAAAGAATCAAATGCATCTGACCAATTTATATTCCTTAAAATGCCATTTTACAGGAAATATGGATACTAATGTAACAGCTCATGTAGAGAATAAAGGACAAATTCTAATGACATTGGGGACTGAGAGAAGGCTGGATGAGTGAGGTCAGGCAAGCATTTCAAGTGGCATGCTAAAAGACAACTATTCCACAAAATCAAATAGGACACACAGTCATTTTCTGCAACTGTTTATCTATTGAGCCTGTAACTTGTGACATATTTGTCAGGTTTAGGGGAAAATGCAAGTTGAACCTTTCAGCACCAGACTTTTAATAATGCTTTAGCTGGACTAAATGGGCGACAGTGCTCTGAAACAAAAGAAATACATGTGGCTTTTGTCTCATGTATACACATCTGATGTTGACCAGTTGACCTTTCTTCAAAATACACACATTCAGCATACACATGAAATATGTACATACAAATAGAAAACCATAACACAACTTATTATTTTAAGGTTTTAAAAAAGACTACTGTAAATGCCTTTCATAACTGGAAATCCAATTAGATGTACACATTTTATGAAACTATCCATTGTGCATGGGTTGTCTTTATCAAAACCTATGGAAAAATATGTCATTATTGGTATTTTAGTAGCTATAATATTTTGTGACTTGAAGAGACATTTGCTCTGATGGTGGACAGTTCCACTATAAGTGCAAAGATCCAGTTTATATTGTATTGTTATGTTGTGTTTATTCATTCATTCATTCAACTTCTGTAACCGCTTGTTCCTGTTAAGGGTCGAGGGGTCTGCTGGAGCCTATCCCAGCAGTCATCAGGCGAGAGGCAGGGTACACCCTGGACAGGTCTATGTCGTGTTTAGACTATGAATATTTTGAATGTGTGATATTATTATCAGTGTTTGCATGGCTAAGTACTGTTTCAGGGTTTAGCAAGAAAAGGTGCACAGGAGTTGTGGAAAAACCACAGAGCTCTGTTCCCTGACACTTTCTTTCATAGTAGTTTACCACATCTGTGGGAAGAAACCTTAGTCTGAAAAATGGTGAAAATGGAAGATCAAGGTCAAGAGATATTTATTGTCATTCCAACCTGATAAAATGGATGCAGAATAAACTAATATATTAACATAGTGTCATATAGCAGCAGAGTTCTTGTTTCAGTGAAGGTCTAGAATTAGAATGTGCTGTGAACCATCAAGCAAAACTGTTGGCATTTGTAAAACCGGGCATGGCAAAAAGTGGATAGCCAGTAGCTGATGAAGATGGCTTGAAATTGTTCACCTCTTATGAAGGTGTGATGCAGTATCCAGAGTTGATGTGGCTGAGAACAGTGTTAAGCTTTAACTCTAAATGGGTGACCACGACAATAACCTTCCAAGTCGAATGTTGAAATGCCATGCAGACCTTTTGCAGCATTCCTGTGTGTCGTGTAAGATAATGAAATTAGCGCACAACCAGATATCTCCATCTTATGACACTTTATTCCACAGACGTTCTCCGCATTGGTGCTGTATTATCAATGTATTTGTCTGAAGAAAGGTCATAGTAATCAAACATTCTTACAAGGGCTTGCACCCAAGTGTCTGCAAAGCTGAACAGGCCACAAGAGAATGAAGAAAAATCATGCTGCCAAGTTTCGCCTGGGAGATCGTTGCTACATGTCTTATGAGACTGGTTGCATAGCACATGACTGGACAGCACCAAAGCTGAAATCAGAATCATCCAGCTATAAGAAAACAACAGCAGGATAGTCCAGTTAGGGAACCACCAGTCCAACTGCCAGTTTTTGCCAATTATGATACACACTGGTTGGATTCCTAGGTTGCACCAATTGAATTAGTCTGAACTTCCAGATGAATGTTCAGACTTCCTGGACTTTAACAGCCAAGGAAACTAACATCTCTCTTGTGGGATCTGGCATTCTCCTATATTTATTCGCCAGTCATTGGGCAAGAGGCAGGGTATACCCTGGACAGGTCCCCAGTCTCTCACAGAACACAACCATTTACACACACCTATGGCCAATTTTGCACAAGCATGTCTTTGGACAGTTTGGACAGTCCAGAGTACCTGGAGAGAACCCAAGCAGACAGGGAGAACATGCAAAGGTTGTGTACAATGCAGACTGAAAGTAAAATAAGGAAAGTAACCACGGCAACGTGACAGAAACTATCAGTAATAGCGAGGATGTACATCTGCTATGGTATACTTAGGTGCACTGAGTTGTAGTTTTAGATGGTGTTATCACAAGGCTTGAATATTGGTAGGTGGAATTTGGCCCTCACACAAGGGCAAAGGCTGGCTTCAGCAACAGGCAGTCCCACACCATGCCATTTAGGTTTTGAAACCTACCAGCTAGATTTGAGCAATTGATGGCATTGGTGGACATAATCCTGAGTCATTGCAATGTGTAGCATGACAACCTGTCGCAGTACACAAAAGGCAGAACCCTCTATAAACATTACAATGTATAGTCCCCCAAACCACAAAGGATGTTGCCAAAGACTGTCTGGCTTTACAACCACTAGCAGCGTACAAACAAGATCATCGTGCCCAAATTTGAGACAGTTGATCAGACACTGAACCAGGATGGCCATGGCTCCCTCACAGCCGGTGGGCTCAGAGCCTCCCTCCTCCATCTCAAGTCTCACCATCCTGGAGAAGGATGTGAAGAGGCTGTTTACGAGGCAGAACCCCCACAAGGCTGCTGGACCAGACGCTGTGTCTCTATCCACCTTGAAGCACTGTGCTGATCAACTGTCTTCGGTGTTCACGGATATATTCAACACCTCACTGAAGTCATGTCACATGCTAGCTTGCTTCAAGGCCTCCACCATCATCCCAGTCCCCAAAAAGCCAAGGACTACCGGACTCCATGACTACCGGCCTGTTGCCCTGACATCGGTTGTGATGAAGTCTTTTGAGCGCCTTGTGCTTTCTTACCTCAGGGACTTAACAGACCCATTCCTGGACCCCCTGCAGTGCGCCTACAGATCAAACAGGTCTGTGGATGACGCTGTCAACCTGTCCCTTTACCTCATCCTCCAGCACCTGGACTCCCCCAGATCATATGCCAGGGTCCTGTTTGTGGATTTCAGCTCAGCCTTCAACACGGTCGTTCCGTCTCTACTACAGGACAAACTCTCTCAGCTGACCGTGCCTGACTCCATCTGCAGGTGGATCACAGACTTCCTGTCTGACAGAAGGCAGCATGTGAGGCTGGGAAAACACATCTCAGACTCCCGTACCATCAGCACGGGTTCCCCTCAAGGCTGTGTCCTTTCTTTTCTGCTCTTCTCCCTGTACACCAACAGCTGCACCTCCAGCCACTAGTCTGTCAAGCTCCTGAAGTTTGCGGATGACACCACCCTCATCGGGCTCATCTCGGGTGGAAATTAGAGCACCTACAGATTGGAGATTGACCGCTTGGTGACTTGGTGCAGCCGCCACAACCTGGAGCTGAACGCCTCCAAGACAGTGGAGATGATCGTGGACTATAGGAAGAACACAACCCCACTCCTCCCCATCATCCTGTGTGACTCTACAGTCAACACTGTGGACTCCTTCCGTTTCCTGGGCACCATCATTTCCCAGGACCTCAAATGGGAGCTGAACATCAGCGCCCTAATTTAAAAAGCACAGCAGAGGATGTACTTCCTGCGGCAGCTGAAGAAATTCAATCTGCCAAAGACAATGATGGTTCACTTCTACACTCTCATCATTGAGTCCATCCTCACCAACTCCATCACCACCTGGTATGCTGCAGCCACTACTAAGGACAAGAGCATACTGCAGCGTGCCATTTGCTCTGCAGAGAAGGTGAGTGGCTGCAGTCTGAAGTCTCTTGACAAGCTGTACGCTTCCAGGACTCTGAAGTGTGCAGCTAAGATTGTGGCTGATCCCTCTTACCCTGGACACAAACTATTTAACAGACTCCCCTCTGGCAGAGGGGGGATCCATCGAGTGTAGGACCACTTGCATGGCGTATTGTATTTATTCTATAATATAGTTTCTATATTTTATTTCATTTTATTTTAGGCGTAACAACACCAAAGCAAATTCCTTGTATGTACGATCATGCTTGGCAATAAAGTCTTTACTACACAAGCTTTCTGATTCTGATTCTGATATGCAGCACTAAAACTGCTGGAGAGGGGCAGTGATTGACAAAAAGAGTAGGCTCTCTCGAATTCCCTATAACAAATACTGCATTATTTCTTTGTTTTCTATATGATAGTACCATTAAATACATGTATACAAATTAAAATGCAACTTCTGCCCCACCTATCAACATAAATAAAGCAATCAACAAATCAGAAATTGCTCAAATTGCACATAAAAACTAAATCAATGCAGTCCTAAAAAGCAAATCCTCTTAAAGCAGCGCAATGCATGGAAATCACATAATCACACAAACCTACCTAAAACAAAGTAGCAGAGGTAGCAGTGAGCAACACAAAGGAGTAGGCTCTCTTGAATCTGCTTTGGCAGCAAAATGACTGCAAGTCTTCATTACGTTAAACAAAAAAATAAATAATGTTTCTGCCAACTAAAAATGGCAAAACTCGTGACATGAACGTGACTTGTCTTATAGTTTCTTTTAATTAAAACACAAATAATTGCAATTGTTTCCAAGAGCACAAGAACACCACTTACCAATAACAATGCTGCGTTGTCTAAAATGTAAATGAACAAAAGTAACTACAATCTCAAAGACATCTCAGCGGCAACCGAGAATAATGTTAATGTTGATCATGTTCTTAGAAAAATAAAAATTTAGCAAAATCGTTAACCACATTGCCTGCTTCTGTGTGTTTCTGTGTGATGTTCTCAATTAATCTGTTGACTGGCTTTTCTATACGACCTACTCTTGTCTTAATGTAACTCACTTTATGATCTGGTCTGTCTAGCCTCCTGATAGCATCTGCTGCAAGTGTTCCAGCTAACTGGGTCTCTAAGGCCCCGTCCACACGTACGAAAACGATCTTTTTCCTATCCGTTTTCGCTCAACGGTTTCAAAAAAATCCGCGTCCACACCTGATCCGTCTTTACACGAATGAAAACGCTACTTCATATCCCAGGTCTATAGGCGGCGCTGTTTCAGTTTCAGAAATTCACCAAAAACGGAGAGGAAGAGGTGGCGCATGCGCATGAAGCTTGAGCGCTGTTTACAAATCGGCTTTCGAAGAAACCAAAAATTTGATTTTGCCCTAGTAACCATAACAGGCTCAATATGAACCCATAAGATTCCCATCCACAGAATCCAGTGGACAGTTTCTGCTGCCCAGCTGCCTGTGTGCTCTGTGTGATCAGCCACAGGGAGGTCTCTGACAGCATCACTCCTCAATTCACTTGGTTCAGAGTCACTTTGAAAGTTTCCTGCGGCCATGTCCAAGAGAACCTGGTTCCCCTCTTCAGTGTCTGCAGCCTTTATTCTCTGATTATATAGTTAGGCTTGATGGTGTTGGCTGGAGCCACAGTGAGAGCTTCCTTGAGGTCACCACCCAGGTGGTAGTGTCCTGATCATGTTCCCTTTCAGTGTGGCCATTGCCCATAGCATGGTGAGGCATTGTCCTTAACACCAGTAATTTGCAACAACTCCTGGATCAACTGGCTCTCAAAATGTGTGCCCTGATCTGAATGGATTCTCTGTGGAAAACGTAGACACAGTAAGTGTTATAACCTTGGATGGTACACCATCCAAGGTGTGCACGCACACTTCGAACGGTTAACGGACTTTACTTCGTCTGCAACAGCACTTATCAAACAGGTAGCATCTCACAGCCGCGCATGTCAACAGGGCGGGGTACACTTCAAAACATTCCTGGGGGTCCCTGGGTTAATTAATAAAGATTCCGGGGTGCAGTTCCCTGATAACACAGTAACACATTTTCAGTCTGTAACACTTCTCCCCCTTTAAGTGAAAACATAAAACATAATTAAACAAACAAGACTGAGCAGTTCAGGTCCCCTTTGCAAAACTCATGTAAACTAAAATGTCTCCTGTCATGTTGCTACCTTACGGAATTGTGTCTTTGACCCGCATAACACAACATTTTCAGAACAACAATTTTAAACAATCTCAAACGACAAACCTCCAAGTGCTTTGTTCGTACTAGCTGAACATTTCACACTTTGTCTAGCTTTTATACAGCTCAATATGTCAGTCTATCTGGAGGCTTGTGCTGCCTCTTAGATCTCCTCAGTCCAACTGTGGAGCACACAGGCTCCATATCAGGTTGTGTACTCCAAGCTGGGCTTGGACTACCGACAGGTTGGGTAACTTGTACAGCCTCCCTTTGCACAGACAGTCCATCAGTGGACACAGACAGTCCATCAGTAGGCACAGACAGTCCATCAGTGTCCTGTGGTGCTACTGGCACCTCCACAACAGCCGTAGAGCTGCCCACATTGTCCTTGTTTGCCACACTCTGTGGCCTCTCCCCTCCAGCTCCATGGCGAATCCGCAGGTGATCCTGGTGCCTGCGGATCTGCCGTCCATCCCACAAGTCCACCATGAAAGACACCAGTCCCGTCTGGCGGCAAATGACTCCTGGCAGCCAGGGTGCACCATGGGAAAAGTTCTTGACAAACACACAGTCCCCAGGTTTAAAAAGCCTCTCTTTAGCATGTCGGTCTCGCCTCCCTTTCTGCTCTTCCTGCGACCGAACAACTCTCGCTCCAACGTCTGGGTGGAGCAGATCCAGATGAGATTTGGGCTTCCTCCCCATTAACATCTCTGCAGGGGATATACCTGTGGTTGTGTGTGGAGTGATCTGGTATTGGAACAAGAACTGGGAGAGCTTAGTTTCCAGTGTCTGTCCCGACATCTTTCGTAGACCATCTTCATCTCCACAGCTCGTTGTGCTAAGCCATTGGAGGCTGGATGATATGGAGCTGTGCGGACATGTTGGATACCATGTTTCTCCATGAACTCCTGGAACAAGTCACTGGTGAAAGTGGGCCCATTGTCTGTCACAACTGTATCTGGCAACCCGTGAGTAGCAAAGATGCTCCTGAGCTTCTCTGTGGTGACTGATGCAGTAATGTTTGACATGATGTGTGCATCCAGCCACTTAGAATGCGCATCTACCAACACCAGGAACATGTGACCAACAAATGGACCTGCAAAATCCAGGCGGAGCCTTGACCACGGACGACCAGGCCACTCCCATGGGTGGAGTGGAGCAGATGCTGGCATCTTTTGATTACTTTGACATTGTACACATGCCTTTACCTTTTTCTCTAGAGTGCTGTCCATCCCCGGCCACCACACAAATGACCTGGCAAGGCTCTTCATCCGGGAAACTCCAGGGTGGGCGTCATGCAGCTCGTCCATCACCCGTGCCTGCCCTGGGGGTGGAACAATCACTCTGGATCCCCAGAGGAGACAGCCATCCTGGACGCTTAGCTCCAGCTGACGCTTGAAGTAGGGCATAAACCCCTCCTGCTCAACAGCTGCTGGCCAGCCCCGCATCACCCATCTCTTAACTTGAGATAACACTGGGTCTCTCTCAGTCCACATTTTGATTTGTTTTGCTGTCACTGGAGTGTTAGACAACCTGTCTAACATGAACACAGTCTCTGGGGGCAGGAAGGTTTGGTTGGGTGTGTCCAGAAGAGGGAGTCTGAAGGCATCAGCATTGGCATTTTCACTACCTGCCTTGTACACTATTCGGTACTGATACGCTGAGAGGGTTAATGCCCAGCGCTGTACTCTCAATGGAATGCCTTTTGTCTCACTGAACAGACCCATAAGGGGCTTATGGTCTGTATAAATGGTAAAGGGACGACCATACAGGTACTGGTGAATCCGTTTTACAGCGAAAACCACAGCTAGTCCCTCTTTCTCTAACCGTGAGTACCCTTTTTCGGCCGTTGTGAGGGTGCGCGACACATATCCAATCGGCTTTTCAGAGCCATCCTCCATCTGGTGCGAAAGGACCGCCCCCACACCATAGGGCAACGCATCACAGGACAGGATGACGTCCCTGTCCGGATCAAAGTGCACAAGCAGTCGATCAGAGTGTAACAGTTCTTTTACCTGCTGAAATGCTGTCTTTTGGGCTTGTTGCCATTTCCATGAGCTGTCTTTGTGTAGTAGCTGATAGAGGGGTGCTAGTACTGTGGAGAGGTCAGGTGAAAATTTGCCACAATAGTTCACCAAACCTAAGAACGATCTGAGTTCTGCCACATTCTTTGGGCTTGAAGCCTCCTTCACTGCCCTCACCTTCTCTTCCACAGGGGACAGACCCTGAGCTGAAATCCTGTGGCCCAGGTAGGTGATGCTTGGTGCTTGGAAAACGCACTCACTGCCCTTCAGCTGCAGCCCGGCTTCTGCCATCCTCTTCAACACTTGGTCCAAGTTACTCAGATGCTCCTCCTCTGTTCTACCTGTGACCAAAATGTCATCCAAATAGACTGCCACATGGGGAATGTTTTGGAGCAAATTGTCCATGGTGCGTTGAAAGATAGCAGGGCTGGATGCGACGCCGAATACCAGGCAGTTGTACCTGAACAACCCCTTGTGGGTGTTGATGGTGACGTACTGTTTGGATTCCTCGTCCAACAGCAGCTGCTGGTACGCATGACTCATGTCCAATTTCGTGAATGTTTTTCCACCTGCCAGAGTGGCAAACAGGTCCTCCACACGCGGCAGAGGGTAGGTATCACGCTGTGAGGCCTGGTTTGCTGTCAGTTTGTAGTCCCCACAGATGCGCACCTCACCATCCTCTTTCAAAACTGGCACAATTGGGGCTGCCCACTCTGAAAACTCAATAGGCTCAATGACACCTAGCTGCTGGAGTCTCTCCAGCTCTGCCTCCACCTTGGCTTTCATAGCATATGGCACTGGGAGGGGTTTGAAGAAACGTGGTTGTGCCTTGGGGTCTACACATAGTTTCACTGTTGTGCCACGAAGGGTCCCCACCTCATCTTTAAAAACATCTGCGTACCTCCCTAGTATGTCTTCAATCCCTCTCATGTGCTTGATTTCCCCCCAGTTCAGGCGAACTTTCTTCAGGATGTCCCGACCCAGCAAACTTGGCTCCTCCCCCTTAACCGTCTAGCTGCAGCCTCCTGCCCTTGGTACACAACGTTAACTTCTATAGATCCAAGAAGTGGAATGCACTCCCCCGTATAAGTTCTCAGTCTTACATTAGCCTCTTTGAGTGCAGGCGCCTCTTCCGAGCGCCACAAGTTGAGGTATGTAGCTTGACTTATGACTGATGCTGAGGCTCCCGTGTCCACCTCCATTTCCAGCTCCTTTCCATTTATCTGCACTGTTGCCATGATGGGCTCAGCCCGGGGCTCACTGAGGTCGATGATGTTGAACATGTTAAAGGAAACCTGCTCTTCAGCCTCCTCACTCTGCAGGTGATGTGCGTTCATTTTGGGCTTTGACTTCCCCCACTCCTTTTTCTGTTTATTTTTAGCAGCTCTGCACTTCCTTGCAATGTGCCCCTTTTTCTTACAGTTATGACATACAGCGTCTTTAAAGCTACAGTCGTTAGCAAAATCTGCACCTCCGCACCAGTAACATTCAACTGACTTTGATGGCTTCCCCCGACTTCTCCTTGAACACCCGATGAACGCCGCGTGGCTGCACACTCCCGTTGAATGTCTTTAGTATTATTTGCCGCTGTTTCCATTGCCTGTGCAATCTCTAGCGCCTTCTTGAACGTGAGCGTGGCTTCTCCCAACAGCCGGCGCTGCATGCCGTCATCACCGATGCCACAGACTAACCTGTCACGCAGCATGTCATTTAGGGCCGCTCCAAACTCACAGTGCTGTGATAACTGCCTCAGCTCCGCCACAAAAGCTGCCACCGAAACTCCTGGCTTGCGGGCATGCATATGGAACTTGAAACGCTGAACAATTACAGATGGCTTCGGGTTGTGGTGGTCCTGTACCATCTTCACCAGCTCCCTAAATCCAATACCTCCCAGGCTCAGCGGTGTGGCCAGGTTGGGTATCAATTTATACGTCTTTGCCCCGCACACACTGAGAAGGATGGAGCGTTTCTTCTCCTCTTCTGTAATGTCATCTGCCAGGAAAAAGTGCTCCAGTCTCTTGACGTATTCAATCCAGTCCCCGTCCGACTCGACATATTCACTAAGTGAACCAACAGTCGCAATGCTTTTAACTACACGGAAAACTTCTTCTTCGACCTAAATCGGCTTTAATCCTCGTCGCCAGTGTTATAACCTTGGATGGTTAATAATGCACGCACACTTCGAACGGTTAACAGACTTTACTTCGTCTGCAACAGCACTTATCAAACAGGTAGCATCTCACAGCCGCGCATGTCAACAGGGTGGGGTACACTTCAAAACATTCCTGGGGGTCCCTGGGTTAATTAATGAAGGTTCCGAGGTTCTGATAAGACAGTAACACATTTTCAGTCTGTAACAGTAAGTATCTATACCACAGACATGGAACTTGTCTTACTGGCTCACCAGAGCACTCTAAAGGACTTGTAGTCCCGGTATTTTCAAGTGGGCCTCTTCC
Organism: Planiliza haematocheilus; assembly: GCA_005024645.1. Taxonomy (NCBI): domain Eukaryota; kingdom Metazoa; phylum Chordata; class Actinopteri; order Mugiliformes; family Mugilidae; genus Planiliza; species Planiliza haematocheilus. Next base: position 704,311 of record SRSE01001198.1, on the reverse strand, counting down.
CCCAGGCCTATGGTGTCGTGGTTTGACCGGGGTGAGGTAGGACCCAAACGCAGGACAAATGGAAGAGGAGGCTGGTGGAGGTGAAACTAATGTTTAATAAAATAAAAAGGGAACAAAAGGCGCTGCTCCACAGCAGGAAAAACCAAAGAGGTCAAACAACAAAAGCTGAAGGCAAAAAACACTTGAGAAGCTGGTAAACACAGAGGAACAAAAAAACAATGGAAACAGAAACACAGGGGAACCATACATACGGAACGACGTGTCAGTAACAAAGAGGAAGCCAGGGCCATATATACAGACACAAGGAACCAAGGGGTGACGAGACACAGGTGACAGAAATCATGATGTCACATACTTCTGGCATTTATTGACAGTCAGCAAGTGTTTATTTACTCTGTACAGGACACCATCCAGCATTTTTAGTTTTTCCCACTCTTTCAAAGTTTTTGTTGCTTTGAAAGGCAATCCAGCCCTTTCTCTTCTAGATGGCTGTCTCCCACAGGTAATGAATGAAATGACCTGGGATAATGTTGGGTCCTTCTACCGTTCTTCGAGAGGAACAGTAGAAGGACCCAACATTATCCACAGGCAGATTGATTTCCCCAGAGGGTACTAGTCCTTCCAAGTACTGAGCCAGCCAAGAGTTTACCCTTTGCTTGACACTGTGGTCCCACTCCTTTCAGCCTGTCAGCACTGCAGACACTTCACTGTCAGTCATCAAGCAACATGTCAAGCTCTCAGGGGAGGATGCATTCTGATGGTTCTCACATACACCTCCTGAACTATACCGTCTCTGGCCTACTGTGATTACTCGAACAGAGCTGGATATGGCTGTTTCATGAACCTTTGACTGACACAGGCCTTAGTGAAAGGTTGCCTACTTAAGGCATCAGCTATAATGTCCCTACTGTCAGGAATGTACTTTATGCTGTAGTTGTATGGAGACAATTTGACCACCTACCTCTGAAGTTTTCAGGTAGGAAGTTTGGGCTTTGTGAGAATGTAGGTTAGTGAATTATTTTCTGTCCAAAACGGTGAAGGGGTGCCTCTTTAGCCAGTGGCTAAATGTGTCACAAACAGAGCACTTTAGGCCCAGACACTCTAAGCAATGGGTGGGACAGTTGCTTTGGACATGAGTGAGCGCCTTGCTGGCAAAGCTGATTGGGCAAGCTTTAGTTTCACCCTCTTGGACTTGAGGTGGCATGGCAGCCAGTCCATGTGTGGACAAAATAAATGATCAGCTGAAATCAATTCAATACAGTTTTATTTATATAGCGTCAATAACAATACAAATCGTCTCAAGACACTTTACAAAAACCCGACCTGAAACCCCCACAGCAAGCCTGAAGGCGACAGTGGCAAGGAAAAACTCCCTTTTAACAGGAAGAAACCTTGAGCAAAACCCAGCTCATATGGAGGGACCCATCTGCCTAAGGCCAGCCAGGTACAGACAGAAGAAAGAGAGAAGAGAACAGCAAGATGATATGTGTATCTGTCATAGATACACATATCAGGGTGTGGAAGGACAACAGATTTCAGGAGCACTGTTCAACTGTTCAAATGAGTAATAGTGTTTCTTTTCCTGGTCATTGGCATTTTTAAATGCATAAGCACCCCATGCATTTCCTCTCAGCATTGAGTGCAAATAGAGGCTTAGCTATGCTAGAACCATCTAGGATGAACTGCTCACAATACAAGACCATGTCCCAAAATTTTATGAAATCCTTCTGAGATAGTGTGATGCCATCTTCCATTATGAAGTCAGTCTCTGTCATGGCAGTAATTGCTTTGACTTTATCAAAATCAGTTGAAACACCATTCCAATCCACAGCATACCCCAGGAACTTGACACTCTAGTTGACATTTTTTGGGGGAAAGTTTTAATCTTAATCAGGAATTTTTTTTTTTTTCCAACCTCACATCATCCAGGTAGCAGTAGTGTTGCAGTCAAGACCACCTAACCCGGGACCAAGTCAAAACCAAGACCAGAGTCATCGGGCGAGAGGCAGGGGTACTGGACAGGTTGCCAGTCTATCTCAGTGTTGGGACATGAACCTGGTGGAGAGCTATGGGAGCTCCCCAGGCATAACCAAGTTAACCACATGTTTTGTCTTTGTCTTGGAGACAAAGGGAATCACTGGAAACTTCAAGTCCCACAATCCTCCAGGTGTGAAAACTGACTCAGCAGTTCACTGGCTGACAGTTGCATGTGACCTCTGAGGTCATCAGGTCATATAAAATGCGCTGTCTTGGCTTTTGTTCTGTCTCTTCCGCTCTTACCTCTTACCTCTTGCTTCTTACCCTTCCTCAACTCCACACCTCCGCGTGGAGCCCCCCCAGCTGCTCGGCTGCAGCTGGGTGCCAGGTAGTCTGCTAACAAAGAGCAACTACTCCAGGCCTGTTCTCCCTACAGCAGCGAAGCGAAGTCCTGCTGAGGAATCGTCACCAGCTTTTAGCCAACAAACAAAGGGTTTGCAGGCTAAACCCCCAAACAACAGGAGCCACACGGTTAGTTAGCACAGAGCTGCTAACAAACCACTTCAAAGGACTCAAGGAGCGGCCGGTTTCCCTCCAACGTCTGAAAACCAGGAACACACAGCAAGGACTACCTTTTTCCCAGTTTGGCTTTCTATCAGGAATTGCCGTCTAAAGGAGCAACACACCAGAAATGGACTTTCCACGACTTTCCAACTGGTAGTATGACCTGGGCATAGTTAAGCTAAGCTAAGCTAAGCATAGAACGTTGATTTGATGTGATATTTGTGTTTATTGAGTGTTTATAGTATAGTGGTTTGATGTTAGTTTAGTTTATGCAACACATAGACTTAGGGTCTCTTGCATGCTAACTAACCACTCTTCCTCTAACCTGGCACCTCATAAAACTCTTATCACATTCCACACATCTACTGACCAGCACATGGTCTGAGCAGCCATTTTTCCTTTGTGTTCAAGACCTCAAGGCCCAGCGGCCATCTTGACACACCCACACTGGCGGCCATCTTGGCACACCCACAAGTGGCAGCCATCTTGGAACGCCCACAAGTGGCAGCCATCTTGGATCGCCCACAACATACATACACACACACACACACACACACACACACACACACACACACACCCACACATTCCTGTTTAGAGTATTCTGTTTAGATTGTATGTTACTTTTATCCTTGTTAATAAATGTCTTTTAAACATACAGTTGTCTGTTTAATGTTGCACAAGAGTGAATACTGCCAACCTCTACACTGCCAAGAACTCCAAATTACCTTCTACTAGTTGTTAACGTGGTAATTTTTGGTTATAGTTATTAAGTTAATTATTAATCAGAAATCCAAATTGACAATTTAATACCATTTATGAGACTGATTTGATTGATTGGCTATATTTTCCCTTCCTAGAAGGGTGGTGCCCCGAGGTGATCTTGTAATTCAGATCCGATTATTTAATAATAAATAATTATTTTTGATAATTATTAATTATTCTTGATAGCCAAACCCAGATATTGAGTGCCTTAATATCCAGGCCCAACATCAGCTAACACTACGGCCAATTTAGAATGACCACTGAACATAACCAGCATGTCTTTGGATGGTGGAGTACCTGAAGAGAACCCACCCAGACACAGGAAGAACATGCAAACTCCACACAGAAAGAGCCAGTCGGCCCATGGATTTGAACCTGGGAATGCTATGAGGAATCAGTGCTAATCACCTCCCCACTGTCCCGGACAGATCGAGGTTCCCAGGTTAAATTTCCCAGAATGCAAAAAATACATCATGATACCATGATTTTGAAGGTTTGGATGAATGACTAGCAGTAAAATGCTGTATTTTAGGAAAACAGTATAGTTCTGTGAAAGGAACAGTAAATCACAAGTCATCAAAAGTTTTCAACTGTTACAGTTTTTTGTTTGTAGCTATTAACAGTAGAGTGATGTATTCAAAAATATCAGGGGGGTCCTCTGTGTATGGTAAAACTGGTCCAATATGGGCGGCACAGTGGTGAGTGGTTAGCACTGATGCCTCATGGGTTCAAATCCATGGGCCGGCTGGCATGTTCTCCCTGTGTACCGGGTACTCTGGCTTCCTCCCACCACCTAAAGACATGCTCATTAGGCTAGTTGGTTATTCTACATTGGCCGTGTGAGTGTGAATAGTTGTCTGTCTCTGTGTTGACCCTGGACTGGCGACCTCACCCGATGATAGCTGGGCTAGGGTCCAGTAGACCCCCGTGACCCTTAACAGGACTAAACGGGCATAGATATTGGTGAGCACCACTACAGTTGTCAGTATAACCAAGACACCTAGCCGCTCCTTTTATTTGTTATCCCTATTGATTTTGTTGCCAATTTTAGGGGTCCATGCAAACCAAGTTGCAGGATTCCTATTGATTTTGTTGCGATTTTTCTTCTTCTTCATTTTCTTCACTTTTTTTTTTTCTGCTCAGGACAAACTACAAAGGCAAGGCCAAAGGCATCAAAGTTGGTAACTTGGTAGAAGTCCTAGCATGTCACTTTGCCAAGGTGTCAATGCACATGCCTGCAACTAGGTGGCACCACAATAAGCCAGTTTACGTTATGGATCATATCTCGAAAACCGTATGCCCTAGAAAAAAAATTATTTCTCCCTCTGATTCCTTACATGCACTTCAAAAACCAAAGAAAGGTCCATAGCTTTTTCACCCAGTGCTCAAAAAACTTCATCCCGTCATTGTAAAATGTTTGCGTACAATCATGCTAAGTTTTGTGAAATTCGGGCTGTAGGGAACTCCACAACGACTACATGTTTATATCTTACAAACCACCACGGTAAACTGCTTGAAATTTGATAATCTGTGGAAGACTCCTTACAAGCTCACCAGGTTTGGTGCGTGCAATACTGTCTATTGGGGGTGCTACTGGTGACTTATGACTCTGCATCCCACTTGGGACAACTTTAGTTTTTAGTTTTACTTTTAGCTTTTTTCAACAATTTAAAATCTATACTTTTCTTAAATGGCTCTTTAAATTTAGGCCTATTCAGTTTTGAGTAAGGATATTTTTTCTACTGTTTTGAATTAAATGCATTTTTCCAGACATTAAAAGAGATATTTATCTCATCTTTTTAGTAAATACTAGGGAAAGAAAGGTCCCACAGATAAGGCACAGATGCACCCAGTCTAGAGATATTTTGTTATGACTAACTGATTTCTAGCCAGGCTGTCTCCCTAGCAGGGCTGTCTCTCTGTAAGCATAGGTCAAGACCTACTGTAAAAGAGTGAATTTAACTTTAACCTGCCAGTTGATTCTGTACTGCATATCCTTACTGCAAGTACATTTTTTGCACAAGACTCCACACAAGACTGTCATTCCTGATAAAAGAATTTCCATAACAACTTGGTACATCGAGCCGGATCCAGATAGCCTTACCTCCATCCAGATTTTGGGGGCTGACACTGTGCACAGGGGAGTCTGGGACTACAGGAAGACCTCCAATTGAATTGTTGTGCAAAGAGGCCGGTAACACTGGGAAGAGGAAGGGTGATGGGGTCCTAAGGAGAACACAGCAGGCTTAGTGGACTTTTGGGTAGGCCAATTTAAGTGTTCTGTTGGAAAACACAGAAAGTAGTTCTGTTTAAAAAGGTTAAGTGTAAGATAAAGCGGTGATGATGTTCTTGGTTATATTAACTCCCATCAGTATATAGGCCACTATACTGTGGACTTGATACAAGAATGATCTGAGAAACGCAGCCACATTTAACTGAGTAAAACAAGAACAAGGAATGGTAGGAATGATAGTCTGTGTGAGAAGACTACAGGAATAAATAACTCTGTCTGGACATTAAAATTAAGAGAGTGAAAGGCCTAGAAATAAAAAATATATATATATATATATATAAAATCAACAAAAATAAAATAAAAATAAAAATAACTAGATGATGGAATGATATGATAGAATTGATAGAATTAGATGAAGATGCAAAATTTTATGAAACAGAGAGACACAGGGTGACAATTTTTCTGGACTCCCGCAGAAATGCCATGAAGGTGAAAAAATAAAATGTTTAAATAAGTCTGAGAATTAGATTTTTTTTTTTTCCTGGCTTTTACCTCAGTGAGGTTAAAGTAGTGCATATACACTATATTACCAAAAGTATTCGCTCACCTGCCTTTACTCATTCTATGAACTGAAGTGCCATCCCATTCCTAACTCATAGAATTCAATATGATGTCGGTCCACCTTTTGCAGCTATTACAGCTTCAACTCTTCTGGGAAGACTGTCCACAAGGTTGAGGAGAGTGTTTATAGGAATTTTTGACCATTCTTCCAAAAGCGCATTGGTGAGGTCACACACTGATGTTGGTCGAGAAGGCCTGGCTCTCAGTCTCCGCTCTAATTCATCCCAAAGGTGTTCTATCGGGTTCAGGTCAGGAATCTGTGCAGGCCAGTCAAGTTCATCCACACCAGACTCTGTCATCCACGTCTTTATGGACCTTGCTTTGTGCACTGGTGCACAGTCATGTTGGAAGAGGAAGGGGCCCGCTCCAAACTGTTCCCACAAGGTTGGGAGCATGGAATTGTCCAAAATGTTTTGGTATCCTGAAGCATTCAATGTTCCTTTCACTGGAACTAAGGGGCCAAGCCCAGCTCCTGAAAAACAACCCCATACCATAATTCCTCCTCCACCAAATTTCACAGTTGGCACAATGCAATCTGAAATGTACCATTCTCCTGGCAACCTCCAAACCCAGACTCGTCCATCAGATTGCCAGATGGAAAAGCGTGATTCATCACTCCAGAGAACGCGTCTCCACTGCTCTAGAGGCCAGTGGCGGCGTGCTTTACACCATTGCATCCGACGCCTTGCATTGCACTTGGTGATGTGTGGCTTGGCTGCAGCTGCTCGGCCATGGAAACCCATTCCATGAAGCTCTCTGCGTACTGTACTTGGGCTAATCTGAAGGTCACATGAAGTTTGTAGCTCTGTAGCAATTGACTGTGCAGAAAGTCGGCGACCTCTTTGCACTATGCGCTTCAGCATCCGCTGACCCCTCTCCGTCACTTTACGTGGCCTACCACTTCGTGGCTGAGTTGCTGTTGTTCCCAAACGCTTCCATTTTGTTATAATAGAGCTGACAGTTGACTGTGGAATATTTAGGAGCGAGGAAATTTCACGACTGGATTTGTTGCACAAGTGGCATCCTATGACAGTTCCACGCTGGAATTCACTGAGCTCCTGAGAGCGGCCCATTCTTTCACAAATGTCTTGTTTCACAGTCTGCATGCCTGAGTGCTTGAATTTATACACCTGGGGCCAGGCCAAGTGATTAGAACACCTGATTCTGATCATTTGAATGGGTGAGCGAATACTTTTGGTAATATAGTGTACTTCCACCTTGAATAGGCAACAATACCTGAATGTTCCAAACTCACCATTGCTGCAGTCTATCTCTGATTGCCATGTGATACTGTTATGCGCACGTTTGTGTGTAAACAATACCCGCCCAACTGTACACTGCCCTGTCGCTGATTGGTTTACTGTGAAATCTTAGCCAGTCATCATCACTTATGCGGCTACCTCCCGCAACTAAAAGTGACGCTGCAATGTGGTGAGTGCGCCCAAAGATTGTGAGGCATTTTTGTTTTAGAAAAGAGAACCAATTACAAGCCACAATACGTTCAAGACAAGACAAAGCAGCTGCCCTGTTCACAAGTCAATCAGTCAGCTTCAGCGACTACACACGACAAAATGGATTCTGGAAAGAAGCAGTTATAGGCGAAAGTGTCATCAAAGGACCCCTCAATTCAGTTTCAGGAGTTGTCCTGGAAGTCGGGAAGTTTGGCAAAATATCACAGGGTGTCAGTCAACGAAAATGCAACAGATTATGTTGCTTGTAAAAATTGCCACACAATATTTAAAAATCAGATGGAAAGTGGCACTAGCGGGCTACAGCGACATAGCTTCGCCTGCCACAAGGAGCCGGTAATGCATAGGTAAGTGTAGCCTAAATTTCTGAGGCAACCTCAGTGATTTGACTGTGATTAACTAAAGATACTACAGGGAGGCAAGTTGGGCAACGGAGTCTGATAATTTTAGACAGAACATAGGGTGTGGGACAGATATTCTTAGCAGAGGAATGCCCAGGCAGTACTAAAGGATACAACCCACACAGGACACTCAGTCTTTGTTTTTTTTTTTGTTTTTTTTTTACACTTCCTTGCCATTTTTTTTTAACTACACCTAAAGGGGGTCCTCATCTTAATTTTGCTGTACTTGTACAATGTCAATAAAGACACTATATTCAATTCTGTTCTCTCTTTTCTCAATATTTCACTTAAATGATCCTACCTGAGGCCCTGCGATGGGCCTGTCCAGGGTGTACCCCTGCCTCTAGCCCGCTGACAGCTGGGATAGGCTCCAGCGGACCCCCGTGACCCTTAACTGGATTAAACGGGTATAGAAGATGAATGAATGAATGAATGATCCTACCTGAGTCCAGAGAGTCCGCTGTGTTCACATTAGCTTCCTGTCACCCAGTGGGTTCCGGCCTCTTTACAGGTCTGACTGTAGGAGTCCCACTCTCCCCATGCACGGTGTCAGTTTCCAAAACCTGGAAGGAGGAAAGGCTTGTGAGATTTTTTAAACTGCCTTAAATTATGTTTAATGGTATTTGTGCCCAGGATTACCTCATCTTTCGGTCCAGGGACTACCAAAGGGGGCACATTAAATGCACAGCCATACACTATCAACTTCAATTGTGTATGCCTTTGGGCCTAATCTGAACACACAAACCAACAAACATGATATCATAATGTGTATTATCAGGTTCTGAGGTTGATCCAACACTCTTCAGCACCTGCCTGGTTTCTTCACTGATGGTGCAAGCCATGGAGCCAGTATCTGGCAGGGCTTGTAAAGACATTTTATCATTCACCTGTGGACTGGTGTAAAACAGACTGTTATAATATAGCTCAAGCTATATAAGTGGATTTTTTTCCCTGATAAGGTGAGGTACATCCCTGCTGCATAACAACAGCTTCTTGGCAGTCTTGCGCTGATGTCCTATTTCCAGACAACTTACATCTTCCTTTCTCTTATGCAGTGTGTTTTTGTTAAGTGGGTGTTGTTAATACAGACTAGAGATAGAGTAAAATGATTTAATGACAAGACAAACCTACATAAGGATCTGACTGGCTTGTACACTTTAGCATGCTGAGCACATGCTCTAAAGAGTTTGTTAATCTACTTATAGGAGGCCCTACTTCATTTATCTTTGCTGGGTTAACTGAGGTGTCAACGTCAGGTTCTGGTGGCGGGACTTGTGAATCAGAATCAGAAAAGACTTTATTGCCAAGTATGTTTGTACATACAAGGGATTTGCCTTGGTGTTGGTACGCATAAAATAAAATATAATAAAATTATATGAAATAAAATAAAATATAGAAACTATATATAAAATAGAAAAAGAGACAGCTCAGCAGACAGACTGCGGATCGGAAAAAACTGTTTGGCATGCGAGAGGTTCTACACTCGATGGATCACAGCCGTCTGCCAGAGGGGAGTCTGTTAAATAATCCTTGCCCAGGGTGAGAAGGATCAGCCACAATCTCAGCTGCACGCTTCAGAGTCCTGGAAGTGTACAGCTCGTCGAGAGACTTGGCAGGTTGAATTTCTTCAGCTGTCGCAGGAAGTACATCCTCTGCTGTGCTTGTTTAATTAGGGCGCTGATGTTCAGCTCCCATTTGAGGTCCTGGGAGATGACGGTGCCCAGGAAATGGAAGGACACCACAGCGCTGACTGCAGGACTAAATGGGTATATAAAAATGACTGACTGACTGACATTCCTGGACCCCCTGCAGTTCCCCTACAGATCAAACAGATCTGTGAATGATGCTGTCAACCTATCCCTCCACTTCATCCTCCAGCACCTCCAGCACTGTAGAGTCACATGATGATGGGGAGGAGTGGGGCTGTGTTCTTCCTTTAGTCCATGATCATCTCCACTGTCTTGGAGGCGTTCAGCTGCACCAAGTCACCAAGCAGTCAATCTCCAATTTGTAGGCGCACTCATCTCCACCTGAGATGAGCCCGATGAGTGTGGTGTCATCTGCAAACTTCAGGAGCTTGACAGACTCGTGACTGAAGGTGCAGCTGTTGGTGTACAGGGGGAAGAGGAGAGGGGAAAGGAACAGCCTCGAGGGGAACCCGTGCTGATGGTACGGGAGTCTGAGATGTGTTTTACCAGCCTCACATGCTGCCTCCTGTCAGACTGTGATCCACCTGCAGATGGAGTCAGGCACAGTCTGCTGGGAGAGTTTGTCTTGTAGTAGAGACGGAATGACCATGTTGAAGGCTGAGCTGAAATCCACAAACAGGACCCTGCCATATGATCTGGGGGAGTCCAGGTGCTGGAGGATGAAGTGGAGGGATAGGTTGACAGCATCATTCACAGATCTGTTTGATCTGTAGGGGAACTGCAGGGGGTCCAGGAATGTCAGTCAGTCAGTCATTTTTATATACCCGTTTAGTCCTGTTAGGGGTCACGGGGGTCTGCTGGAGCCTATCCCAGCTGTGGTCGAGAGGCAGGGGTACACCCTGGACAGATTGCCAGTCCATTGCAGGGCCAACATTCATGGATGCCGGAGTACCCGGAGAGAACCCACGCAGACACAGGGAGAACATGCAAACTCCACACAGAAAGGCCAGCCGGCCCATGGATTCGAACCGGTGACCTTCTTGCTGTGAGGCATCAGTGCTAACCACTGTGCCGCTGGGTCCAGGAATGGGTCTGTTAAATCCTTAAGGTGAGAAAGCACAAGGTGCTCAAAAGACTTCATCACAACCGATGTCATGGCAACAGGGCAGTAGTCATGGAGTCCAGTAGTCCTTGGCTTTGTGGGGACTGGTATGATGAGGCCTTGAAGCAAGCTGGCACGTGACATGACTTCAGTGATATCCTGACTATGCTTTGGCTTTGATTTGGTTTCTTGACCTGGCATTCTCTTTGGTGTTCATCAATAGGTTTCTGCACCTCAGTGAGGGACCACTTACTTATGGGCTTGCATTTGAACACAGTGTCTGGACAGTTTCTGATCATCATCATCTGAAACATCCAGATTGTCCATTTTGCCATCTTGGCACTTTAAGTGTTGTCCACTATATCAGCGGCTGCATTTAACCTGACCCAGTAACCTACTGGTGTTACTTTTGGTGTGGGCTGGGTGGTCTCTGTTAAGACCCATTTCACTGAAATAGCACCACAATATTACACAGATTATCTCAGGATAAGAAGTTTCTTCAGACGAGGAACTGCACTTCAGTTCTGAGGGCTCTTTGGAAGCTGCCCCTTTAATTTTACTCCCCACCGTTTGGTTAATGTTCAACAAACCCCTGCCTCTGCCAGTGATTGGTGTTATAACCTTAAACATATCCTGGTTGTCATTTTTTCCAAAACACAGGAGTACAAATGCAAATCACAATGAAATGTCCAACTTCTGCCTATGTTATATGTATACATACATGGCGATGTTTACTTTAATACAGTTTATTGACAGCTATTCTATGTGTCTGTGGTATAGTTAACGGTCATGATAATATACGCAAAAAACACCATAAAACATTTAATGTAGCACTGACAGCTCACGGCTAATAACTTGATGTCGTAATGGGTCTAGCAGAGGTTGGAAAACTATGAATTCCATTCCACCAGACTCCACCAAAATGCATGGTTGATCATTATAGTTAATATTCCAAGATTCTATTTAGCAATTCAATTCAATTCAGTTTTATTTATATAGCGTCAATAACAATACAAATCGTCTCAAGACGCTTTACAAGACCCGGCCTGAAACCCCCAGAGCAAGCCTGAAGGCGACGGTGGCAAGGAAAAACTCCCTTTTAACAGGAAGAAACCTTGAGCAGAACCCAGCTCATATGGAGGGACCCATCTGCCTAAGGCCAGCCGGGTACAGACAGAGAAAGAGAACAGCAAGATAAACATACATCTGTCATAAATACACATATCTGACTAAAGCATACAAGTTGGATGCTATGATTCAAACTAATGATGTTACATGACAGTTTGAAAATGTAAGAGGAATCATAGGCAGGTTGGAGAATTGTTCATTCAGGTAGGAGTGGATAACAGCAGGATTCCATGGAGACTGGGCAGGCTGATGAGACCACGACAACAGATGTAGTATGGCGCTCCACAGGAAACACTCAACTCCAGGCCAGAGATACTCAGAAGAAGGGAGAGCAGCAGTAAACATTCTACATAGTAATAGCACAGAATTGCATGACTAGCAGCAGATAGGAATTTAGAGGGCAGGAGCTCTGTGCCAGAGAAAAAGAAAGTGTAGGACACGAGAGTGGAGAGAGAAGAACGAAGGAGAACATGTGTTTGGTGCATTGTCCCCCAGCAGCCTATGGCAGCATAACTAAGGGATGGTTTAGTCCAGCCCTAACTATAAGCTTGATCAAAAAGGAAAGTCTTAAGCCTGACCTTAAAAATAGAGAGAGTGTCTGCTTCACAAACCCAAACTGGGAGCTGGTTCCACAGGAGAGGAGCCTGATAGCTGAAAGCTCTACCTCCCATTCTACTCTTTGAAATTCTAGGAACCACAAGTAGGCCTGCACTTTCAGACCGAAGTGATCTGTTGGGATGATATGGTACAATGAGGTCTTTAAGATATGATTGAGCTAGGCCTTTGAGGGCCTTGTATGTAAGGAGGAGGATTTTAAATTCTATTCTAGACTTTAAGGGGAGCCAGTGAAGAGAAGCTAAAACTGGAGTAATATGATCTCTCTTGCTAATTCCTGTCAATGCTCTTGCTGCAGCATTTTGAATCAGTTGGAGGCTTTTTAAAGAGTTATTTGGGAAGCCAGACAGTAATGAATTACAATAATCCAGTCTGGAAGACACAAATGCATGAACTAGTTTCTCAGCGTCATTCTGAGACAGGATGTTCATAATTTTGATGATATTACGTAGATGAAAGAAGGCAGTCCTGGTTACTTGCTTAATGTGACATTTAAAGGACATATCCTCATCAAATATAACACCAAGGTTTTTCACAGTAGTACTGGAGGCCAAGGTAATGCCATCCAAAGAAACCACGTGATTAGATAATGAATCTCTGAGATGCTTAGGACCAAATACAATAACTTCTGTTTTGTCTGAGTTTAAGAGTAAGAAATTACAGGTCACCCAAGCCTTTATGTCTTTAAGGCATGCTTGGAGTTTAACCAGCTGATTAATTTTATCTGGTTTCATAGATAAATATAGCTGGGTGTCATCTGCGTAACAATGGAAGTTTATGCCATGTTTTCTAATAATCTTCCCTAATGGCAACATGTATAAAGTGAAGAGTATTGGTCCTAGCACAGAACCCTGAGGAACGCCATAACTTACTTTTGTATAAGTAGAGGAATCATGGTTGATATGAACAAACTGGAATCTGTCAGACAGATAGGATTCAAACCAATCTAATGCAGTTCCTTTAATCTGGATCTCACTTTCAAGTCTCTGTGGTAAAATATTATGATCAATAGTGTCAAATGCAGCACTAAGATCTAGCAGAACCAGTATAGAGACAAGTCTACTATCTGAAGCCATGAGGAGATCATTGGTAACTTTAACCAGAGCTGTTTCTGTACTATGATGAACTCTAAAACCTGACTGAAACTCTTCAAACAGACCATTCCTGTTTAAGTGGTCACACAACTGATTAGCAACAACTTTTTCTAGAATTTTGGAAATAAAAGGAAGGTTGGAGATTGGTCTATAGTTGGCTAAAACATTTGGATCTAGAGTGGCTTTCTTAAGTAGGGGCTTAATTACAGCAATCTTAAAAGACTGAGGCACATATCCTGTTAATAAAGATACATTTATCTGGTTCAATATGGAGGTGTTAATTAATGGAAGAACATCTTTGAGCAATTTAATTGGGATTGGATCTAGAAGACAGGTTGATGGTTTAGATTCTTTAATTATTGAAGATAGCTCGAGAAGATCTACCGGGGAGAAGGATTCCAGATGTTGATAAGGTCTAACAGAAATTTCTAAAGTCACTGTACTTCCATCTTTGACAGTGGAAGAATGCCTTGAATGTTTTCTCTAATGCTAACAATTTTATTGGTAAAGAAGCTGATGAAGTCATTACTACTGAGGGCCGAAGGAATAGATGGATCAACAGAGCTGTGGCTCTTTGTCAGCCTGGCTACAGTGCTGAAAAGAAATCTGGGCTATGTGAGCTTCTTCAGAATTAGTGGAATGCCAAATTCTTTCTAGCTTTCGGGCTGTCTGTTTTAAACAGCGCAACTGTGAATTAGCAGTGTTACACATTTTGCCACTTAATGGCATTTATATTATTTTTTATTAGTAGTAGTATTTTAAACGAAAACACATTTAAAGTTTAAATAAAACTTACAGGAGGTTGGATCTGCTTTCACTGTCTTTAGTGCACATTCTCCCTTCTGGTACTTCGGGAAGTTTACTGGATTTCCAGCATTTTCCTCAGACTGTACCAGGTCGAGCCTTTAAAGGAATATTATTCAGACCTGCTTAAGTAAAACAACAAGAGCAGCAATAAAAGACAAGGAATATTTGTACTGTTAATATGCAAGGTATTTCAGTAAGCAAGGAATCTGAGAATAGTGGTATTTTAACTGTAGTGCATTTTGCAACTTCTCTCTGCTCCTCAAAGCAGGTCAAGAGTTTGCATCTATGCACCTAAATGTAACCTGTTAATGTGTCTTGTCGGTTTCACTTACAAATCTATAAAACCATCTACAGACTGTTATCCTCAAATTATTACTGTTCTGAATCTGAATCGGACACAACAGTGGGACCACGGTTTATTGTAGAGTAAAGTGCAAACCCTGCATGGTTACTGGTTTTTTACACCCACATTACTGCCGGTACATTGTTCAATCTTTCTCACTATTCATCATTCCCCTTGAATGTAGCTAACAGCTGACATTCTCAGGTATGCTACAAGACATGCAAGCATGGTCACATGCCCCACCCAAAAGGACTGCTGCACTGGTGTTTCTTAGAAGCAAGGAAAGGAGGAGTTATCTTTGTTACGGTCAGGTTTTGCCTACACTGTTCGTAGCAATATTAATAAAACTTCTCGTGCCTTTTTACAGTTGTAAAAGCTGAGAAGTGCTGGCTTCTGTAAATTGTACTTCACAGTCTCAGCTGTCTATTCTCTGAATATTAATCCTTTCACTTCCTCCACAGACCTTCTGTCTTTACTGCACTTACCTATAAATGAACAGAATAACCTCAGTGTCATGAGTTACTGCCCTCTCAACTCAGCTCATAATCAAAGGGAAATCACAGACAGGAAGTGAAGCACCAAAATAAAAACAGGAAAGACAAGGAAAACAAAACAGGTTCACAGAAAATATTCAAAACTCAATACTATGACAGATTGGGTCAGATTATGGTACTGCTAACTCAGTAGGTATAGGCCTTTTGTTTACACAATATAATTTCATATATTCCAAAAATGCTTTGTAAACATAACTGTTTGAATTAGATTTAACTCCATCTCCTCTTTTTAATGCATTTATTACAATTTTACCTGGAGCTCCACATGCTTGATGGCTCTTAAAGATATAGCAGGTCCCCTTAAAGTCTAGAATAGAATTTAAAATCCTCCTCCTTACATACAAGGCCCTCAAAGGCCTAGCTCCATCATATCTTAAAGACCTCATTGTACCATATCATCCCAACAGATCACTTCGGTCTGAAAGTGCAGGCCTACTTGTGGTTCCTAGAAATTTAAAAAGTAGAATGGGAGGTAGAGCTTTCAGCTATCAGGCTCCTCTCCTGTGGAATCAGCTCCCAGTTTGGGTTCGGGAAGCAGACACTCTCTCTATTTTTAAGGTCAGGCTTAAGACTTTCCTTTTTGATCAAGCTTATAGTTAGGGCTGGACTAAACCATCCCTTAGTTATGCTGCTATAGGCCTGGGCTGCTGGGGGACAATGCAACAAACATTCTTCTTTCTTCTCTCTCCACTCTCGTGTCCTCCACTTTCTTTTCTCTGGCACAGAGCTCCTGCCCTCTAAATTCCTATCTGCTACTAGTCATGCAATTCTGTGCTATTACTATGTAGAATGTTTACTGCTGCTCTCCCTTCTTCCGAGTATCTCTGGCCTGGAGTTGAGTGTTTCCTGTGGAGCTCCATACTACATCTGTTGTCGTGGTCTCATCATTCTGCCCAGTCTCCATGGAATCCTGCTGTTATCCACTCTTGCCTGAATGAACGATTCTCCAACCTGCTGATGATTCCCCTTACATTTTCTAACTGTCATGTAACATCATTAGTTTGTACCATAGCATCCCACCTGTATGCTTTAGTCAGATGTGTGTATCTATGACAGATGTATGTTTATCTTGCTGTTGTCTTTCTCTGTCTGTACCCGGCTGGCCTTAGGCAGATGGGTCCCTCCATATGAGCTGGGTTCTGCTCAAGGTTTCTTCCTGTTAAAAGGGAGTTTTTCCTTGCCACCGTCGCCTGCAGGCTTGCTCTGGGGGTTTCAGGCCGGGTCTTGTAAAGCGTCTTGAGACGATTTGTATTGTTATTGACGCTATATAAATAAAGCTGAATTGAATTGAATTGAGGTCAGTCGCCATCAGTAATCACAAGCTGTTCATGTGAATGCATCTGCAGGGTATTAGACAGCCTCCTGTCACCATACAGATAGCATCTCAGAAACCAGGGGAACACAGTGTTGTCTGCTGAGACATCAGTGGCTCCTAAAGCCATCGGAGAGTCCTTATGAATCCTACTATTTAGATTTACTGATGACTTTAATTGAGCCTTTGGGCATGTCACACAAAAAGTTCACAGAGACAAGGAATTAAATGTTTTCCATCAATGTAAGAAGTAAAATGTGGGCAAGCTTATGTGGAAAAAGGTGGTTATGGGACTGTCAAAACAGCTGCATCACCTTCATTTTCTCTGAACACAAGGATTCCTTTCTCTCACATTCATTTATTTTTGAAATACACTTGTAAAAAAAAGACCCACATATTTTACATTTGTGGCAAAATAATAAATTAGTAGTGTGTAGTAGTCGTGTATTCCCATTGTTCGATATAAGTTCTCTTATGTAAAGTACAATCTTGTGTTATCTACTGTAACAGTACCTGTAAGTTTTATACCCTGTATTAACATTCACCCAAATATGGCTTTCTGATAACTCCAATAACTGACATTATGCAAATGACAAAGAAAAAAAATCAGGAATTATCACAATCTTAATAAAAGAATGAATTAATATACAAAATAAAGGCAATGGTACTCATGACCTCACATTTCAAACTCAGAAAGGAAAATTACCCTTTAAATGGCAAGCTAAATTAATCAAATAGAAAGTAGGTTAAAGTGAACCACTATTCAGAACTGTGTGTTTCTGTATCATAACGAAAAACATCAATAATACCATATAACAACATTTAAGAAGAGGAAAATAAGATGAAATGTCCAGCAGCTTTAACTCATAACTCTTTATCGTAAATCTATCTAAATCATCAACACAAATAAACACGATTGCAGTCTTACTTAAGCTGGCAGTAACAATTAATCAGCGATTCTGCTGAACCACAATTCAAAAGCTGTGTTTGGTTTACATTACATCATTTTCAGAATTTTTATTTTACTTATTACTACTTTTGTCAATTATTTTTGTCATCATCTAACTTATTTTTCTTTAACATAAGCTTACCAACAGTTTTGTCCACGTGTGTATGTAGGTCCTACTTTTTTAGTGACAGTCACACATTCTAATATTTTGTTCGACCACCTTTAGCTTTGATTACAGCATGTATTTGCTACGGCATTGTTTCAGTAAGCTTCTGCAGTGTCACAAGATTTATTTCCATCCAGTGTTGCATAACCTTTTCACCAGTATCTTGATGATAGGAAGGTCTGATCACTGCACAAAGCCTTCTCCAGCAGATCCCAAAGGGTCTCACTGGGGTTAAAATCTGGCCAGTCCATGTGTGAAAATGATGTCTCATGCTCTGTGAACCACTCTTTCACAATTTGAGTCAGATGAATCCTGGCATTGTCATCTTGGAATATGCCCGTGCCATCAGAGAAGAAAAAATCAATTGATGGTTATTCAGTACTGGTTAATAAGTATATTAAGGTAGTCAGCTGACCTCATTCTTTGGGCACATAATGTTGCTGAACCTAGACCTGACACAGCCGTTCAGTCCCAATTCCCTTGAGCTCCTTTCGCATTGTACGTGTGGAAATGCTCTTACTTTGACTATTAAACATAGCCCTGAGTTCTGGGCCCATGGGCCCACAGTAGACTCTAGCCAATGTTGCAGTCATATCCGCAGTGTTTGGAGCAGTGGATGTTGGCAAATGAGATCAAGGATGAAAAGAAAGTGTGCATGTTTCTCTCAGTGACTGTGACTGATGCTTATAAGCTGCTGAAGAATCTAGTGTCACCAACAGTGCTGAGTTATATGCAATATCCTGATCTGGTGAGAGTACTGAGCATGCTTTACAAGCCGGCACCAATTGTAATCGCGTAACGATTTTGTTTCTAGAAGCGTAACCAGAAAAAGGATGAAACTGTCTCTGAGTATGAGTTGCTTTGAGGCAGATGATGCACTGAGAGATCGCTTTGTGAGTGGACTATGCTCGGATGCCATGCAGCGCAGGTTGCTGTCTGGAAAGGATCTGACCTTTCCGAAGGCTTGTGAGGTTGCAGTAGCAATGGAACTGCCGTTGAGAAAAATCAATGGAGTTTTCTGGACACAGTGAGCTTCGTCATGTAAATGCCGTAGTGCTAATGCTTTTTCTGACAAGGGGAGGAAAGGACAGTTTAGATGAGAGAACAATAACAAAGCACAAAACAAAGGCCAAAAGGGAGTAACAACGACACAACAGACATGCTACAAATGCGGGGTAAGACACTCAACACGTGACTGCAGATATAAAAATGAAAAGTGTCATACATGCTCCAAAATTGGACACATAGCCCATGCATGTAGAAAGGCGAAAGCCACTTCTCAAACTCCACATGTAGAAGCTGAAGGAGGTACGTCCAGAAGAGATGAAGAAACTGAACTTTTTGGAGTGTATGCAATATACTCCACCTCAAGCTGTGAAAAGGGGTACACAGTTGATGTCGCACTGGGTGATAAGAGCACAACAATGCTACTGGACACGGGGTCAGCTGTGTCAGTGGTACACTGATAATAATCTCAGGATTATTACCAGAAAGATCTGAACAGTTTTCTTTTAAAACCAGCCCCCAGGTTGAAGCTGAAATCATATCCATGCCAAAGTATCGCTGTTCGAGGATACACAAAGACCCCAAGAGTCAACGAGGTGTTACAGCTCCACCACTGTTCTCGGAGAACGAAGTCTGCATAGACGGATTTTAAGCCAAAATCCGCATGAAGCCAGGTACCACACCGATCCTCTGCAAAGCTCACCCAGTTCATTACGCATTAAAGGAAGCAGTAGAGAAGGAGCTGGACAGGTTGGAAAAACTGAAAATGATTTCTAAGACTGAGAAATGTGAGTGGGCCTCTCCAAAAGTCACCGTGCCAAAGCACATAAAACAATAAGAGAGTTGTGATACATACAAATCCTATCAGTTTTGTCAGTTCTTTGTTGAGTCCAGGCCACCATACTGGTCTCTCAATTCTCTCCCTGCATTTTGGTTATGCCGAGATGACCCTTGTGCAGCTTGGCTAGTATATCTGCTCTGAGCAATGGCGGGATGACAAGTCTGCTGCCGTAGATAAGCAAACCACAAGCTCACATTTCTGCTTGAAATGGCAGATATGGCTGGAGTACCTGGCCTATTGAGAACTTCTCTGGCCATCCTTCAGCACAATACTGCTTTATCTATCTCAGTATATCGTCATTGTCTTGTTGTGTCTGTATTTCTTTTAGCCATTCCTCTGTTGCTGGTAGACTAGCAATGATGGAGTCAGCGTACAAGTCAATCTCCTCTTCTGACAGTCCTGCAGGCGTGCCATTTTGATCTGAAAAATCTCATGAGGCGCATGCGTAGACGCGTGGTGGCAACTCATCAAGGCTTTTTGAGTGCCGCAGTGGGATGAGAGGCTTGTGCTCTGCCTATATGTGAAAGTTTTTCCACAGGCCCATGTGGAAGCAAAAGCCTCCTCTTCAATCTGAGCATTCCTCTGTTCAGTGCTGATGAGTGCCCTTGATGCATATGCTACTAGTTTCCACTTTGCTGTGCTGTCTTGCCGCTGGAGGAGAACCCCACCCATGCCTTATGATGAGGCATCTTCTGAGACAATTCAATTGAATTCAGTTTTATTTATATAGCGTCAATAACAATACAAATCGTCTCAAGACGCTTTACAAGACCTGGCCTGAAACCCCCAGAGCAAGCCTGAAGGCGACTGTTTCTTTTAACAGGAAGAAACCTTGAGCAGAACCCAGCTCATATGGAGGGATCTATCTGCCTAAGGCCAGCCGGGTACAGACAGAGAAAGAGAACAGCAAGATAAACATACAACTGTCATAGATACACATAGCGTACAAGTGGAATGGTATGATACAAACTGATGATGTTGAATCATAGGCAGACAAGCATGTCAATATTTGGGTTATACAGAGCTAGACCTGGAGAAGTAGTGAGGTCCTTCTTTATGTTGTCATAAGCCTGCTGCTGTTGCGGCCGCCAAGTCCAAGTTTGATTTCTTGATCAGCTCTCTGAGTGGGTGACTTTTCTCAGCTGAGGCATGAATTTACCAAGATGATTAGTCATCCCCAGAAATCGTCTCATCTCACTGACATTTCTGGGTGTCTTCAGGGATTTGACAGTGCTCACCTTGTCTAGGTCTGGACTGATCCCTGCTGACTTGATGATCTGTCCCAGAAATTTTATCTTGTTTATCGTATCACGAACTGGCTTGTGAGCCATGACAAAATACAAAGGAACACGATCTAAACGTAAAGGTAAACTGATTTATTAAAGCAAAGCAAAAGAACTAATGAGATCTGAGTGTGAGAATCAGTGTGTCTGTTGATGGGTGCATGATCATGTATGTGTAATGTTGAAAGGTGTTAACAAAAACAAACAAGCCGAAGCAACAGAACCAAAAACCCAGGTTGGAGTCCAGTTGGCAGATGGGAGAGAGAAAAAAAGGACTGTGACTTCCTGGTTTTAACAGCTCAGGGAGACTGGCCAGGTGCTACCACTTGTTCCAAATTAGACGCGCCCACTGAGGTACCTGCAGGAACACACAAAACATGACAAGGGGGAAAAACACAAACACAGGCCCTAGTGGCAGGTGGCCGTCACAATCAAAAACTTACATTTTTCGTTCAGCGTCACTCCTGCACTCTGCAGTCGTGAGAGTGTTTTCCGCAGCCTCTCATCATGTTCTGCCTGACTGGCTCCCCAGATGAGCACGTCTTCCATGTGACACATAGTGCCATCAGTGCCCTCTTGGATCTGCTGCATGCATTTCTGAAAATGTTCTGGTGCTGATGAGATGCCAAAACATAGACGATTGGTGTCCTCAGCCCATCCACAACATACACAGTCTCTTTCTTGGTTTAATTTCTCTTCTTGAGAGTGGCTTTGAACTTACCCATCACTTTCAGAGGATTTCCTCCTGGCCCTTTTAGAACCAATGTAGCTTATATATAATATAGCTGATCGTAGTGGCCCTCGTCGAACATTTTTTAGAAATGGCTGTCACATCTGCGCCTGCGTCAGTTTTAAACACTGCTTTGTGGTCATCCATTTTTACCTCTGTCATCCAGGGACCAGCACTGTCCCCTGTCTGTTGACATTGAGCCCAGGAAAGAAACTCCATATTCTTCATCACTATCCTGTGTCTGTGACATTGTGGCCATATTCACCCAATGTAACTTTTTTGACCAACAGACTCGAGCATAATGTCCTTTTCTGCACTGGTTGGTATAGGCTGTGTCATTTTGTGTCCCTATACCTTCTGCATGGTCGGTTCTGTGCTTTACTAAACACTGGTTGGACCGTGGTTGAGCCTATTTTGTTTTTGCACCACCGTGCTGCTGTGCGTGCATGCTGTCCAGCTGTGTGTTCATCAGGTCTCCTTTGCAGAAAGCTTGTAGCAAAGTCTGCTTGTGTTTCCAAACCTTCTAAGTGTGCTAAGGCATTTGAAGATACAAAGCAGCTATTAAAGCATAATAAGGTGTTAATGCATTACAACACACACTTGCTTTTGCACTGAGGACTATAACTGAGGCTCAAAGAAAATATGCCGAAATCTAAAAGGAGGCACTCGCCATCATCTTTGGAATAAAGAAATTCCAAGTATTTGTATGGGAGAATTCACACTCATCACAGATCACAAACCACTGTTAACCCTTATATTGTGTTAGGGCCAAATCAACCTGTTTGCTATTTAAAATATGTAATAAGGACAGTTTCCTTGGTTTGATTGGAACAAGACTTCATGAAAACCTCAGGAACATCTATCTTAAGACAACAACATAGTTTTTCACCATTTTAGTAAATTCTAAAAGTCTCCTTAAAAAAAAAAGGGACATCTGTGGTGTTATGGGTCAAAAATTACCTGCCAAGAATATTGGTAGTTGCATGCATCCATGCATCATTTAAACAGTTCTGGGTTGCTGTGTGGATCGAATGTGGCTCAATTTACACTCTCACCACCACACACCACCCTACCCCAACAGACCCCAACACCACCCTTCCATACCCCCCACCATATCCCATCCCCTCCCCATTCTACTACACCTCTCTCCCCTTGGGGCACCTCAGCCCATGGCAACACAACTTTTCTCACATGTGATTTGAGCATCTTTGGGCACAAATCTTTGGGGAAGTGAGGTCTTCAAATACAAAAATGATGACATTTCATCCCACACTCAAAACCATGATGAAGGCAGAAACCAAAGTGACACTGAAGAAGATGTGTCTGAGAATGAGGATGGCGTTGAGTATGATCATGAAGAAGGGCCTAACAGATATGCTGTGTCACATGTTCAAGACATCAAGACAACATTTGAGCTGCTTATACCACCATATGTTGAGAACATCCTTCTTGAGATGACAAACATTGAAGGTAGAAGGGTGTTGTGCAACAGCTGGATTGGAAACGAACAAACTGGTCCCAGTTGGTCCCAGTGTAAATGTGACACAAACTTGACAAACTTGGCATACATGTACAAACCAGGGCCTATATTTGCAATTGCAGTTTTGAGCAAAATAAAGTTTAGTTTTGTGAGTTTGTTTGTTTGCATTTAATACATTGCTTGCATGGATATGAAAGCAAAACAAGTTAGATGTGAGGTGAAAAACAAAACTGGTTGACAAACAATGTTCTTTGATGATTTTGGGCTGGATTAAGCCACGGGTCAATTTTGACCCGCTAACACCAAAGACGTGGGAAGCTTTCTAACACATATGAGGGTTAACTATCCTGGGACTAAAGTCAGCTGTTCCAACTTTAGCAGCATTAAGGATGCAACACTGGGCTCTCATCCTCATGGTGCAGTCCTCATTGAGTACAGGAGATCAGCTGATCATGCAAATGCTTTGTCTCACCTACCCAGAGCCTCAGTCATCACAGGAGAAGAGGGAGGTATTTTTTACTTCTCACACTTGGGGGAACTACTAGTGTGTGCAAAAAACATTAAGAGAGCCACTCAATGTCTAGACCTACACAATGAATGGATGGCCCAGTTATGTGCAAGATGAAGCACTGTGCCCTTATTTCATATGTAAGCAGGAGTTGTCAGCAGGACAAGGCTGCATTCTTTGGGGCCAGTGAATCATCATACCTCCAGGTTATCGACAACAATTACTGGAAGATTTTCATCATGTGTATCTGCCGCATGAAAGCTCTTGCCCGCAGCTACATGTGGTGGCCTGGCTGTGATGGGGACATTGAAGAGCTGGTTAAATGTTGCTCTATCTGCCAAGCTATCCAGAAAATGCCAGCAGTTGCACCGCTGCACCACTGGAGATGGCCGGAAAGAGTGTCACACATTGATTTTGATGAGAAGGATAAGTATGGACTGCTGGAGGAGCTGGTATCATTTTCACATCACATCAAGATGGAGCCACTCATCCCCCACCCTTGTCCTTCACAGCAGATCAGGTGAGAAAAGAGCTCAGGAAGATAAAAGCGAGGAAAGCAGCTGGACCGGACGGTATCAGCTCCAGGCTCCTTAAGTCCTGCGCAGATGAACTGTGTGGAGTTATGGAGCATGTCTTCAACCTGAGCCTTGAGCTGAGCGTGGTACCACAGATTTGGAAGACCTCCTGCGTGGTACCGGTGCCTAAAACATCGCACCCTAAAGACCTCAGCAGCTACAGACCGGTGGCTCTAACATCCCACCTGATGAAGACACTGGAGAGACTGGTACTGGGACATCTTCGCTCTGAGGTGGGCCCTTCCATGGACCCACTACAGTTTGCCTACCGTCCTAATGTTGGAGTGGAGGACGCCGTTATCTTCCTGCTACACCGAGCTCTCTCTCACCTGGAAGAGCCCGGCAGCACTGTGAGAATCACTTTTTTTGATTTCTCTAGTGCATTCAACACCATCCAGCCAGTGATTCTGAGGGACAAACTGGAGAGGATGGGTGTGGACCACCAGCTGTCTGCATGGATCCTGGACTACCTCACAGACCGACCACAGTTTGTGAGAAACAGGAACTGTGTGTCTGACCTGCTCACCAGCAGCACGGGTGCCCCCCAGGGGACTGTTCTGGCCCCCTTTCTTTTCACCCTCTACACAGCAGACTTCAGACACAACACCGACAGCTGTGTACTGCAGAAGTTCTCGGACGACTCTGCGATTGTTGGCCTCATCAGAGGTGACGACGATGCAGAGTACAGAGGACTGACGGGGAACTTTGTGGAATGTGTCAGGACTGGCTCCTTTGCCTGACAAAGCAAACGCGGAGAGGGGAAGGTGCCGACAATAATCATGTTTATTCGTAACAACAAGCCACAATCAGTAGTGGAGGATATCAGTGGTGAGTGCAGGTGCATGGATGGATATGTAGGTGTTGTCTTTGCATTAAAACCAGGAGGGCAGATGCAGCGGGGGAGCTGCAGGACGCCAGGCCACGCATGGAATGAGAGAGAGGGAGACGGCGATCTCCACCCGGCTTTAGGAACATAGCCACGCCCCCCTACGGCACGCACACCGGAGGCCCATGAGTAATCCTGAGGGAAAGAGAGACAGAGAGCGAGAGGGGCGCCACACACACACACAACCACCTGGGGTTGTCACACCCCCCCCCCCCTTAAGACGGGACCCCAAAGGGGAACCGGCACAATACACCCCCAAGCTAGTAAGGGTAGCAGGACCAGCTACATGTTAACCATCTACAGTTGTAACCATACTCTAAATAACATGAATTACCTGATCAATTCCCACTGCAAAAACTCAACCCGACTCACCCAGCCATCCCAGAACTCTGCAACCTGGTACCGGGGAAGCCTATTTAAGAGTCTGAAAGGATGGAGGAGCAGGAGTGTGAAAGCGGGGATAAAGTTACAAGTCATCATACATACAAGATTAACAATGCACAATAAACCCAATACCCCATCAACTCTAAGGCAGAGGCGCCCTAGACAAAGCATCTGCCAGGATATTATCTTGCCCTTTAATGTGGCGTATCTCTAAATCATACCCCTGCAAAAAGAGAGACCACCTGACCAGTCTCTGATTTGGAGTTTTCAAGGAACCTAAGAATGTCAAAGGGTTGTGATCTGTGTAAACAATTAAAGGTGCCGTCCCACCTACGTACACCTCAAAATGCTGCAAGGCCAGAATGAGACCCAAAGCCTCCTTTTCTATCACTGAATAGTTGGCCTGATGTCGATTGAACTTTCTTGAGAAAAAACAGACCGGTCTCAACAACCCCTCGTCCCCTCCCTGGAGAAGGACGGCACCGGCCCCGACCTGGCTGGCATCAACCTGTAAGACAAACTGTCGGTCAAACTGGAGAGCAGCCAACACAGGATAGGAACACAGTAAAGACTTTACATTCTCAAAGGCCTGCTGGCACGCAGTAGACCACACAAACTTAGCTCCACCCTTCAGTAGCTCAGTCAGAGGAAAAACAACAGTAGAGAAATTTCTGCAGAAACTTCTATAGTATCCAACTAGACCCAAAAACCGCTGGAGTTCTCTCTTCGTAGTCGGCGGTGGAAACTCAGACACAGCTTGCACTTTAGCCTGAACAGGAACAACATTACCCTGACCAACCACACGCCCCAAATAAGTAACAGTGGCTCTAGCAAACTCACATTTGGCTAAATTTACTGTCAACTGGGCCTCAGCCAACCTCTCAAACAACTCTTTCACTCTCTGCAAATGTGAATGCCATGTGTCACTATACACAACCAGATCATCCAAATACACTGAACAGCCCTTTAACCCATGCACAACCCGGTTCATAAGCCGCTGAAAAGTGGCCGGAGCGTTCTTTAACCCAAAGGGCATAACAGTATATGAGTAAAGGCCTGCAGGAGTAACAAATGAAGCAACTTCTCTCGCGCGTGCTGACAAGGGCACCTGCCAATAACCCTTGAGCAGGTCGAACTTGGACACAAACTTGGCAGACCCAACCATATCTATACAATCGTCCATGCGCGGCAATGGAAATGAATCGGACTTAGTGACAGAATTAACCTTCCTCATATCTGTGCAAAATCGCAGAGTTTTATCTAATTTAGGCACCAAAACACAAGGAGACGCCCAGCTGGACGCAGATGGAATGGCAATGTCATTCTTCAGCATGTAATCAATCTCAGTGTTCAAGTGCGTCAGCTTCTCAGGACCCATGCGGTAAAACCGCTGTCTGATCGGCTGCGCTTCCCCCACATCAATATCGTGCACAATCCAGGAAGTACGAGAAGGAACATCCCCAAAAAGCTGCGGAAATCTACCGATCAGCTCCACCAACTCGACCCGCTGCTCTTCAGACAGATGTGCCAACAGGGAATGTAGATTACGCAAAGACTCAGAATTCTTCAACCTACCACTCAACTGTCATCAGGCTCAGGAACGCCGTCTGTCTCCTGCGCCACACTACAGGTGTCCACAGCGAGCGCTGCACCAACGTCACCTTTTACGCACTCACCATGCCCCGAGCGCTGGTAATATGGCTTCAGCAGGTTCACATGATACAACTGGGACGACTTCCTTCGACCTGGTGTAGCAACAAGATAGTTAACATCAGAATTTTTTTCAGACACAGTGTATGGGCCAACAAACTTAGCCTGGAATGGTGACGTGACCAGCGGTGTCAGCACGAGGACCTGGTCCCCAGGACTATACTCATGACGCACCGTACCCCGGTCATACTGGGCTTTCATTTTGACTTGAGCCTGCCCCAGTTTTTCTTTTGCCAACAGACCCGCCCGAAACAATCTGTGCCGAAAACCATTAACAAAGTCAATCAGGTTTCGAGGCGCCTCGGCAGGAACCAATCCACCCTTCAGCGCTGCCAACGGCCCGCGCACCGAGTGCCCAAAAACCAATTCGTTCGGACTGAAGCCCGTGCTCTCCTGCACGGCTTCTCGCGCTGCCAACATCAACCAGGGGAGCCCCTCCTCCCAGTCCCGATCCAACTCTGTACAGTAAGCGCGCAACAAGGACTTGAGCGTCTGATGGAACCGCTCTAACGCGCCCTGACTTTGCGCATGATACGCAGTGGACTGGTTATGGCTCACCCCCAGCGATTTTAACACTTCCGCAAACATATGCGAGGAAAAATTGGACCCCCGATCACTTTGTATGACCTTGGGTATCCCGAACACTGAAATGAACTGTGCAAGTGCTTTAACTACCGCTTTGGTGGTGATGGTTCGAAGCGGATAAGCCGCTGGGTATCGAGTACACTGACACATGACAGTCAACAAATACTTACACCCCGACTTGGCACTAGGCAACGGCCCCACACAGTCTATTATCAGATACTCAAACGGTTCACTCACCACAGAGATGGGCTTCAACGGTGCCGGTTTTACGCACTGGTTGGGTTTCCCCGTCCGCTGGCAGACGTGACATGTTTTAATGTACGCCGCCACCTCTTTTTTGGCCCGCGGCCAAAAAAAATGTTTAAGCACCGACAAATACGTTTTACGCACCCCAAAGTGACCACTCTCATCATGTGCTGTTCTCAAAACGTGGGAACGAAAATCCTGAGGCACCACCACCTGAAACACAGGCGCTCCCACAACATCCTCATCACAAGGCAACCATTTGCGGACCAACATCCCATCCTGCACAAAATAGCCCTGGGCTACATCACCAACCTGGTGACGCGGCACAACCTGATCCCACAGTGAGGACAACGAAACATCAGATTTCTGAGCCTTAATCCACTCCTCTCTTTCCACAAGTGGAGGCAAATCAGGCAGCGCAACCGGTTCCACCGAGGCCGCAGCCTCCGCTGGCACAGACGCACACTTACTCTGAGCGCGCGTCATGGCACAAACAGGAAAAACCTCCAGCGCTGAACTGTCAGACGCCACCGGTTCGGACACCACCACAGGTGGCGGGGGACCACTGGACCAAACCCGACCACCACAAATATCATTTCCCAGAATCATTGACACGCCTGGCAAAGGCAACTCAGGCCGCACGCCCACAGAAAACACACCTTTAGCCAGATCACAATCCAACACCACATCATGGCGTGGTACGGGAACGAAGCCAAGCTCCATCCCCCGCATCACAATGAAATCTCCAGACTGCGTATCAGAGGAAAAAGGAAGCACAGACTGCACAATGAAAGAATGTCGGGCCCCTGTGTCACGCAACACTCTCACAGGAACACATTCAGTACTGCCCACCAAGGACACACGCGCCTTTATGATGAAAGGCTCAAACCCAGACTTGTCACTGACGGCCGCCCCCACCGCCTTTTCCTCTCGCACACTTGCACACAACATAGCAGGAACTGGGGAAGGCGCAAAATTTTTCCGCCTGAGGAAAGGACACTGGTCCTTCCAATGACCTTCCCCCCGACAAAAATTGCACAAGTTTGAACGTCCTGGGCGCACAGAGACTGGCGCGCCACGGGCCGGAACAGGTTTGGAAAAACGGCTGCGCGTAAACCTACTATCATCCACTGCGCGCTCGCGCCCCTCAGCAAAACCAGACTTGTGCGTCAGCAAGAAATCAGCCAATTCAGCTGCTTTAAGTGAAGTAGCTGGCCCCCTTTCATTTAAGTAGGCGGCTACGCGCTGAGGAACAACATTTTTAAACTGCTCCTTGATCATCAATTCACACAGACCCTCAAATGAATTCACTTTTTCCGCGGAACACCAGCGGTGAAAATGAGTGGTCAAATCGCGCACAAACTCCACATTCGTTTGTTTATCAACCTTCACCCACTGTCTAAACCTCTGGCGATATGCCTCTGGAACGAGCTCATACGCCTTGAGGACGGCTGACTTCACCATGTCATAAGTTAAACCCTCCTGCACGCACACAGCCGAGTACGCCTCCTGCGCCTTGCCCGTGAGGACGCACTGCAGCAGGAGAACCCTATCAACATCTGGCCACCGCCTGGCATCTGCCACGCGCTCAAACAACGTGAAAAAAGTATCAGGATCTCGCTCATTAAATCTAGGCACAAGGCGCAGACTCGCCGTCAAGTCTCTGCCCTCACGCTCAGCCACAGACCCAGACGCGCCAGGACCCCTCTCATTTCGGTCCAAAACCCTCAGCTTTGTCCGCTCCACCTCTAACTGCAACTCCAAGAGGTCTTTCTGCCATCCTGCTCTTTCCCTCTCTTGTGCAAACGTGAGCCTCTCAGCCTGCTCAACCAGCCCCGCAACCCCCGGCTCTCTCTTTGATACAGCTGGCTCAACCCCTGGCCCTTTCTGAAACACACCTCTTTCAAACAATGTCAACAACACAAACACCTTCAACTCATCCTTCAGGATTCCCTCTTCCAACTCAATCTCATAATGTCCCGCAATTTCAAGCAACTCCTCTTTCTTACACGATTCCAAAAACACCGCAGAGGGCGCATCATAGAAAACTGACAAATCACCCATATTCACCTTAGAGCCGGATCCACACCACTATGCGCACTTGAGCCGACAATGCCCCCCAGAGCGTTCCCCTCACTGCCTATCCAGAATCTAACTAAACTCAACCCTGGTCTTCATGTGGTTCTGCAGCGGGCTGATTAAGCACAAAACCAGCGGGGACCACCAACGGCGACCCCACGGAGTGCCCCCGAGATGATTGCTCGCGCAACCAACGCTAGCCGCTCCCCACAACACTACTGACAAAAAAACAACCAGACACAATCCCAAAGGAGACGTGTCCTTCGCCTAACGGGAACCTCCAGAAAAAGAAAAAATGCGCATCCAGTGTATCACCTACCCTTCACAGGTGAACCAAGATCCCGGACGAGCCCCCATTTGTCAGGACTGGCTCCTTTGCCTGACAAAGCAAACGCGGAGAGGGGAAGGTGCCGACAATAATCATGTTTATTCGTAACAACAAGCCACAATCAGTAGTGGAGGATATCAGTGGTGAGTGCAGGTGCATGGATGGATATGTAGGTGTTGTCTTTGCATTAAAACCAGGAGGGCAGATGCAGCGGGGGAGCTGCAGGACGCCAGGCCACGCATGGAATGAGAGAGAGGGAGACGGCGATCTCCACCCGGCTTTTAGGAACATAGCCACGCCCCCCTACGGCACGCACACCGGAGGCCCATGAGTAATCCTGAGGGAAAGAGAGACAGAGAGCGAGAGGGGCGCCACACACACACCCACACATACACACAACCACCTGGGGTTGTCACAAATGGTGTCAACGAAACCACCTCCGGATCAACGCGGGAAAGACCAAGGAGATGGTGGTGGATTTCCGTAGACGCCGTTCTGCCCTCCCCTCACCAGTGAACATCCAGGGAATGGACATTGAGCAAGTGGACTCTTATAAGTACCTGGGTGTTCACCTCAACACCAAACTGGACTGGACTCACCACACCAACGCACTCTACAGGAAGGGACAGAGCAGGCTCTACCTTCTGAGGAGACTGAGGTCTTTTGGAGTGAAAGGGGCACTCCTAAAGACCTTCTATGACTCTGTAGTGGCATCAGCCATCCTGTATGGAGTGGTCTGCTGGAACAGTGGCATCACAGAGAGGGACAGGAAGAAGCTGGATAAGATCATCAGGAAGTCCAGCTCTGTCCTGGGCTGCCCCTTGGACTCAGTGGGGGAGGTGGGTGACAGGAGAGTTCTGGCTAAACTGTCATCCATGCTGAACAATGAGTCCCACCCCCTGTATGGCAACCTGACAGGACTGAGGAGCAGCTTTAGTGATAGACTTCTTCACCCTCGATGTGTGAAGGAAAGATACAGAAGGTCTTTCCTTCCTGCTGCTGTTAGGCTTCACAATGAACACTCCTGATAATATGTGCAATATTACTACATTACATGTGCAATAGTACTACACCATAAGTGTAATAACATTTCTTACAATCCCGTGCAATATTATAACTCAATCTGTGCAATATTTCCACCACTTATATATTATTTATCTCTGGCTTTTTTGCTATTTTGCTATTTGCTCTGTAAGCTGTTGTGAACTGCAATTTCCCCATTGCAGGACGAATAAAGGTTCTTCTTATCTTATCTTATCTTATCTTATCTTATCTTATCATGAAATGGTCTGCAGCTGGTGTTGAGGGAGTTTACACAGTTTCTGGAGAGAAACGGCATCAAACACACTGCTGTACCTGCGTTCCATCTTGCGTCAAATCAGTGCACATTCTGAAACGAGTGCTGATGAAGGATGTGTTGAAGGTAGAAGGAAAGGTTCCTTTGCCACTCAGTCATAGACTTGCAAATTTCCTGCTCATGTACCGCAGTACACCCCATACCGTGACTGGATGGACACCGGCTGAGTTATTTCCGAAATGCTAGATCTGAACCCTTTTCAGTTTGCTTAACTAAGAGCTTGCCAGACGGATTGAAGAGAAGCAAGCCACATAGAAACTTCATCATGACCGTGGCGGCTCATCTCTTCGTGACTTTCAGGACGGAGATGCTGTCCGTATCCGAAATTTCAGGGGAGGAGTGGAGGAATGGATTCAGGCAAAAGTACTTAAAAGACTAGGAACTGTCACATACCTGAAACAAGAGGGTCAGAGGCAGCACACAGTGCATGTTTACCACATGTTGCCATGGCGAGGAAATGCTGAGACACGCTTGCCCTAACCAATGGCTGAGAATGTTGTAGCGCCCGCAAAGCCATAATCACATTGCTGGACACCAATAATACACACCTCCATTCATGGCTTCTTCCGTCATCCACCCACATTCATCTCCTACTCCAATGGAAATAATCCATGCGTGCTTTGAATCCGTCCCCCAGGAAGGGCATTTAGGTAGAGTGCAAGTTACCGGTGAGTCTCGACGTAGAAGGAGAGTCAGAACAAGGAAAGTCCGTGGAGGAGAAGAGTGACAGCGGTCCACATAATCCTCTCGCTGGAGTTCCGTCGGCACGATTGCCGCTTGGATTTGTTTATTTCCCTGTCAGATCAGCTGGCTCAGGAGCCGGGAGACACCGTTCCCATGGAGCAACGTCTTTGACTGACCGACTGACTACATTAAAAAACTTCGGTACCGTGAGTACCCGGTGTGCATTTTTGTTTTATATGTGCCGTTTGCTGCACCGCGATGAGAGACGCTGGTTATTTTGAGTTTAATTCCTTATTTTGTGTTGAAGGCCGCGTTAAAACCCGGAGCGGAATTTTGAGTTGCTGTTTTGTGGTGTCGCATATACTGGACTGAACTGAGCTATTGCGGAACACTGTAACAGCCTTTGCAACTGGACTGGGATTAAGAGACAGACTAAGGCGCATTCCTTTTTTTGTTGTTGTTTTTGGCACTGGGAAAATTGTGAATTGTAAAAAAAATATATGGTGGAAATCACATTGCTGGGTTGGTTGATTGCTTCTGTGGTTTATGAATGCATTTGATCGATTGTTGATGTGTTATCCTCACCTGTATCATGACACACAGCAAACAAAACTCACATGAGAAACGCCGATACCCAGAGTCCGTGTACCTCCTCAAAGCCTGACTCTCTAAATTACAGTATATTTAAATCTGCACAGTGAATGTAAACTGCCAAGAAACATTTTATGTTGATAGTAGGAAGTTAACATTATGCTAAGATTGAAAAAAATTCAAGGGCAGTATATTTATTTTTGTTGTTGTGAGATTTAAATGCACAAGTTAGTGGTTGATAAACTTAGGGCTAAAGTTACAAAAACCTAAAAGGGGAGGAATGTAATAGATTTAAGTGATTTACAATTGAGGTTGTCACATTGCGAGTCATTACTGCAAAGGCTGTTAGTTGCTGTGTTATGTTTTGGTTGGCCAGCACTTTTAGATGTGTTTACTGAGCCAAGCGGCACCTGTAGTGGGTGTGTCTGTTGCTGGAAGTCTCGAAGTAAAGACGTGTTCTGAAGCCATGCCTGGCCTGATTATTGTCTCCTACTATTGTCTCAAAACACCACATCCCCTATACTCTTCTTGATTGCCACTGACTGGACCATGCACAAGACCACCCCAGACAAGCCCAGAGGCATCCAGTGGACTCTCTTTACCCAGCTAGAAGATCTTGACTATGCTGATGACCTTGATGTTCTTTCCACCAATCACACACACGTACAAGAGAAGACTGACATGACTGACAGATTTGCAAAACAGACAGGTCTGAACATGAACACCTCCAAAACCCAAGTGATGTGCATAAACTCAAGACCGTATGCACCAATCACTATGAATGTTAATCCTCCCCATTTTGTTGAGGAGTTTACATACATGTGAAGTCTCCTCAGTAAGGATAATTCAACAAGGACTTCAGCATAAGACTTGGGAAAGCTCGAAGCACATTCGCAAGCCTCCAGACCATCTGGAAATCCAACCTGTATAGTCTTAAAACCAAGATCCAGCTGTATAACAGCAATGTTAAGTCAGTCCTGATGTATGGCTCGGAATGCTGGAGAGTGCTTGAGAGTGACTTGAGAAAGATCAACGCGTTCCATAATGGGTGTTTCCGTATGATGTGTTGCATCTTTTGGCCAGAAAATAATTTCTAATGAAGACCTGTACCAAAGGACAAACTATTGCAGTGTGGTGCAAGAAATTAAACAACGACAGCTCAGATGGCTTGGATATGTCCATATGGACAAAGGATGTATTCCCAGATTAGCCCTGAGATAAACCCCAGTTGGAAAGAGGAAACAAGGGAGGCCAAAACCACCTGGCGAAGAACTGTGACCTCAGAACTGAAAACAGCAAACCTATCGTGGGGCGAAGCACAGCATGCTGCACAGGGTAGGACTAGATGGAAGCAGATAGTCAGAGCCTTATGTTCCACCAGGAACGAAGAGGATTAAGTAAGTTAAGGAGTACGTCGCTGGAAACACAACAAACAAACACAACAAGCCGTGTCTTTGTGAGAAAAGGTGAACATACAGTGGTATGAAAAAGTTTGGGCACCCCTCTAAGATTTCATAATAATTTGCTCTAACTTTATAAAAGACGATCACAGCAACAAGATTGAAATTCCTACAGAGATGTAGACATTTAAGTGTTTTCCAGACCAAAATTCTTAGAGTATCATTACAAAGTTTTTACAAAGACCTGTAGGGATTTGTAGCTGACATGTTGCAGCCCAAAACTGCTTTGATTAGCTTGTGAGACCTTCAATTACAAAGACAGGTAAAACCAATCATGAAAAATGCAATTTAACAGAGGCAGTTGCTGGCTGTGCTTGCCCTATGCTGCTGGCAACATGGGGGCATCGAAACAACTCTCCACTGACCAAGAAACTAAGATAATTCATTATCATGAATTAGGAGAAGGGTACAAGAAATTATCAAGAAGGTTTGGGATGTCTATTTCCACAGTCAGAAATGTGGTGCAGAAATAGAAGGCCAGAAGAACATCAACGTCATTGTGAAGGAAAGATGTGGTAGGCCAAAAAAAATACTGGAAAGACACAGACGAAGGATGGTTAGAATGGTCAATGACAAGCCACAGACCACCTCCGGAGAACTACAAGAACATCTGGCTACTGATGGTGTAGTTGTTCATCGTTCCACAATCCAGCGCACTTTGCACCAGGAAAAGCTCTTTGGAAGGCTGATACGCAAAAAGCCTTTCCTTAGTGTTTGTCACAAGAAGAGTCACATGAGGTATGCAAAAGCACATCTGGACAAGCCAGAAGCATTTTGGAAAAAAATACTGTGGTCAGATGAGACTAAGATGGAGTTATTTGGTCAGAACAAAAGGAGGTATGCATGGCGAAAAAAACACACTGAATTCCATGAGAAGAACTTATTGCCTACTGTGAAATAGGGGTCCATCATGTTATGGGGCTGAGTGGCTAGCACAGGGACAGGAAACCTTGTTAAAGTTGAGGGCCACATGAATTCCTCTCAGTATTAGCAGATTCTTGACAAGAATGTTCAAGAATCTGTCACAAAGTTGAAGCTACGCCAGGGTTGGATTTTTCAGCAGGACAATGATCCCAAGCACTGTTCAAAATCCACCAAGGAATTCATGCAGAAGCACAAGTACACTCTTCTGGAATGGCCATCCCAGTCCCCAGACCTTAACATCATTGAAAATGTATGGATTGATTTGAAGCAGGCTGTTTACGCACGGAAGCCAAGAAACCTGACTGAACTGGAGGCGTTTTGTATGGAGGAATGGGTCAAACTACCACCTGCCAGACTTCAGAGACTTGTCAGTGGCTATAGGAGGCGTCTACAGGCTGTTCTTGCAGCAAAAGGAGGGTCTATTAAATATTAATGGAATTATTTCTTTGGGGTACCCAAATTTATGCACATGCCTATTTTTGTTTAAATATACATAAAAATGTTTCTGTTGGACCAATGAAAATGATTTCCCTACCGAGATGTTTCTGTTTCCATAAGGTATAACATTTGTTAAAATAAAGTTGCTTCTTCAAAAGCTCAGCAAGTGACAAACTGATGCAATGATTTTCCTAAGGGGTGCCCAAACTTTTGCATACCACTGTATATACAGGTAGATCACTTTGACTTGGTCATTGCAAAAGTAGCTCACAAGCCCAAAAAGTGTGGGCACCCCTGATCTAGATGTAGGGGTATGTTGAGTCTTCTCCCAAAGCTAAGATTAACCGTATGAACCATAATTGTTATGAATAGAGGAAGCTGTTGTTTGATGAATCATGAAGGGAGTGACTTGTTGTTTCAACTGGCAACCGAGGGGTTGTCTGGGTTTGCTGCCATATTCCTAAAGATTAGCACGCAAATGTAATACAAGGTGTTCTGCATCCATTGTATTGAGAAGATCAAATTCTGCCTGTAAGCTGTGGTGCTTATTCAGTGCAGGGTACCGCTGGCTGTGTTTTGGTGGTCTACCTCCTCTATTTCAGCAGTAATATCTTGTAACTTGGAAGTGCAATATTTTTCGACTTTGATAAATCGGAAAAGATTTGCCCCTGCAGAGCAAAGCTTTAAGAGATTCCCACAATAATGAAGAAGAAACAAACTCTCTTTTATTTAGGGAAATAAAATCATCAACTGAAGATGCATCCATAGAGGCAAAGAATTAAATTGAAAAGTTAACATTAATAGAAGGGTGGCACAGTGGAAAGGTGGTTAGCATTGATGCCTTACAGCAAGAAGGTCACCAGTCGAATCCATGGGCCATAGGTGTAAGTGTGTGTGTGTGAATAGTTGTCTGTGTCTCTGTGTCAGAAATCCCTTGCCTGTGGGTTATAGAATATCCAGGGATCAGTACATCCATTAGGATGCATAAATTCTGATATTAGATTTGCCATGGCAGACTGGGTTAGCATATGGGGGTTTGAGCAGTCAAACTATCATAACGTAATATCAAGAGAAGGGTGTTGAAAACACTACTAATATGTTTGTCTGCAACACTTGCGTCATTAAAATGCAGAGCATAAATATTCACCAATAGTATAGGAATATTCAGTTCAGTTACATTTTACTTATAACAATTCCAATTAAAGCTGCAGCAGTCTTGAGCGGGCCCTCGCACCCTACGCCCGTCGGTGACCGGCAAGGATGGGGTCACTGCAGTTCCCAGGGCACAGTGATAATATTCTCCCCTCCCTGAATGTATTGTATGCAGTTTGGCAGATAGCAAATACATACAACAAAAGATGATTCAAAATAAAATTATGAATATATTTTAAGTATCTTTAAATCTCTTACTTCTCTTTACATCTAGTAAAAACTGACACACACACAAAATGACTACCCTCATCAACACAAATTGTCATCACAACTTTACATTTAACTATATCACACATGATATCACCATTGCATACACATGATTTTCCAATCTTAATGAAATCAAAATGATCAACACACATTGCCATTACAACTTTATAATTTACTTAAAAGGACGTTATCAACAACACATTGTCCATGTATAATGGTACATTGTAATGACTAAGTAATAGACTTAGCGCGAGACACTTAGTTTGGGGTACCAGGGGCGCGAGGCACCCAGCTCGGTGTACCAGGGGCGTGAGGCACTTAGTTTGGGGTACCAGGGGCGCGAGGCACCCAGCTCGATGTACCAGCGAGGCTTCTGTGGCCTGCAGATTGGCTAGGTCAGTTGGTGGGGGCTTAAGTATGGGACCCCAGGACCTGGCTGGAGGTTAAGCTGGTTAGAGTTAGGGTTAGAGGTAACCAGGACCCCCTAACCGACCACCCCTACCAGCCCTTATCCTAGCCACCAACCCATGTAGCCCCGATGCCGAAGCATAAACACCAAACACCACATGTACCCCAGCCCAGGCTCCCTAGCACCCTCATGCATATGTATTTCCCTTGTAATGTGTTGGAAGGCTGCCCACGTCTTTTGTGTTAGCGGATCAAAATTGACCCTTGACTTAACCCCGCTCAAAATGACCTAAGAACAATGTTCACCAACCAGTCTTGATTTTCACCTCATGTCTAACTTGCTTTGCATTCATATCATGTACTAAATGTTATTAAAATATAAACTGAACAAATAACAGGCAGTGACAGCAGTTATTGACAGGGATTGACAACCATGAAATGCCAGCTTTTTTTATTATTCTTATTTATTTTTCTTGGATTTGAAGACCTGTGTCATCCCTTCTCTTCACCAAGATCGGTGGGGTGCTGTATGGTGAGGAGAGTGGAAACTGAGCCTTCAGTAGTTGTAGGAATATTGACATATGGATGTGTGCAGTTAGGGACCATTAACAATACTGTAAAGTTTAATGCAGTTTGGACTGAATTACAGCACGTTTCGACAACCTATTTCCAAATTTTGAAGCAAATATGATAAGGCATCAAGCCTGAGGGCAACCAAGACACAATTTTCACAGTTTTATCAAAATAGCAGACTTCCTGTTGGGTTTAGAAAATGGCTCCAACTGACTTTTTTGTGCGTGCTGGGATGTTATATTTCCAGATTTTTAGACACAACGGGCTCCTGGAGGTGGTCCAAAGATGGTGCTACAGAGCCATTTTGCCACGCCATATGTTCAAGGTCCTTATACATTAAGTTTTCAGCCGAACAAAGACATCTGCAAATTTTCAGGACTTTTCGTGGATGTTTAGGCATGATTTCATTGGAGGAAAGACGCATAAAGTACAAAAACAATAGGGTCCTTGCAACTCCGTTGCATGGCCCCGTTGGGCCCCTGCACTTCGTTGCTCAGGCCCTAATTATCTCAAGTCGTTTAACCAAACCCCAAGCTTGGAACCACCAGGACATGCATGAAGGCAACAGTGAGAAAGTATATCTCTTTTTTATCAGGAAGAAACCTTGAGCAGGACCCAGCTCATTTGGGGAGGATGTTAAATGTTGAATGAAAAACATCACCTATGCATGGACAACTGAGTCCTGAAGATAAGTTTCCTGAAGAAAGATTATGTGGGTCAAAATATGGGTCTTTTAGAAATGCAGTAATCTTGAATCAGTGCTAAAACAGGTTGCCAGTCCATCGCAGTAATGCATACTTCTTTACAGCTCTCTTCTCCTCCTACTTTTCCATTTTTTCAGTTCCTCTACCTGGCATCAAGAATATGCATTCCCCTATATGAACTGGCTTAAGATTTCTTCCTGGAATATTTTTCTTTCCACAGTCACCTTAGTGCTGCTCACCAGTGCTGGGGGTGTCAGGTTGTGGGTTACAGTGTCCTATGATTATTAAAGAATATAAATTATTCAAAAAAACTGTAGTATAAACATACTAAAAAAGCATGCTCACATACATTAGTCACGGGCATGTTTAGACAAGTAACTATTTTCAGTGGCAAAAATTAACATAATCACAAAGAAAATGTTAATTTTTAATAAAATGTCAAGGTTCCTTTAATGGGCCACTCTCAGCAATCAACAGCAATTTGACTATCAAGCAACAGCTTGTAAATTCCTGTCACAGTTTGTGCTTGGTCAAAACTAACTCTGACTTTCATTTGATTCAGAACTGTATGTGAACATTTAAAACAAGGCGGAGCGGCGGCATTACAAAGCAAATCAGGTGTGGCTTTAAAGCACTCCAAGTGATGTGATGTCTGCTAACCTTCATTCTTTTCTATGTGCAAAACAAGGCAGAGTGCCAGTGCTACAGAGCAAATCAGGTATGGTTTTTAAGCACTCCAAGTGATGTGCTGTCTGCTAACCTTCATCCTTTGCTACAATCACAGCCTCTCTCTGAGTGAAAACGATAACGCACTTGGCTTTGAAGCACTCAGACTAGCACATCACCTGAGAGTTTTGACCTTCCTTGTTTTGAAAAGCTGGATTTATGTGCTCAGGGTCACCACTGAAATTGGCACAACAGCATTGGAAACCAAAACAAGCTTGACTCGAAAATGACTGAAAAGACACTTAGCTGGTATGCATATCATACCAGGAAATTGATCCCCCCCCCCCCACACACACACCTTCCTCATCAGAAGTAAATAATTGTAATAATATTTTTACTAACACAACGGTGTTAAACCAAACTTATTACAAATGAAACTTATTGTAAAGATGATGTTCTTTTATTGATTTGTATTTACTGCTCTGATTTTTTTTACACTAAATCTTTAAACAAGCCCTGTGATAGTCTGGCAACCTGTCCAGGGTGTACCTCACCTCTTGCCCAATGACAGCTATTTATACAAACATCGGTAGTTCTTTATTTGGAATTATTAAAAAAAACAAAAAACCCACATGTATATATATGTATGTATATATATATGACAATGAAAACAGATGCTTATAAGGTTAAAAGATACTTTGGGCTTACAGCAGATACAAAAAACAGTCTCAATGTTAACATTTTGTAATTTTGTTTACTAAAATAGCTGGGCTGCCTTTTAAATCATTTATGACTAGATGACTGTATCTATGCTCAATCAGACAAATGGGTATGAATTTATTAGACCTCATACTTCTATGAAAAACCAAGAAGGTCCTTCATGGTCAAAAAAACTGAAGTGAGGCATCAATGACAGAATTACGACAAGTGAAGACTTTGGACAAGGCTTTTAGAAAAAGAGTACTTTACATTATATTCCACCCAATGAGGAATGGCGCTCAATGGAAGAATCATTGGATGATTGTAGGGATAAGGCCAAGGTTCTTGGAGAGGCACTTCCCTACAGCTCTTGAGTTGGATGCAAGCTTCTGCTCTTGAATGATGAATGGGCTCCTCAGCGGATGTGTAATGAGCCATTTGCAGCCATGACAACTGACGTCAAAGGTCAGAGTGTAAAAGAGAGAGGAAAGACACACACACACACACACACACACACACACACACACACACACACACACACATACCTCTTTCTCTCTCTCTCTCTCTCTCTCTCTCTCTTTATATATATATATATATATATATACACACACACACACACACACGTGTCTGTGTATAGATAGATAGATAGATATCAATCATTGCATATTTAACAAACATCCGTCTACAAAATAGATGAAAAAAATTGTAATGACGAGACGCTATTTTCCATCTATTTTGTGGCATTTTCCCCCCTCTGGTTTAAAGGAGAGAGGACAACAAACAAGGCCTGTATTTTTCTCTCAGTTATGGCTCTGCCCCTTGTGACTGCAGAGCAGTGGGTGGTGGTTGCCTGTTTGTCAAAGGCCCACTAGCCTTGTCCATTTTGACATTCACATGGGAGCAGTAATGATCCTAAAAGCTGCAATTAAGCTGAATGTTGTGTTCCGGGGAAGTGCCTGGTGCCAGCACTCTGCTGCACCTATTATTCCCAGTGGGAATACTCCCTAAAGAACAGCATTTTCTCTTTTGCTCTTTTCCCTACCTCACGTAACTTTTATCTCTCTTTCAAGATATCCAGAAAATAGCACCTTCATTTTTTTTTTTTTTTTTGATGCTGCTGCTGATTTTAATTGACTGTCATCACTAATCAGGATGTGTTGTATCAATTTTATCTAAGCCTAATTATTAAGCATTGTGCTACACATACTGTTGTTACTGTAAATGTTGAATTAAACTGCTGTTATATTAGCTCATGTTTTTTATTTATATATTTGAAACTCAAAGTTGGTTTTTTTTACTAAACAGCATTGTGATAAATAGTGAAAAATGGGGACAAACACAAAATATATTAAAAATATATTATGTACTACACTATATACTATGGACTTTTATCTTAATACCCACCCCTGACTGTACTGAATCAATATTTATATACATATTAGTATTTGTACTGTATAAAGTAATATTATTATTTAATAATATATCAAAAGCATGTTTGACTTAAATATAAATTTCATAACTGCTTTAAATGTCAATCAAGCATAGGCTTATTGATTAGTATTGGTTAAGTAAAGTACAACAGTAAACATGCAAGGCAGCTTGGGAATGGTAAACCAGTGTGAGAGAGGCTTGCACTGGGGGAAAACGAGATGTACAGTAAAATAGCAGGTGAGCAAATCTATCAAAGCCCCTTGGCAAACACAGACAAAAAGGGGTGTGTGTGTGGGGGGGGGGGAATCATTTTAATTAGCCAAGTGAATGTGAATTGCTGAATGTGGGTAAGAGGGGTGTGGGGTTTGGGGGGTGGTTAGAGTCTATGCTCTGCACATTAAAATTGGCCTAATTTTCTGTGCAGAATAAATCCCATCTGAGCAGCCCTGGCCACAGTCAATCATGTTAAAAGCTATGGGTGCTTAATTTGATTTACCAATATAAAATGCAAATCAGGTGATCAAATGGAGTGGAAGCCAGGAGTAGGAGGCCCTTTTAAGCCATCATGTTAAATGGGAACAGACAGTAGACTGGCAATGTAAAGAATGTTTTAGCATATTTGTTTGATTAGAGCTACAAACATTTAATCAGAATGGCTACCTGCTTGAATAATTGCTGCATATTAGAAAAAAAGGCAGAATAGAATATAGTTTTCATGCACTAAAACACTCTATGTTCTCTCAATCCGCATGTAACATTTTCAGACCAAACTGGGTTTTTCCAATATGTGAGAAGCCTAATTAAATAAATGGAAGATGGCACAACAGTCTCTTACAATAGTGAATGAGATAATGCCTGTAATTAGGCCCACACAAGCCTGGCCATATGCCTCTATATAGCACTTAGGCAGGACTAGACTGGGGCTGCATGAGCAAATCAAATAACTGTGTTCTGGGAATGCTCCTGGGAATCAGCCTTCTTATGTTAAGCCACCTAACCACTTTCACCACATGTGAAAAACAGACAGACATTTCAGCTACAAGAAAAATGTGAAGTAACATGGCAACCATACATACATTTAAGAATGTAAATATGTTTCAGAGCGAGTATCTGCAATAACTAATTTGAGTATCTAATAGTCTGTTGTATAGAAACAGGTCTAACAATGAAATTGCAGAGTCACCACTGTCATTGTCTTCCATCCAAAATTAAAATCTGATCAATGAACACGACAGCTCTTTATTGCAACAATAAAGAAAAAATATAACTGTACAATAGCTACAATTTCTGAAAATATTTAATCAAGTGATTTTGTAGTTTAAAAGTTCAACAAAGCTCTCCTCTAGTACTATGGTGTCCTGTCTATGTCGCGTGAGTATGTGAGTTATTCTGGTTGGCCAAACAAAAAGATGCTGTCACATGACAGCTGAAAATATAAGTGCATGTCAGAATAGGGAGGCAGTTAAAGTTGAAGTGCTGGTTATAATCCCACTGTAGGTGAGGAATTACCAGTCTAGTCTGTGCAAGGGTACAATGGAATATACAGTTTACTAACTGAACATACCTGGCAAGTAATTCAAATTGTAATTAATTAAGTATCCTTTGATTCACTCAAAACCCACCCAAATATAATGTGCATTAGCCAAAATAGACAAATTGAAAGTACTTGCAGTTGTTAAAGTATTACAAACCTCTCAAACAACAAAAATAACAACTCAATATGAGCTATACAACGGAACTGGTCACAAACCATCCTAAAGGTATAAGTCCTCGTGAACTGTAACAAATACTAATAAATATGGCAACACAATTTTAACTTAGTGTGAGTAACAGTAGGTCAAAAACAGGCATTCAGGCAACTTCAACTTCCCCAGCTCTCCCCTACATGAGAAGAGGAGGGGAAGTTGAACTGACCCATCCCCATATCTAGATAATGGTCGACATTTGTTGTCATGTGACCATAAATTCTTCAATCATCATACATTTTTCTTTGGCTATGAAAGAAAGAGGCTTGTGTAAATGTGTTAAGTATTTTTTTCTTTTCTTAAAAAAATGTTTTGCTTGTCAGAGTATGGGTTCAAGCTATTTTATTTTTAGA
This sequence comes from Planiliza haematocheilus, assembly GCA_005024645.1. NCBI lineage: Eukaryota > Metazoa > Chordata > Actinopteri > Mugiliformes > Mugilidae > Planiliza > Planiliza haematocheilus. The sequence continues at coordinate 660,473 of SRSE01001198.1, read as the reverse complement.
TTTATTTATTTTTTCTTGTTTTAGGCTGATCCCATAGATCTGTGTTACAAGCTGTCAATAAATCATTTATTTTACACCTTTCCATCAATGTTTTTGACTGCTTGGTAAAATGAGGAAGGGTAAAATGAGCATTGTTGTAGGGTTGGGTGGGGTGGTGGTTAGCACTGATGCCTCACAGAAAGAGGATTCAAACCATGGGCCAACTGGGGCCTTTCTGAGTTTGCATATTCTCCCTGTGTCTGCATAGGTTCTCTTTGGGTACAGTACTCCAGATTCCTCCCAATGTCCAGAGACACGCTGGTTAGGTTAATTGGTGATTCTAAATTGGCTGTAGTTATGTGTTTGAATGGATTGTGTTAGCCCTGCGATAGACTGGCGAGCTGTCCAGGCTATTGATTCAATGCAGAACTTAGAAAGTCATTTTCACGACAGACTTTGAAGGAAAAGCTGGATATTATGAGGAAAGGCCACCCAACCCCGGAGCTAGTTAGCCTCACCCAGTTGGGAAAAGTGTGTGTCTGCCACTTTGGTCAGCAATGAAAGCATAATTGTTTCTTAAGTTCTGGTGAGTAAAATTAATTAGATTTGTGTCTTTTGTGTATATTTTTGCCATTTTATTGGTTCAGTGTTAATGCTTCTGCTGGATTTGATGTACAGTGGTATGCAAAAGTTTGGGCACCCCTTAGGAAAATCATTGCATCAGTTTGTCACTTGCTGATCTTTTAAAGCAGCAACTTTATTTTAACAAATGTTATACCTTATGGAAACAGAAACATCTCAGTAGTGAAATCATTTTCATTGGTCCAACAGAAACATTTTTATGTATATTTAAACAAAAATAGGCATGTGCATAAATTTGGGTACCCCAAAGAAATAATTCCATTAATATTTAATAGACCCTCTTTTTGCTGCAAGAACAGCCTGTAGACGCCTCCTATAGCCACTGACAAGTCCCTGAAGTCTGGCAGGTGGTACTTTGGCCCATTCCTCCATACAAAACGCCTCCAGTTCAGTCAGGTTTCTTGGCTTCGGTGCGTAAACAGCCTGCTTCAAATCAATCCATACATTTTCAATGATGTTAAGGTCTGGGGACTGGGATGGCCATTCCAGAAGAGTGTACTTGTGCTTCTGCATGAATTCCTTGGTGGATTTTGAACAGTGCTTGGGATCATTGTCCTGCTGAAAAATCCAACCCCAGCGTAGCTTCAACTTTGTGACAGATTCTTGAACATTCTTGTCAAGAATCTGCTGATACTGAGAGGAATTCATATGGCCCTCAACTTTAACAAGGTTTCCAGTCCCTGTGCTAGCCACACAGCCCCATAACATGATGGACCCTCCACCATATTTCACAGAAGGCAATAAGTTCTTCTCATGGAATTCAGTGTGTTTATTTCGCCATGCATACCTCCTCTTGTTCTGACCAAATAACTCCATCTTAGTCTCATCTGACCACAGTATTTTTTTCCAAAATGCTTCTGGCTTGTCCAGATGTGCTTTTGCATACCTCATGTGACTCTTCTTGTGACACTTAGGAAAAGCTTTTTGTGCATCAGCCTTCCAAAGAGCTTTTCCTGGTGCAAAGTGCGCTGGATTGTGGAACGATGAACAACTACACCATCAGTAGCCAGATGTTCTTGTAGTTCTCTGGAGGTGGTCTGTGGCTTGTCTGTGACCATTCTAACCATCCTTCATCTGTGTCTTTCCAGTATTTTTTTTTTGGCCTACCACATCTTTCCTTCACAATGACTGTTCTTCTGGCCTTCCATTTCTGCACCACATTTCTGACTGTGGAAATAGACATCCCAAACCTTCTTGATAATTTCTTGTACCCTTCTCCTAATTCATGATAATGAATTATCTTAGTTTTTTGGTCAGTGGAGAGTTGTTTCGATGCCCCCATGTTGCCAGGAGCATAGGACGAGCACAGCCAGTAATTGCCTCTGTTAAATAGCCTTTTTCATGATTGGTTTTACCTGTCTTTGTAATTGAAGGTCTCACAAGCTAATCAAAGCAGTTTTGGGCTGCAACATGTCAGCTACAAATCCCTACAGGTCTTGAAATCAATGTGATTAAAAGGGTGCCCAAACTTTTGCACATCCCATTTTTTACATTTTTATTTATTATAATAAAACTTTGTAATGATACTCTAAGAATTTTGGTCTGGAAAACACTTAAATGTCTACATCTCTGTAGGAATTTCAATCTTGTTGCTGTGATCGTCTTTTATAAAGTTAGAGCAAATTATTATGAAATCTTAGAGGGGTGCCCAAACTTTTTCATACCACTGTATGTAGTGCTAGTGCGCAGCTGCAGTGCAACTGTGGCTGCAGTGAGTGAGAGGAGACTTCTTGAACTGTTTCTTGTTTTAGGTTGAGATACCTGTCTACAATGAAGCGTCCTGTTTATTGCGTATCTGTATGATAATGATGTTCAATTCAATTCAATTCAATTTTATTTATATAGCATCAATAACAATACAAATCGTCTCAAGACGCTTTACAAGACCCGGCCTGAAACCCCCAGAGCAAGCCTGAAGGCGACGGTGGCAAGGAAAAACTCCCTTTTAACAGGAAGAAACCTTGAGCAGAACCCAGCTCATATGGAGGGACCCATCTGCCTAAGGCCAGCCAGGTACTGACAGAGAAAGAGAACAGCAAGATAAACATACATCTGTCATAAATACACATATCTGACTAAAGCATACAAGTTGGATGCTATGATTCAAACTAATGATGTTACATGACAGTTTGAAAATATAAGGGGAATCATCAGCAGGTTGGAGAATTGTTCATTCAGGTAGGAGTGGATAACAGCAGGATTCCATGGAGACTGGGCAGGCTGATGAGACCACAACAGCAGATGTAGTATGGAGCTCCACAGGAAACACTCAACTCCAGGCCAGAGATACTCGGAAGAAGGGAGAGCAGCAGTAAACATTCTACATAGTAATAGCACAGAATTGCATGACTAGCAGCAGATAGGAATTTAGAGGGCAGGAGCTCTGTGCCAGAGAAAAAGAAGACACATCAGAAGCCTCCAGAAGAGTGCAGTCCTAGACACGAGAGAGGAGAGAGAAGAAAGAAGGAGAACATGTGTTTGTTGCATTGTCCCCCAGCAGCCTTGACCTATAGCAGCATAACTAAGGGATGGTTTAGTCCAGCCCTAACTATAAGCTTGATCAAAAAGGAAAGTCTTAAGCCTGACCTTAAAAATAGAGAGAGTGTCTGCTTCCCGAACCCAAACTGGGAGCTGGTTCCACAGGAGAGGAGCCTGATAGCTGAAAGCTCTACCTCCCATTCTACTCTTTGAAATTCTAGGAACCACAAGTAGGCCTGCACTTTCAGACCGAAGTGATCTGTTGGGATGATATGGTACAATGAGGTCTTTAAGATATGATGGCGCTAGGCCTTTGAGGGCCTTGTATGTAAGGAGGAGTGTAAATTCTATTCTAGACTTTAAGGGGAGCCAGTGAAGAGAAGCTAAAACTGGAGTAATATGATCTCTCTTGCTAATTCCTGTCAATGCTCTTGCTGCAGCATTTTGAATCAGTTGGAGGCTTTTTAAAGAGTTATTTGGGCAGCCAGACAGTAATGAATTACAATAATCCAGTCTGGAAGACACAAATGCATGAACTAGTTTCTCAGCGTCACTCTGAGACAGGATGTTCCTAATTTTGATGATATTACGTAGATGAAAGAAGGCAGTCCTGGTTACTTGCTTAATGTGACATTTAAAGGACATATCCTCATCAAATATAATGTCTGTCTTTGTATTTAGAGGTGTTTTGAATAAGCTAAGAAGGTCACTGAAGGCCTAGGTGGGAAATGCCCAGCTCACCACTGACAACTGGTGCACTAGAAATAGGATCATAGGTACCCAAAGTTAACTGACATGGGAAGGAAAGGCTGGCCCATTTGATCCAATCCCACACAAGCTAGAGGCCGTTATTTGCTATTTCTTTTACTCCTGTTTCTAATTACTTGTTACTCATTAAATGAACTAAAGTTGATTGGTTGTTATTTTAAGTTTAACAATGTCTCAAAACATGCTGTGAAAGCAACCCCGGAGTCTCTAAAAGGTAAGTAAGTCAATCAACTCATCCCAACCAAAATACAAAAAAGGCTGAAAGAGTCACAAATAAATAATAGAAGACATCTCCAGCTCCTGGCAAAGTAGCATAAAGAGAATTGTTTTGTTGGTAATGTCCATAGGTGCTAGACCTAAGGCAGTTGTTGCCTGCAAAGCATTATTAACGAAGAATAACAACATGAAAGTGTCAATTTTCGAATTTCATTGGGGCTTTGTACATAAAATGCACACAAATGGTTAGAATTTCCACACCCGTCCTCAAATTAAATCTGGTAATCTACACTTGAAGCCCATATCCAACACGGTATATGTAAATGTAAATTAATTATCAGCTCAACAGCTAAAATATACAGTCATGGAAAAAATTATTAGACCATCCTTGTTTTCTTCAATTTCTTGTTCATTTTAATGCCTGGTACAACTAAATGTACATTTGTTTGGACAAATATAATGATTACAACAAAAATAGCTCGTAAGAGTTTAATTTAAAGGTGCAGTAGGCAACTTTTATAAAACTAACTTTCTGTCATATTTGCTGAAACTGACCCTATGTTCAAGAATATATCATATATCTACCACATAGCAAAGTGATAAATCTAAACTGTGGAATAAAACGCCACAATGAAGTATAAGTGTGCAGTATTCCAGGGCCAATATGCACGTGCTCTATCGTGCACAGCTCTCCCTTGTGTGTGTGTGTGTGTGTGTGTGTGTGTGTGTGTGGGTGTGGGTGTGTGTTTGTGTGTGTGTGTGTGCCTATATGCACTGCTTTTGGCAGTGCATATAGGCATTCCATGTTTTCTTTTCTGTCGGTTTTAGTCACATGACACACACAGGAGTACTTGATTGTATAACCATTGGTTTCGATTACTGCAGCCATGTTCCTTGGCATGCTCTCCACCAGCTTCTGATATTGTTCTGCTGTCACAGCAGCTCATTCCTGTTGCACAAACTTAAACAAATTTGCTTGTTTTTGGGTTTGTGGTTCTCCGTTTTGTGTTTGATGATTTTCCACAGGTTTTCAATTGGACTTAAATCTGGTGACTTAGCAGGCCGAGGCATGGTTTGAATGTCCTGGTTTTCCATCCAGGCCTTAACTGACCTTGCCGTGTGGCAAGGGGCATTGTCTTGTTGGAAAATCCAGTGATTCAAGGCATAATTATTTTGTTTTAAGCATTTTGTGAGAGTTGACAACTTCTGAGTTGTGCTACGACTTAAATGTCAGCAAGAAACCATTCTCGGCCTTTGCATGTGCAGTGCAGCTTGTGACATGAAATGGCCTCTTATATAATCTTATATAACATGAACAAGAAACTGAAGAAAACAAGGGTGGTCTAATAATTTTTTTCCTTGACTGTAGGTATACGGCCAAAGTAACACTTTTGAATTTCTGTGTATTCATGCATTAGAAATATGTGTTTTGGCATTAATCAGTGCAGTTCTCTGTACATAAAAGTTATTAAGAGAGGAAAATGTGGTTTGATTGAAAATTTTGAGCCTAACTAATTATGCGCTAATAGCTGCTCTGTAAACGGTACCAGTAGAAACACTAAAAAACAGATATAATTATATTTACCTAACAGCAGAGTAGTTCAGCCAATATGCATTTTATTCAATCAAACAACTAAAACCACATTTTTGACAGCCTGCTCCAACACAGATAAAAACAATTCAGCACTTTCTGGAAGCTTCCATAACTGCCTTGCCACTGTCATTTGTGCTGTTCCTGTTCAGTAGTCTGTTTATGGAGTCGGATATAACAAAGACATAACGCATTATAGCAAGGCCTCTTATCCTCTGCTTGTCAGTGAGTGAGTGACATGAACTATATTTTAAGAACCTGGTAACAAAAGTGATTTTCTAGCCTTCTTTATCATGCAGGGGTAAATCTTCTCTTTTACTCAAGAGGAGGACTGAGCTCATTTTTCACAGCAGTCATTGAGGGCCTAGCTCTCTTTCAGCAGCTAAACAGTGCTCAATGCATCTAAGCGAGAGATGACAGCTCTCCTCCATGTGCAGAATGTGAACATTGCATTAACTGTGCTGAAGCCCTGTAGAATTAACAAATGGACCCTTTTCCTACATTTTAATAGTAAACAATGAATACCGTGATGACATCTAAAATGAGATGTGCTTCTCAGTTTCCACCACAGCATACCCCTGCCTTACCTAAGAGGTTGGACCATCTCAAGGCTGTCTTTCTGTTCTCAGCTTTGGAACTCACTTTTCTCCGTATTTCAGGCTCATATTTTAATTTTACATTTAAGTTTTTGTTTGTATTCTATGGTTAATGATCAACTCTTTTTTTATTTTTGTACTGCTTGCTGTGTACACTAATAAATAATAAATAAACAATTTTCCTCATGTGTTAAATGCTATATAATGTCACACATCCTGGGTCAGACATGATTATGAACTAAGTAGTAACCCTTATTTTGCTATTATTTAGTCTACATGCATATCACACAGTGACTAAAGATTGTGAATATTGAGAATTTCTTGCAACAACAGGAAATAGTCCTACTGAGCCACAGCCACACAAATTGGGTCAGAACATTCTTAGGCTTTGTCCACAACAACCTGCTTATAATTAGTATTACTCTCAAATTTATATATACATATGTTAATTGTTTTGTATGGTACTATACTAATAATGCCTGCCTAGTCCCTGCTTAATCAATTCAGTGATGACAAGAAAGAATTTAGAATCCCATAACAGTTAACAAAAAAATAAGTTAATAAACATTATGAAGCTCAAGAACTATTATTTAAATACAGTTTGTGAACCAATTGGCATGGTTGTATTTTCCTTTATTGATTATTTACATAGCAGAAACCCGTTTTATACACACAGGTGCTTTTTTTTTATCTTATTGTTTTTTAATCTAAGCAGTGTTAAAAACCTTAAACAATCTGAGGATGAGGGTTCTGCAGCCAACAATTGGCAGAGACTTAGGCTCAGACAGTCTTCAAAAACTAATGTCCAGTTGTTGTCAGACAATAAAGTACCTGGTATTTTCCAAGATGTTAAATTATTCAGTAGGAATGGGATCTATGGTTAGATACAACCATTGTTTTTCTTGCAAAGGCCTTATTATTAGAAGTTATTAGAATATGTATTAACATGTATTCCATCCAACACCAGAAGATGTTAAACTAAAATGTAAAACTACCTGAAATGGGCCATGGTTGAACCTTCAAGCAGCACTATGATATTAATTAAGTGGTGGAGTGGTTTTGGATCGTGTGCCATATGCTCACCAATGCAAGGAGGGCTGAACCAAACACTGCTTAAATGAAAGCAGTGCCACACATGTATTTTTTAGATGAATATTTGTTTCATGATAAAAAAAATAAAAATTATGTTCCAACGTTAAATGTTAGATTTATAAGAATACTTTTATGAAAGATCATAGTAGAAAGTTAGCCACATTGTAACTGATGATAACACTATTTGTTTTTCATACAGTCAAACATGAAGAGCCTTGTTGGTACAAATTTATTTTACACAATACATACCTCTCTTAATAACTTTTATGTACATATATTTTGGCAGATACATTTACTGCAATTGTAACTGCACCCCTGACCCAGAAAAAAAAAAAAAACTGATCCCTCTTTAGGTCTGCTCCAGATATTTTGGAACTTTTCGGTGGCAAGGTCAGAGGCCAAGGTCTGATTACTTGTTATCTGTAGTTGCACTGACAGCTTACACAAGAACTTACACAGTTTGGACAAATTTGAGCTATCATGTTGAGGGTCCATTACAAAAAAAAAATATATTCTTGATCTATTGCATGTTTCTACACCTATAGGGCATGTGTAAAAAAAAAAAAAGAAAAAGAGTGAAACTGACTAATAATGTATTCCTTGTTTAGCTGTTTGCCAAGCTAAAGATAAACCATTTCATGTTCTGTAACTGTAGACGAAAGTTCTTGTCTGGCTTTTTGACACATATTCCCTTGAGAAAGACTAGAGTAGATGGTCTACAAATGCAGTCAGCATAAGAACGAAATTCTGCTGCCATTACTTTTGTCACTACTTTCTGCTACGTATTAATATTCAGTCCAGAGATTATTAATTTTCAATCTTATTATCTGGCTTCAGGTCCTCTGTGTGTTTCTGTGGGTGTACAGAGCAGCTCCTTGTCAGAGACAATGGCACCTGGACAACCTGACACATACACTTTTCATGGTCAGGTGGCTCTCTCTGGAAACAGCATCTCAGCCATATAAACCACAACAAGTTTGAAATGGAACAAGATAGTTTTAAAGTAACAGGAATCAGTCTGTACACGAATTAAAGTGTCTCATTGTCTAATCTCCTAAACTGCCTCTTCCTTTTTTAAACTACTGAAGCATTCTAATTGTCCATATGCTATTGCCTTGACTGCTGAGTCTGGGTAACGTCTGCTGCAGCTGATTGTGTCTCACTCAATGGTACTATCAGGCTGATAGCATACCTGACTGTACATTGGACTGCTGCTCTGTGACTGATTGTTGATATGCTTAGCACTCACAAAACTCTAGTATCATGATTTAACAGAGGCAAAATATACATTCCATATTACCACTGCTTAGCAATACTTCACATTTTATGAATAGAGAAATTCTGTTTGTTTCTTACTTTAAAAATTGTGTTAAAAATACCAGTTAAATAATTTTAAACATTGAAGTTGTTTCATTTATTTGTATAATCAGAATTATGAATGTGTGTCTGTATTTAATTCATTTGATTAATTACTGGGGTTCAATTGGCAGTCTGTACAAAACAACATATTTTCGAGATAACATAAAGCCTCTGGCAAAATACAGAAATATGACTAGAAAAAAATCATTTATTATCCATTTTAAAGCATAATTCTGACAGTGAACAACACAGTCAACTAAAATATTGCCTTCCATATCTTTATAATCCATTAGCTGATGAAAAACGTACCAATATCAATCCCCACCCTCAGCCAAAAAGGTGTATCAGCTTGTGTCTAGTGACATACACAATACACATGCATGTTTTGGTATTGGAGTAGCACACTAGACACGTTTGTGATGTAATGAATGTTGGGGAGAAAAATCTTATTGAGGTCAGCAGATTTTCTTACTTTATCAAAGAATCTTTCATAGACACATTAGGAACAACTAGCCCACCTGCATGATGTTTTACCCTCCCATTTCGCATCCATTTTTCCAGCCAGCTGCCTGGAACAAAGCAAAAGGCGCACCTCTGAGGTGTCCTTTCTGTGGAGAGGTTTTTCCTTATTTATGTCAAGCAGGCAATCCCTTCTCTCCCCTCGTACCAAATGCACTGCAATAGGGCTCAGCTTTATTTCCCTCCGTGGGGAAAAACCTGAGCAGGGTACAACAGAAAGTAGCTTTAGAATACAGGTCTGAAAGAGGGCAGCTGTAGTCTGAATGAGACTCTATGTGCTTTTGTGTTTTAAATGAGTATTGTCTGTCACTCAGCCCATGGCACCAATTCTAGGACAGCCATAGAGTTGGGCTACACACACATATATACATACATACATATATATATATATATATATATATATATATATATATATATATATATATATATATATATAGATAGATATATATATATATAGATATATATATATATATATATAGATATATATATATAGGTCTGAATGAAGAGGCATCGGCCGGTGCAGAGGAGGATCCTGATGAGCAGTTATGAGTTATTTTTGTTAAACAAAATGTCGGATAAATAATTTGAGGGTTCTGCGCAGTATCTTAGCCGTTCCTAGGACTGCACTCTTCTGGAGGCTTCTGATGTTGTTCCTGGGATATGTTGCTCCTACTACCACGGGGACCACACTCGTCTTGACCTTCCACATCTGCTCCAGCTGTTGTTGCCGTCTGTTGGTAACGCCACACCTATCACCACTGCCTTCTCCTGCTATTTGAAGGACCACCAAATCAAGACTCTGTCATGGCCAGCCCAATCTCCAGACCTGAACCCCATTGAAAACCTCTGGAATGTGATCAGGAGGAAGATGGATGGTCACAAGCTATCAAACAAAGCTGAGCTACTTGAATTCGTGCATGCTCCTCTTGAGTGGAATAAAGTCACCCAAGAACAATGTGAAAGACTGGTGGAGAGCATGCCAAGACACAAGTTATTCCATCAAATACTGATTTCTTAACTCTTCCTAAGTTAAAACATTAGTATTGTGTTGTTTTAAAATGAATATGATCTTGTTTTCTTCGCATTATGTGAGGTCTGAAAACATTGCATCTTTTTTGTTATTTTGACCATTTGTCATTTTCTGCAAATAAATGCTCTAAATGACAATATTTGTATTTGGAATTTGGGAGAAATGTTGTCAGTAGTTTATAGAATGAACAAAAATGTTCATTTTACTCAACCACATACCTATAAGTAGTAAATAGGGATGCTCGATATTGGCTTTTCTGCCGATATCCGATATTCCGATATTGTCTAACTCTTCATTTCCGATACCGATATCACCCGATACCGATATATGCAGTCATTTTACACCAATATTGTTAGGTAACAACATAACATATCACCTATTATGGAATTAAGACATTATGCCATTTTATTGCGATGTCCCACTGGATGCAAACATGAATGCAACATGGCTTTTCAAATGTAAACACAAATAAGTTACCGAAAAAAGTGCCAAAAAGTGCCATTTATTTATTTTTTGTGTGTTTTTAGAGAGAATATTTTGCCTCAAACACTACAGACAATATCAAAACAAGGAAGACAAACGTAGCGTATAACTCCACATGATTCTTCTTGAGGTGGGTCAACAAATTTGATTTACTCATTGCGCAGCTCGCGAGCCACATGCGGCTCGTCAAGCTATAATTGGCGGCTCGCATGGTAGCTTACAGTATCACACTGCCACTTGCCTTTAATTGCAATCCACTATTTACCGGCAATGCTACTTAAACTGCCATCTCGTGGCGATAAGTTGTAATACATTTCACGCAGCTGAATCACGGAAAGCGCGAATGAAGGTGGCCATGTGGCATTGTTTACAAAACTTGACCGCAACGCACGTTTGCAGGCAGGCACCAATGGACCAGTTTTTAATAAAAAAGTGACAGCAACGAGCTCATTAAAGTAAATCTGGTCTTAAATGAAAATGTATTGGCCGTGTTATTTATTTTTTTGTGGTATGTCCATTTTGTATGTTGTCGTAAAAGTGGCTCGCCTTTTGATTTTGCACTGCCAATGTGGCTCTTGTGAAAAAAATAGGAAGACGCCTTGTTTCCTCCTCTCATAACCACCTTTGCTTTGCAGTCATTACAAATCGCAAATTAGTAGGTGACACTTGGAAATACTTCCAAAACCACGGACATCTCATACACCGGGCGAGCTAGCTTGTTAGCCACGGTTAGCGACCTAGAGACTAGCGTGTTGTTGTTATACGTCATTAAGCACGCGCCTGTTAACGTCCCATGCTGCGTTCATGCACACTCGGAAATGCTGATGCCTACAGAACAAATATCGGTTATGAAAACCCGATACCGATATTTCCCGAAATTACATTTTTAACTCAATATCGGCCGATAATATCGGACATCCCTAGTAGTAAAATCATAGAAACTGATCATTTTGCAGTGGTCTCTTCATTTTGTCCAGAGCTGTATAGTATTCAGTCTGATCTTTGCAGACTTTACAGTTTTGTCCTACAGTTTTGTCTTACTGTCATGATGTATTCAAAGAAAGTATTTTGGAATAGTGACCATACCAAGTAGTTCATCAAGGCATGTTTAATATCAGTGCAAAGATAACTTTCTGTCCAAGGTGGCTGTGTTATGTTAGTCAAGCAAAGGACCATTATCTTATCCAGTAGCAAAGGAACATGTATGAGACAGAGGCACATATATCAGATTCTGCTAGGCAAGTGACCACGTGGTGCATAATAATGGGGAACCATGTGGATATGATGCCAATACAGCAAAATGTAATAAAAAAAATTAGATCAATTGCATTTGGATTTAATGAAACATTCAGAGATTCTGACATGGTGAAGAAAGATGTTGCAAGGGCTTCTGCAGCTCCTCCACACACTGCTCATGCGGCATAAGCAGGCAGCCACAGACAGGCAAACAGGAAACAGGGAAAAGGCAGAACTCTTGGCCAGGAAAAGAAGGCTGAGATGGTTCACTGGGAGGCAGACAGAGCAGGTGAGTTGGTGACAGGCTGGGTCAGTACAGGGAAAAAGTAGAAAAGTGCATGGCCAAGAACTAGTGATGTTACGAGATGTGCCGAGGCTTCTAAGCGTGTGTCGAGTAATGGAGGTGGGGTTTCCGCAAAGCGCGCATCGAGGCTTGCTTCATTTAGGGGAGGGGGCAAAAATAATGACATCCGGAGCCTCGCTGTCCGGTTGTACAACATGACTGCTTCAGAAAGTGGTTCAGACTTTGCCGCAAGGTTTGACAGCACTATAAACCCCTCGGGGTTTTCGATAAAGTGTTGAGGTGAAGTTGCGGCGTTTGGATAGCATTTATATAATTTAGAGATAGTTTGGAGAGTTTAGAGAGAGAATTAGGAGAGATTTAGGTAAGTGAGGAGAGAAAGATAGGTAAGAGGATAGAGCCAGCTAGGAAGATACATATTCAGTGCCTTCTTCAAAGTTCCACAAACACTGCCTGTTTAGGCCCATGCCATTTGCCATATCATATGATACTACCATTTTGGGAAAAGTTACACACGCAGAATATATTCAATAAATATTTTATCATACATCTGTGATAATTTAAGTAGAGAAATTATTTGGTCATACATTTTTCTCCGACACGCCGTAGCTCATGAAGCAATTGTATTGAACCACTGTGCCGAGGCGTGGTTCGTTGGAAGCACTTGAGTGACGTTCAAAGCAGTGACGTTCACTCAAGACCGTCACTCAAGTGCTTTGAACGCTTCAGCGGCAAACAATTCACCTGAGGGGTTCAGTTTGTCATGTGAATCACTTGGCGGATCGAGTGTGTTCAGGGATATCCTGAATATCCTATCCCTGTTTAGTGGTGCTCATTTGAATCTATCTTTGCAGAGCAGGTTGGGTCATTGCTGTAGCTGGAGTTAGTTGTGTATTTTGTGGAGACAGAGCGTAAGATTCAGAGAGAAATAGATACAAATTACATGTTTTGTCACGTATGAACCATTTCACTGCTTCATTCAGAAACCCTGTCACTGATTTGGTTGTCTCGGCTCTTCGGGAGAGATTAGATGAGTCTTTGAAGAAAATAATGACTGAGTCATCCCCTACGTGGCTGGTGTGTCTGAGAAACTATGGAGAATTTTCAGAAATCACCGTATTCCAGTTTATTTCAAACCAGGAAACACATTTAGGCAGAGACTGGTCCACCCAAAAGACAAAACACCCAGGCAGAAACAGAGTAATGTGTTGTACGCTGTTCAGTGCAGTGAGGAGTGTACAGACTTATACATTGGGGAAACAAAACAACCCATCCATAAACGCATGTACCAGCACAGGCGTGCCAGCTCATCATGAAACGATTCAGCAGTCCACCTACACTTGAAGGACAAAGGATGCTCTTTTGAAGATAACAACTTCCAAATCTTAGCCAGAGAAGACCGATGGTTTGAACGAGGAGTAAAGGAAGCCATTTATGTCAGACTGGAAAAACCTTCACTAAACAGAGGAGGTGGACTGAAGTGTAATCTGCCATTTATTTACAATACAGTTTTAACTTCTGTCCCCAAGAAGTTTCAGTCTCATTCACACCTTGACACTGGAGCCTCAGACGGACAAGCGTCGTTAGAGAACCATTCATAGGGAAAAGGCCAGGAACCAAAACATCAGGCTGACTGAAGCTCAGACTGGGTCAATGGAAAAATACTGAGAGAGAGATGGATGACTGAACTGTGACACTAGTTACATATACATATGCCAACTATCTCATGTACATACGCTACATACATACAACTATGTGGATGTAGGAGGAGCTAAAGACAAGAAGTCTAAATATACTTACAAAGTTGTATAGTCGCTATGAGTTTCTCAACTAATGGTACCGTGTGTGACTATTATTTCTTTGAGTTATGAGTTCATTTAATTGCAAGTGTTGCTAACACATCTAGGTTCAGATATGTGCCTGCAAGAGATACCCTAAGTATACATCTGTCTCACTGTCAGTATTGCGGTGACTTGTACAAAGATGGCGCTGAACAGTTCTGAACTTTTCTAGTGCCCCTTTCAGAGAGATGGGTATGAATGAGTGTGCTGGGGAAGAATACATTCTAGAGACAGGGAAATCAAGTGGTTGTCATCTCTGTCTCTCAGTGGAGTTTGAGGAGCTCTCTGCATGGAGTTGGTCCCATCTTCCAAGAGGGGACTGAGCTATCATATCATTAAAGGAAGAGTGTGACTCTGAGTAACCAGAATCACATTGGCTGAATGAGTGTGGTGACATAGTGAAGACGTTCTAGCCTAAACTTTAACAGTTTCCCCTGTAAGCACATCTAACTCTAACTCTACTGGCTGTATGCATACAGGCCCATACAGCAACTGAATTACACGACAGTAACAGTCAGAGGATTATCTTCAAAAGTTGATTCAAACTGGAAAAGGTAACCATAACAGCCAGGTTCCTAACTTTTTCACTGAAATGCATATCAGTCACAACCAGAAATACAATCTCAATGTTTGCCTGGTAGCATACTGTAGCGCTTTGTCTTTCTCAGGCAGGAAGTGTGGCAGGTTAAACTACATTATACACAAGAATTACTTGTGTCTGTGGATCTCTATGGCCCCAACAGTTATTCAAGGAATGCTCGGTTTTGGAGAAAGAAACTTGTCAGCACTCTTCAGGTTCATCACATTTTTAAATTAACCATTAAAGCTGGAACTCATAGACTGCAGATTCCACTACCTGGAGAGGTATATATTCTTATGTTCTGGATATGACTCACTTACATAGTATGGTATTGTCCTGACTTGCTTAGTGATATCCTCACATGCTAATTTCTCACTTCAAAATTTCTATTTTGCCCTAGGAAAATATAAACTCCTGCAGAATTAATATTTTCTTGGACTCCCCTGAACCAGATTTATACAATTATATATGAGCAAAATACTAACTACGGCAGAGTTAATATTTTCTTGTATGGCCCCAAATAACATTTACAAAGTAAGTCTGAATGGTTAAGAACACAATAAAAGAATCATGAGCTGACCCCCAAATCCCTGTGCTTCACCCAATCATCAACCCTTCTGACTGTCACTGAAAGACACCATATACTATTGTCACCAGCTGGCTATTGTATTTCTAACTAACCCAGGTTTATTTCCCCGTTGTGACATTTGCAAAGTGATATGGGTGCATAACCAAGGGATGAGCTGGACCCCCCTGAACCAGGATTATACAATTATATATGAGCATCTGCCAAGAATATCTAAAAAATATCTTAAGCACATTTTATGTTATGTATGTTTAAAATCAAGTCAATAGACAAATATACTGTATGTAGGAAATCTTAGAAAAGGTGGCACAAAAGGTCCTGGGACAGGTGCTGTGGATTTTGTGTCATTTTAATTTGTCAAACTACAAAGTCTGTTGTTTTTATATTTAGCATTCCCTTGTAACAATGATGGACAATTGTTTTCTTTGAAATTTGACTTTGTTACTGGAATAAATAATCATGAACAGATTAACAATACTGCTTAGTTGCCCCTCCTAATCAGAACTTCAAAATAAAATCTTAATACTTCAAACCAGATCTACAGGTCAGGCACCACTCCCCAGGTCTGGTCAGCACTGTATTACTTCAGTTATCTCAGTTGCAGTCATCGTAAAGCTCATGCTCAAGCTGTTTGTTTTTGCAGGGTGTTATGTAGCCTATGTCCAAATCTTTTCTTCTCGTTCTGTGCATCTGAGAAACAGAGCAGTCCAGTGTTTGGGGATTACTCTCTCCTCTCTGATCTGATTTCAGGCCAAATAAAGAGTCTCAACACTTTTGTCAGTGGAGTGAAAGAGTCTTCTCTCTGTGGGTCAGTGTGGATAGAGGCAAGTGATACAGTATATCTGACCTATTTACCTGACTCAGCAGCAGACTTACACAGTTTAAACAACACAACAATGTTCTGATGTGATACTTGGTATTACATGGCTAACTGTTGATGACTTTGTCTACTGATGAAGTCTGTTTCATTTGGAGATTGAAATAAAGTGTGTTCACTTCTGATTCATCTTTTTAAACCAGTTTTGATAATGTGGATAAATTGCTCATTGGATTCCAGTCCTTACATCTGTCATGTTTTTTGAAGCTCAGTGTCTACACTCAGAGAGATCCCTGCTATGATCCCCTCTCTTCAAAAGCACATGGATATAATTATTTAAATTTCTATACCTTAAGGTCAAGAATGGCATTTGATGCCTAATGGCAAAGATGAAATAAAACAGCACGTAGCTTAAATAAACTGTCTCTGGTTTTACAGATCATCTGATTCATAATCAGGACTATGCGGCGTTCCATACACCATTGGTTTTGTTTTGTTATTTAACTGATCCTTGTTTTTTTTGACACAGCAGTGGTCCCACTTGGAGCACTGGGCAGCCACGCTTACAACACCTGGTTCAAGGTACCTCAGAGGTGGCACTTTTGGATCTCCATTAGAAAAGGTGAAATGGAGGGATGGTGGAGCAAACAACTACAATTTGTAACACCAGAGACACAAGCTGATTGAGCAGACAAGTTTAAAGAAATTCAGTTCAGTTCAATTAAATTCAGTTAAATTCAATTCTGAAGCCTGTCCTGAAACCCCCAGGGTAAGCAGCTGACATGCTACAGCTAACATGCTATCCACAGTTACTCATTGCGCGGCTCGTCAAGCTATGACTGGCGGCTCGCATGGTAGCTTACAGTATCACACTACCACTTGCCTTTAATTGCAAAATGCAATCCACAATTTACCGGCAATGCTACTTAAACTGCCATCTCGTGGCGATAAATTGTAATACATTTCACGCAGCTGAATCACTCAAAGCGCGAATGAAAGTGGCCATGTGGCATTGTTTACAAAACTTGACCGCAATGCACGTTTGCAGGCATGCGACGTAAGCTCCGCTAGCTAGCGTAAAACACAAAATGGACCGGTTTTTAATGGAAAAAAAAAATAAAAAAAGACAGAAACGAGCTCATTATACTAAATCTGGTCTTAAATGAAGATGTATTGGCCGTGTTATTTATTTTTTGTGGGATGTCCAATTTATATGTAGAAATGCTCAAAGGTGACTTCACGCCCGTCGATAGGGGGGGACAAACGGGTCTGCTGTCCCGGATTATTCCATAATTAAAAAAATGATAATAAAATATGAATATTCTTGGGAAAAATTATGTAATATTTGAGTTACATTAAAGCTTTTTATTTGTAGGTAGAGCGGGTTGTCCACGACCAGAGGGTTAGCGGTTCAATCCCCGGAATGTGCCACATGTCGAAGTGTCCTTGAACCCCCAGTTGTGAATGTGTGTGCTTGTGTGAGCGAATGGGTAGATGTGTCTCTGACGGTAAAAGCACATCTATAAAAGCATAGCCATTTACCATTTACCATTTATAGCTCCATCATATAAACATCTACTCAAAATGTCTTTCCATTATTGTAATTCAGATGTTGTGAGGTAATGATCAGACAAAAGAGGGTTATGAGTAAATACTGTTAAACCTTCAGTTTCTATGCCATACATTAGGACAAGATCTAAGGTGTGATTAAAACAGTGAGTTGAGCCATTTAAATGTAATGATGTAAATGAGGACTACTATAATAACTTTATCTGTTCTAAGCACTCAGAGAATTTACAGTAGCTAAAAGTTCAGAGTAAGAAGCAGGTGGGTGATACAGTCTGGGTGAGGAATACTTAGAGTAAGGCTTTCAATTGAATTAGGGTTAGGGTGAGGGTTAGGGGAAAGCTCTGAATAGGTCTAGGATTAATAATAATAATAATAATAATAATAATAATAATAATAATAGGACTGGAAGAGTCCTGCCACTCCTCCTGCTCTACCTGTGCTAATGTGGTATTTGCTATGAATTTTAATTTAAACTATCATATTTATCATCCTGCAGCCACGTTTCAGTCAAACGAAATAGATCAATCTGATGATCAATTATCGAATCACTCACTTAAAGAGATTTAGATGAGAAGGATCTGACATTTAAAAGACCACATTTTATTTCCCCATTATTCTGTTCTGCCAGTGAATTTGTATTGGTTTGTATAAGGTTCTTATGAATAACTCCTCTTTTTTGTTTTTTTATTTAAAGAATATGGGAGCAGACAGAAGATCCATGGAATTTAGAGAGTTCTGGATTGGAGACAGTCCAAGAGGGGAGGCAGAGAAGTGTGTAAGACTACAGCTCTGCCTCCTGGTCTGTACTCTAGGTTGTCATGGTTTTGGTGGGGTTAATAAAATCGGCCATATTCCTAGAGATGAGAGCAGCACCCGCTACAGTGGGGTGGATACCATCTTGCCCAATCAAACCAGGCTTTCCACAGAAAGTGTTCTAATTATCTAATAACCAGTGCTGAAATGACAACAAGCAATAAAACATGTCATCATTGGTCAGATTGGGCAGGGGTCCAGATAACACTAAGTCCGACATCAT
The DNA here is from genome assembly GCA_005024645.1 of Planiliza haematocheilus. Taxonomy (NCBI): domain Eukaryota; kingdom Metazoa; phylum Chordata; class Actinopteri; order Mugiliformes; family Mugilidae; genus Planiliza; species Planiliza haematocheilus. Next base: position 641,754 of record SRSE01001198.1, on the reverse strand, counting down.
TTTCGCAAATTTACACACCGATTCTACATTAAGTGATTGGCCTAACTGGGTGTTATTACTTCCAATGTGAATAACAATTTTACTATATTTATCCTTAGCCAGCAGTTAAAGGTAAGATTCAGTCTCACCTGCTCTGGTGCCTGGACTGCATCTAACAATCTAATTCAGAGAAGCAAAGGGAGACAGAATAGCCATGGTTAAGCGCTAAAGTTAACAGACCAAAGATGATTAAGTGAGAGATTATGTGAGATTCAGAAGGGGCAATGGAGGACAAGTGTTTGCGTAAAACAGATGTAAAAGTCACTCCTATACACATTTTTTGTAATTTGAAAGTTAGCTAAAACAGTTTGCAAACAGCAACACCACACGTTGCAGAAGCAGGACATGATGACAGCAGCCATCCCCACATAAATAATTAAACTAAAAAATAAACCAATAAATAATCAGTAGTGTAAATAGTATTTGAAATAACCATCTGAACATTTTGAAAACTACAAATTCCATTAACAATGGTGACAAAGTTTTATTGTTCAAAAGAAATTCTTTATAAGGAGTATGACTGGAAAGCATGAAAACATTAAGCGAAACATCAAAAAGCATGAACAATGTTCTAAGTGTTTTCTCACATTTTACCTTTTTGGGAATCTAATCTTTGGGGTAATAAAACAGCCGTGTTACAAGTGAAACGTGCCCCACACACCTGTGTGAGTGCTTCAGACAGCACATGGCAGGAGGCTTTATGCACAATGCCAAGCCAAGACCCTTCTCCACTGTCCAAACAGAGTGTAGCCATTGCAACTGCTGCCTTTTGCTGAGAGTGATTAGTCCCACTGATAGGCCAATTAGAGCCGGCAAGCACTTTTTCAAGCATCATCCTGGTTACCTGCCAACACCACCAGTCTTTCTCTTTCTATAAATGTTCTCTCTTTCCAGCATGAAAAGGTCATACAAACTTAAATCCAAAATGTTTGACATGAAATCCCTCTCTACATGATCTGGAGCCCCCTCGGCAACAGCAAGGCCTGAAAACATTAGATTGTCCCCAGGAGCACACCCTTTTTGACAACACAACCTTTACGCATCATCACCCAAAAGTGACAAACAGAAATAAAGGTAGAGCAAAGGCACATGGATAAGCAGAACATTATAAAAAACACAAGACGTAGTTTTCTCAACTGGTCACTCAGTACGCAGTTATGGGCATCACATTTTTGGACAAAGTAATCAAAACCAAATTGTTTGTGAAGTCTAATTAAGTCCTAGGTTAATTATTGTGACTATTGTTGTTGTAATAATAATAATAATAATGATAATAATACATTTTGTACCACATAGCACAAGGACAACTTAATAGGAAATTTATTTTCTGGCCTGGGTTGAGAACTGGCCTGCGCAGAAAACTCACCTCCACCCCATAAAAGGGATAAACTGTAAATGTGAGCCAGATCTTACCAACACCAGGGCTGCATTTCACTAATTCTTTCTAAATCTAAATGGGAGCAAATAATCAGCAGCTGGTCCTGCTCCCAGACTGCATTGTTCCTCTCATTTCTCAGTCTGCCTTTTATCTGCAGCTCTTTACAGCCAAAATCCTTATCCTGTTTAATCCATGGAATACAGTTGTTTAGCTCACAGCCTTCATCCATCTCTCTTTTTAATCAAGCTAATGGAAGCAACATATATTGCACTGATCTCTTACCGTGGTTTGCACAATGAATCAACAAACAATCAAAATCAAGCAGAGCACATCCCACATTTCTTACTTTTGCTTCCTTTCTCCTCCAATAGCCTTTCCATTTTGCGATGTTCGATTAAGCACAAAGATGGAAAACACGACCCTTTATCATGCTTGCAGTTTTGCTGCTCAACTTCACAAATCTCACACCTTGCTTGACTGATGCATAACCGCTGAGTGGCTGAGCTCTTGACCTCTGAGGAAAAGGCTTACATCTTCCCCTTGTTAATCTTGTGAGTTGGCTGCTAGCTGGAGCAAGGGCAGCAGGCCAATTCAAAACTCCTGTAACAAATCAAATGGCACCCAGCCAAGTGTCATAAGAAACAGACAGGTAATAACAATTCACTTACCCCCTATGTAAGAATCACTTCTTCCACAATGCACCTGTCACAGAGTCCTCTGTAAGCTGAAGCCATTTCTTCCTACTGTCTGACACAGTAATTGCACGTCAAACTTTTTTGCACACTGCTTTTGGGGGAATGGTCATGAATCATACAGGCAAACTTTTCTTCCCTATAAAATAGGATTCCAACAAGGTGAAATTAGCTCATCCACAATACTACAATGGAAAGGCTATGCACTGCATTTTACTAGAAGGATTGAAATCAAACCAAATCAATCCCTATGTGTTCCAGTCAGAATCATCTGAGAGTGGCACTAGAAATATTTTATACTGCAAACATACGTGAGACTGTTCTGGCTGCCTGCCTTTGATGGTAGTGGTTTTATGTCATGTTACATAAAGCATCACTGATTAATGAAGAAAAACAATGTTTCTGAGTCATGCATAGGTGACTTACAATACACATACTATAAGTATTTAGGGTCATGCAAGTCATGCAAGCCATGGAGAGGCAATTCTGAGGAGAAACGTTGAGAGTTTATCATTTATATTTCACACAGTGACCCAAAGTGCTTTTCAGTCAGGGCAGAGAAAAACATCTGCTTCGTTCATTCATTCATCTTCTGTAACTGCTTGTCATGTGAAGAGTTGTGGGGGAGGGGCTGGAGCCTATCCCAGTTGCTAACACGGAGGGACAGACAACCATTCTCACAGTCACACCTATGGCCAATTTAGAATCACAGATCAAGCTGTCTTTGGACAGTGGGAGGATGCCAGAGTACCTGGGAATAGTGATGTTATGAGACAAGTTGAGGCTTCGAGGCGTGAGTCCAGTAATGGAGGGGGCATTTCCGCGAAGCGCGTATCGAGCTTCATTTAGGGGAGGGGCCGAAAATGACGTCCAAAGCCTCGCTGCCCGGTTGTACCCTATACAGTCAATGGTTGTACGTGGGTCATTTCAGAATTGCGGGTACATTTCGCGTCTCCCAGAAAAACCTTTGATTATTTCCCCCTAAAAATGTTTTTACTGGATCTGTTTTAATATTATGAATGTTCACCAATAATAATGCTTGGTGTGTATTTTAGGCACAATTTATATGTAAAATATTAATTAAATGATTCCCATCCCCCAAATATTGACTGTCTTCAGCTTGTGATTCACACGTTCATAGTGAATTAACATGAAATAATTCAATATAATTTGCAGTTTTTTTGTGCTAATTCTATAAATACTTATACAGTCAGTTGCACAGAGTATTTATTTTCTGTAATGCATGGGATTTCAACATTAAAAATATATATTTTTTTATCTGTCCCTATGATCCGGTCAACTCTGTTATCTCTGTTATAAAACCACATAAAAAGCCCTACAGCATTCAAATAAAAACATGTGACTGGCACCCAGTGATGTCACTTCCTCTTGCACAAAAGATTTGGAGGGAACAATGGAATGTTAAACTTTCTCTCTCATTAATTTGTACAAAATGGTGAGAATACATCAACAATAGATTAATTATGTGTCAATTCTGTGACTAGTGAGTCTGTCCATCATTTTTTTTAAAACAATTATATGATGAAAATTCATAAAATTATGGTTTTATTCATGACATGTTGTATCTGGTTTTAAACTAGCATGTGGACTTAAAGCACAAAATGGTAGAAAATGTCAACTCTGTTATCGTCAACTCTGTTACATTTGTCAAAATTTTAATGATAACAGAGTTGACAGTGACTAACAGAGTCAGATGTTCCCAATTGCTTCTAAGCATTTTGCTTTAGTTTATACATTTATTGTGGGTTCTGGGCAATTTTATTGTAAAGGCAACATTTCTAATATCGCTTTCCAGGTCAAGAAAATGTTGTTATTTTCTAGATAGGTGAAGATGAAGGTGTCGGCAGCAGAAATGCAACGGCAATACAGGGCACGGCAAAATGCTGACCATGAAAGGAGGGCAGCAAATTTGAAAAAAAAAGACAGGGAGAGATGGAAGAAAAAGAGAAATGCAGGGAAATCAAGTGGGAGAGAAAAGATGTGAGTGGACAGTAGTGTGTCGTTAAATATGATGATGACATTTATTCTGGGACCATTGTTGAGGTCAATGCGACAAATGCAAAAGTGACATGCATGCACAAAGTGGGGGAAAATCGCTCCTAGTAGCCAAACCATGAGGATACTTTGTGGTATCCCTTTGATGATGTTGTCAGAATCATCTCACAACCAACCCAAGTGGCAGGGCGCCATGTTGAAATAGACGAAGAAATATGGGGTAAATCATTATTTTGTTGTGTTATTATTGCTCAGATTGATGAATTTATACATTTTGAGATGTTCTTTGAAATATTTCTACATTTAAAAAGTTTTAATGTTACTGTTTTTGGCCTTTTACACATGGTTTGTCAACTCTGTTATTCATGTCAACTCTGTTCACATCACCGTCAACTCTGTTTCACCAAGTTTTGTTTGAAAAAAATTATAATGAAATATGAATTATTGTTGACAAATTAACCAGAAGCTGTGTCATAACTAACATTCTCACTACATAACATTTCAAAGCATTTCATTCATTTTTGGAGCTATTTTTAGAGAAAATGCAAACCAAAATGGCAACTTTCCAATTAAATGTGTTTTTATTCCTGAAAAAATAGTCTTTATCTTAGAAAACTTAAAGTTGAATTAGTGGATATAAAGACAAAAGTTCTCATAGGAAAGACATAGTTTTAAAATGCATTACATTTGAGTACTATAAATATTTACCCTAATTTGTATGCAACAGAGTTGACAGATTTTACTGTTAGGACGATGATTTTCAGATTAAATATTTTAAATCTTACATGTGTAAGCTTGGCAAATGCTGGAAGTGTTAAATTTAAAGTATTCTCTATAGGAATGAAAAGGTTTTACAAAAAAAATATATATATATATATATTTTTTCTTGTTTTGTCTAAACTTGAAATGTACCCGCAATTCTGAAATGGCCCACGTACCACGTGACTGCTTCAGAAAGCGTTTCGGATTTTGCCGCGGGGTTTGACAGCACTATAAACCCCTCGGGTTTTTGTTAGAGAGTTGCGGTCAGGTCAGAGTTTGGATAGCGTTTATATAATTTGGAGATGGTTTGGAGAGTTTAGAGAGAGAGATAAGGTTTGAGGATTTAGGAGAGTATGGAGAGAGGATGGAGCCTGCTAGGAAGACATATTCAGTGCCCTCATTCTAGTTCCACGCGCACTTGCACTTTCCTCTGCCCGTTTAAGCCCATGCCATTTGCCTAAAGTGACAGAAAAACATTACACAACCAGCCTTTTACCGTTTTGGGAAAAGTTACACACACAGAATACAGCTCTGGAAAAAATTAACAGACCACAGCATTTTTTCTTTTCTGAAATCACCATCTCTACATGTATGACAGCCATTCCATTCCAGCATCTGTTGACTTCCAACACAAGCACACCTCATTCTGCGTAAGGAGGTACTGATTAGGTGATCACTGATGAACACTGCTGTGTTCATCACTTTCCTATTGCAATAGGACCAGATAGATAGATAGATAGATAGATAGATAGGATAGTTTCTTTATTAATCCCAAACTGGGAAATTTCTCTGTTGCAGCAGCAATGTACAGCCATTGCATTGTACATTCAACACCATACAAAAATATAACAAAAGCTAAAACCAACAATATGAATAAAAACTATAAAAAGAACAAAAGTGTACACAATATTAACAAGTATTAAAGGTGAATATTAAAAAATAGTGCTATTAGAACCTCAAAAATAATTGGAATAAAATAATAACTATTGACCATGCCAAAAGAGTTGAAAAGAAAAGTTTTGAGTGAGGAAAAGAAAGGTTAAATTCTGGCTTTACTGGCAGAAGGAGGGTAAAATGACAAAATTGTTCATTTTACTCAAACACCTATAAGTAGTAAAATCATAGAAACTGATAATTTTAGAGTGGTCTCTTAATTTTTCCAGAGCTGTATATTCAAACAATATATTATTTTTTTTTTTGTAATTCATAGTCATTCCCGAGAGCCATTACAGACACACACAAAAAAAACAACCAATCATGCATTACGTGGTTAATCAATCACACATTATCTGGTTAAGAGCTGCTGCCTGTGCAGTGCTTAATTTGTAAATCATAAGGTGCCGGAACGCAAAGTACATATAACAGCTCGGGATGACGAGACGGGCACAGGTCCCGGAACGTATACCCAAAACGTGCTGAAAACAACATGCAAATGCCCACTTGCCACGCCGTGGGACTTACAAGACTCAATTTCAAATAATATCCATGGTATAAATGTTATGACGATAATTTACAATTATTTTAGGCTATACTCCGCACAGCACAGGCAAATGCCCACATCACCACAGGTGGGACTTACAGTAGGCTATCTACAGTCAGCAATTAATTTCTCAACAGGTCAAAAAAAAAAAGAGCTTTTTATAAATCACACAAATCTTCCATTATTATTATTATTGTTCAAAGATTGGCACGGCGGCCTATTAATATAAAGTATTAAAGCCCCGGCTTGGCTAGCTGTGGGTGAACCCGGCTAGCGGCGCTCCTCCTGCTGCAGCCGGTTTTTACCTTCAACGTGACCGCTGCAGCTGCCCTCGTCGCCGGCTTTTCTGACTCGTTTTGAGTCATGCAACTCGTTTTCTTGAAAAAGGAGAGTAAATTCAACTGTCTCTTTGACATTTTTGCGAAATGCCTAACGGTTTTTCCTCTCTTCCTTCTCCTGAGATGCGGCGAATTTCAAAAGTTTAATTTTTTTTCTGTAGTGACGGGGGCGTGGTTTGTTGATTTCAAATTACGTTAAATCTTAAAAAAAACATGTCATTTTTGGGATTTGTTCTGTAAATTAATACATGCATATTATTATTTTATTTTTATTTTATTTTAAACATTTTTTATGTGTTTTCTCTTTTTTCTTTTTTTTATGAGAGGTGCCGGATCTGCCGAAATAGGTACCGGAACACAGGGAGGCCAAAATTAAGAGGTGCCGGATCTTGTTCCGGCAGGATCCGGCTCAAATTAACCCCTGTGCCTGTGATTATACACCTGGCCAGTAGGTGGTTTCGTATGCACAGGAAGCTTGGAGATGAACCCTTTCTCGAAACAATTGGCTCAAGTGGTTCCATGCCTCATGAGGCTTCATCTCACCATCACTAGTTTTAAGCTCTTGAGTGACGTTCGAAGCAGCTGAAGAGCTTCGGCGGGCAAACAAATCACCTGAGGGGTTCGGTTTGTCATGTGAATCACCTGGTGGGATTGAGTGTGTTCAGGGATATCCCTAATATCCTATCCCTATTTAGTTGTGGTAATTTTAATATTTATTTGCAGAGTCATTGTAGATAGATAGTAAGATACAGAGAGTATTATATATATTAGTTACATAAATAACACTAGATTGGTAGGTAGACATAGTTACCATTTAAAGGGTTCTTTACATAATGTATGTGAAGATTTATTATTATTAGTGGGGCTGTGCAAGCACAGCCCACTATTGTTATTGCTCGTGTCTATTTTTATTATTAGTGCCGAGTGCCTATGTCAAGAGGCACTTGGCCGAGTGCCTATGCCCCTCCTCCCTATGGGAGGAGGGGGCATAGGGAGGAGGGGCCACTCTTGAGGGAGGGGCCACTCTTGATCTTCTGCGTGTTTCTTTGCAGTTTTATATATTATTCCTTTTCCGCCCTTTTTCGCCGATTAATGCGGCCCGAACCGGCCAGAGGACCCCAACACATGATATATCGAAACGTGTGTTTTGATCCCGAATCCTATGCTATTACTTGGATAAGCGATCGGTGAGTTTTTCGCGAATTTATTCGCGAAAAAAGGCGAAAAATTTCCCATTCAAATGAATGGGAGACCCCGAAAAAAAAAAAAAAATCAACAGGCATTTTCAACAATCAACTGCTCTGGCATACTTTCACCCAAAGACTTCATTTAAACTTTAAAACGTAGACACTCTTGTCTTCTCTTCAGAGATTCCCTTCACTTATCGACACCTTTTACCGTTTTTAAACCATGAAGCCTCACATTTGTGAAGGTTTTTACTCAAATTTCAGGGTTTATAATGGGTGTGTATTGCGCGGAATGTTCGCGCTAGAGTGGATGACATCATCAGCTAGAGTGAAGAGGAGAGAAGAACATTAGGCAAAAAATAAAATAGAAACTGCTCCGGTGGCCACAAATTTCACACCACAGACATAATTTATACATAGAAACGTAGGAAAATTTGTCTTCTCGCTCACAATTCGTCTGCTAAAGCTGTAAGTCTTATAGTTTTGGCGTGAGACGCAAAGCTGCGCCAGCAAGCCCCTTCCTCGCTCCATAGACTGCAATGTTAAATTTGTGGAGGAAAGCAGAAGCAGTCCTTTGTTTTAAATCGCTTTAAATAGCTCACATTTCTACATTTTACCCACAAACTGCATATCTAGACGTTCAGGAAAGCCTCAAGATGCCCAAAGTGAAGTCGGTTCAACGATTGGACACACGGTTTGGCCACAAGGCCTTCCTGTTCGAGGCCGTGGTTTCAGCATTTTCGCCCACTCTAGTCCTTTTCTAACTGATATTCAAACTGGTAACCGTGGCAACCAGGGGCTCCACAGAAAGAGGCGGGGAAACATAAGTAACTGGTCTGTAGGGCGGCCATTTTGGGGCAATGTTAATGGAAACAGCCCACTCGGGAAACTTCTAATGAAGTAACTGGTCTGTGGGGCGGCCATTTTGGCTTTTGGCACCCAAGTTGAACAATGACAGGTGTCTGTCTGTCATTGGCTAGCGCGTCATGCTAATTGCTAACATTAGCGGCTAATGCTAATTTTTAGTAGCTAGAAATTGGTGGTAGCATTAGTGGCAGCATTAGCATGTTAGCGAATAGCATATTAGCAATTAGCATTAGCATGTTAGCAATTAGCATCTACTTAATTTTTAGTGGCTTAAAAGTCATGCTAACACTAAACTAATGTCAAAATAATTGGCTAGCGGATCATGCTAATTGCTAACATTAGCGGCTAATGCTCATTTTTAGTGGTAGAAATTGGTGGTAGCATTAGTGGCAGCATTAGCATGTTAGCGAATAGCATATTAGCAATTAGCATGTTAGCATTAGCATGCTAACAATTGGCATGTATTTAATTTTTAGTGTCTAAAAAGACATGCTAACACTAAACCAATGCTAAAATTAGTGGCTAGCGCGTCATGCTAATTGCTAACATTAGCGGCTAATGCTAATTTTTAGTGGCTAGAAATTGGTGGTTGCATTAGTGGCAGCATTAGCATGTTGGCGAATAGCATATTAGCAATTAGCATGTTAGCATTAGCATGCTAACAATTAGCATGTATTTAATTTTTTGTGTCTAAAGAGACATGCTAACACTAACCTAATGCTAAAGTTAGTGGCTAGCGCGTCATGCTAATTGCTAACATTAGCAGCTAATGCTAATTTTTGGTGGCTAGAAATTGGTGGTTGCATTAGTGGCAGCATTAGCATGTTGGCGAATAGTATATTAGCAATTAGCATATTAGCAATTAGCATGTTAGCATTAGCATGTTAGCAATTAGCATCTACTTAATTTTTAGCGGGTTAAAAGACATGCTAACACTAAACCAATGTGAAAATAAATGGCTAGCGCATCATGCTAATTGCTACCATTAGCAGCTAATGGCAACAGCCCACTCGGCACTTTCAAAATTTCCGCGGGAATTTTCTAGTATATTATTCATTTTCCGCCCTTTTTCGCCGATTAATGCGGCCCGAACCGGCCAGAGGACCCCAACACATGATATATCGAAACGTGTGTTTTGATCCCGAATCCTATGCTATTACTTGGATAAGCGATTGACGAGTTTTTCGCGAATTTATTCGCAAAAAAAGGCGAAAAATTTCCCATTGAAATGAATGGGAGACCCCGAAAAATCAACAGGCATTTTCAACAATCAATTGCTCTGGCATACTTTCACCCAGACACTTCATTTAAACTTTAAAACGTAGACACTCTTGTCTTCTCTTCAGAGATTTCCTTCACTTATCGACACCTTTTACCGTTTTTAAACCATTAAGCCTCAAAGTTGTGAAGGTTTTTACTCAAATTTTGGGGTTTATAATGGGTGTGTATTGCGCGGAATGTTCGCGCTAGAGTGGATGACATCATCTGCCAGAGTGAAGAGGAGAGATGAAAATTAGGCAAAAAATAAAACAGAAACTGCTCCGGTGGCCACAAATTTCACACCACAGACATAATTTATACATAGAAACGTAGGAAAATTTGTCTTCTCGCTCACAATTCGTCTGCTAAAGCTGTAAGTCTTATAGTTTTGGCGTGAGACGCAAAGCTGCGCCAGCAAACCCCTTCCTCGCTCCATAGACTGTAATGTTAAATTTGTGGAGGAAAGCAGAAGCAATCCTTTGTTTTAAATCGCTTTAAATAGCTCACATTTCTTCATTTTACCCACAAACTGCATATCTAGACGTTCAGGAAAGCCTCAAGATGCCCAAAGTGAAGTCGGTTCAACGATTGGACACACGGTTTGGCCACAAGGCCTTCCTGTTTGAGGCCGTGGTTTCAGCATTTTCGCCCACTCTAGTCCTTTTCTAACTGATATTCAAACTGGTAACCGTGGCAACCAGGGGCTCCACAGAAAGAGGCGGGAAAACATAAGTAACTGGTCTGTAGGGCGGCCATTTTGGGGCAATGTTAATGGAAACAGCCCACTCGGGAAACTTCTAACTGAAGTAACTGGTCTGTGGGGCGGCCATTTTGGCTTTTGGCACCCAAGTTGAACAATGACAGGTGTCTGTCTGTCATTGGCTAGCGCGTCATGCTAATTGCTAACATTAGCGGCTAATGCTAATTTTTAGTAGCTAGAAATTGGTGGTAGCATATTAGCAATTAGCATGTTAGCATGTTAGCATTAGCATGTTAGCAATTAGCATCTACTTAATTTATAGTGGCTTAAAAGTCATGCTAACACTAAACCAATGTTAAAATAATTGGCTAGCGCATCATGCTAATTGCTAACATTAGCGGCTAATGCTAATTTTTAGTGGTTGAAATTGGTGGTAGCATTAGTGGCAGCATTAGCATGTTAGCGAATAGCATATTAGCAATTAGCATGTTAGCATTAGCATGCTAACAATTGGCATGTATTTAATTTTTAGTGTCTAAAAAGACATGCTAACACTAAACCAATGCTAAAATTAGTGGCTAGCGCGTCATGCTAATTGCTAACATTAGCGGCTAATGCTAATTTTTAGTGGCTAGAAATTGGTGGTTGCATTAGTGGCAGCATTAGCATGTTGGCGAATAGCATATTAGCAATTAGCATGTAGCTAATTGCTAACATTAGCAGCTAATGGCAACAGCCCACTCGGCACTTCAAAAATTTCCGCGGGAATTTTCTAGTTATTATTATTCCCACAGATTTTCGGTCGCTATCTCCTCCCGCACAGTTTATCGCACATACACGAAAAATACATCAGAACGTGCGTATCGATCGGGGCGGGTGTGCTATTATTCAGTTTCTCCAGGTCGGAATTATTCGCGACATAGTCGCTAGAGGGCGGGCTGCTCTGAAAAAATGTTCAAAATATTTTTTTAAAACTGTGATTGCTTCCACAAATTTCACTCTACACACAAAATTTTCTCCAAAGTAGTACTTGTCCTGATGCCTACAATGTGTCTACCTAACCGATAGGATTCACAGTTTTTGAATGAGAAGCCTAGAAGTGAGGAGTGGACAGCCTAACTGCTCCATAGGACCCAATGTTAATTCAGCAAAGTTTTTCGTCACAAAAATTTAACGGACGGTAGTTTTCAACTCGCTAGAATGTCCACTTTTTTTACACTAGGAAGAATAAAAAATACATGTCTGTGTTCATGGAAGCCTTGTGGTAGTCACTGTGAAAAAAGTTTGTGAGTAACTGGTTTACGTTTTTAGTAAATGGCAGTGGTTCGAGGGAGTGGTTCTGTGCTTCTCGGCTAATCAAAGCACCTGCGCAGCAGCAGTTAAGGAGGGGGAGGGGCTGTTTCCCGCTCTGTCTCACTGACGTCACACGCACGCACACACACAGAGGGAGCGAGGCCTGGGGAAAAAAAAAAAAAAAAAAAAAGGACGGAGCGAGGCTTGTGGCGCATATGCTAACATATGCTAACTTCGACGGAAGGTAGCATATGTTAACATATGCCAACATGCTAACATATTAGATGTCCCTGCACTGCTCTCGGTCTCTCTCTGAAAAAATAAAATAAAAATAAAACCTCCGCTCTGTCGCTCTGATCACTGAGGGGCGGGGCTGCTCTTCACACACAGCGAGAGAGAGAGAAACGCAGCGTGTGCAGCGGCAGCAAAGAGGAGTTAAGTGATCTGTGGAGAAGACAAGTCGACTGGACGACAACACGTGTCAGTGTAAGTGAAATAAAACCTTCACAAGTTGAAAGTCAATAAACATAACCTCCTTCGCAGAGGCAATAAGTACCACTAGTTCAACAAGCATAAACGTGCACCATCCCACACAGCAAAAGGACTGCGCAGCGGACCTGCCGCGGATGTATGTCGGCTTCCGGAACGGACCCGTATCGGGGTCCAGATGCACTCAGGAACTCCGCCGTGGCTCCGCGCTGCTCCGCATCCGCGATTAAAGCCTCACCTCCGCGGCGGGTCCGTTTGGGACCGTTTATCTCATTTTCAAAATCCCTTCTGTTCATGTTGTAGGATAAACTAAACTATAGGACAAAAAAACGAGGCTATCACTGGGCTTAGCCTGGCTACTACAGCAATTGTGTAATCTTAAATCTGCATTGCCTTGTCTTTTTAACCTAACAATATTGTCAACAGAAAATGTTCAAGTCATGCATTTACTGTACAAAAGTGATAGCTCAATGGAAATATAAAATTGACATTAACATTTATGAAATGTTATAGGTTATAGTCTATGTTTTTGTTAGGTTACTACATTCATTATGTGGTCAAAACCTAATTTAGTGCTTTATACAGGCGCCAGGTCAGTGCAGACATAAAATATGCCATCTATTAGGCTACAACTTCAGTGAAATGCTGCGTTATACACAGCTAAAATATCAGAAACTGGTGAACGACAAGAAGTTCAATAAAAATATGTTTTAATTATTATTCCTCTTAGCCTAGGCCACACCTGACACTATGACCCCTCCACTCCATTTTTACATGACAGTCACAGGCTGCCAAAACATTATGACCACTTCACTCAATACAGGACTATATTAGGGTGCCAGAACATGACTCTATGACCCCCCACTTCCCCAATCAGTTGGGATTTCTAGAATTATCCATGTGTTAAGTGTGTTTGTGCCCAACATAACTTCACTGCTAATATATGTTAACTATTAGCCGACCAATGACTTAGCCTGATGCTGGCTTTCAGGTGGAGCTGGGAGGGGTCTGCTGCATGTACTACTGACCCATATAGCAAAGCTATAGGGCCAGTAGTGGGCTGTGCGAAGCACTACTACAGCCTCTGCAATAGCAACTGCGAGGATAAGATTAGGTGAAAAATTGTAGCATGTTAGCATCGTAGCATCGTAGTGTTGTATCATGTCATCTTAGCGTAAACTGCTGCCGACACAGCCCCACTCTCGCGATTTCCCGCAGGGGAATTGTCTAGTTATTATTATTATTATTATTGTATCCACTTGAAACCATACAGTGGAGCAATCAAACATAAATTTGCTATACAGTCCTATTTTTCTAACTCTCACTCAGACTCAGAAGTGCGTGTATAGTTTTCAGAGTCAGAAGTGCATGTATAGTTTTGGTTCAAACAAATCACGTGTTTTATGACGTATGAACCATTTCACTGCTTCATTCAGAAACCCTGTCACTGGTTTGATTGTCTTGGCTCTTCGGGAGAGATGAGATGAGTCTTCGAAGTAAATAATGACTGAGTCAAGAGAAATTTGGTTTGACAGTGTTGCATTCAGTCAAATATTCTCTAACACTGAGAGCTGAAACATAAACAAGTTACCAAAGATTCAGAGCATAGTAGTCGCGTACCGTCCAACAACAAACACCCAACACGAAAGGGGCTGGTGGTACGTTGATGAAGCAAGGGTTCTATTCCTGTAGATTGCCCTTTATGTATTGTATTGTTATACAGTGGTATGCAAAAGTTTGGGCACCCCTCTAAGATTTCATAATAATTTGCTCTAACTTTATAAAAGACGATCAGAGCAACAAGATTTTATTTCCTACAGAGATGTAGACATTTGAGTGTTTTCCAGACCAAAATTCGTAGAGTATCATTACAAAGTTTTATTATAAGAAATTAAAATGTAAAAAATGGTATGTGCAAAAGTTTGGGCACCCTTTTAATCACATTGATTTCAAGACCTGTAGGGATTTGTAGCTGACATGTTGCAGCCAAAAACTGCTTTGATTAGCTTGTGAGACCTTCAATTACAAAGACAGGTAAAACCAATCATGAAAAAGGGCTATTTAACAGAGGCAATCGCTGGCTGTGCTTGTCCTAGGCTCCTGGCAACATGGGGATATCGAAACAACTCTCCACTGATCAAAAAACTAAGATAATTCATTATCATGAATTAGGAGAAGGGTACAAGAAATTATCAAGAGGGTTTGGGATGTCTATTTCCACAGTCAGAAATGTGGTGCAGAAATGGAAGGCCAGAAGAACAGTCATTGTGAAGGAAAGATGTGGTAGGCCAAAAAAAAAAGACACAGGCGAAGGATGGTTAGAATGGTCACAGACAAGCCACAGACCACCTCCAGAGAACTACAAGAACATCTGGCTACTGATGGTGTAGTTGTTCATCGTTCCACAATCCGGCGCACTTTGCACCAGGAAAAGCTCTTTGGAAGGCTGATGCGCAAAAAGCCTTTCCTGAGTGTTCGTCACAAGAAGAGTCACATGAGGTGTGCAAAAGCACATCTGGACAAGCCAGAAGCATTTTGGAAAAATATACTGTGGTCAGATGACACTAAGATGGAGTTATTAGAACAAGAGGAGGTATGCATAGCCAAAAAAACACACTGAATTCCATGAGAAGAACTTATTGCCTACTGTGAAATATGGTGGAGGGTCCATCATGTTATGGGGCTGTGTGGCTAGCACAGGGACTGGAAACCTTGTTAAAGTTGAGGGCCACATGAATTCCTCTCAGTATCAGCAGATTCTTGACAAGAATGTTCAAGAATCTGTCACAAAGTTGAAGCTACGCCGGGGTTGGATCTTTCCGCAGGACAATGATCCCAAGCACTGTTCAAAATCCACCAAGGAATTCATGCAGAAGCATAAGTACAATCTTCTGGAATGGCCATCCCAGTCCCCAGACCTTAACATCATTAAAAATGTATGGATTGATTTGAAGCAGGCTGTTTACGCACGGAAGCCAAGAAACCTGACTGAACTAGAGGCGTTTTGTATGGAGGAATGGGCCAAACTACCACCTGCCAGACTTCAGGGACTTGTCAGTGGCTATACGAGGCGTCTACAAGCTGTTCTTGCAGCAAAAGGAGGGTCTATTAAATACTAATGGAATTATTTCTTTGGGGTACCCAGATTTATGCACATGCCTATTTTTGTTTAAATATTCATAAAAATGTTTCTGTTGGACCAATGAAAATGATTTCACTCCTGAGATGTTTCTGTTTCCATAAGGTATAACATTTGTTAAAATAAAGTTGCTGCTTCAAAAGCTCAGCAAGTGACAAACTGATGCAATGATTTTCCTAAGGGGTGCCCAAACTTTTGCATACCACTGTATGTATATATTTTTTTATTATCACCTTTAAACCACATATCCATGTAATACAGTAGAACAGGAATGTCCATGGCAAATCAAGTCCCATACAAGCATGAACCAATAAGACACATCTTGATTGCACTACATTTCATTGTCCACTAGGGATGCTCGATATTGGCTTTTCTGCCGATATCCGATATTCCGATATCGTCTAACTCTTAATTTCCGATACTGATATCACCCGATACTGATATATGCAGTCATTTTACACCAAAATTGTTAGGTAACAACATAACATATCACCTATGGAATTAACACATTATGCCTAATTTTATTGCGACGTCCCATTGGATGCAAACATAAATGCAACATGGCTTTTCAAATGTAAACACTGTCTGTGCAAAATAAGTTACCGAAAAAAGTGCCATTTATTTATTTTTGTGTGTTTTTAGAGAGAATATTTTGCCTCAAACAACACTACAGACAATATCAAAACAAGGAAGACAAATGTAGCGTATAACTCTGCATGATTCTTCTTGAGGTGGGTGAACAAATTTGATGTATTAAAGTTACTCATTGCGCAGCTCGCGAGCCACATGCGGCTCGTCAAGCTATAATTGGTGGCTCGCATGGTAGCTTACAGTATCACACTGCCACTTGCCTTTAATTGCAATCCACTATTTACCGGCAATGCTACTTAAACTGTCATCTCGTGAAGATAAGTTGTAATACATTTCATGCAGCTGAATCACGGAAAGCGTGAATGAAGGTGGCCATGTATGGCATTGTTTACAAAACTTGATCGCAACGCACGTTTGAAGGCAGGCGACGTAAGCTCCGCTATCTAGCGTTAAACACAAAAATGGACCGGTTTTTAATAAAAAAGAGACAGAAACGAGCTCATTATAGTAAATCTGGTCTTAAATAAAAATGTATTGGCCGTGTTATTTATTTTTTGTGGGATGTCCAATTTGTATGTTGTCGTAAAAGTGATTGCCTTTTGATTTTGCATGTGCATTGTGAAAAAAATAGTGAGGATCACTGTATTTAAGGAAGACGCCTTGTTTCCTCCTCTCATAACCACCTTTGCTTTGCAGTCATTACAAATCGCAAATTTACTGTTAGTAGGTGACACTTGGAAATACTCCAAACCATGGACATCTCATACACCGGCGAGCTAGCTTGTTAGCCACGGTTAGCGACCTAGAGACTAGCATGTTGTTGTTATACGTCATCAAGCACGCGCCTGTCAACGTCCCATGCTGCGTTCATGCACACTCGGAAATGCTGATGCCTACAGAACAAATATCGGTTATGAAAACCCGATACCGATATTTCCCGATATTACATTTTTAACTCAATATCGGCCGATAATATCGGCCCTCCGATAATATCGGACATCCCTATTGTCCACTATATGTCCTAATAGAGCACAGTGTCACTGAAGCTTCGAGTAATGAACCATTTTTTAAATTATGTGTCGAGGCTTCAACAAAGCTTCGATTGTCCATTACTAATTACAGACACAAATATTCAATGCATGACACATTGTGTGGTTAAGAGCTACTGCTGCCTGTGATTATACAGCTGGCCAGTAGGCGGTGTCGTGTGCACATGAAGCTTCAAGAGATGAACCCTTTCTCGAACCAGTTGGCTCAAGTGGTTCGACGCCTCATGAGGTTTCATCTCACCTGGAGAGAACCCATGCAGACACAGGGAGAACATGCAAAACACAGAAAGGCCCAGTTAGCCCGTGGATTCAAACTCAATTCAGCTCAGTTAACATTTATTTATATAGCGTCAATAACAATACAAATTGTCCAAAACAGTTTACAACATGCAGCCTGAAGGTGATGGTGGCAAGAAAAAACACTTTTTAACAGGAAGACACCTTGAGCAGAACCCAGCTCATAAGGAGGGACCCATCTACCTAAGGCAGGCTGGGTAGAGATAGAAAAGAGAGCAGAGAACAGCAGGAGAAACAAGATAAACATACATCTGTCATGGATACATACATCTGACTAAAGTGTACATTTAGATTCAGATGACGATACGAACACAAGATATAGGTTAATAAGGTTTGTGAATGCCTGGAGGCTTTTGTTGGGACCTGAACTTGGCAGTGCGCTATGGAAGCTACCATGCATAACCAAGTTAACCACATGTTTGTCGTTGTCTTGGAAACAAAGGGAAACACTGGAAACCTCAAGTCCCACAATCCTCCAGGTGTGAAAACTAACCCAGTAGTTCACTGGCCGACAGTAGCATGTGACCTCTGAGGTAATCAGGTCATATAAAATGCGCTGTTTGGCCTCTGTTCTCGCTCTTACGCTCTTACTCTCTTACTCTTAAGCTCTTCTCCTCCACTCGACACCTCCACGTGGATAAGTAGTCTGCTAACAAAGAGCAATTACTCCAGGCCTGTTCTCCTTACAGCAGCGAAGTGAGTTCCTGCTTGAGGAATCTGCACCAGCTCTTTTAGCCAACAAACATAACGTTTGCAGGCTAAACGCCTTACCAACAGGAGCCACAGCTAGTTAGCACCGAGCTGCTAACAACGTCTGCCATCAGGACCACACAGCAAAGACTTCCAACTTTTCCAGCTCGGCCCTTCCATTAGGAACCACCAGCTACAGGAGCAACACACCAGAAATTGACTTTTTCACCAAATAGTATGACTTGGGCCTAGTCAAGCTAAACTAAGCTGAGCATAGAATTAGAAACGTTGATTTGATGTGATATTTGTTTTTACTGAGTTGTTACAGTATAGTGGTTTGATGTTAGTTTATGTTATGTAACACACAGACTCAGGGTCTCTTGCATGCTAAACTAACCACCCTTACTCTGACCTGGCGCCTCATAAAACCCTTATCACAATCCACATATCTACTCCAGTTGTGCCTGCGCCAGCACATGGCACAGGGGCTGTGTCCAAAACCACTCCCTAACCACTATATAGTGCACTATATAGTGACCACGCCATTTTGTAGTGGTGTCCGAATGTTTAGTGTCCACTTTATAGTGCACTGCATGTATTCCACAATTCACCGCGAAATGTAGTGAACATCCGATGGTCACTAACAGGAGCAAGATATCCCATCATGCATTGCCAGAGGTTCTCTTGGCGCGGAAAGTAAATTAAATACGGCAGACGGACGGGAGACTGTGTACAAATGTCAGTATTCTATAGTTTATTTTATTACGCATTTCAAAACAAGGCAATTTAAATGGCTTCCTACATTCATTGAAAAAAAAAGTGTAAACGAACAGCATATAATTAAACATTCCAGTAGATTACACTGTAACTTTCTCTAACTAAAGAGCCAAGAGAATAAAATATGAAAATATGCTTAAATAGAAAACAAAATACGAAAAAAAGTAGAGGACAGTAATCAAAAGACTCTAATTTAATAAAAATGCTGTAGTAAATGGACAAGTATTATGTGACACCACGTTAATGTGGTACGTTTTAACTAAGCGACAGTGATGACGTAATTACCGGCGCCAAGAGAAGTGTCCGGAAGTGTCGGGAATGAGTGAGTGATTTCGGACACAGCCAGGGACATGAGTGTCCCTGCTCAGCAGCCATCTTGTTTCCTTTGTGTTCAAGGCCTCAAGGCCCCAGCAGCCATCTTGACACACCCACACCTGCATAGACACACACATGCACACACACACCACTGTATAAAGTACACGGTAGGTAGATCATATGTTTACTTTTATTCTTTTTAATAAATGTCTTTTAAACATACCTGTTGTCTGTTGAATGTTGAACATGAATGAATATTGTCAATCTCTACACTGCCAAGAACTCTAAATCCCTCACCTTAATTAATTGTTTACGTGGTAATTTTGGTTATAGTAAATTATTAAACAGAAATCCAAATGGACAATTTAGTATATATTATGAGACTTATTTGATTAAGTAGCTATCTTTTCCCTTCTTAAAAGGGTGGTGGTGCCCGAGGTGATCTAGTAATTCAGATCCAAGTATTTAATAACAAATAATTATTTTTGATAATTATTAATTATTTATGATAGCCAACCCCCAATATTGAGTGCCTTAGCACACATGCCCAACAGCTTTCCTTAATACTCCCTTGGAGTTACTTTTCCTAAAGACTCATAATGATTCTTGGCAGCTATTATCATTTAAGAGGGATCAAAGAGCAAATCTTGTGGCATTATTCCCTTTACGGTCACTTAAGTGTTGGCCTGGGAGTATCCCCACCAGGCAAACTAGAAATCATCATGGAAGTAATGTTCATTTATGCACACCATTTGTTGTATTCCATTCTGTCAAATTAGAGCTGGAGGTTAAGGCAAGACGGAGGGTATCCCATAACTTTGATATCACTGTCCTAAAAGACACTGACCTCACATTCAGGATAGAAGGAAAAAAAGAAAAAAAACCCGCACATTGCTTTTACTGGTTATAATAGCCCATTTAAAATATTGCCACTTCACCCTAATATGAATACACATATCTATAAAACTAAAACAAAAACCTTTGTAAGTTAACATTATTGACTCAAGTGCAATTACGTACTATGTAATGGTTAATGGAAGGTTAATGTTAAAATCTCAAGATAAGGTGCGGGCTTAAAATGCAAGTATTGATTCTTAAGGTCAGTGGGTGATTTCAGATGTGATTAGATATATACGTATATACACTATATTACCAAAAGTATTCGCTCACCTGCCTTTACTCATTCTATGAACTGAAGTGCCATCCCATTCCTAACTCATAGAATTCAATATGATGTCGGTCCACCTTTTGCAGCTATTACAGCTTCAACTCTTCTGGGAAGACTGTCCACAAGGTTGAGGAGAGTGTTTATAGGAATTTTTGACCATTCTTCCAAAAGCGCATTGGTGAGGTCACACACTGATGTTGGTCGAGAAGGCCTGGCTCTCAGTCTCCGCTCTAATTCATCCCAAAGGTGTTCTATCGGGTTCAGGTCAGGACTCTGTGCAGGCCAGTCAAGTTCATCCACACCAGACTCTGTCATCCACGTCTTTATGGACCTTGCTTTGTGCACTGGTGCACAGTCATGTTGGAAGAGGAAGGGGCCCGCTCCAAACTGTTCCCACAAGGTTGGGAGCATGGAATTGTCCAAAATGTTTTGGTATCCTGAAGCATTCAATGTTCCTTTCACTGGAACTAAGGGGCCAAGCCCAGCTCCTGAAAAACAACCCCATACCATAATTCCTCCTCCACCAAATTTCACAGTTGGCACAATGCAATCTGAAATGTACCGTTCTCCTGGCAACCTCCAAACCCAGACTCGTCCATCAGATTGCCAGATGGAAAAGCGTGATTCATCACTCCAGAGAACGCGTCTCCACTGCTCTAGAGGCCAGTGGCGGCGTGCTTTACACCATTGCATCCGACGCCTTGCATTGCACTTGGTGATGTGTGGCTTGGCTGCAGCTGCTCGGCCATGGAAACCCATTCCATGAAGCTCTCTGCGTACTGTACTTGGGCTAATCTGAAGGTCACATGAAGTTTGTAGCTCTGTAGCAATTGACTGTGCAGAAAGTCGGCGACCTCTTTGCACTATGCGCTTCAGCATCCGCTGACCCCTCTCCGTCACTTTACGTGGCCTACCACTTCGTGGCTGAGTTGCTGTTGTTCCCAAACGCTTCCATTTTGTTATAATAGAGCTGACAGTTGACTGTGGAATATTTAGGAGCGAGGAAATTTCACGACTGGATTTGTTGCACAAGTGGCATCCTATGACAGTTCCACGCTGGAATTCACTGAGCTCCTGAGAGCGGCCCATTCTTTCACAAATGTCTTGTTTCACAGTCTGCATGCCTGAGTGCTTGAATTTATACACCTGGGGCCAGGCCAAGTGATTAGAACACCTGATTCTGATCATTTGAATGGGTGAGCGAATACTTTTGGTAATATAGTGTATATGTTCCTTAGAATATTCTTTTTTTTATTTTTTTTTTATTTTTTTTAGCAACTAATGGCAATTCATCTGCATTTGCTAGAATGCAATTTGTGTGAAATTGCCAGCCAGGGATTAATGATTTGATAAAGGTTTAGAAAAAGACATAAATATGAAATGCAACTGTATCTCCAAAGAAAGCAGCCTGTAATTATTTTTGTACTTGTACAATTGACTACTGCTGTGTTTAAAACTTACTTCATGTCATGAAAATCTCAGCACTCAAAGGCTTTCCTTACCCTTGTAAACCATCACGCTCACTTTGTTACTTGTTGAGTCTGCAAACATTCATTCATAGTACAGTATATATTCCTTAATACACAGGGTATTCCCCAATACATACTTGAGCACAGTGTGTAGTGAAAGGCTACTGTATTATTGAATTCTTACCCATTCTAGAGTAAAGGAGAAGTAGGTAATGCACGGTTCATGCTTCATCGTCAATTTGATGTAATTACATGCACCTCCCCAGAAATGTAATTACACATCAGTGCAATACATACCACAAGAGCTGTGATCGGTCCTCTTGGTAGTAGAGTGTTTCCACTTTAGTATTTAAGGCTGCTTCTCCATCTCCACAATTGTCGAATTGATTGTTTTGGATCAATAAAGATGGACCACACCGAAGAAAGATTGACTGAGGAGGTTTCAAGGTACAAGCATTTATATGACTCGTCTTCTGTGAAATTCAGCAAAAGTTTCAACCACCATTGCTGAATGTGAAGCAGGAAGTAGGAACAAAAATGAACCTAACTGGCAAAAAAGTCAAAGCGCCATCTAACGTGTGGGTGGTGTTTTTACAGAGCGAGCCAGACTAAGGAGCTCACGTATAAATGGCTTGCACTGACATGGCTATGTGTGTAGTACAGATTAATAGGAGCACATGGAACTGCTTTATGACAGAAATAAATAGCATTATACACAAAAAAAAGTTGAAAAAAACATTGCACCTGACTCAGATGCAGCCATCTGGTTTCAAAGATGTTTGTTGACTCTTGCATAAATTACAGTGTAAAATTGTGGTCTCTTCCTGTGGTTGGAATAACATTTTTTAATATTGCCCACGCAAGCAAGTGTGCAAGTATAAGGCAGAAATAAATTGTGCTTGGTATTCTAAGATTTTACTGCTGCTTTCTCAGCCAATTAATCAGCTTAATGTTTCTCCAGAAGGAAAGGGAAATGGGTAGTTAGAAAATGTTTATTCCTGTTAAGGGTCGCAGGGGTCTGCTGGAGCCTATCCCAGCTGTCATTGGGTGAGAGGCAGGGGTGCACCCTGGACAGGTCACCAGTCCATCACAGGGTTAACACATTCAACATTCAAACTCCACACGGAAGGGCCAGCCAGCCCATGGATTCGAATCAGTGACCTTCTCGCTGTGAGGCATCAGTGCTAACCACCTCACCACTGTGCCGCCCAACTATTTCTTATATTTTTGTTAATTTATTTTTTGTTTCCTGTACAGCCTAGACAGGAGAGATATTCATTCATTCATCTTCTGTAACCGCTTGTTCCTGTTAAGGGTCGTCAGGTCTGCTGAAACCTATCGAAGCTGCCATCGTGTTAGAGGCGGGGTATACTCAGAAGAGCAAGAAGAATGGTTAGGTACACTACCGTTCAAAAGTTTGGGGTCACATTGAAATGTCCTTATTTTTGAAGGAAAAGCACTGTACTTTTCAATGAAGATAACTTTAAACTAGTCTTAACTTTAAAGAAATACACTCTATACATTGCTAATGTGGTAAATGACTATTCTAGCTGCAAATGTCTGGTTTTTGGTGCAATATCTACATAGGTGTATAGAGGCCTAGTTCCAGCCACTATCACTCCAGTGTTCTAATGGTGAAATGTGTTTGCTCATTGGCTCAGAAGGCTAATTGATGATTAGAAAACCCTTGTGCAATCATGTTCACACATCTGAAAACAGTTTAGCTCTTTACAGAAGCTACAAAACTGATCTTCCTTTGAGCAGATTGAGTTTCTGGAGCATTACATTTGTGGGGTCAATTAAACGCTCAAAATGGCCAGAAAAAGAGAACTTTCATCTGAAACTCGACAGTCTATTCTTGTTCTTCGAAATGAAGGCTATTCCATGCGAGAAATTGCTAAGAAATTGAAGATTTCCTACAACGGTGTGTACTACTCCCTTCAGAGGACAGCACAAACAGGCTCTAACCAGAGTAGAAAAAGAAGTGGGAGGCCGCGTAGCACAACTGTGCAAGAAGATAAGTTCATTAGAGTCTCTAGTTTGAGAAACAGACGCCTCGCAGGTCCCCAACTGGCATCTTCATTAAATAGTACCCGCAAAACACCAGTGTCAACATCTACAGTGAAGAGGCGGCTGCGGGATTCTGGGCTTCAGGGCAGAGTGGCAAAGAAAAAGCCATATCTGAGACTGGCCAATAAAAGAAAAAGATTAAGATGGGCAAAAGAACACAGACATTGGACAGAGGAAGACTGGAAAAAAGTGTTGTGGACGGACGAATCTAAGTTTGAGGTGTTTGGATCACAAAGAAGAATGTTTGTGAGACGCAGAACAAATGAAAAGATGCTGGAAGAATGCCTGACGCCATCTGTTAAGCATGGTGGAGGTAATGTGATGGTCTGGGGTTGCTTTGGTGCTGGTAAGGTGGGAGATTTGTACAAGGTAAAAGGGATTCTGAATAAGGAAGGCTATCACTCCATTTTGCAACGCCATGCCATACCCAGTGGACAGCGCTTGATTGGAGCCAATTTCATCCTACAACAGGACAATGACCCTAAACACACCTCCAAATTGTGCAAGAACTATTTAGAGCAGAAGCAGGAAGCTCATATTCTATCGGTGATGGAGTGGCCAGCGCAGTCACCAGATCTGAACCCCATTGAGCTGTTGTGGGAGCAGCTTGACCGTATGGTACGCAAGAAGTGCCCATCTAACCAATCCAACTTGTGGGAGCTGCTTCTGGAAGCGTGGGGTGCAATTTCTCCAGATTACCTCAACAAATTAACAGCTAGAATGCCAAAGATCTGCAATGCTGTAATTGCTGCAAATGGAGGATTCTTTGACGAAAGCGAAGTTTGATGTAAAATCTTATTTCAAATACAAATCATCATTATTTCTAACCTTGTCAATGTCTTGACTCTATTTTCTATTCATTTCACAACGTATGGTGGTGAATAAGTGTGACTTTTCATGGAAAACACAAAATTGTTTGGGTGACCCCAAACTTTTGAACGGTAGTGTATACTCATTCAAATTCAGTGCCCTACTACTACTGATAAAACAAAATGGTTTAACTTTCTATCTTCAATACTTTTAACTACATTCACATTTCCGTAAATTGTGTCTTTTCATTTCTATTTAGTCCTTCGTTATGCAGATGTGGTTAGCACTGATGCCTCACAGCATCCCGGGTTCAGTGTCTGTGTGGGCTCTCTCCAGGTACTCCAGGCTTCCTCTCACCATCCAAAGACATGCTCATTAGGTTAATTGGTGATTCTAAATTGCGTGTGCATGTGAGTGTGAATGTTGGCCCTGCGATGGACTGGTGACCTGTCCAGGGTGCACCCCTGCCTCTCGCCCGATGACAGCTGGGATAGGCTCCAGCAGACCCCCGTGACCCCTAACAGGACTAAACGGGTATAGAAAATGACTGACTGACATTTCTATTTAGTCCTTCGTTATGCAGATGTGGTTAGCACTGATGCCTCACAGCAAGAAGGTCCCGGGTTCAAATCCATAGGCCGACTGGGCCTTTCTGTATGGATTTTGCATGTTGGTGATTTTAAATTGGTCGTATGTGTTCATGTGAGTGTGAATGGTTGTCTGTCTCTCTGTGTTAGCCCTGCAGTAGATTGCCGACCTGTCCAGCCTCTTGCCCGATGACAGCTGGGACAGGCTCCACAGGAACAAGCAGTTACAGAAGATGAATGAATGAATTATGCAGATGATTCAACGGATCAGTACCAATAAGTTAGGAGTGACTCAACTGACTTGTTTGATCCAGAACCTCTCATAACGCTGTGTTTTTGAATTAATAATAAATCCCTGTAAATAGTGGTTACACTAAATAATACATCTTTTTAAATAATAAATCCGTTCAGATGTCTGTTTCCTTGTTCCTGTGTCCTACTAGTCCAGTTCTCAGCCACAACAGTAGAGGCTATCTCAATGTGTTTTGCCCAAACAAATCAGGAGTGAGTTGTTTCTTCAATGTCCGTTTCCGGATTGATTTTAAAATGATTTTGTTTGTATTCAAATGTATTCACGGACTCGCTCCTCAATATCTCTCCGAACTGCTCCAGCCGTACACTCCCTCACGCTGCCCTCACGGCAGATCAGTCATTGTTGGTTGTCCCAAAGACAAAAAGGAAGATGAGAGGTGACTGTGCCTTTGCAGTTGCTGGCCCCAAACTGTGGAACAATTTGCCATTGCAAATTAGACAGGCTGACTGTCTTCCTCATTTTAAATCCTCTCTCTCTTTGGCTTTCAACTCAGCATGAGATGTTTGTTCTAATTGTTAACATGGTTTGATTGGTTTTATGATTTAAATTTTGTTTTGCACTTTGGCCAACCTCGTTGTTTTTAAAAGTGCTTTATAAATAAAGATTGATTGATTCAATCTTGTTTTATGAAATCATTTACTAGAAATAGTTTCTACAAGCTGTAAAATAAGGTCTATGTGAACACAGTTGTCAGTAAGGAACTAGTTTGCTAGCACACCAGATATGTATGAATGGTAGAAAAACTTGGCAAAAATATGTGAACTAATCTATTCTACATACATGAGTTACATATACATGCACATTGGTAGGTACTGCCTCAAGATAACAGTGATATGTTATCACCCTCTAAAGTCCAATTTACACTATATTACCAAAAGTATTCGCTCACCCATTCAAATGATCAGAATCAGGTGTTCTAATCACTTGGCCTGGCCCCAGGTGTATAAATTCAAGCACTCAGGCATGCAGACTGTGAAACAAGACATTTGTGAAAGAATGGGCCGCTCTCAGGAGCTCAGTGAATTCCAGCGTGGAACTGTCATAGGATGCCACTTGTGCAACAAATCCAGTCGTGAAATTTCCTCGCTCCTAAATATTCCACAGTCAACTGTCAGCTCTATTATAACAAAATGGAAGCGTTTGGGAACAACAGCAACTCAGCCACGAAGTGGTAGGCCACGTAAAGTGACGGAGAGGGGTCAGCGGATGCTGAAGCGCATAGTGCAAAGAGGTCGCCGACTTTCTGCACAGTCAATTGCTACAGAGCTACAAACTTCATGTGACCTTCAGATTAGCCCAAGTACAGTACGCAGAGAGCTTCGTGGAATGGGTTTCCATGGCCGAGCAGCTGCAGCCAAGCCACACATCACCAAGTGCAATGCAAGGCGTCGGATGCAATGGTGTAAAGCACGCCGCCACTGGCCTCTAGAGCAGTGGAGACGCGTTCTCTGGAGTGATGAATCACGCTTTTCCATCTGGCAATCTGATGGATTTCAGGAGCTGGGCTTGGCCCCTTAGTTCCAGTGAAAGGAACATTGAATGCTTCAGGATACCAAAACATTTTGGACAATTCCATGCTCCCAACCTTGTGGGAACAGTTTGGAGCGGGCCCCTTCCTCTTCCAACATGACTGTGCACCAGTGCACAAAGCAAGGTCCATAAAGACGTGGATGACAGAGTCTGGTGTGGATGAACTTGACTGGCCTGCACAGAGTCCTGACCTGAACCCGATAGAACACCTTTGGGATGAATTAGAGCGGAGACTGAGAGCCAGGCCTTCTCGACCAACATCAGTGTGTGACCTCACCAATGCGCTTTTGGAAGAATGGTCAAAAATTCCTATAAACACTCTCCTCAACCTTGTGGACAGTCTTCCCAGAAGAGTTGAAGCTGTAATAGCTGCAAAAGGTGGACCGACATCATATTGAATTCTATGAGTTAGGAATGGGATGGCACTTCAGTTCATAGAATGAGTAAAGGCAGGTGAGCGAATACTTTTGGTAATATAGTGTATGATGGGGAAAGGAAGACATGCTACAGCATCTAACAGTAACTGTTTTCAGCTGCTGTGATTGCATTGTATGGTGAAATTACAGTGTGGAAAGAAATAAACTGCAACTCCTCAAGGGAAAGAGCATCCTGGGAGTTAACCACGATTAATCATTCAGCCCTGTAGCTGATAACGTCTCCCCTGTGCTTCCTGACTATAGTTGGGACACTGAAGCAGGAGCCGTTAACACGACTGTAGATTATAATATGTTCTTGAGATAGGAGGAGCAAGAGTCTCTTTTGTGTGAATTCATCTGTACTGTATCTGTATCTGCACTGACAGCAGAATGTCCTTCCCTTTTGTGTCTTTCCCCTCAGGTTATAAAAAAAATGAAAAAACAGGACATTTTCCATTTGACAGTTTCTGATTGACCGGATGGAAGTTTTATCCAGTGCAGTAATTTCAGTCTGTAAAGATTAATGTTTTATATCACTAGTGTTACCATATACAGTGCCTGGCCAAAAATAATTAAAAAAAAAAAAGTCACCACCAAAACAAAGGTAGCTGGATCTCCTTTAGCTTTGATTACAGCACTCATTTGTTGTGGTATTGTTTCAATAAGCTTCTACAATGTCACATGATTTATTTCCATTCAGTGTTGCATTCTGGACTCTGCAGTGACCAATCCATGTGTGAAAATGATGTTGCATGCTCCCAGAACCATTCTTTCTTTCTTCTTCACAATTTGAGCCAAATTAATCCTGGCATTTTCATCTTGGAATATGCCCGTGTAATTAGGGAAGAAAAAATCCATTGATGGAATAACCTGGTTATTCGGTATTTTCAGGTAGTCAGCTGAACTCATTTAGCACATAATGTTGAACTTGTCCTAGACCTGACCAACTGCAGCAACCCCAGATCAAAGCACTTACATAAAAGCTTTTTATTTGTTTTTTTCCTAATTGTCCTTGAAATAGTGGTCAAGAAAACCCCCCATCCCCAACACAAAAATGGTTTGGCCACTGATCAAAATTTTATGTTGCCGTTTGAGTTCCGTACGCTTAAAATGTCCGGTCAGCACAAGTCCGATGCTCAGAAAAGGAAAGAAAAGAGAAGAAGAAACTAGAGGCCTTAAAGATTTTCTTAACAAATATTTAAATAAAGGTGGTGACGGTGAAGCTGGCACTAGTAAAGTGAACGTAGAGCAATGTAAGAAACAGCACAGCCAACGTTTACCAGTCTTGTAACGTATTGTAGCGCTAATGTTAACGTCCATTCGCTTGTATAAAAGCTTGACACAACACGTTAACTTTAACAAAGAAGATTAAAAAGATTATCTCGTCCCGGGCCCAGGCAAGACTGTCAGCCGGTCTGGCCTTATGACCGACTGCTATCTGTTGCGAAATTTCCACAACGTTACTCTGTCTCTGTCCACATCTAGAAACTACGCTGTGCGGTGCAGGGACCGACTCTGACGGGCTCATGGAGGCACGTGATCAGACCGTGGTTACGGAGCGCTAGATTGGCTTTGCCAAAAAAGAAAAAAAAAAAAAAAACCTTGACGTGGAGCATTCTATGAACGGAATAAAGCATTATAAATATCGTTCGATTACGCAAATTTGATCGTGGGAAGCCAAAATCGTGATCGTGATTAAAATTCGATTAATTGTGCAGCCCTACATCAGACCACATGACCTTCTTCCTTTGCTCCACAGTCCAATCTTTATGCTCCCTAGCAAATTGATGACGGTCCCCCACTATCCTTCCAGTTTTTAATAATGTGTTGGACAGTTCTTGGACAGTCCCAATTTTAGTAGTTTCTACAATCTCCTTTGATGTTTTCTCTGCTTGATGCATGCCAGTGATTTGACCCTTCTCAAACAGGCGAACATCTTTCCCATGACCACAGCATGTGTCTTTTGACATGATTGTTTGGGAAATGAGAAGGCATTGATTGCATCAGTTGGGGTTAAAGAGCTGAAAGATAATCACCCATGCGGTATTTATCCAATAGGAGGCTTCTACCTATTTGGTAAAATCCTAAAATCCAGTGTATAAATTACAGTGCCATTTATGTGAGTGTAGCCTATGTTTAAGCCTTTCTGTAATAAAGACACAATTTGTTTGAACACAAATGTACAAACCTAGAGAGCAACTAGTGTGTTTCACTTCTGAAACTCAGAACCCCTTAGAGCTATCATCTGAAGTAAATGCATAACAGATGCTCAAACAGCAACATTAGAAAGCTGACACAAACTACCGAATCCACTTCCATTATTAGTTTTAAGTAGAAATGGGATTGCATGGACATCTATGTGTAAATACTGATGACAATAATAAAAAACATAAGTTACATTAACGTGCAGTTGAAATTAACCCTTTTTCACTCTTTCAAAACATCCTAATAGTACTGAATGTACAGGCCACTAACTAACAAACTGCCGTCAGCGTATTATAAACATGTCTGGAGAATAATGTTTGTCATAGAAGTAAAACAGTGATGTCAAACTCAATCAGAGTAAAGGCCAAAATTCAGTGACTCCAAATCACAGGCCAACCAGAGTGGATATCTCAATGTCTTTTCAGGTGTATTGTCAGAAAATATTCATACAGAAATATGAATTTAACTTTTCCAAACCACAATAAATAATAATAATAATAATAATAGAATAAAGCCAAGCTCACTAGTTAAAGTAATGAGAACAAATTTTAAATAAAAGACAAATCAGTGGCCTTTTTTGTGTGTTACTGTCAACTTGGAGATTTGTAAGGGGCCTGGTTGCAGACTTCATGAGGTGGTGCAGGTCCAACCATCTGCAGCTGAACACCTCCAAGACCAAGGAGATGGTGGTGGACTTCAGAAGGAAGAAATCACATCCTCTGTCCATCAGCGGGGTCGATGTCCAATTAATGTCCAAATATCTGGGGCTGCAGTTAGACATCAGGCTGGACTGGACAACAAACATAGACACACTCCCCAGGAAATGACAGAGCCGTCTGTACTTCCTGAGTAGGATGGTGTCCTTCAACATCTGTAAAAAACTGCTGTGAATGTTTTACCAGTCTGTGGTGGCCAGTGTCCTCTTCTGCTGTGGTTTGCTGGGGAGGAAGCGGTGAGGAGGGCTGGCTCAGTGGTGGGCACAGAGCTGCACTCTCTGGTGTCAGTGGCAGAGAGAAGGACCCTACACAAACTGCTGTCCATAGTGGACAACGCCCACCACCCTCTCCACAACACCTTCATCAGGCAGAGGAGTGTTATCAGTGGCAGGCTGCTGTCTCAGTCCTGCTCCACCAACAGACTGAAGAACTCTGGCCATCAGACTGTACAACAGCTCTCAGTGATGCCAGGAGGCAGAATAGACATTGGACAAATCTTTTTGCACTACTTACTGGATTCTCTGTCATTGCCATGTCTGTCTACCTCTGCTACTGACTGTGACTTTCATTCATCTGTTTACAGCCTAATTTAATTGCACACAGTCCTCCCCATTTGTAGCTCTCATATTTATTAAAAAACAAAACAAAAACAAAAAAACTTCAACTTCTGCTGGTCACTTTATATTTTTAATAGGTCACTTTAAATTTTTAACATAGTTTACAGTTGTATAAAATATTTTATTTCTAATAACTTTCTATTTTTTAGTTTTTATATGTTCAATGCATGTTACTGCTACTGGATGCTTGAATCAATAAAGTATCTATCTATCTGTCTGTCTGTCTGTCTGTCTGTCTGTCTGTCTGTCTGTATCTATCTATCTATATCTATCTATCTATCTATCTATCTATCTGGCACAGTAACCCAATTAAAATTTGATTCAATTGTGACACAACTAGCTTGCTCTGCCTGTCAGTCAATGGTCCCTATGTTTCAGACAGCCTACTCCTTCCAGGTAACGATGACACTTTCAATTTCCCCTGGGATTAATAAAGTATCTATCTATCTATCTATCTATCTATCTATCTATCTATCTATCTATCTATCTATCTGTATGGACCAGAAAACTGGGACTGTAAACTGGATCCAGGTCGTGGAAGCAACACCAGCACTTTTTCACCTGGGTGAAATACCCGGAGGTCAGACTTCTTGTCGTAACAACGCTTCATTTTTATATGGCTACAACGCAACACGCATTGGTAAGTTTTCTTAATGCCAAGGTGTCCAGCTAAATTGGAGTCATGAGCTAGACTAAGCACTTGGGGGTGAAACTCTTTTGGCACTACCACTTGGTTAATGAAATTTAACCGATTTGAGCCGGGGCTCCACCGTCTCATCAAAACATCGTTGTCCAAAAAAAACCAACAGATTCCTTAATTTCCTCGGCGGCTACAACAGAGGACAGACACAGAGTTAGAGACATTTTTCTGAGCGTTAATCAACATTTCTCTCATAATGTGTAAGCTCAACTCTGCATCATCAGGAAAACGATCAGACTCAACACTTCCAGACGCATTCTGTCTCTCAGTGGGGGGCGACAACTTCTCCAAGTTTACAAGCCTGTGTGCGTGTAATTGCGCAAACAGGGAACACATTTGGCACATATAAATCAGAAGAGTCAGAGGCAGGGCAGCAGGCAGCAGAAACGGGATCTCCAATGACTTCGGGCAGAGGAAACACTTTTCCTCCGGCCAAATCGTTACCTAAAATAAACGAAATGCCCTTAATTGGAAACCGCGGGACCACGGCGATTTTCACGCAACCCGACACAAGGGGTGAATGCAAATGCACCATATGTAGCGGAGTGTTAAGTTCTCTCAGCTTAATTCCCCACACTAGCATTGCACAAAGTCTCTTTCGAAAGCGGTAGGACACTAGCCAGCATGAATGAATGAATGGCGGCGGTATCGCGTAGAATGGTTACCGGAACTTTACCTGCTTCCTCCCCTGTCATGGAAACAAACCCGTAAGATATGAATGGTTTGAAACTCTTGTCAATTTCCGCATCTTCCGACAGGTCAGGTACAGACTCACTGTGTGTTACAGGCGGGGACGCAGTGTTAATAAAACCAACACCTGAGGGCATTTTAGGGGTCTTATATTGCCCCTTTTTCCTAAGGATCGGACAAACGGCAATCAAGTGGCCTGGCTCATGGCAATAAAAACACTCGCGGCTCCCACTCGCAGCTGGTTATGTGTTTTTACGTGCAAGCTTTGGCGATCGGTTTCGACGTTCAGGTATCCCAGTTGCACGCGCGGTGCCGGCATAGAAAACACGGTTAACATAAACTCATCCGCCTTAGTTAGCGAGGACACCTTCTGCTCATTTAAATATACTACGATCCTATCCGGCAAACATTTCTTGAATTCCTCTAGCAAAATGAGCTCTCTCATTTCCGCCACCATTTTAACGTTGCATGCCTGGCACCACTTATCGAATTGTACACTCTTGACGCGCGCGAATTCCACAGTCACGTCTGGTTGGCAGTTTTGTCACTATTTCTAAATTTTTGCCTGTATGCTTCAGGGACAAGCCCGTAAGCCTGCAGCACAGTCTAGGAGGGACTAGTGCAATGTGCTTACTAATGTCAAAAACAGGAGCAGAAACACTCTCGTTAAGAGACACCGGGGTGGAGACTACAGGCGCTGCTCTTTCCAGTTCGAGAGCCCGGACACGGCGATGTATCGCTTGCACTTCAAGTTGTTTATTTCGGTTCTCCATCTCCTTTATCTGAAGGGCTAAACGAAGATCCTCTGTAGACACATTACCAGAAACATCACAATTAGGCTCAGGCTCCACACCAGAACCAAGCACGCCAGCAACCTCCGTCGCTTTCGCCTCTGTCACTGGTGCGTCACCAACAGCCTCGGCCACAGCGGCTGACTTGGGCAGCACACCTTGCCTCACCAACTTCTCACACACCTCGTGTTTGAGCTCTTGCACCCCATAGAAATTGGCCAAAATGAACAAGTCTGCTTTTGTACACTTGTCAATCTTTGCCAAAGTTGGACTGGTCATGAAATCATCCAAAGAAAACTCCATAATTTTCCCCCACACAAAAAAAAAAAAAACTGCCAACCAGAAGAATGGGAAAAAAAATAATCACAGACATTCCCACAAACAAAGCGCGAAAAGATCCCGGACGAGCCCCCAATTCATGTTATGCCCCATCTAGGGGTGTCTGGGACACAACAAGATTAAAGTCCCCCATCTTCCCCAAGTCCCAAGTAGCCACCAAAA
Organism: Planiliza haematocheilus; assembly: GCA_005024645.1. Lineage (NCBI taxonomy): Eukaryota > Metazoa > Chordata > Actinopteri > Mugiliformes > Mugilidae > Planiliza > Planiliza haematocheilus. Next base: position 607,812 of record SRSE01001198.1, on the reverse strand, counting down.
CACTATTGGGTGAAACATAAACGATTTATTTACAGAAAATAAAACTATTTAACAATGAGTGGATGTGTCTTCGGGGTGGACCAAGGCCAAAACAACAAACAAAATAACCCTACTTGAAATAAATCAGGTAGCCTAAACAATGCAAACAAAAGACAAACACTTACCTCCCTATCTAAATAAACAGGAGAAAAATAAGATAACAAAACTGGCAGTCCACCCATACTACTCAAAGTAAACGAACAAACAGAAGGCAGAACAAAGAAACAAAAGCTGTGACCGGTTGGGAGATGAGGAGGATGAGGAGAAATCCTGCTGCCGGGGCAGACGCGCCATCTTGACCGCTTTTAAAGGAGGGGGCTCCGTGCTGCAGCCCATCAGGAGCCAGGACCGGGACCTTCTCACCAATCACCTCACCGACGTCGCACACACCTACTCAATATAAAGAAAACAAATGACAACTAATAATCACTACGATGGCAGGCGTAACACAACCCTTGGTACTTTTCAACTTTCTCGTGTTCCTTCTTTCTGATGTTGGCATCTGCTGGTATTGCCACATCTATCACCACCGCCTTCTTCTGCTCTTTGTCTACCACCACTATGTCCAGTTGGTGATCCGCTCCTCTTCCTCTGCACTCTTATGGGATTTCAGTTGCCTGAGACATTCACTTAGCAGTTCATTGTTTGTGGCGATCTTTCTGATGTACTCTTGGATTTTTGATTTTTGATTTTATCCTGGATAGTGGCCTTAATGCTCGCTAGTCCTCGGCCTCCCTCTTTCCGCTTAGTGTATAGTCTCAGGGTGCTGGATTTGGGATGAAACCCTCTGTGCATGGTGAGGAGCTTTCTTGTCTTGATGTATGTAGGTTCTACCTCCTCCTTTGGCCAGCTTATGATCCCAGCAGGGTATCTGATGACTGTTATGGCGTACATGTTGATGGCTTGGATCTTATTCCTGCCATTTAGGTGACTTTTCAGGACCTGCCTCACTCTCTATTTTGGTTGTGGTTGACTTCCTTGCGGCTTCCTCATGATTTCCATTAGCCTGTGGGATACCAGGATATCACCTATGTTGCCCTCTCGTAGGTCGACCCCTTCAGTTCTGAAGCCTCTTTTTGAGACCATCCGGCCACTCTTGTCCAATCCGAATGACATCCCTATGTCGTTGCTCCTGGTGGTGTGGATCAGTGATTCAATGTCTCGCTCATTCCTGGCATACAGCATGATGTCATCCATGTAGAGCAGGTAGCTAATTGTTGGTGTAAGTTGTTTTGAAATCTTACGTTGCAAACTGTGCTCATATGTGCTTATGTTGCTGAAGTTTTTTTTCCCGGTCCCACACTGTACACTGGCTCCAGCAGACCCCTGCGACCCTTAACAGGAATAAGTAGGTATAGAAGATGAATGAATGAATGAATGAAGTGCTCACAGAAGATAAATGAATGACTGAATGTTAATTGTGGGTCTTGTATATGTAGCACTAATAACTTATGTCCCTCTGCCATAGTTTATTGTTGTCCAAGTCACAACCTGAAGCACAACAGGAAACAGTGAGGAAGTCAAATGATTGTGTCTGATTAGCTGTCATCTGAGTCAATCACCTGCAGCCTTGCCAGTGACCTGCACTCTTGCCAATCACCTGCAGTCTTTTCCACCTGGTATTCACCCCTTCCTTTGTTTGAAGTGAACTCAACTTAATTCAGACACACGCCAGCCACTCAATCACACCACACCATTCAACATCAGAATCTGTATCAAAAACCAGCAGGAATTTGGAAAACAGGACTTCTCCTACGATTGGTGAGTCACTGTTCAGTATCAGAGCTAACAATTGCTAATGCTAACAGGCCTCCACCATTCCATTACCAAACCATTTCTGCTGCTGCCTGGATAATGACATTTGGCTGAACACTGGTGAGACTGAGGAAAAGTGCATACATTAATGTGAAAAGATTGATGATGATGAAGATGATAATGATCCTAATGATGCCTGTTTTCATCAAAAAAAGCCTAACCTTTTTTTGATGCAGAGATTCAAGACTGATGGCGAGCTACCTTTGAAAGAACTGGACAACTTTTGAGAGGATTCAAGGATTCATCCATTCACCCACCCCACCTATTGGCAGTTCCTATGTTCTCAATTGTGTGGAACATAGGAACATAAGTTCACATACAGCATTCACTATTCACATCCGGAACTAAGAACTGCCATTGCACACTGCATTTGGTTTAGTAGAAGAAAATGTTTAAAGTTGAGACTGAGAGGTCGATTTAATGAACTTATACAGAAACTACTACTAGCAGGACTCACTAGTCCTACTGGTAGTAGTAATATAACTTATTGCATTGCAATTGTGAGATTTTTTGTGTAACTGTGTAACGGGTTTGACAAGTTTTTAATGTTGGGGTGCCAGTCAGAGTCGAGTCTGACAAAGTAAAATAAACAGAACAAAAAAATTGTTTGTCAACCCATACAAAACAATAACCAGGCAGATCAAATGCATGCATAAATCACACAAGCAATACACCAACCCAGTAATGTGATTTTCAATATATATTTTCCACTATTCACAATTTTCACAGTGCCACAACCAACAACAACAACAACAAAAAAGGAATGCGCCTGTGGCGTACTCTGATGCCACCGTGGGTTCTTCCAACAGATACTCTCGACAGAGATGACTTTTTACGTCCTTTATTTCATGTCACAGAGCCAATATACACACATTCACTGTCGTTCGCAGGCGTCCTCTTTCAGGCTCTCTTGCTGCCGACATCCATGTCTTTGTGTGGTTCCTGGCTGTGACTCTCCCTCCCAGGTCCAGCACGCTACTGTGTTTTAAAAGGAGAGAGTGATTAGATTAACAGCATGCAGGTGTGCCAATCACTCTCACCTGGTGCTGGTCTCATGAGTCCTCTCCACACCTCTCTCCTGCGGCTGACGCACCACGCCCCCTCCACAGCGCCTTCCCAACCTCAGTTCAGTCCAGTAGCGCAAGGTCCGTCCCAGTGTTCCGCAATCTCAAGGTTCAGTCCAGTAGGTGTGCCACAACAAAACAATAACTCAAAATTCCGCTCCGGGTTTTGCCGCGGCCTTCAACACAAAATAAGGAAATAACTCAAAACAACCGAAAACAAACAGCGCAAACCGGGTACTCACGGTACCAAAATTTTGATTGTAGTCAGTCGGTCAGTCAAAGTCGGCCGTTGCTCCACGGAACGGTATCTCCCGGCTCCTGAGCCAGCTGATCCGACAGGGAAATAAACAAATCCAAGCGGCAATCGTGCCGACGGAACTCCATCCAGAGGATTATGGACCGCTGTCGCTCTTCTCCTTCACGGACTTTCCTTGTTCTGACTCTCCTTCTACGTACGGGAGACTCACCGGTGACTCTACCTAAATGCACTTCCTGGGACGGATTCAAAGTACGCGCTGATCGGTGGATTATTTGCATTGGAGTAGGATATGAATGTGGGTGGATGACGGAGGAAGCCATGAATGGAGGTACTATCGGGAAGGTGTCTAGTAATGTGATTCGGGCTTTGCGGGCGCTACAACTGTTTTGCTTTATTATTTTGCTCATTGTTTTCCTTGATGCATTTCAAGTGTTTTCTGTTACAAGATTATTTAATACAATACAATACCGGTAACATCAGTACTGTGTCTCTTTGTGCTTCATTGATCTTCACACAGCTCCATGAGTCGAACCTTAGCCCAACCTAGATTATCCATAGTAGCCTAGCAAATTATCATTCTTATTCTTATCAATTGTGCATTGTTTAATAGGAACATTCCATTATTCCATTGTAAGTGCTACATATAATATAACAAAAAAGAAGTACAGCTATGTTATACACATCAGAAATGTATTATTTCTTTTAATATTACAACTGTCATGTGATATTAGAGGGTGGAGTTCTGCATTGTTGGAACGGTGGTACAGTGAAATTAAAAGTGAAGAGACTCGTAACATTTGAAATCCAGTGAAATGTGCATTTTGAGAATGTTTACCTTATGAAGAAACATCCACAATCCATCAAGGTATTTGAAGATGTAGCCATTGCCTGTTCTATACCAATGTAGAAAAAGGACAGAATGTATAAAACTATTTGCTGTATCAACAAATGTGACAGGAAATATGCTTGAAATATGTTGAACCTCCATTCACGTATTTGAAATGAAAGCTGAAACACTGAATTATGTTTATGTAAGTGTTTCATATATTGACTCTACTCATCTGTACTACACTGCTATCATTTGGAAGACAGCCTGTCTTAAACATTTGTTATTGTGGTGGAGGAGTTTGAGTGTCCTAATGATCCTAGGACACATAGCGTCAGGTCTGGGACCCAAGTCTTTGAGAGGGGTTGGACTCCCTTCTTTGCTGGAGTTCTCCGTGTGAGAGGGCCGGGGTGGGCTTTTTGCTTGCCCCTGGACTATCTGCCTGTACATTGGGGTTCTCCCACGTGGACGAAAGCATTGCTTCCCTGCACCTTCAGGTCGGGGAATGGATCATGACTGTTTTCTGCGCACATGCGCCAAACAGCAGTTCAGACCACCCGCCAGTTTTAGAGGCCTTTGGATGGACGCTCCCTTCTGGGAGACTTCAGTGCTCATGTGGGCAATGACAGCATGACGTGGAGGGGCGTGATTGGGAGGAAGGGGCTTCCTGATCTGAACCCGAGCGGTGTTCAGTTATTGGACTTCGGTGCAAGTGCAGTTTGTCCATAACTCACAACCTGTTTGAACATAAGGCTATTCGTCTGTGCTCTTGGCACCATGACAGCAACAACACTCACACTGTTCTCACTGGGGGTCGTGAGCTGCTGACATCAACTGGGGATATCGTCGGGGGAATACTTTGAGGAGCTCCTCAGTCCCACCAACAAGTATTTCCATAGAGGAAACAGAGCCGGAGGGCCTGGGGTTGGATCGTCCAATCTCTGGCAGAAGTCACGAGGTAGGTACAACTCCATGGCGGCGGAGCTCCGGGAGTGGATGAGATCTGCCTTTGGTATCTCAAGGCTCTGGATGTTGTAGGCCTGTCTGGGCTGACATGTCTCTGCAACATTACGTGGACATTGGGGGCAGAGGGTGTGTTCCAGCTATAGGGGGATCACACTCCTCAGTCTCCCGGCAAGGTCTATGCCAGGGTCCTGGAAAAGAGGGTCCGGTCGATTATTGAACCTCAGATCGAGAAGGAACAATGTGGTTTTCGTCCTGGACGTGGAATAATGGACCAGCTCTTTACCCTCACTAGGGTGCTGGAGGGGAAATGGGAGTTTGCCCAACCAGTCCACATGTGTTTTATGGATCTGGAGAAGGCTTGTGATCGTGTCCCCACAGGCATCCTGTGGGGGGTGCTCCGGGAGTATGGGGTGGATGGCCCCCTACTAAGGGCCATTGGAAGGAGACCTTGGGGCCGACCCGGGACACAATGGAGGGATTATAATTCTTGGCTGGCCTGGGATCACCTGGGGGTTCCTCCTCCGGAGCTAGCTGAAGTGGCTGCCCAGATAACCACTGGACGCTGTAACAGAACAGGGCGGCAACCGCAAAACGATAGAGCCGGGTCTGGCCCGCATCCAGCTCACGGACTCGTTCCTGAGTCCAAACGCACATCGGGCCGAAGCCGTTTCTGGTCTGTTTTTAGGGGTTGTTGTGGATATGTGCCAGCGCCGATCCAGCGCCGCCTGATCATCCCGTTACAGATGCATAACGGGTGTGTGAAACGATTTCGCCTACCGGAGCTGTGCTGGATGTGTTACGATTCCGCTTAAATCACCACTGGAAATAAATCACTTTAATGATTAAAACGCATACTAAAACAACGTGAACAAAGTTAACAAACACAGAATTAATGATTCATAGATTTGGGGGATGTGGGAGCTGATGCTGTTGCTGCTCCTGCTGGTGACGCGCCAGTCTCTCCTGGCGTCCTCCTCTCCTGTCCGCCGAAAAGGCAAACCTTATGGCATGTGTCCATATTTCTGCTTCCATTGCAGTTGCTGTCAGTGCGTATTTGCGCACTGCACCTGGAAAACAGCATTACCGATTAGGTTGAATGAGAAATTTGGATCAGTGCTAGGCCTACATGTCGACAAAACAAGCAGACGAATTGCATTTGCTCAAAATGAAGATCGCCCCACCCTTCTAATTCGGCCTACTTCTATAACGGTTTGTGCATTAGTTGATGTGGCTGTAATAAAATACGGAGCCCCTAAAGGTTATATATATTAGGTTTAAAATAAATAAAATTAAACGTTTCTCGTGCGCACCTCGTGAGCACGAGAAACCGGCATACGGGGACACCGGGGATTTCCCCGGTAGGCCGGTGGGGCTATGGGCCGGGCAATGAGAAAAACAAAAATAAAGGGAGGAAAAAGTCTATCGCAACTTTCAGTGTGTCTGTATGTTAGCATGTATATTAACAGACTAGCTGCAGTGGTGTTGTCATTTATAGTAAGTTTTTTGTTAGCCGTGTGTGCTACTGTGGAACAGTAGGCTAACAGATTTAGCCCGTTGTTGCTAACCGGTGTGCTAACTCTTTACAAAGAAGTAGTAAAGCACATTAGTGCAAATATATGTCATGATATTAAAAAAGTTGATTCGGTTATCCTATAATTGGGTATTCTGTGCAACACTCACAGTCTATTTAGCGCAGTAGCGCTATAGATGCGGCTTTAACATCAAACGGCTAACACAGGATCGTGGTGCGCAAATAACATCCTGTAACTGCTATCTATAAAGCAAACAGCATTTCACTTGCACGTTTAAGTAATAGACAGTAAATTAGAATAAACACATACAAATAGATGTACATAATAACCACATATGTAGAATAAACACATAAAAACTTACGTGTGCATAGCTGGTGAAATAAATCTGCGTCGACAGGATTGATGATTTTTTTTTTTTTTTTGCCGCTTCTGGCTGAAGTCCATAGTACGGATGTGGGCCGTGTCTGCAAGACGACAGTCAAGCGAGACCCAACGTTCACTTGGCACTTTTGCCGCTGTTGTAAAACGGACCTAAAACGGAGCTCAAACGGACCTGTGCTGTAACGGACGTTATAACATCACGTAAAGTTTTTAAATACTGTTAATATTGCTCAGCTTAATGACAATGCGTTTATCTCATGCTCTAGATAGAAAAAAAATATGCAGACAGGTAACCTGTTTTGAAAATGTTTATCCACGGAGTTCTTCACACAGTTTGAGAAAAGTTATTTCGGATGTGGTCCACATCAGGTAGTCTCTGTCAAAACAGTGTTGGCTCAAATCCGTTTTGCAGATGTGGGCCAGAGCAGTTTTTAGCCCTTTTTTAAATGCAATCGGCTCAGATACGTATCACAGATTTGGGCCACACCAGTGTAGCCTATGTGAAAAAAGTATCGGCTCAGATTCGTATTGCAGATCTGGACCAAATCAGTGTCAGATACAGCTAATGTCTTTCGGTTACCTATGGGAAAAGTGATCTGGGCCAGATCTGTAAAATGATATGAATACTGAACTGATGGCAGTAAGCTGAAAACTCTGTCTGGCACGGATCTGGTTCACAATCAGAAAATGTCTCTAAGAGAAACGGAGGCAAGGGACTTAAAACGGATCCGGGCCAAATGTAATTGCTATCTGGGTGGGGAGAGGGCTGTCTGGGCTTCCCTGCTGAAGCTGCTGCCCCCACGACCTGGACGGATGAGTGGAAGAAGACGAAGACGAAGAGTAGTAATCACCTCAAATCACTAGTAACATAATTTAAAAAAAAAAAAAAAAACTTAAATAGCAGAAAGTGCTAGACTCAATGCAATTAGACTACCTCAGTAAACTACTGGACAACAGAAAGATGATGTTTGTTTCAATACACACTTTGTTTACTGTTGATTTGATGAAAGACATTTCCTCCATTCCTTAGAGGTTTGACAGTTTTGTGTGTTAACATTTGAAATGTAAAGCATAAAACAAAAAATAATTAATTGACCAACAACATCTAACGTGATGGAGTCCATGGTGTAGTAAAGTGTAGGCTCATAAGACGTATTCATGAAAAGAGGCTCATACCTAGCAACCTGGATTGTGCCAAGTGAGTTGAGAGGTTGTTATGTTACTGCTGCATTCTTACGCTTATGGATTTTTTTTTTTTTTAATCAAAAGCATTTATAAAAGCAGAACTCTGTAAATACAGGTCCATACAAAGTAGAGTCCATCAGTAAAGCAGATTGTGAACAAATGGAGGAAATTTAAGGCGGCTGAGGGCCATCCTGGTCCAGGCGCAACAATACAGGCCCAAAGAAAGATATTACCATCCCAAAAGATGACTCTAATTTGACCTTAAAACAAATTTGTAATCTTAGAGGTACACTTACTTTTGCAACTTACAGGTATGTAATATTGGATAATTGTTTTCTCAGTGGTGGCAAGGGCCCTCATTAAATGCCCGATTCTACTGAAAAGGATCAGCATCAATAAAATTGTTGTTGTAGGAATATAAAAAATTCTGAACTGCTCTGAACTGTACTTATTTTAATTCATATTGAATATAGAAAAGGACTGAGTATCTATTGCTAAGTTGGATAAGTTTTCCCTATTTCGCTTGAAGCCAAAAGATGGTGTATGTACAGTGTGTGACTAAAATTGTAGGAAATTCAGAGCAGAAGAGATACAGGCCTCTGAAAAGAAGAAATCCGCAGGACCAAATAATTATCTTCAAAAATGAGACAGTGCTTTACACATCCCCAGGAGATTCCACTGTATACAGTAATGAATGAAAGGTAATAATTAATTATCCCAGACAGTAATGCTGGAATAGATAATTATGTGACAAACATGACATCTTCAATTTCACTGCGAAGTGATGAATGTCACAAGGAGACTGCAATTATGTCATCGCATTCATATGGGAGTAAGGTAATTGTAAAATCAAAAGCACTTCAGCTAATTTTGCCTTATTCCTCACAATCTAGTCTTAAAGGGAGGCTTGTAATCACTGAAGCACACAGGATATATTGCTGTGCATACTTTAGATGGAGACTATCAAGAATTTTGTCACCTATGGGAAAGAGAGTCCAAGATGAGCTGACTGTAATGATTCATGTTTATACATCTGAATCACGCTAATCAGCTGGATTTAAAAGTTACAGTGCTTGTTATATAGCTCTTTGTCAGCTAAGTTTTTGAGCTTGAGAAGTTCGCCCTGAGAAGGCAGCTTTTAATGAGATGATCATTTGCATTTGTCACAATTGATAAGCTGTGCCCCACTAATGTTCACTACTAGAAGATGTGGTCCAGCAAAATTGAGTGTATCATTATCCTATAATTACCTCTTTCCAAAGCAAAAGATACACAGAACTGCTTTATGAATTAATTCCTTTTTAATAACAACTTCATCAGTCACATTTATTATACAATTTGTACACAGCTCATATGCTGATATTTTTGAAATAAATGCTTAGCCATTTTTTTTTTTTTAAGAAGGAAACTGTTTCAACTCACAACGGTCAATGAAACGACCATTCATGGCCAGCACATATAATCAGCTAACTGTCAAAATGGTTAATTTCAGCAACAGAACACAATATTTACATTCCATACTGTGAAAAGATAGTGAAAGTCTGATAAAATATGTAACATATTTATAGGCAAATATAAACATTCATGGAAGTAAGTCAATACACAGAGATAACATAATGGAAAAGGCTGAAGTTGAGTAAGCCCTGGAAGGTGTCTGTGATGGCTGCACCCCATTACCATTTTGTCATACTGCACAGTCCAACTCCAGAGCATTTGCTAGCAGTTGCTATTGAATGCCTTCTGGGTGCTGATTTAACCAGCAGTGTGGCATTTTTGTTTTTCAGGTTGCAGGGGCACACGGAATACACTAGTTGAAGGGTTCCAGGCTGATTGCTGGTTACTGGGGTTTGATTGGTTCTGCTTCTCTCCCCACAATGGAACTAAATTCATGGGACTGCACATAACGGAGAGGGATTGACTATATTGTCCTGCAGACAGTAACCAAAGTACTAGATGAATGAGGGCTTGTGATTTGTAGTTAGCAGAGAACTTGCAGTGATTGTAGTGACTTCTCAAGCTTTCTCTTGTCCCAAGGAAATAAGTGGATTTCATATGTTCTTATGGTCAATGCTTTGTCTCACTCTTAGTCTTAGAGTGGGACAGGTAGAATAACTACAGATTGAGTACACCATTGTTATTTCTCATCACATTTTGACAAATTTATTAAAGGATGATGCATTATAGTTGCTCCTAGAATATTGTTTTGTACATATTAAGTGCAAATTCAGTTTGACATATTTGACATCTTTGGGAAATGTTTCCAGTATCCTTATTTATTTCTTCAGGGGACAATTAATATTATTACAAACTGAATGGCAACTGACACAAAGTCTACAAAGTAGACACTGTAGTAGTGTTTATATTCTCTAAAGTAGGTTTCTGAGGTTTCAATGCAGAGCACTAAAACGTTTCAGCAAGTAGCTGCTGCAAACCCCATTATATAACCCCATATATACACTATATTACCAAAAGTATTCGCTCACCTGCCTTTACTCATTCTATGAACTGAAGTGCCATCCCATTCCTAACTCATAGAATTCAATATGATGTCGGTCCACCTTTTGCAGCTATTACAGCTTCAACTCTTCTGGGAAGACTGTCCACAAGGTTGAGGAGAGTGTTTATAGGAATTTTTGACCATTCTTCCAAAAGCGCATTGGTGAGGTCACACACTGATGTTGGTCGAGAAGGCCTGGCTCTCAGTCTCCGCTCTAATTCATCCCAAAGGTGTTCTATCGGGTTCAGGTCAGGACTCTGTGCAGGCCAGTCAAGTTCATCCACACCAGACTCTGTCATCCACGTCTTTATGGACCTTGCTTTGTGCACTGGTGCACAGTCATGTTGGAAGAGGAAGGGGCCCGCTCCAAACTGTTCCCACAAGGTTGGGAGCATGGAATTGTCCAAAATGTTTTGGTATCCTGAAGCATTCAATGTTCCTTTCACTGGAACTAAGGGGCCAAGCCCAGCTCCTGAAATCCATCAGATTGCCAGATGGAAAAGCGTGATTCATCACTCCAGAGAACGCGTCTCCACTGCTCTAGAGGCCAGTGGCGGCGTGCTTTACACCATTGCATCCGACGCCTTGCATTGCACTTGGTGATGTGTGGCTTGGCTGCAGCTGCTCGGCCATGGAAACCCATTCCACGAAGCTCTCTGCGTACTGTACTTGGGCTAATCTGAAGGTCACATGAAGTTTGTAGCTCTGTAGCAATTGACTGTGCAGAAAGTCGGCGACCTCTTTGCACTATGCGCTTCAGCATCCGCTGACCCCTCTCCGTCACTTTACGTGGCCTACCACTTCGTGGCTGAGTTGCTGTTGTTCCCAAACGCTTCCATTTTGTTATAATAGAGCTGACAGTTGACTGTGGAATATTTAGGAGCGAGGAAATTTCACGACTGGATTTGTTGCACAAGTGGCATCCTATGACAGTTCCACGCTGGAATTCACTGAGCTCCTGAGAGCGGCCCATTCTTTCACAAATGTCTTGTTTCACAGTCTGCATGCCTGAGTGCTTGAATTTATACACCTGGGGCCAGGCCAAGTGATTAGAACACCTGATTCTGATCATTTGAATGGGTGAGCGAATACTTTTGGTAATATAGTGTATCTTCTAGTTGTGTCTTGATGTTCTGTATTTCTTTCTGATTTTGCTCATTTGGTGAATGGGAGTGTTGGGATTGAAGAAGTTTGAGTTTGTGTTCCAGTTCTTGGTGCTTTTGTTGTTCTCTTTTTTTCTTATGTGTGGAGTATGAGATGATATACCCTCTGAGTACAGCTTTTGCTGTTTCCCAGAGCAGTGAGGGGCAGGTTTCTGGGGAGTCGTTCAGTTCCATGAAGGATATCCACTCTCTAGAAAGAGCACCATTGAAGTCTTGGTCTGCCAGGAGTGATATGTTGAACCGCCACCTACTTGAGGGTGGTGGGGTAGTTTGGTGTATTAATTCAAAGCTAACTGGGCCGTGATCTGAGATTACTATAGGATGGATTTCCGGATTATCAATTTGAGAAATAATGGAATTACTAATTAAGAAGTAGTCAATGCGCGAATAACTTCTGTGTGGGGGTGAATAGTATGAATATTGTCTTTGTAATGGGTTTTTAGATCGCCTGGAAGAACTGTGGATTGTCGTCATTAGGTCCATAAATGCTGGCTATTGTTATTTTAATGTTTGCGATATGTCCACGATAAAACGTCCTTCCGGGTCTGTAATTGTGCTTTGGTTGTGGTATGGAATGTTTTTGTTTATCAAAATAGCTGCTCCTCTTTTTTTTGAGTTGTATGATGAGAAAAAAATTTGGTTTGTCCATTTTGTCTTGAGTTTGAGGTGTTCTGGTGCTGTGAGATGTGTTTCCTGTAAAAGACAGAAACCCGGGTTCATTTTTGTGAGGTGATTCATGACTTTTGTGCGTTTAGGAGAGCCCGATGTTCCGCTTTAATTAAAGGGTCAGGGATTTAATTTATAGTTTATGTTTAGTGCAGCGCATCCCCATTCTTCCTTTAGGTCCTGTAGAGTTAGTTGTCACATCAAAAACATTAGACGAACCACAAACACTGAGAAGAAAAAAAAAAAAAACAACAAAAATAACGAGAGATACCAAAGTATGCGGGTATGCGGGGGTGTGTAGTGGTTGTGTTGTGGGGGGGGGGGGGGGGGGGGAGGGGGGGGGGGAGGGGAGAGATGAGGAGAGAGAGCGAGGGGGGGCGAGGAGAGAGAGAGCGAGCGAGAGAGAGCGAGCGGGGGGGGCGAGAGAGATTGAGAGAGAGAGATTGAGAGAGAGAGATTGAGAAAGAGCGAGCGAGCGAGAGAACAGTAATTATATGCCGAGAGTTATTTACATTGGAGATAACGAGATGCTAGAGATGCTTTAATGATTTCTGTTTTTAAATATTGAATTGTTTGTTATAGAAGCCATGGAGTGGTGGAGGAGTCGCGAAATAGTTGACCTTCGATGTATAGTTTGTCTACTACCAGGGTTGCCCGTTCACCCTTCTGTCTGTGCTGTTTGAGTAGTGGATATAGAATTTTCCGTCGTTCATTTATTTCCTTGGGGAATTGATCATTCATGCCGTACAAAGTTCCTTTTAGCTCTTCACGAAATCCTTTTGTTTATAATGTTCGAATTTTGCGATGATGGGACGAGGACGGGTTCCGATGCGGGTTCCTAGGCGGTGTACACGATGGAAAGTTATTTTGTTTACAGTGTCTGATGAGATTTTTAGTGCGGAGCTCATGAAGTTTTTGAGGAGTGTCTCGGGATTGTCCGTTGTGGTCTCGGGGATTCCGGAAAAGATGAGGTTATCTCGCATACTGCGCGTTTGAATGTCAAGGACTGTTTCTTTCAGTGATTTATTTTCCTTTTGGATTGTGTTCATTTGGCAAGTAAGCAGTTCAATGGAGGTTTGAAGTTGTGTGTTGTCTCTTTGGAGTTCGCTTATTTGATGATGACTGAACTCGAGACTAGATCTTAGCTCTTTCATTTCCTGGTGTAGTGTTCCCAAAATGTCCAGTTTTCTGTTTATTGATTCAAGAACACTGACCTGTATGTCGGTGGTGTGTAGGTCGTCCGTGTCCGTAGATGAGTCCTTCTTTTTTCTTTTGGCCGGGTTTGGAGTTTGGTGGTCTGGGTGACTGTTGTCTTCCTCCATGGCGAAGTAGTATTGATCGATGAAATCCTCCAAGTCCTCCACTCTGAATCCGGTGCGGTAATTGTGCTTCTTGAGAAAAAAAAAAATCCGTATCGTTGTGAGTTAGGGTATTTTATTGTTGTTGTTATAGAGTTTTTCGTAAAAAAAAAGTCAGCGAACGCTCAGTCTAGTCTAGCTGCTGGCCGCTGCCATGTTGAATCTGGATCTCGTCTCCGTGGTCTCGCGATCTCAGTGCATCACCGAGGGCTCTCCTTCATCGAGGGTTGGAAAACCATTTCAGGTGACTACCTCATGAAGCTCATCAAGAGAAAGACATGAGTGTGCAAAGCAGTAATCAAAGCAAAGGGTAGCTATTTTGAAGAATCTAAAATAGAGTTCAGAGTTATTTCTCACTTTTATTGTTTACTACATAATTCCATATGCGTTAATTTAAAATTTTGATGCCTTCCTTGAGAATCTATAATGTAAATAATCATGAAAATAAAGAAAAACATTAAATGATAGGGTGTGTCCAAACTTTCAACTGGTAGTGTATACTAAACATCGTTAATACTCACAAACAATGTTTTCCGTAAAACAGAGATGGATGGATGCAGATTCAGACACACTTCAGTCACCTTCTCTCCAGCATAACTGAGCTCTACTTCCTGTTTCCTGTCTCACTTTCACTATTTCTATTGGCTGCTACAACACACATAAAATGGACACAAAAACAATGCCCAGGGGAGTGGATGGAACTCCAACCTTTTGGGTAAGGAGGATAGCTGCTGTCAGGATGAGCAGAAAGCTTGGACCGGTGGATACTGGGACCAGTGGTCGTGGGTTGCCTCTGCCCCCCATGTGCGAGGCGTGAGGTGGGTTGAACACCAAAGTGCATTAGTTGACTTCTCCTGGAATGCTCTACATTTTTTGAGTGCATGACGTTCTTTTATGGGACACTCGTTGTTAGGGTCGTCAACTCTTCTTTCTGCACTTAGCTTTTGTTCCCAATTAACCACTTCTGTTCTGTTGACAGAGATAGTCATTCTTGTTCTGTCGCGCCTCCCAAAATAATTGTCCACTTTGGAGGTTGCGATGATTTTCTGAGCAGAAGACCTGAAACGGGTAATTTCTCACACTGGCTTAATCTCTAATAAAGGCAGCGAAAACAGAGAAAGGAGGGAATAACACAACATGCTCTTGTTTGGACCTTGTTCAATGTGTCATCCATTTTTCCTGCACAGTTTATATCTAAGAGAAAGTTCCCTAGGTCGCGTAGCAGATGGGGGTCCTTACCAAGGCTTCGGTAGAGTCTTGCAACCTGTACAACACTTTGGCAAGTCTGAAAGACGGATTGTTGATGTGGGTGGGACTTTTATTGCAGGTTGTATTCCAAACAATGTAGAACTTTTCTTAGTGCACGATTTCCTGGTACACTGATTACACTAATACACACATCACAGGAAGGAATGGAGGACAGGTTATTTTCAAGCTTGGGTCCTCTACCAGAGGCCTGGGAGTTTGAGGATTCCGTGCAGTATCTTAGCTGCGCCTAGGACTGTGTTCTTCTGGGCCCAGGCTTCTGATGTTGTTCCTGGAATCTGTTGGAGCCACTCCCCCAGTTTGTGGGTCACTGCCTTGAGTGCCCCTACTATCACAGAGACCACACTTGCTTTGACCTTCTACTGTTCCAGCAGTTCTTTCAGCCCTTGGCATCACCTGGTTTCGCCACATCTATTAGATATTGAAATGTTGCTTTTGTAGCGGCCCCTAGGGACCAAGGAACACAAAAGTTAGAGTACTTGTGCAGAATCATGTTATTATCAATGAAGTTTGATTAAATTTGGGTATATACTTAGCACCACCGAGCTGCAGGCATATGTATTCACACCCTGGCAAAGTGACATGCTACGACTTCTACCAAGTTACCAGGTTACCTTTCGTCCTTGCAGTTTGTCCTGGGTAGATACTTTAGCTAAGCAGAATAAGATTAATCAACAATAATAATAATAAAATCAGAGGGATCCTGCAACATTGTATGCACGGAGCCCTAATAATAATATATAGCACCCCAATGTTGGGACATGAACCTGGTGGTGTTTTGTCTTTGTCTTGGAGACAAAGAGAAGCCCAGAAACACCAAGTCCCACAATCCTCCAGGTGTGAAAACTGACTCAGCAGTTCACTGGCTGACAGTGGCATGTGACCTCTGAGGTCATCAGGTCATATAAAAATGCACTGTCTTGGCCTTTGTTCTCTCTCTTCCGATCTTGCTTCTTACCCTTCCTCAACTCCACACCTCCGCGTGGAGACCCCCAGCTGCTCGGCTGCAGCTGGGTGCCAAGTAGTTTGCTAATAAAGAGCACTACTTCGGGCCTGTTCTCCCTACAGCAGCGAAGCGAAGTCCTGCTGAGGATTCTACACCAGCTTTTAGCCAACAAACAAAGGGTTTGCAGGCTAAACTCACAAACAGGAGCCACACGGTTAGTTAGCACAGAGCTGCTAACAAACCACTTCAAAGGACTCAAGGAGCGGCCGGTTTCCCTCCAACGTCTGAAAACCAGGAACACACAGCAAGGACTACAATTTTCCCAGTTTGGCCTTCCATCAGGAATTGCCAGCTAAAGGAGCTACACACCAGAAATGGACTTTCCACCAACTGGTAGTATGACCTGGGCATAGTTAAGCTAAGCTAAGCATAGAACTTTGATTTGATGTGATATTTGTTTTTATTGAGTTGTTTAGTATAGTGAATTGATGTTAGTTTAGATTATGCAACACATAGACTCAGGGTCTCTTGCATGCTAACTAACCACTCTTTTCCTAACCTGGTACCTCATAAAACCCTTATCACATTCCACACATCTACTGACCAGCACATGGTCTGAGCAGCCATTTTTCCTTTGTGTTCAAGACCTCAAGGCCCAGCAGCCATCTTGACACACCCACACTGGCAGCCATCTTGGAACGCCCACAACTGGCAGCCATTTTGACACACACACACACACACTCACATACATACACACACACCTGTATAAAGTATTCTGTTTAGATTGTATGTTTATTTTTATTCTTGTTAATAAATGTCTTTTAAACATCCCAGTTGTCTGTTTAATGTTGCACAAGAATGAATACTGCCAACCTCTACACTGCCAAGAACTCAACAAATTCCTTCAACTAGTTGTTAACGTGGTCATTTTTGGTTATAGTTATTAAGTTAATTATTAATCACAAATCCAAATTGACAATTTAGTATAATTTATGAGACTAATTTGATTGGCTATCTTTTCCCTTCTTACAAGGGTGGTGCCCCGAGGTGATCTTGTAATTCAGATCCGATTGTTTAATAATAAATAATTATTTTTGATAATTATCAATTATTTATGATAGGCAAAACCCAGATATTGAGTGCCTTAATATCCAGGCCCAACACCACTTACCTGAGGAGGTAAGACCACCGTACCGGAGCCACAGAGCCAGCGCCAAGCTGAAGGCTCTGTATTAAGCGATGGAGTCCATTCGGTGGTCAAGGGGCATGTGAACTCCTTCAAGGCTAACAACAAAAGCTGTTAGCCCTGTATTCCAACATCTGCAATCGAACAATCCTTTCATAACTAGAGATCAATGAGGTACAACAGCAACACTACGGCAAGGATGAACCAAGACGACAGGTCAGCGGTGGGATAACACCATTGCCCCTGCAATCAGTAAGATGTAAGATGCTAGTCGGATCAGCGTACATGGAGAGGCACAACCCTCTCCATGTACACAAGTGGCTGGAATAGTGTACAGAAACATCTGTACCTAGCATGGAATAGAAATAGCCAAATCCCAAAAGGGCCACACCACGGAAGGTGGCTGAGAACAACAGGACCAAGGTTCTGTGGGACTTCAGCTGACTGACAAACTCGGCTTTTGGCTGGGCATAGTGGTGATGGACAAAGAGCAGTAATTGACTGTAAGACCTATAACTTTTGAGGTATTCACTTAATCTTTATGAAGCTTAGCAGCTGTCATTATAATATGCTAGTATACATTCATGCCAAGTTTTGTGAAATTCAGCCTGCAGAGGCTGCTACAACGACAACTACTACATGTTTACATCTCACAAGCCACCCTATTAAACTGCTTGAAATTTCACAAAAAGAATCTGTGGACGACTCCTTATAAGCCTACCAAGTTTCGTGCAATATGGCCTATAGAGATTGCTACTGCTGACTTTGCCATGATTGCTTGCATCTAGTTATTATTATTATTAGAGGTCCATGCAATGACGTTACAGGATCCCCATTGATTTTGTTGCAATTGTTATTATTACACCGTGTCCCAAAAGTTCATGCACCTCAATGTGCAACATTTTGGTCTGTTTGTCTCCAAAATGGGTTGCACCTGGTCAGCCAGGCATTGTGAGGTTGTTTAATTAAAGCTGCACTTTCAAAGTCTCAAGTCCGTGCTCAAGCCATTGCCTTCCGCAGGGCAGGGAAAACTTGCAGGAGGTTGCTCAGGACCTTAGCAGAAGCATACGATGGGTGAAGAAGTGGTGGCAGAGACACCAGAGTTGTGACACCCTTGAAGACATGCCCCGTGCAGGTCGCTTCTCAGTTCTGAGTTCGAGGGCCAAGGACCTCATCCACAAGATCAAGACCAATCCTGCCACAAACTCAGTCAAAGACTGAAGAATATTGGAGAAGCAGTCTCTAAGAGTACCATCCATCATTTTCTGACTGATAAACTGGGTCTGGAAGCGTACAGAAGACAGTGGATTCCTCACCTTACCAAAAAGCAAAAGGAGCAGCAGCTTGCTTTTGCAAAGACGTTTGCTGAAATGACCCCAAGAGACTGGGAGAACTGGGTTTTCTATGATGAGTGCCCTCTCTACTTTTTTCCAACTCACAACAGCCAAAACGACCGCATTTACACTGATAATAGAATGGAAGTACCACCTTCTGAACAGGTCAAGTTCAGCTCCCATTGCATGGTCTGGGGCGCAATGTCATCTTCAGGGCTGTCTGAGTTGCATGTTGTACCCCAGGGGACCACCATCAACACTGAGTATTATGTTAAGAACATTCTCCAGCCAGTGCCACTTCCTACATTCACCAGAAAGTAGAAATTGGGCCCCGTCACAGCTAGGAAGATGTTCAACAGGTGTGCGGAAATGGTCTTCGTGCAAGATGGTGCCCCCACACATGGTGCTCATACAACTCAGCAGTGGTGTTCTGAGCAGCTTTCTGGCCTTCTGTACAAAGAGGAAAGGCCACCCAACTCCCTGGACCTCAACCCGATTGAGAACTGCTGGGGTATCCTGAACAGTCGAGTCTTCCACATCCCATCCCCTACCACCATGAAGCAGCTCAACGCGAGGGCTGTACGGGAGTGGGGCAACATTGAGCCTTCTATTCTAAAGAACTTAGTGCATTCTATATCTGACAGGCTGAAGGTAGAAAATAAGATGGGGTGGGGTGAGGTGTGTGTGTGTGTGTGTGTGTGTGTGTGTGTGTGTGTGTGTGGGGGGGGGGGGGGGGGGGGGGGGGGGGACTTCTAAGGGCAAACTGCAAAAGCCAAAGGCATCAAAGTTGGTTAGTTGGTAGAAGTCCTAGCATGTCACTTTGCCAAGGTGTCAAAACACATACCTACAGCTAGGTCAATTATGGAGTGTTATTATTACCACCACTCTGTTCAGCTCGTGTTAAGTGGATTTTGTTTAGTTTGTTTGTTTTAAAGCAGACTCTAAGAA
Organism: Planiliza haematocheilus; assembly: GCA_005024645.1. Taxonomy (NCBI): domain Eukaryota; kingdom Metazoa; phylum Chordata; class Actinopteri; order Mugiliformes; family Mugilidae; genus Planiliza; species Planiliza haematocheilus. The sequence goes on along the minus strand of SRSE01001198.1, from coordinate 588,381 downwards.
TTTTTCTAATATCATATTCTGTGGATCTTTCTTATACTATGTTTTTATGTTGGCACTATATGTATTAAAAGAAGATAATGATACTTTATATAGTTGTATAATTGTGAGTGAGTCCTGGGGATTGCATTTGTTTGCAATTCAGCTATTATCTAGTATTTACTATATCAGTGACTATCAGCTCCTGCCATACATGCTATATTTGCAGTCAGCATTAGGATTATAGCAATTAACTGATAAGACACTATTCTAGATTCTAATAGGACCACTTCTGTCTTCAGTAGAGAAAAAAATATATAAATGCTGATAATAATTAGTTCTGGAACAGTAAATGCTTTTATGCCAGTGCCTGTAACTAAAATGTGACCTGGAAAGGAAGTCAACTTAGTAGTGAGTGTGCAGCTAAATGCATCAGTGGATCAATTAAACACTAGTCTTGTTCTGCTTGAGTTGCTATAGTAACTGATCTGTGAGTGAAGTGAAAAAGGATGGGAATACAAAGAGAGCACAACAGGGAGTCAGTTTGTCTTAAACATGAGAACTAATATTTCTAATAAGGAGTGATTTAATGGTGCCTCACTAATACACACAATGTCAGGTCACAACACAAATATCGCACAAAGATGTTTATTATTATGTAATTACATTTAGGTATATCTAGTTTATCAACATTTACAACATAAACAGTAACAATAAAAAACGTTGTTATAGGTCTGAAAGATTAAATCACCAATAAATCTTATTGTTATTCTAACTACTAATAATAGGTCAACACATTTGTCAGTGCCTTGCCTGCAACTTAAGGCCAAAAGACAAAAATCATACCTATACCAGGTGAGCCCATCTAGTACACCTCCCTTTAATCGAATGCTAAACATTATTAAATACAAAAACAAACTCCAACTTTTTGTTTCTTTTGTTTATGCATTCATATACATTCAGTCATACATTCACCGAAAACCTTATCGGAGGACAGGTAGTCAATGAAACTGCAAATGCAACAATAACTGAAGCTAGCTTTGTAGAGCAGGATGGATGGAATAGCTGGCCAAGTGAGATGTTTCTTCCCTTATAACTGAATCTCTGTCAAAATTAAGTGTACTGATTTCAGCAGCTAGTCGGACTAGAAATTGTTCATTAGTGTTTGTTTTACAAGCAATTTGATTACATAATGCATATTATAAATCAAATAATAAACATGACAGTGGAGTTTTAATATTTCAAGGAAACCTTGTGTTCATTCCTAGTCAGTGTCAGAAGAATGTGTTGTTGGCAACAGTGTATATGCTTAAAGAATATTCATCTTTGAGGTGGTTTAAAAGTTTGAAGGTGTGACTCTCAATCTGAGATCCAAATTATCTATGAGATGATGACTTTCTGTAGCTTACTGGGTAGATCATTTATTCATGTGATATACTATATGTCTTTGTGTAGGTGTTTTTTTACATAATGATTTGATGTAATATGTTCTTTGGCTATTACTGGTGCTGTAAGTGACCCTTTTATTTCCTATGTAATCCAGGGATCTTAGAATTGCTGCATCCCCTGGTTTATGCATTAAGATTTATGCTAAGGAAAGAAGAGGAACTTCCCAGTCAGAATCAGTATAGCAATATTATCAAGCACTTTGGGCACTTGTGTAGTGACAGTGAAATCCATTCTTTAAACAAATGCAGTACAGCTAGTGACATCCTGTGTGTGTGCCAAATGGCTGAATCTGAATGCCTTTGTGGTTGATTATTTTCTCCCTTATTAGTTCCCCTACTTAAATGCACCAAAGGACCAAAGTATGCTAATTGTATTAATAAGTTCCCTGTAATTTTATCTTTGAGGATGAGATAATTTTTTGAAACACAGTGCTCTTCAAATAATTCTGTGGTTGGAGTGTCTCATCTCAGCTGAAGTACAGGGGTCATTAAGTATTGTTTTGGGCAGCTAACTGTAGGGATGGACCTGACCCCTCTCCAGAACCCTCATCACTACCCCTCCCCCAACCCTACCCCCTCCAGCCCTCACACCACCCCTTAACACACTACTAGACAAACTTGGGTGTAGTATTTTATTGTAATTTTATATATCGAGTTTTTAAAAATAATTTAAAAAGAATAACTGAAATGGGACCTAGTGTGAGAATGTAACAAAAATTGCATTTACTAGATATTCATATTGTGTTTGAATTTGTTACACCAAACAAGGCTGTGATAACACATGCAAACTACAAAGCCATGTTGGTACCATGAAGAGAAACTATATTTCCTTTGTGAGGGAGTATTTAGTGCAACTCGAGCTTAAGGAGTGGAGTGCAGAGTGCTCTGCTAGAGACCCAAATGGATTTTCAACTATGGACCCTAAACCTTTCAACCCACAACGCTACTGAATAGCAGTTAGGGGTTGCCATGCCAACGCCATCTAGAGGGACATTTCAGCTGCATCAGAGAGAAAGCTTGGCCAGATGTCTTCAACAATTTGCGATGAAAAGATTCACCATCCGCAATACTCATTATAGAGCAGCAATCAGAAGAAAAGGGAGATACTGTACGTCAGTAGCTTTCCTGTCTGGCTAGCACATCCCTCAATCCCTCTCTCCTACCTTTAGAAAAAAAAGAGAATATAGCCAAAGATGGCCTTATGCTGTCTGGTTTACTGTCTTTTTTTAGTGTATATTTTCTAAAATATTTATGTCTTCTTGCAGCATCTGTGACATGCCCATTCTGTGCAGCTGACAGGCTCCAGCAGTGCAGAAGGGCATCTGGCCAACACAGAAGAGGAACTTTGTGAATTATTGTTGGTATAAATCAACAATAATGAATACATTTCAAAATGAATAAACATGTGGAAATTAATGTGGGAAAGTAAATAAACAGAAGTTATTTTGAAAGTAAACCAACAACAAGTGCACCAACAACAATCCAAATTGTCTCAGAGCACTCTACAGTAGCCATAGCCTGAAACCTGAAACTAAGGTGACAACAGCAATGTAAAGCATTCTTTTAACAAAAAGAAAATAATTTGGATTCTGTTCAGATAAATTAAAAGAGGCTACATTCTCCAGCCTTCTCTTTCCTAACACATCTGCGAGATTGATCAATTACAATCTGGCCCTTTTCACTCTTACACATTAACAACTCACTCTTTGCTCAATGTCAAGGCCCATAAACTGTAGGTGGATAAGAGAGTGGATGAGCCTAATAGGTTTTTTTTTTTTAGATTAGACATTTTAAAATGATGTGGCACAAATTGAAATGGACTGTCCAATGAAATACACTATTCCATTCACACACTCAAAGACGCTAAAATGAAAACAGCCCGGTTCTGTTTGCCACTGATTTGAAGTATGTGAGTGTCCACTCTTATGACAAAAAAGGGACTTTTGGTGGTGCTGCTGTTGCTGTGGCATTCATTCATTCATCTTCTGTACCCGCTTATTCCTGTTAAGGGTCGCGGGGGTCTGCTGGAGCCTATCCCAGCTGTCATTGGGAAAGAGGTATTGAGTACATGCTGGACAGGTCGCCAGTCTATTGCAGGGCCAACACAGAGACAGACAACCATTCACACTCGCATTCATACCTACGGCCAATTTAGAATCACCAATTAACCTAATGAGCATGTCTCTGGATGGTGGGAGGAAGACGGAGTAGGTGCTGTGGCATGGTTATTTTAAAATTGTTTGCACCATTCGTTGTATAATTGTGTCCAGTATCATTCAAAAGTTGTGAAACATTGCTTATTCAGCAGTATGATAAATTTGATGTCATGTGTTACTTATTTCAATTGATGGAAAATGGTAAATGGCCTTGCTTTTATATAGCGCTTTTCTACCTATTGGTACTCAAAGCGCTTTTACAGTCAGAGACACATCTACCCATTCACTCACACAAGCACGCACACATTCACACACCAGTGCCACACACTGGGAGCAACTGGGGGTTCAGTGTCTTGCTCAAGGACACTTCGACATGTGGCACATTCCGGGGATCGAACCGCCACTGAGCCACAGTCGCCCAGTTGATGTATTTTGTTTTTTAGTTTTTAATCACCATTCTTTTATCCTGTTATTAAAACAATTCCCTTGAAAAAAGCACTTCCTTCAGTCTTGTTTTGCGTTCATCAAAGGTTTTAAAATCGCCACTTTAAGAACGTTTTAATTAACTAAAAAAAAAAATTATTTGTGGAGAGCCTCCAAAAAATAGATGCAGGAAACATACATGATGTGTCTTGAATTATAATGCTTGTATTTCTAGGGTTATACTTAGTATTAAGAATCTAATTCAATAAGTAATCATTATCATGTTACAGCATATCAAATCAAGTTTTACAGCATGTAAAATATAACTTTGAGACAAAAAAAATGCTGGTTCGTGGACAACCCGCTCTACCTACTGAGCCACAGTCGCCCCCTGAAATTAAGGATATTGTATACTGTACAGCAAATCTAATCCTGAACTTGTGGTTCCGTTGTGTTAATGATCTGAATAATGTGACTCCCTGCCACATTGTACTCCTACTATGAACGAGGCCCTCGTAGTCCATAGTCACCATGCACAGACAAACCAAGGGGCCTGAAATGTGCTTTACTCAACAGATCAGTGATAGCATGCAGACATGTTGTATAACATCTGTTACATCGTAACCTTTTCTGGCTGAGCGGCAAAGAATAATAACAATTCTGTTATCACTACTATCACTACTAAGTTGACACACTGAGTGGTGAATAGCTGAACCAGATAAAATGAAAAATATAATGTAAAAGGAAATGAAGTAAGGCCCAAGACAGAAGACTTAATCTTAATTACAAAAGAGGATAAACGAAGTTCAACACATCTTTCTGCCCGCCCTCAAAGTGGGCACCACATCTGAGGATCACAAATTAACTGAAGAATTTAAGGTTGCAACAGATAACAGTCTTTCACATGATAGGTGCTTTATTAATATGAAAACGATCTGCTCAGGTTTATCTGAAATGCATTAGGATTCCAAAATCTAATCCTAAAACAAAGCTGAAAATCAACATGGATTTTGTCCAAAGCACCCAAAGAAGACTGCAACCAAATGTAGACCTTTAAAGAGTCCATATATAGATTGAGCACATAACCAACCACCTTGTAATATCAGTGATGGGAGATATCACAACAATCCCAACTTCCTTCCTTCAGTCCTCCCCGCTTTCCTCTGCTGAATTGTTTCCAATCAGCCATTGTTTCAACTCTGAGATAAGAGTCTGGAGAAATTGCCATCTCCTACTGTTTATCAGCTCCAGTGTTTCACACCATGTGTTTTTCAGCACGTCATTAGGGTTGGCAGACTGCTAATGAGTTGTTTATACATTAAGCTGATTAGAGGGTGGATTTGCATTGTGTTGTACCATGGGATCCATGCAGATATTCTGAGTTCTGGTTGTTGCTTTCAAACACATTTCCCCCATTCATTTTGGCACAACAACAAAACTGACTAAAGTTTTGAGCCTTTGACAGATCCCTGATAGAAGGACCTCTGGCTTAACTGAACAAGTTTCAACAGCAAGAGCACGTAGGGAAACAGTAGGGTAGGGAAACTAATAGATTTAGGGACACCTCGATTTAGCGTTTGTATAATTACACCTCTGTTTGACTTTTTCTTTAATACAGAACATTAAAGGATATTGCCATTGCAATTAGATAATGTGTAATTACAAAAATTACATTGTCTATACAGTTACAGAAATAAATCATAACAAGCCATTCTGCAGCTACTTTGTGCCATGTGCATAATTCAGTTTCCTGATATCAGTAGATTGTGTCTTAGTCTTTCTTTAAATGTGACAGATTTTTTTAACTGTTTAATTTGTCCTCATATAAAATAATTTAACATCACCTTTATTTTATAGAAAATTCCTAAGCATAAATAAATAAATGATAAACAATTTAAAGTATTTTTTAAAGAAGCACTTCAGTATCAAGAGCCATTACATCACAGAAATTCAACCCCAAAACAGGCTATACATTTAAAATTACAATGTAATGGCATGAAATAGTGTAAGAACTTTGTGCTCATGTCTGCTTATTGCTCATCACTAGTAGAGTTTGTGGCTGCTATATGCACACCATTTTATTAACTGTGGGAATTCACTATTGTTTTCATCATTACACTACATTACATTACATTCAATGGCACAGTAGAGAGGTGGTTAGCACTGATGCCTCACGGGTTCAAGGATTGCCTGAACAAACTGGAAAGCAGGACTCCATGTTTCACTATATTATAATGGTTGCTGATGTGACCGTCTTTTGTAATAAGTTAAGTCCTTCTAAATCTCTTAAAAGACAGTCATAGATATTTCCTTTGGCATTGCTGTCTAAATATAAGCTGGTTCTGTTCTGCAGAACATATCATTCAGAGGATTTTGATCTGTTATGTAGCCTTCTGCTGATGTTTTGAGTAATTTTTATTCAGAAATGTAGAAAACTCATCCCAAAAACTGTGTGTAAGCCCACATTCCAGGTGGAATGAGTCCACTATTTACTATTAACAGAATATTAAAATTCTTCTTTGGAAAAGCTTATGCAACGTTTTGTTCTTTTGTGCAGTGCATTTGTGATAGAATACATTTTTGGATAGGTACAGATCCACAGTAACCCAGAAATAGGAGCTTGGGTGGCATTATAGCAACTGAGAGAAATATGTTCAGATATGTTGTTTTGTTCTTTTGCTGCCTTTGATTAGCCAGATCCAGTCACAAGTAGTTTCTAAGTGTGTGTTTTGTGTCCGTGTTCTTGCTGTGCTGTTATTAAGTTGTAGAGAACAAGTATTTGCAGAATGCTAACAGTGTAAATGGCCTTGCTTTTATATAGTGCTTTTCTACCTACTTTTATAGTCAGAGACACATCTACCCATTCACTCACACAAGCACGCACACATTCACAACTGGGGGTTCAAGGATACTTCGACATGTGGCACATTCTGGGGATCGAACCGCTAACCCTCTGGTTCATGGAAAACCCACTCTACCTACTGAGACACAGTCGCCCCCATGTTCTTCTTGAGGTGGCCTGGCAGCAAGAGGTCAGGAATCTTACTGTCTGGACGCCGCCATTCACTGGCCGGCTCACTTTATTTTGTGCCAACAAAGATGCAGCTCTGTGCATTAAGGCTTGCATAGGTGGTGTGCTTACATCAGCATGGAATAGTGTAAGAACTCTGTGCTCATGTCTGCTTATTGCTCATCACTAGTAGAGTTTGTGGCTGCTATATGCACACCATTTTATTAACTGTGGGAATTCACTATTGTTTTCATCATTACACTACATTACATTACATTCAATGGCACAGTAGCGAGGTGGTTAGCACTGATGCCTCACGGGTTCAAAACCATGGGTTGACTGGCCATTTCTGTGTGGACTTTGCATGTTCTCCCTGTGTCTCCATGAGTTTTCTCTGTGTACTCCGCCTTTCTCCCACCATCCAAAGACATGCTCGTTAGGTCAACTGGTGATTCTAAATTGGCCTTAGGTGTAAATGTGAGTGTGAATGGTTGTCTGTCTCCCTGTGTTAGACCTGCGATATACTGGTGATCTGTCCAGGGTGTACCCGCCTCTCGCAACAGGAATAAGTGGTTACAGAAGATGAATGAATGTACAGTCCTACCAGCATTAATGCTAAGGAGGCACTTTTTGAACTCTATGCAGGTAGCAATCTGCATTCTACTTCCTGGAGATTTCCAGGGACACAAATATTACTGCACATATCGTGCGAAGCCTGGCTCCGACCTCAGAAACTCAGACCACATATCTCTTGTGCTCTCTGCTCCTAAGGACATCTTTGAGCACACTGACTGAGATATGTTCAGGAAGGCTGCAGTCGAGAGCAAAACTACCAACTTGGAGGAGTATATGGCTGGTTACAGGACAGGACCAGCCATATACTGACAGTCTCCAAGATCACCACACACTGAACCAGAAGCCATGTATGACTGTATGACATATCTAAGGTGTCTCCACTGCTGAAGCCCAGAAACTCTTCTGTCAGATCAGGCAACAAGGAGACCTTAAAAACAGCAAGGGCCAAACTGACACAAGCCATCAGAGAGCCAAAGCACAAACACGTCCAGAGAATCCACAATCACATCCAGGACAGCACCGACAACACCCGGCACATGTGGCAGGGCACCCAGGTCATCAGCAACTACAGGAATACTTCACCACCACCCTGAGTGCTCAGATCCCTCAGGACTGTGTAATTCCTTTGTTGTTCACTCCTTCTGCTGACTCACCACTGTAAGGCCAGATAGATAGATACTTTATTATCCCGGGGGAAATTCAAGCATCCAGTAGCAGTGACATACATTGAAACATACAAAACAAAAACTATATAAAAAATAGAAAAGTGACTAGGAAAAACTGACTAGGCCAGGGTGGCTAAGAAATTTGTAGACGATACCTATGGTGCATCTTCATCAAAACGAAATAAAGAATGCACATCTTCCACCTTCCATCCTGACCACATTTTAGAGAGGGACCACTGAGGTCCCTCTCTACAGGACAGCTGAGAAGATCATCGCAGTCTCTCTTCCCTTCAGTTCTTATGAACATTCACACCACACACTGTATCTGCAAAGCAGGGGCATAGCACCAAATTCTGGGCCCTGTACACTCTTAATGTCAGTGGGTTCCTATGCATTCCAGCGCAGAGGAAAAAACAAACAAACAAACAAATGGGGGCATTTGTTTATAAATAAACAAGCATAAATCTGGTTTTAAACTGAAATTAGATTAGATTATACAGTATTGTATTGATATCTGGTTCTTTCATTCACCACCTGAATTGATGCATTTGGCCTACTTGTGCTCAAACACCTATAACTATTAGGCTACATCTGGTTTGTGTACTAACTTTTGATCGATGACACATTTTGATTTAAAAATATTTATTCTTGAACAGGACTCAACAGCTATACACTGTATCTCATTTTTCAATAAAATTGTTCTTCAGCTTGCAGAAAAAGAAAGAAAGCCTTGCTAAAGCCTTACACAAGATGTAAGGATGTAATTTATTGACTCTAGACAACGACAACAGTAACAATAACAGTAACAGATGACAGTTAGCCTCCAGGTCATTCAATCTGCGCTCATTGACATAGTAGTTGCCGGCCGCTGTCTATGGGTAGACTAAACAATTTTGCATCTCCAAGAGGAGGCCTCCAGAAATATGTGCAACAGGAACATGAAGCAGTTTGGATGATGGAGATGGTCTTATGGCCTATACCTTTGAAATGCTTGTCTATAAATGTCTTGGTTATCTACTGAGAACAATTTTCCAACAATTACAAGTAATGCCAACATCAGGCCAAGATGCCTGTTACAAGTGGAGATCATCTCAAGGAATTGTCCCAGAAAGAAATGTTTGGATACACACACTCAACTTTAAGATGTTTTTTGAATTAACTGTCTGTAAACTTGTGCAACTCTGATACTCTGATTTGTCCCCTAATAAATCCATATAACCTTCAACTTTGTATTGATTCTAACAATGTCTATATAACTGACAGAAACCTGTGTTTTGTGATGAAAATAAAACAAAAACAAAAAACAAACAAACAAAAAAACAAGTGAAATATGAGGGTTTTTTTTCCCGAATCTGACCTCAGTTGTGGTTATAATAGGTCTCTGTGGCAACTCAAGAAAGTTCAAGAATCAACTCGCATACAACCTTAGAACATCAGTCACCCACATAAGCAGCTTGATTTCCTCTATATCAAACTGTATCTTGTCAGTCTTTATTTCCCATTTCACATCAACATACCAACCAAAGCTCACATGGCTTTAAATTCACTTTCACCAGAAGACTTAATTTCAGCCCAGCAGATATTGTTTCAAGTGCCCCTCAGGCAATCTTTTCCAATTCATTCTGCATCCACCACTTCCAGCCAAGCAAAGCTCTGTCACATTATATTCTGACTTGTAGAGTTTTTTGATAAGATGTCTTCACTCTCATGCGAGTAGCTTCAAAAAACAAAACAAAAAAAACAAATGTTCAGTTGCCTTTTTTGAACCTTTTTTTGGATAAAGACTCAGGGGAAATTCTATAAGTATGACTTATACTAGAACAGGGCATTCATGGATGAAAACTGAAAACAAAGAACCAAAAGAATGACACTTTATATTGCAGCGGATGTGGAACATATGGAAACTTCAAAAGCCATCATCAAGCTTTACATCGTAACAACTTTGTGTTCCAATATCTGCATATAGCAGCTGGTACCACAAATAGAGCTTACAGAGGTACAAATGAAATGCTAGGGCAAGGACACTGGACTTTTTGGACGACGAGTCAGGTAGGAAATATCATCATCTCCACCATCTGAGATTCGGTACAAAGCCCCATTAACAAGCTCTTCCTAGAGCAGCACAAGAACGGCTGACCTGATAACCAAGATCATGAGTAAGTTGAACACCGGGAACCTCGCTGGTTACCAAGACTAAGTTAGGGACCTTCTGAAAGTCAGGATGTTCTCCACTAAGTCACCTAAAGTCTACTCTGAGTGGTAGGTTAATAGTATGAGAGCACACCCATCCAGGCTGTAGACTGACCAATACTGGAAAATCAAGAAGCATCACATAACACCATTACATAGGGGCTTGTGGACCTGAAAGCAAAGCAAGGCAGAAACAACTAAAAGGGATCCCAAAACTGAGACTAGACAGACTGTCTAGTCAACTGTGCACCACCTGAATTGATTAAGAGAAAGCCTGTAACTCAGTGCCTTAAACATAGATCCTGGAACACTTGAAGCTGTAAAACATCAACAGGACTCTAGGAACTCCATCAGGTTGTGGGAAAGAACACTAGAGGCCAACTTCAAGCAAACTGTGCAGGTCACCAGCAAGTGTGGCAGATACCAGTGGGATGCTGAGTCCCTGCTGCTGTTCTGCATAAGCCTAAATCCCCTCAATGAGATCATTACCAAGAGAGGGCATGCATACCTTCTAAGGACTGAACCATCAACCACCTCCCCTGAATGGCTGACATTAAGAATGTAGAGTGAGTGAGACACTGACTTGCCGATTCACACCACCAGAATCTACAACAGTGATATTGGACTATTCGGAAGTGTAGATGATATCAACAATAAGGACGTTTTTCATAAGAAATTAACCCCCCAGAGGGCAACAGGTAACAGCAGATGTTAACAATTACAAATACCTTGGAATCCAACCAGCAAATGCCAACAACGAAGGGGAAAGCAGTCACAGTCAAATAAATACAAAGATTAAGGCATATCCTGAAATGTTTGCTGAATGGGAAGAAAAAGATCTAAGTTATCAATGTCTATGCCAAGGTCAAAATGGGAGACACTTCCAAAGGTAATGGAGAATGGCTGATAGATGTATGAATCTTGACTGAACATGACAACCTCAAAAAATACTAAGTGCCTCCAGCAGATTCCAGGAAGAACATCTGAAATCATTGAAAGAGGAAACAAAAGCCCACCGACCAGGGGGTGGCATGTATAACAAGCCTGTAACCACAGGAAAGCCTGTAATCACAAGCATGACCTCTACTGAAATTTAGGTAATGTCTGCTGCCCGAATTCCTCCTGCTGCTGCCACAACGTCCAGTGATGGAGAACAGACATTATTAGAAAAAATAAAATAATGAATTAGGCATTGCAAAGCCTATAGCAATAATATAATTCTTACTTATAGGTAAGACTCTCACGTTCCATTTACTACAACAAGTACATACGTATTATCACAAGAATGTTCTTTAACCATCACAACTGCATGTTCCGGTCATACAGAATGAATTATTTTAGATGGATTGTACTATAAAAAAGAGGTGTGCCTTATTCAGCTGCTGACAAAACATAACACAACTAAACTGTATGCTGCATGTTCTTTGAGAAACCATGTGTTTTTTAGTTTCAACTAATAGGACTTTTCCCTCTCCTCTGTTTCTATACAGCATCTCAACTGATCTCAATTACCATGACATTGTGGCATTCCTGGCACCTGCTGTACATAAGCACCTGTTTGTCCAAAAGACCCTTAGGGGTCTGTTGGCTTGACTCGTAAATACCCTGCACTCACATAGAGGGTAATATTCTCCAAGATAAAGAGGAGAAACTCAAGCTCCAGGGTATGTGAAACTATTGTCAGGCACAGACAATGGACAACTAACATTGGCTGGGAGGGGAAACTTGAGTCTCCAATCTGTACGACTTTCTTTGCTGATAAGAAATGGGGCTCTGCTGGTGCTTTAGCCACCATGGAATACAGTAAACACAAACTGTGAGCCAGAGTGGGTCATTGACAGTCTTCCCTGTCTTAAGCTTAACATGACACTTAAGTACTACTACAAGGGGAGAAAGAAAAGGCAAGGCTGCACACATTACAAACTGCTTCTATTCTCTGCTCCCAGGCTGAAATGTCAGAACCATTCTTTCAGTGTGGAGGAAGGGGGTGGGGGTGTGGGGACAGACAAAGACTGGGGATTCTGTGGTCATTTGTTGCATTTTCATTATAACTGCTTTGATTGTGTAGGTCATGTAATCATGGATCTTAAAAGGAAAGTAACTGTTTTCCAAGTGTGTAACTTGAAACACTGCATCTATACCCTGTTCTTGACAAACTAAACTGTGTTTTCTGCATGACGATCCTACTTGCTGACAAGTCAGAGACAGACTCAAATATAAACTCAAATGCCTTTGAGAGACCTAATCCCAACATGGGAGGACACAGGAACAATAGAAGTAGTCAGACAGCAGGGAAATTCTAAAATGTGCTTTTTTGTGCCCACATTTTGCAGAGCAGGTGCATAATGACTGTAAAAATGCCTCCAAATATATAGAAAATATAAATAGATCAGCTGTCTTTCAGATTTTAATGTTTCTGGTCTACTGCTTTGAGCTTTGATTATAATTGTCAATTGTTTTATCTGATTCTATGGTTACCAGTGAAATGCTCACAGCGTGATGTTGCAGTAAAGGTTGAAGTGGTTTGCTGATCTCCAACACCACTCTCCTATACTATTAATGTAAGTGTTTTTCTCCAGATTTCTCCATTAGTAAAATCCTATAAATCCCGTAATACCATTGATTAATTGAAGACAGTTGTTCTTATAATGACTGTCTGTATTAACAAAATCTTCATGACACAAACCTTGGTGAAATAAATATCCCTGACTTTCTGTGTGTCAGTTTTGACTTTTCAACTCAATCATAATATGAATAACTTAATCCTGAAAACAACAAAACCATCCTTACATTTCTCTCATGTCCTTTAGATGCTAGTAGAAAAAACCCTCTGCCTTACTCTGGTCGTGTAACATCTATTGTATGTCTGATCCCAACAAATAGAATGTGCACACCAGAGATATTTGACTGAGACTGGGCTTGTCATGCAATTGGACCTGGTCCATTTCAGACAGATAACAATGCCAGGTCGGGAGATGTTTTGCTTGTCGAGCCACTTAGGCTAAGCAGACAAAGAAGTGAAATAAATCCTGCCAAGGCTACAAAGCTGCAATACCTGACTCCCATATTCCTTTATTCCCAGACTGAGTCTCCTCCCTCTCCTTTCCTTTGGCTGCCAGCACTCAATTGAATAGCAGTGGTTAATTATACCTAGACTGTGAGGTGTGGTTAGCTGCCCCCCCCCACACACACACACACACAACTGTTCGGAAAAGGCTCCTCAGTGAACCATAGCATGTGCACTGGAACAGCTACAGCAGCAATCCCAGAAATTATTGGGGCCACTGCCAAAAAATTTTCCCATTAGGCTTAGTTCACAAACAACTGAGGTCAACACTAATGTTTTGTGAAGTATATACCCAAACTTAATCAAACTTCATATCATTCATAATAATATTATTCAGAACAAGCAGTCCAACTTTTATAACCCTTAGTCTCTAGGGGGTGCTGCAAAAGCAACATCTCCTAAACTGCAATAGCTAACTTCATTTGGCTTACACAATCTGTAAAATATTGTTTAGATGTCAATCAAGTTGCATCACAGTACGTCTACAGGGGGCAGTACAGGTGACACAGAAACATTTCATATGACTTTAAGGCCTATCACTTGTGTTCTTTTCTTCCTCTTTCTTCTTTACATTTTTAAAGAGACAACTTCCTTCCTTTTGAAATGGGCGCCATTCTCAGGCTTAACTACTTTAAAGAGTCATGCACATGACATGTAATGGGATGTAATGGGATGCGTGTTATACTGGCCTCCCTCTTGTACCAAAGTGGTTATCCAGCTAGCCCAAACAATTGAGAATCCTCAGAAAAAGACTCATAGACCGGACTGTGGCGTTGTCACTGATCTTTACTTAAGATACACAAATTGTGAAACTGTAATACAATCCAAAAATACAAATATTGTAAATTATGTTACACAAGCATGAAAATCGCCATAATAAACAAGGTAAGTACACACAATATTGATATGCACAAAAGGAGGAGACCTTCACTGAATCAAAACAACACATGGCTAAATTATTACAATGTTAAAGTGATAATGGAAATGTTTGTAACACGGAGTCTTCATTTATGAACTTATGAAACATAAAAACTTACAGATATGGTCTTCTGCAGCTTCAAAACCAAAGTAAAGTCCTCTCACAGCTCACTGACAGGGAAAATGGTCTCCAGCACCAGCCATGTGCTCTGCTCTCAAAACCGAAAGTAAAACTTAACTAAATAGGAGACTGCATTTACTCTTTGTTCCACAGGGGGCAGTATAGCATTAAGCAGTTTTGCACTCAGAGGCCATGACACGTGTACAGAGTTATGTCAGGATGTTGCACCTTAGGGAGCCTATTGTCAAGCTGCACCACTCCTTTTTTGTGTGATCCAGCTTGCAGTGTGCAAGACATACATATAACGATATATTAACTCTACCCATACTTTTGAAGAGTTCCTCCTCTTCCGCACATTATAGGTTACACTATACAAATGTGGTACAAAAATGCTGCTTCTTTATACTGATAATATGATGCATGTGGCATCCTTACACAACACTCAGTTAAAAGAACATAAGGGGGGGGGGGGGGGGGGGGGGGGGGGGCAACCTTTTTACCTTTTAACGTTCAATGTTGACAGGCACTATTGTAACTGTGGATGGATTTTGTTTAATTCATTTCAGGCTAGATGGAATGAGAGGGGCTTATGCCTCTAGCACCAGACTGATGCATAAGGTTGACAAACCAGGCTGACACACCAGCCCTTTAAGCTTCAAACTCATTGCCATAATGTGCTTGCAGGAAAAACCTGCCCAGGGATGAGGAACTAGTAGGTCTTTCATCTTATCACAGCCACAGCCACTTCTTCTTGATTTTGGCCCCGGTAAGGCGACACCAGCACTGTGGAGATGAGGGTGGATGTCTACAGTATGTTTTCTGATTGATTAATATCCAAAATGTCAACTGATATATGTGCAAGACAGATAGACACAGCAATGGTTTGAAGAGTAGAAGGAATGAAGCCAGCTAATGACCAAGTTTATATTTTTCTGAATATATTTTTTCCTCATCACACAAAGCTGTTGTTGTCACTACAACATGTTATCAACACACAAACCTATTACAGCCAATATCATGACAGACACGAACCAGAGGGTTAGTGGTTCCAGACCCGGAATGTGCCACATGCCGCCAGTTGCTCCCAGTGTGTGGCACTGGTGTGTGAATGTATGTGTGCTTGTGCATCTGTGACGGTAAAGTACCAATAGGTAGAAAAGCGCTGTATAAAAACAAGGCCATTTACCATTTAGATAGATAGATGATTATTATTACATTATTGATGCATCAATGCATTCATCACAACAGAATAAGTGGAATCCACTGTGAATTCTCAGTACAATAGAGTATGTTAAGAATTAGATTAATTATTAAGAATACAGTCTTATAACATCATGTTTTCTTTTTTTAGATATATGTTCTCATTATTGACTTGAATCTGCTTCTGTAACTAATGCTGTTAACAAAGTGTAGTGGTGCAAAAGGTACAGTAATTACAGATCTAAATTTTTTGGCTCCTGATTTCATTTTCTTAAGAACTGTGAATTATCCTTTGTCAGACCGAGTGTTCACTAGTCATTTGGTGATCTTGAAAAAAATATTAATATGAAGCAGAGCTTCCTTTTAGAGTCATAAAACTATATTGGAGTTATGGAAAGGAGAAATGTGGAGAAAATCCAGTGAATATGCATTCTATTACATTTGGGAGAATTTAATTCAGGGCAAATAATTTGAGAGAGGAACCGCTGCTGAAACGATGGACTTAATGGACAGGTGTCCACTTAAAATCTCTGGCAAAGCTAAGACTAATGGATTGCTTTATATGCAGCACATTCAGAGAATGGAAAGGGGATTGGGAAAGCTTAAGCGCCTGAAGTGCCCTGCATGCACAGTTTTCTGCATAAATACACTGCTTTAATTTCCACAACTCATGCATTTGTCAGATGTAACCTTTTTTTCAGTCCTGTATTTCAGGACAATGAAAATTAACCTGACAGTCATGTAAGTCAGGGAAATATATCACTGTAACCAGTTCAAAGCAGCATTTTTGTTGTGTTTTGCTTGGCAGAACCATCCGAACTAACATCAAGGTTCGGCTGTGTATGTTGTATGTCACATTAGTTACTTGCACATTTTATATTAATTTTTCTTTTTTGATTTGTGGTGAAAGCTATAAATAAGTGGAAAACAGATGTCTGGGATTTGAAAAAAATCTTTAAATATAACAATTAATAAAATGAAGCAACAGCTCATGCTTTAACTGTGGGGTTAAGTGGGAAAGCATATTTCACATTTCCTTCTTTTACCTGGTTTCCCTAACCCATGATACAGATGGGACATAATGTAACTGAGAAATACGTAATCATGCAATTTTATTCCTACATATATACAACACTGCATGTATATTTAAAGGGAAGTCAGCTGTACAGATCATATTAAAAAGCAACATTAGCTTCTTCTCACTGACAATGTCAGTCAGTAGGTCTGAAAAGCAAAATCCATTGCCCTGAGCAGCCACCATCACATAGCAGACTTGACAGACTTGTACATGTATTAGCACCAGACAGCAAGGTGCAAATTACATGCTTGTCTATGTTACTTGTCTCTGGTATATTATAATGTTTAGAGAAAATTAATATACATAATATCACATTTATATGCCAACATTATTATTGTTATAATAATAATAATTATTATTATTATCATCATCATCAGTATTATTATTATTATTATTATTATACCCACAACATACTAACATAAATAATAAAGAGGTTATCTCATGGTGTCATCTAGTGGCAATGGTATCTAACTGCAAAGTTTAGATTTGAACTGAAGTATAATATGCATATACGTAAGTAAGTTCTTAAAATATATGTTTGAAGGAAGGTAAGAACCACTGGCCCATCTCACACTGTTAGAAAATATCTTAATTTTTTTTCTTTTTTAAATTTATTTTTATTGCTTTCAAAACCCTGTAAAATTACAGACATTATCAGTCAACTAACAACCCAAGTATTTAAGTATACTGAAAAAAGGGGGAAAGGGCCATTGTTCAATTTACATGTATACATTTCGTACAGAAGACATGACTGAGTTATGTTCTCCTCTGAACATGTTTCAGTCATGTATAATCCATTAAATCTTGGTGCATGCAAAGTCTACAAGTCTCAGTAATGTTAAGAACTTACAGTATTGTTTTCATAAAGCCGATTTTTTTATCAGTCAGGAACGAGCAACATGAATAAGACGATGTTAGCTAACATTTACGTTTAGTGGAGAAGGGAGGGTCATAACCGCCCCGTTAGCCTGTGGAGTCATATCCGCAGTCGCGAGGTGTGGAAAGTCAAAGTCGCCCTGAAAAGTTTTGGGGAAAGAATTGTTCTTGAAAAACTGCTACGGCTGCCTTTAGTTTACTGCAGATTTTTACGGTGGACGCCCCTACTCGGCCGAAGTCCATCCACGTTATCTGTAGAGAAAATTGTTACCATGATGAATTATATCAGGCTTAAGGAGATTATTTCACTTCATTTCACAGCAAAGGCTTCATATTCAGCACATGAGAAACTTTACACTGCCCTGATAACGATATTGAGACAATGAGGAGCTAACTAAATTATGTTTTAGTAATATTGTTTTGTTCTTTGTAATATTGCTTTTATTCTTGTTTTTACCCTGGAAAGCACCTTGTGCACCACTGGGTGCTGGAAGGTGCTATATAAATAAATATTGATTGATTGATTGAACAGGCGCTAGTTATTTACATTTATCTATATTCATCACATGGATTCCTGTCTTCCACATCCAGTTAGTACGGTGGCCCTGAAGGTCAAAACACAACATTCCCCTGAACGCAACAACATTTGGAAATGGTTGGAACAATCAACACTTCTTGTTTCTGATTGGACAGAACCCGACAGTGTAAGGTAATTTCCTGTTTATACTTCACTGTGTCCGTGCAAGAGTTTTAGGGGTGGTCTACACGGAGACACTTTTTGGTGTAAACACAGATGTTTTGCATTGTTTTGGCCGATCGTCCACACAAATCCTGTAAACGCATTGCCCTAAAACGCACTTTTCTGAAACGCATATGAGCGTTTCGATGATGTCATCGCCACCTCTTATATCCCGCAAGACGTCTCATAACAACATTAATAACAATGGCGGACTACATGCTCGTGTTCCTGCTGGAGAAGATATTGAGCCTATTATGGTTACTAGAGTTTGGTTTCTTCTAAAGCCAATTTGTAGGGAAAACGGAAGGGGAAAATATCGTTTTCGTACGTGTGGACGAGGCCTTATACCATGTTGGAAAGAATGGAGGACGAGATGGCATCAATAGAGGAATATTTAGAAAGAGGACATACATATAATGTCTTTCTTGATATGCTTTCAACCCATTGTGACATTGATATGTCCCTTGGAACCCTGAAAGCACGGTTTAAGGAGTTAGGACTGAGGAGATGGGGCAACTGTGTCCTCATCGTGCATCCCCTTAGCATCTTTGAATAATGCCAATGTCTTTCCACAAGACATGCAGAAAATTTAGTCATGACATACTTTTTTTCCACATTGTTGACTGTACATGTTGTCTGCTTTCAAAGCACATCACAGTGTCTATACTTAATGCGTAGTTGACCATTCACAAAGCATCATTTAAGCGTCAGTATAATGTTTCAAGTGTATATATTTAATGTGTTTTGTTTGATCTCACTTTATTACTTTTGTGACTGTATGCTCTACAAGCAGAAATTGAAGCCCTCGTTCAACGATCCATTGAGGAGACAGCGGTGGAGGAATATATGTCGTTAGACATGATGCTACCAGTAAACCAGAAGACATTGTGGTTGTCTTGGAAGCCCATATGGTACTGCATGATCTGGTTTTAGAGAATAATTTTTCTTCCCTACTGCTGGGCTCAGGTATTTGCCCTATTTTCTCTCTGAGGAACATGCCAAGACCATGGTCCCTCTTTTGGCGTCTTCAATCTCACTGTCTGGCTGTCAACAGAGACGGCTGTAGAGTTAGATGATAATGTCCTCCGTCGCATTTGTATTTCCTAGTTGGTGTGAATCCTTATCTTCATGTTTATGTACAATAGCCCATTGGATATTGACACATGGTGGAAATTGGAATTGAAGCTGGGTGGAAACCCGCTCTCTAAGTATGCTCAAGTTCTCAAAAACAGACTGAGTGAGCTGATGCTATGTTATGAAGGTGGACACAACACCTTTTGGCTTTTTAAGTATGGTTGCTCTTTTATTGCATTTGTACTGGAGTTTGGACAAACACTTGCACTGCATTTTATTTATAAGATAATACTTTCTTTATCTGTGGCATATATGCTGTGTTTTCATTCTCTTCCAAAATGTACCTTGCAGTGTTCTTTGACGAAATAAAAAAATTCGTAAAAACTGAAACTTTTTCTTTATGTCTTATTTGTTTTTGGAATTTTTTTATGGTAAATACTCTAAATAAGAGCTGAGGGTGGATCAGACAGAAGGATGTACAAAATGTTATTTAAGTTATTTAAGTAACTGAAATTAGTGCACAGAAATAATTTCATCATGCAATGAGCAAAGTGTGCAGAAGCTTTATAACTTGTAACTTTATAACTTAAGATTTACTTGTCTGGGTGAGGTAGATTTAACAGACCAACAGTGTGTGTAATTTTTGTAAAAAACTCATGTTGCTTTAACAGATGCTAACAAGGATAAAAAAAGCTTTGAAGTAACATTTAAAAAAAATATATGTTTGTTTAACAGAGTAATTGAACATTTTTGAATTAACATACATAAGTCATGTTTCTTTAACAAAAAGCAGTTCAGTATATTTAACATAAATAAACAATTTTAAGGAAACATAAATTTAATATGTGGAACCGATGTACACACTTTTTTCATGTAGATCCAACTTTTTTTTAGTGTAGTGTGTCAGTAATAATAATACAGTTTTGTGTAGGCTATGTAAAGTTGTGGCTGCAAACATTAATTACATACATGTATGTATGTAAAATGACAGCCATTACCTGAAATTAAAGTTTATTAGTTTATTAAAGTGTATTAAAATGATTATGTAAAGTAAGTAATAAAAGTAATAATTTAATTACTTTTACTTTACATTTTTAATTAAAAACAACCAACCCCCCATCTGAAAATGGAGATACTAATAATTTTAGACAAATTATCAAATTGTATTAATACAAATTATTGAAAATACATCTTTAACCATTTAACTACCATTCATTTTTAATTAAACCAAATAAAACTTAATACGTACTTTACTTTTTGATTGCCTCACTGTGTTGTATTGAGTATGACTGCTTAATTCAGAAAACTGACCAGTGACTGCTGTGTGTGCTTCAAATTAGAAAATATGTCCATTTGAATGGGTGTGCTGCTTCAGTGGGCTGCTCCTGAACACCCAATCCTCTGTTTATAATGGCAGTTACCTGGATTATAACCTGGATTATTTTACATCGGACATCAAATTATTTTTAATTTGTGAAAATGGATTAATATTTATTTATTCATATTGTTTTATTTGAGTCATGAGATGGCAAAGGAAAACAAAAATTTAAAATATGAATACAGGAACAAACAGATGGGATCTTCTTCGGGAACTTGCAAATTTATTAGCAACAACAAATAAGAAATTTTCCCTATTTTCTGAGTTTATGTTCTTTAGCCTGATTTTGACAAATCACTGTGTAAAGAAAGTCAACATAAATAAATTAGCATTTTTTTTATTTATATATATATATATATATATATATATATATATATATATATTAATTTTATACAGTGCTTATGTACTGTTATCCAAAAAAAAAAGTCATGTTGACTTTCAACATGACTTGGAAAAAGAAATATGATGTATAAAAACTTGTAATCAAATACTTCAAGTCAAATTTGATATGGTTTTATGCAAAATTTAACTTTTTGTTTTGTGTTCTAAAATAACAATGTTATTTTACAGCATTGAGTGTGTGTGTGTCCCTTTATTGAATGTATGTTGTAATACAGTGGTCCCTCATTTATCGTGGGAGTCACGTTCTAAAAATAACACGCGACAGGCGAAATCCGCAAAGTAGTCAGCTTTATTTTTCACAATGATTATAAATGTTTTAAGGTTGCAAAACCCCTCACACACACTTTATACACTTTTCTGAATAACTTGCAAACATACCGCACTTCAGTCACACTGCCAGCAATTGAAGATACTGTATATGTAAATTTGGCACTAAATTGCACTAAAAAATTCCACGAAACGAGGGGTGAGGGACTACTGTAATTCAAGAAAAGTCTGTGAAGTAGCAAGGGTCAGTCATTTTACTGTTTTACTACTCATTTTTGTAGATAGGTAGTACAGGTAATTAGTAGTAGGTAATTTAACCTCTAAACTGACAATCCACAAACAGTAAGTCCAGACTTGCTGACCCATACTATAGAAAGCACGCTCATAACTATAGACAGCACATTCATAAGACACCCAGTTTCTTTCATTCACATCCTATTGAGAGCCATTCAATTTTTTCATGTACAGACTCGTGGGTAAATTCAAAGCAACACATGCAAACATCAATAAATGATTACTGAACACCAACAGAAATATCAGAAAAACAACAAGGAAGCTGTGTTCTTCTTGACTACAAGTAAGTGAATATAATTGCCCTCTTGCAGTTGACAATGTTATTACATGGGAATCAATATAGTGAGGTGCGGCAACAACAAAGACTCATATAGTAGCATTATTAAGAGGAAAACCCCTTGACAAATCTGATTAGCAGTCATTTTAGAGGGCTGTTCACAGGAGGATGTGCTGTCACACTGACCCAGCTTAACCTCTTGATTTTCTGGGTTCAAGTCCAATTAACCTCTGGGATTAAGCAAGAGTGTCATCAGCAGTGCAGTCAATAGAAGTGCAACAGTAATCATTTCATTTTCAGGTTCATCAAACAGGTCTGGGCCACACCTCACTAATTCAATTCAATTCAATTTTATTTATATAGCATCTATAACAATACAAATCGTCTCAAGACACTTTACAAAACCCGGCCTGAAGGCGACGGTGGCAAGGAAAACTCCCTTTTAACAGGAAGAAACCTTGAGCAGAACCCAGCTCATATGGAGGGACCCATCTGCCTAAGGACAGCCGGGTACAGACAGAAGAAAGAGAACAGCAAGATAAACATACATCTATCATAGATACACATATCTGACTAAAGCAAACATGTAGAATTGTATGACACAAACTGATGATGTTACATTACAGTTTGAAAATGTAAGCGGAATCATAGGCAGGTTGGCGAATTGTTCATTCAGGTAGGAGTGAAAAACTGCAAGATTCTATGAAGACTGGGCAGGCTAATGAGACCACGACAACAGATGTAGTATAGAGCTCCACAGGAAAGACACAATTCCAGGCCAGAGATACTCGCAAGAAGATGGAGGAGGAGGGGAGGGGAGGGACACACAGCAGTAAACATTCTATACAGTAATAGCACAGAATTGCATGACTAGTAGTAGACAGGAAATTAGAGGGCAAGAACTCTGTGCCAGAGAAAAAGTGGAGGATGCGAGAGAGGAGAGAGAAGAAAGAAGGAGGACATGTGTTTGGTGCATTGTCCCCCAGCAGCCTAGGCCTATAGCAGCATAACTAAGGGATGGTTTAGTCCAGCCCTAACTATAAGCTTGATCAAAAAGGAAACTCCCTCTATTAAAAATAGAGGGAGTTTCTGCCTCCCGAATTGTATTCTTGACTTTGCATGGACGATCGACTACCTCACCAACAGACCTCAGTATGTGAGGCTTCATGGCTGTGTGTCTGATGAGGTGCTCTGCAGCACGGGAGCTCCACAAGGAACGGTACTCTCTCCATTCCTCTTCTCCATCTACACCTCAGACTTCCGCTACAACACGGACAGCTGCCACATCCAGAAGTTCTCGGACGATACAGCCATCGTTGGACGGGTAACGAACGGGAACGACCTGGAATACAGGAAGGTGGTCGAGGACTTTGTCGACTGGTGTGAACGCTGTCACCTTCACATCAACGCTACCAAGACAAAGGAGATGGTGATTAACTTCCAGAGGAGGGCAGCACACACAACACCAGTGAACATCCAGGGTTTGGATATCGACATCGTGGATGGATATAAATACCTGGGTGTTCACCTGAACAACAAACTGGACTGGTCAGACAACAGCAGTGTCCTCTACAAGAAGGGACAAAGTCGCCTCCACCTGCTGAGGAGACTGAGGTCCTTCGGTGTGTGTAGGACGCTGCTCAGGACATTTTACGACACTGTGGTTGCATCAGCAACCTTCTATGCTGTGGTCTGCTGGTGTAGTGGAGTAACAGAGAGGGACAAGAACAGACTGGGCAAACTGATCAAGAGGGCCAGCTCCATCCTGGGCTGTCCTCTGGATTCAGTGGAGCAGGTGGGGGAAAGGAGGATGTTGGCTAAACTGTCCAACATCAGGAACAACCCCTCTCATCCCCTGTATGAGACAGTTGGGACTTTAGGAAGCTCCTTCAGCCAAAGACTGCTGCATCCACAGTGCAGGAAGGAACGCTTCCGCAGGTCTTTTGTCCCCTCAGCAGTCAGACTCTTTAACATCAGCATTTCCTAACTGTTCTGCTGCTGCTGGGCTTCTTCTCACTGACTTATGTACTGTGTACAGTATGTATATATATATATATATAT
This sequence comes from Planiliza haematocheilus, assembly GCA_005024645.1. Taxonomy (NCBI): domain Eukaryota; kingdom Metazoa; phylum Chordata; class Actinopteri; order Mugiliformes; family Mugilidae; genus Planiliza; species Planiliza haematocheilus. The sequence continues at coordinate 564,185 of SRSE01001198.1, read as the reverse complement.
ATATATATATATATATATAAAACCATCATCTCACACCTTTCTAGTTACAGTACATGGTAATTTAACTACTATTGGAGTTCGATGCTGTTTTATTCTTTTTATTCATGATATTCATGAATGTCGACATAAACATATTTAAAAATCGGCTGCTTCAACTCAGATTAGACACTGTGAATCTCTCTGATGCAACATGTAAATATTTTATGTACATAACACATTTGTCTGCCATATTCTATTTTTTATTTTTTACTTTCTTGTATCTTGCACTGCTGTTTCCTGCCGCTGTAACGCCCTAATTTCCCCACGGGGATGAATAAAGTCCTATCTTATCTTATCTTATCTTAAGGGGAGCCAGTGAAGAGAAGCTAAAACTGGAGTAATATGATCTCTCCTGCTTATTATTGTCAATGCTCTTGCTGCTGCATTTTGAATCAATTGGAGACTTTTGAAAGAGCTATTGGAATAGCCAGACAGTAATTCAATTCAATTCAGTTTAATTTATATAGCGTCAATAACAATACAAATCGTCTCAAGACGCTTTACAAGACCCGGCCTGAAACCCCCAGAGCAAGCATGAAGGCGACGGTGGCAAGGAAAAACTCCCTTTTAACAGGAAGAAACCTTGAGCAGAACCCAGCTCATATGGAGGGACCCATCTGCCTAAGGCCAGCCGGGTACAGACAGAGAAAGAGAACAGCAAGATAAACATACATCTGTCATAAATACACATATCTGACTAAAGCATACAAGTTGGATGCTATGATTCAAACTAATGATGTTACATGACAGTTTGAAAATGTAAGAGGAATCATAGGCAGGTTGGAGAATTGTTCATTCAGGTAGGATTCCATGGAGACTGGGCAGGCTAATGAGACCACGACAACAGATGTAGTATGGCGCTCCACAGGAAACACTCAACTCCAGGCCAGAGATACTCGGAAGAAGGGAGAGCAGCAGTAAACATTCTACATAGTAATAGCACAGAATTGCATGACTAGTAGCAGATAGGAATTTAGAGGGCAGGAGGTCTGTGCCAGAGAAAAAGAAAGTGTAGGACACGAGAGAGGAGAGAGAAGAAAGAAGGAGAACATGTGTTTGGTGCATTGTCCCCCAGCAGCCTAGGCCTATAGCAGCATAACTAAGGGATGGTTTAGTCCAGCCCTTACTATAAGCTTGATCAAAAAGGAAAGTCTTAAGCCTGACCTTAAAATTAGAGAGAGTGTCTGCTTCACGAACCCAAACTGGGAGCTGGTTCCACAGGAGAGGAGCCTGATAGCTGAAAGCTCTACCTCCCATTCTACTCTTTGAAATTCTAGGAACCACAAGTAGGCCTGCACTTTCAGACCGAAGTGATCTGTTGGGATGATATGGTACAATGAGGTCTTTAAGATATGATGGAGCTAGGCCTTTGAGGGCTTTGTATGTAAGGAGGAGGATTTAAAATTCTATTCTAGACTTTAAGGGGAGCCAGTAAAGAGAAGCTAAAACTGGAGTAATATGATCTCTCTTGCTAATTCCTGTCAATGCCCTTGCTGCAGCATTTTGAATCAGTTGGAGGCTTTTTAAAGAGTTATTTGGGCAGCCAGACAGTAATGAATTACAATAATCCAGTCTGGAAAACACAAATGCATGAACTAGTTTCTCAGCATCATTCTGAGACAGGATGTTCCTAATTTTGATGATATTACGTAGATGAAAGAAGGCAGTCCTGGTTACTTGCTTAATGTGACATTTAAAGGACATATCCTCATCAAATATAACACCAAGGTTTTTCACAGTAGTACTGGAGGCCAAGGTAATGTCATCCAAAGAAACCATGTGATTAGATAATGAATCTCTCAGATGCTTAGGACCAAATACAATAACTTCCGTTTTGTCTGAGTTCAAGAGTAAGAAATTACAGGTCATCCAAGCCTTTATGTCTTTAAGGCATGCTTGGAGTTTAACCAGCTGATTAGTTTCATCTGGTTTCATAGATAAATATAGCTGGGTGTCATCTGCGTAACAATGGAAGTTTATGCCATGTTTTCTAATATTCTTCCCTAATGGTAACATGTATAAAGTGAAGAGTATTGGTCCTAGCACAGAACCCTGAGGAACACCATAACTTACTTTTGTATAAGTAGAGGAATCATGGTTGATATGAACAAACTGGAATCTGTCAGACAGATAGGATTCAAACCAATCTAATGCAGTTCCTTTAATCTGGATCTCACTTTCCAGTCTCTAGTAAAATATTATGATCAATAGTGTCAAATGCAGCACTAAGATCTAGCAGAACCAGTATAGAGACAAGTCCACTATCTGAAGCCATGAGGAGATCATTGGTAACTTTAACCAGAGCTGTTTCTGTACTATGATGAACTCTAAAACCTGACTGAAACTCTTCAGACCATTCCTGTTTAAGTGGTCACACAACTGATTAGCAACAACTTTTTCTAGAATTTTGGAAATAAAAGGAAGGTTGGAGATTGGTCTATAGTTGGCTAAAGCATTTGGATCGAGAGTGGCTTTCTTAAGTAGGGGCTTAATTACAGTAATCTTAAAAGACTGAGGCACATATCCTGTTAATAAAGATAAATTTATCTGGTTCAATATGGAGGTGTTAATTAATGGAAGAACATCTTTGAGCAATTTATTGGGATTGGATCTAGAAGACAGGTTGATGGTTTAGATGCTTTAATTATTGAAGATAGCTCGAGAAGATCTACTGGGGAGAAGGATTCCAGATGTTGATAAGGTCTAACAGAAATTTCTAAAGTCACTGTACTTCCATCTTTGACAGTCGTCGGAAGAATGCCTTGAATGTTTTCTCTAATGCCAACAATTTTATTGGTAAAGAAGCTGATGAAGTCATTACTACTGAGGGCCGAAGGAATAGATGGCTCAACAGAGCTGTGGCTCTTTGTCAGCCTGGCTACAGTGCTGAAAAGAAATCTGGGGTTGTTCTTGTTTTCTTCTATTAATGATGAATAGTATGATGTTCTAATACTACGGAGAGCTTTTTTATAAGTCGTTAAACTATCTTTCCAGGCTATGTAAGCTTCTTCAGAATTAGTGGAATGCCAAATTCTTTCTAGCTTTCGGGCTGCCTGTTTTAAACAGCGCAACTGTGAATTATACCAGGGAGCTAGCCTCCTCCGATTCATGACCTTCTTTTTCAGAGGAGCAATTAAGTTTAGAGCTGAACTAAGCGATGCTGCAGTGCCATCGACAAAATCATCTAATAGTGCAGGAGTTAAATTGTGGTTGCTGTTGTCAACATTATTGACACATGGCACTGGGATATATAAAGGAGGAATTAATTCTTTATATATAGTTACAGCATCATCAGTTAGACATCTACTATAATGATATGTCTTTTCAGTTCTTGCGTAATCCATTATAGTAAATTCAAAGGTAATGAGAAAATGGTCAGATAAAAGAGGGTTTTGGCTAAATATTGTTAAGCCTTCAGTTTCTATGCCGTATGTTAATACCAGATCTCAGGTGTGATTAAAACTGTGAGTTGATTAATTGCAGTAATCCAGTCTGGACGATACAAATGCATGACCTACTTTTTTAGCATGAATCTGACACAGATTTTGACACTGATATTACGCAGGTGAAAGAAGGCAGTTCTGATTACTTGCTTTATGTGCAATTTAAAGGACATACAGTGGTATGCAAAAGTTTGGGCACCCCTCTAAGATTTCATAATAATTTGCTCTAACTTTATAAAAGACGATTACAGCAACAAGATTTTATTTCCTACAGAGGTGTAGACATTTGAGTGTTTTCCAGACCAAAATTCTTAGAGTATCATTACAAAGTTTTATTATAATAAATAAAAATGTAAAAAATGGTATGTGCAAAAGTTTGGGCACCCTTTTAATCACATTGATTTCAAGACCTGTATGGATTTGTAGCTGACATGTTGCAGCCCAAAACTGCTTTGATTAGCTTGTGAGACCTTCAATTACAAAGACAGGTAAAAGCAATCATGAAAAGGGCTATTTAACAGAGGCAATTGCTGGCTGTGCTTGTCCTATGCTCCTGGCAACATGGGGGCATCGAAACAACTCTCCACTGATCAAGAAACTAAGATAATTCATTATCATGAATTAGGAGAAGGGTACAAGAAATTATCAAGCAGGTTTGGGATGTCTATTTCCACAGTCAGAAATGTGGTGCAGAAATGGAAGGCCAGAAGAACAGTCATTGTGAAGGAAAGATGTGGTAGGCCAAAAAAAATACTGGAAAGACACAGGCGAAGGATGGTTAGAATGGTCACAGACAAGTCACAGACCACCTCCAGAGAACTACAAGAACATCTGGCTACTGATGGTGGAGTTGTTCATCGTTCCACAATCCCGCACACTTTGCACCAGGAAAAGCTCTTTGGAAGGCTGATGCGCAAAAAAAACACCCTGAATTCCATGAGAAGAACTTATTGCCTACTGTGAAATATGGTGGAGGGTTCATCATGTTATGGGGCTGTGTGGTTAGCACAGGGACAGGAAACCTTGTTAAAGTTGAGGGCCACATGAATCCCTCTCAGTATCAGCAGATTCTTGACAAGAATGTTCAAGAATCTGTCACAAAGTTGAAGCTACGCCGGGGTTGGATTTTTCAGCAGGACAATGATCCCAAGCACTGTTCAAAATCCACCAAGGAATTCATGCAGAAGCACAAGTACAATCTTCTGGAATGGCCATCCCAGTCCTCAGACCTTAACATCATTTAAAATGTATGGATTGATTTGAAGCTGGCTGTTTACGCACGGAAGCCAAGAAACCTGACTGAACTGGAGGCGTTTTGTTTGGAGGAATGGGCCAAAGTACCACCTGCCAGACTTCAGGGACTTGTCAGTGGCTATAGGAGGCGTCTACAGGCTGTTCTTGCAGCAAAAGGAGGGTCTATTATATATGGAATTATTTCTTTGGGGTACCCAAATTTATGCACATGCCTATTTTTGTTTAAATATACATAAAAATGTCTCCGTTGGACCAATGAAAATGATTTCACTTCTGAGATGTTTCTGTTTCCATAAGGTATAACATCTTACCTTAGGCTGCCTGAATGGCAGCCTAAGGTAACAGCTCCCTCGTGAAAATAGTTTATTTCGCCCCTCTTGACCGTCAAATACCAGATCTTCAGATATTACTCGAACAGACAAGAGGGGCAAGAATGGGGATGTCGCGTGCAAATAAAGATACCACCGCCACAGAAACTGCAAATGCAGAAAACTCGGAGAACAGCTCTCCTACGAAGAGACAAGACGGCGAAGCTAATGCTAACCCATCTCTTTCAAGTGCCGCCGTAAGTCTGGCAAAAGTTTTGGAGGAGATTCGGGATTTCCGAAAAGACACAAAAGAACAACTGAACGACATTAAATCAGAGATTACTAGCGTTAACCAAAAAATAGCGGAGGCAGAGGTACGAATTGAAAAAGTGGAAGACCGCGTTCAAAATCTGGAGCAGGTGCTGAATAAGGTGATAAAAGTCATGCACCAACAAGAAAACAAGCTACTCGATTATGAAGGAAGATCCCGACGAGAGGATTTAAGGATATATAATGTTCCTGAAGGAGCCGAGGGTTCATCTATAATGGACTTTGTCGGAAAACTACTGCGGGACACGCTGGAGATAAACCCCACCACGGAGCTCGACATTGAGAGGGCGCACCGGGCGCTGGTACCAAGACCCACCGGAGACAGGCAAGACAAACCGCGGTCAATAATAGTCAAATTCCTCCGCTATAAGGTTAAAGAAGAGATTTTACGCAGAGCTTGGGAAAAGAAGAAGGTTTTTCTGAACGGGAGGCTAATATACTTTGACCAAGATTATCCTCCAGCAGTACTGCAGAAGAGGAAGGAATACACAGAGGCGAAGCGGGTGTTAAAGCAGAAAAATATCCGCTTCCACACTCCATTCCCGGCTAAACTAAGAGTGTTTTATGAGGATGGAACACGTCTGTATCAGACAGCAGAGGAGGCGACCACAGACATGAAGGCAAGAGACAATGTAGTAATTACAGACCCTTATCTCTTTTGAATGGGGATGTGAAATTATATGCCAAAGTGCTTGCCTCACGACTTGAAAGATATTTGACAAGTTTAGTACATAACGACCAGACTGGATTTATTAAGAGCAGATTGGCATCTGACAATATGCGCCGTCTCCTGCACGTTATCCATGCAGCAAATATGATTGATCTTCCTTGTTCAGTCCTATCACTTGACGCTGAGAAAGCGTTCGATAGACTGGAGTGGGCCTATCTTTGGGCTACTTTGGACAATTTTGGCTTAGGTTCAGATTTTATCCAAATGATTAAGGTCCTATATGCAAACCCCTCTGCAATGGTATATACTAATAATATTTTCTCCTCTCAGTTCCCTATATCAAGAGGCACCCGCCAGGGTTGCCCCCTTTCCCCCTTACTTTTTGCTATCTCCCTTGAACCACTGGCTCAAAAAATCAGGCAACACCCCCATATACTTCCTATTTCTTTCAGTAATTCTGAACATCGTATATCATTATACGCAGACGATATTCTTCTTTATGTAGGTGATACAGGTTCCTCTCTTCCACATTTACTATCTACCTTTGATAAGTTCAGCTCACTATCCGGATATAAGATCTAAATCTTCACTAATGCACTTGAATTCAGTTCAATCCGCTATTCCTCTGCCCCCCAATATTCCAGTGGTGAGACAGTTCAGATATCTTGGGGTTGATATTTCCTCTTCTATATTTCACATTACATCTCATAACTTTCAGAGCATACATAACCAAATTGAGAAGGATCTAGAGCGTTGGTCAAAGCTTCCAAATTCCCTTCAGGCCCGCATATCAATAGTTAAAATGGACATTCTCCCCCGTGTAAATTTTTATTCTTCAATGATTCTTCTCCCCCCCCCCCCCCAAAGGGTTATTGGGAAAAACTACACTCTCTCATATCAAAATTCATATGGAATGGGAAGAGACCGCGTCTAAAACTGAAAACCCTTCAGCGGGATAAGACATGGGGTGGATTGGGTCTACCTGACTTTAAGATGTACTTTTGGTCTTTTGTGCTTCGACCGTTATCTGTGTGGTTTAACTCGGAATCCTCTGTCGCCTGGAAATTGATTGAGGAAAATCTCGCACAGCCCTATAGGCTTCAAGACCTAGTGTATTCCAATATGCCACCTAAAGAGGCCCAATCACACCTAGGCCCTATAATTTCCTACGTACTTAGTACTTGCCGCACAGTTATGAACCATGTGAAGATAGACTTAAAATGGCACAAACACTCTCCTATATTTAATAATTTCTCTCTTCTTGGGGGAAAAAAGCCCTTCTCCTTCCCATTGTGGAGAAATAAGGGTGTTAATGTTTTCAAGGACCTGTTTGATGAAGATGGTTTGCGTGCTTTTAGTGATCTACAAGCCGAATATGATCTACCTGGTACATCATTTTTTTTTTATTTGCAATTGAGATCCGCCATGAAGGCCTATGGTGTCCCTTGGGGCGTTCCACTGCTAACCCATCCATTACGCCAACTATGTGCGCCACAAAACCAAACACGAGGATTGGTCTCCAAACTCTACAAATTTATCTCTGACCCTCGTACATCGCTGCCAGTGGAGGGTGTTTGGGACAGGGACCTCACCCCTGTGTGTGAGGAGGAAATTTGTTGGGACACAATATGGGAAAATCTGCATGACACTTCCAAAAACCCTGACCACCAATTAATACACTATAATTTATACACAGGATGTATCTAACCCCCAGTAAGCGCCATGCTATGAAAATTATTACATCTCCTAATTGTGACTTGTGCACACTCGATGCTGTAGGCTCATTTATACATATTGGGATTGTCCCAGTGTGTCCGCTTTTTGGAAACAAATCTCTACTACATTGAGTGACATACTTGAGGTCAGGATCCCATTGTCACCTTCCCTTCTCCTGCTCAATGACAATTCCAATTTGGAACTTTCTCTTCAGCAAAGGCGCATATTGTGGGCTGGACTCACTGCAGCTAAGAAAATGTTGGCATTGAGATGGCAGCCACCTCATAATTTGTCATGGCAACAATGGGCCAACTCCTTTTTTGACATTGTCATGATGGAGAGATCAGTAGCCCGGTTGCATGCAGCCAGTCAGAAAACAATTAATGCATGGGATGCAGCTTATAATTTGGTTAAAGAAAGAGTGCAGCATAATTATCCATAAGGTGCCAGATGATTTATGTTTGTGTTTTATTCTTTCACTTTTATGCATTTATTTTCTTGATGTGTATTATATCTTGAGATCCGGGGTGGGATGGTTTAGGGGGTCGCCATAGGGTGAGTTTTTATTTTTGTTTTTATTCTGTGTTTCATGTATATCTTGTGCTGTATGTCTCTGAAGATACACAATAAAAAACATTTGGTCAAAAAAAAAAAAAAAAAGACATGAAGGCAAGAGGGCTACCAGTCAGCGTGATTACACTGAAGGAGAGTCTGGCTGAGCAGCTGTCCCGCACCGCTTGGGAAACAGCGGGAGGGCCGATCCGGCGAGGGACAGATGAGGAGCGAGAGGAAAACATCAGGGAGAGACTGCGAGCCTTCAGAAGATAGGTCACACCCTCTTCAGAGGAGTTATAAGTACTGACTGACTTCTAAAGCTAGGTAAAATTAAACAGAGCTTAAAATATGCGGTGTTACACTCACCCCAAAATATTTTGCTTATACTTTTACCCCAATTAGGTGAGAATATATATATATAAGCTAGGGATGCACGAGGACACACTTTCGGTGTAATGAACAGAGACCTTTTTCCTCCTTTCTCCAAGTGCCATGGTGGGGGCCCTCAGCCCACAGGTGGGAGAGGCCTTCCCTCAGAGCTAGACGTTCTTCCTAGCTCAGCCCAGGGTCATCTGTTAGAGACCCCAGCCTTGGAATCACAGTTCTTTTTCTTTATCCGTTACCTATGTTCGATGTTCTTGTTTGTTCAGGGAGTAGATCTACAAAGTCCTATCTTGTTTATTTTGTGGACACACAGGGAATACGTATGGCTAGTGACAAAGTAAAATTCATTTCCTTTAATGTCAATGGGCTGTTAAACCCAATTAAGCGTAGCAAAATCCTTTCTAAAGTGAGAGCAGAACAAGCCCATATAGTCTACTTACAGGAGACCCACCTGACAGATAAGGAGCACGTAAAATTAAAGAGAATGGGCTTCACTAATTTGTTCTTTTCCTCATACAAATCAGGGCATAGGAGAGGAGTTGCAATCCTCATTTCAAGCAAACTAAATTTTGAAAAAATATCCGAAATGGGTGATAAAGAGGGCAGATTTATTTTAGTAAAAGGAAAGATAAATGGGAATCCAATCACCCTTCTGAACGTATATGCCCCCCCAGGGAGTGATATTAGTTTCTTCCAAAAAATCACAAATATTATGGTAACAGAAGGCCTTTTGATCTGTGGAGGGGATTTAAATATACATTTACAGCCAAAGTTAGACTCGTCTAGTAGGAAAACTCAGGATATGAAATCCCCATACAAGAAGGTAAATGCACTTCTTGAGGAGGTAGGCTTAATTGACATATGGCAAGACCTTTTCCCTAACAGAAGGGATTACACCCATTATTCTGCTCCTCACTCTCTCTATACAAGGATAGATTATTTTATAACATTTGGCAAGGATAAGGATAAAATACATACTTGTGGAATTGGGACGATAGACCTAAGTGACCATGCACCAATATACTTATCCATTGGCTTTGAACTGCGGTCAAAAAATAATACATGGAAATTGAACTCAAGCCTGTTAAATGATCCATCCTTTAAGGCACAAATTAAATCAGAAATTGGTCTCTTCTTAGAGTTCAATGATACCGGAAAGGTCTCTCCCCCCATACTATGGGATACCTTGAAGGCCGTACTAAGAGGAAAAATTATAGCAATATCCTCATTCAAGAAAAACAATAGGACTAGAAAATTAGAGGACTTAAAAAACAAATTAAAGGAATTAGAAAGAAAACATAAAATGGATTTGTCACAGGACACATTAAGAAAAATTAAAAACATTAGGAACGAAATAAATAACCTAGCCACACAAGAAATCAAGAAAAATTTAATGTTTCTGAAACAGAGACACTACGAAAGTGGCTCTAAATCTACGAAAATACTGGCCTGGAAACTGAAAAAAAAGATAGCGGAAAACACAATTCATAAAATTAGGGACCCAAGAACAAAAGTGATTAAAAATAAATTAAATGAAATTCAGGAAGCTTTTGAAATATTCTATAAAACCCTATATTCTGAAGTCCCTGGTGGGACAGTAACTCAGATTGACAGCTTCCTGAATTCCCTAGACCTACCCACCCTGGATGAAGAACAAAATCAAACAATGACAGCGGACATAACTGAAAAAGAATTAAAAGCTGCAATTAGTAGGCTTAAATTAAGCAAGTCACCAGGATCTGACGGTTACACGGCAGAGTGGTATAAAGAATTTAAAAAAGAACTAATACCCGTTCTACTCCCCACATTGAATTGGGCTCTGAAAAAGGCACAAACACCACCCAGCTGGAGGGAGGCAACAATTTCAGCCATACCAAAAGAAGGCAAGGATAAACTGGAATGTGGATCTTATAGGCCAATTTCTGTTCTTAATGTGGACTATAAACTTTTTACGTCTATCATGGCCAAACGACTAGAAGAGTTTCTACCAACATTGATACATAACGACCAGACAGGTTTCATACATCAACGTCAAACACAAGATAACATACGAAAGACACTACATATTATGGACCACATACAAAAAAATAAAATTAAAGCAAGTGTGATAAGCGTAGATGCTGAAAAAGCCTTTGACTCCGTCAACTGGAATTTTCTCTACAGGGTATTATATAAATTCGGCTTCCATGATACGACTATTAAAACTATACAGGCACTATATGACAATCCTACCGCTAGGATTAAAATCAATGGATACTTATCTAACAGTTTTACCCTAGAAAGGGGCACCAGACAGGGCTGTGCATGGTCACCATTACTCTTCGCATTATATTTAGAACCACTAGCTCAACTCATTAGACAAAACGAAGATATCAAGGGAATCATTATTAAAGGGACGGAATATAAATTGGCCTGTTACGTGGATGACATTTTAATCTATCTTGGACAACCAACGTACTCTTTACCTAAATTGATGCAATCTTTTGAACAATACGGCCAATTATCAGGGTACAAAATCAATATAAGCAAAACCCAGCTACTTTCATATAATTATAGCCCACAAGAAGAAATAAAAAGTAGTTACCCCTTGGCATGGAAAACAGAGTCTTTTAAATACTTAGGCATCAACCTACCAAAAAATTTGACAAAATTATTTGAACAGAATTATTTACCTATACATAGAAAAATAAAGGACGACATAGCAAGATGGAATTTAATTCCTTTCCTTAGCCTTAGCTCAAGAATTGACTCTATCAAAATGAATATATTGCCAAGATTCTTATATTTATTTCAAACCCTGCCAATAGAGATTAATCAAAATCAATTTAACGAGTGGGACAAAATGTTATCCAGGTACATATGGCAAGGTAAAAGACCAAGGGTTCGCCTCAAAACTTTACAGCTGGTTAAGCAAAAGGGAGGATGGGGCTTGCCTCATCTCAGATATTATTATTTTGCAGCGCAGATGAGAGCAGTGATATACTGGTGTAATCCGTCATACACTGCCCAATGGAAAAACCTTGAGGAAAAAATGTTGTCCATTCCTATTCAGGCAATTTTAGCAGATAACAATTTACAAACCTACATAAATAACATTGATAACCCATGGGTGAAATGGACCCTTAAAACATGGAAAACTATCATAAAGGAACATAAACTCGAGACCAGTATTATAGCTCTTAAATGGTGTGCTTATGACTCAGAGTTCATACCTAATAAACTGGATTCTAGATTCAAGGACTGGGTAGGTAAGGGTATAACAGCCCTATGTAATATAATGAAAGATGGAAAATTGCTCAGTTTTGAAATGCTTAAAAGGACATATTTATTAGAAAAACAAGATTTCTTTCGATATTTGCAGTTACGGCATTATGTTGATACGAAGACGAAAAATGCAACAAAGATAAGCACACGTTTAATTGAATTGTTTATAAAAAGTTATAACTCAGAAACTATTGATGGAATTGTTTCATGTCTGTATAAGGGTCTATTGGTTTTGAAATCACACTCAACCTCATATATTAAAATAAAATGGGAGAAGGAAGGAGGGATAAATATATCAGAGGAAGACTGGACGGCAATATGGAGGTATCAATGGATGTGTACCAGCTCACAAAAGTGGAGAGAATTCGGTTGGAAGAGCCTAATTAGGTACTTTATAACGCCCTCCCAGAAGTCCCATTATGATAATAACTCCCCTGTCTGCTGGAGGAATTGTGGAAATCCAAGTGCAAACCACTACCATATTTTTTGGGACTGCTCTGTCTTGAGGGACTACTGGCGAGAAATACACAATGCCTTACAGGATATCTTCAAATGTGAAATACCCCTCGAGAGTAAGACTATGTTTTTTGGACACATACCTCAGGAATGGCCGAAAAGAGATAAATATTTAATAAATATTTTGCTGGTGGCTTGTAAAAAGAGTATTACCAGAAAATGGTTATCACCGGAGAGCCCAACCATAAATATATGGATGGACATAACAATGGACATTTATAAAATGGAAAAGATAACAGCCTCTGTTAATCACAAATTGGAGAAATTTACATCATATTGGGAAAACTGGGTCAAATATGCCATGTCTCATAGGCCAGATTTCATTTTCACAAATAATTATGGTGTATGAGAGTTTGTATGAGTAAGATCACTCCCTACCAATATATAGTTTTTTTTGTTTGTTTGTTTGTTTGTTTAATGTTTTTTGTTTGTTTGTTTTGTTTACCATTTCGGCATTTAGGGCAGACAACATCTGCAAGAAATATGCCCATGTGATGTACATGCTGTCAATGCCTGTTCCTGAATGTCAATAAATAAATAAAAATAAATAAAAATTAAGTTGCTGCTTCAAAAGCTCAGCAAGTGACAAACTGATGCAATGATTTTCCTAAGGGGTGCCCAAACTTTTTCATACCACTGTATCCTTGTCAAATATAACTCCAAGATTTTTGACAGTAGTACTGAAACCAGGTGATTACATAATGAATCTCTGAGATGCTTAGGACCAAATACTATGACTTCTGTTTTGTCTGAGTTTAAGAGCAGGAAATTACAGGTCATCCAAGCTTTTATGTCTTTAAGGCATACTTGGAATTTAAACTGTATTTACATGCTATGCAAGCTTCTTCAGAATTAGTGGAATACCAAATTCTTTCTAACTTTCAGACTGCCAGTTTTACACAGCACAACTGTGCATTATACCAGGGTTCACTCCTCTGGAGCAATCAAGTTTAGAGTTGTACTAAGCAATGCTGCAGTGCCATCGACAAAATAATCTATTAGTGCAGGAGTTAAACTGTGGTTGCTGTCGTCCACATCAACACATGGCACTGGGGTAAATAAAGAAGGAAACTCCTTATATCTAGTTACAGCATCATCAGATAAACATCTACTGTAATGAAACATCTTTACAGTTCCTGTGTTATCCATTGTTGTAAATTCAAAAGTTGAGAAAATGATCAGACGAAAAAAGGTTTATGGGTAAATACTGTTAAACCTTCAGTTTCTATGCCGTACGTTAGGACAAGATCTAAGGTGTGATTAAAGCTGTGAGTTGATCCATTTACATTTTGAGAAAAGCCAATCGAATCTAATAATGATGTAAATGAGGAGCTAAGCTGTCACTGACAACATCAACATGGATGATAAAGTCACCTACTATAATGACTTTATCTGTTGTAAGTACTAAATCACATAAAAACTCAGAGAATTCAGCTAAAAACTGAGAATAAGGAGCAGGTGGGCGATACACCACAACAAAAATAATTGTTTCTGTGTTTTCTGGTCTGGATGAGCAAGACTAAGGGTAAGACTTTCAAATGAATTAAAGCTCTCCTTAGGTCTAGGATTAACAGATAAATCGGAGTGGAAGATTGCTGCCACTCCTCCTCCTCTACCTGTGCTTCTAGGAATGTGATAATTACTATGACAGAGTGGCGTAGACTCATTAATCATCCTGTAGCCACATTTCAGTTAAACTAAATAGATCAATCTGATTATCAGTTATCAGATCATTCATTGAAAGAAATTTGGATGAGAGAGATCTGATATTTAAAAGACCACATTTAATTTTCCTATTCTTCTGTTCTGCCAATGAAGTTGTACTGATTTGTATTAGGTTCAAATGAGTAACTCCTCTTTTGTTGTTTTTTGGTTTAAATAATCTAGGAGCAGACAGAACATCTAGCTTAGTTAATAGAATTTTGGATGTGAGACAGTGGTAGAGAAGCGGCAGAGAAGTGTGTAAGACTACAACTCCGCCTCCTGGTCTGAACTCTGGGTTGTCATGGTTTCGGGGGTTAATAAAATTGGCCATATTCCTAGAGATAAGCGCAGCACCCGCTAAAGTGGGGTGGATGCCATCTCGCCTAATCAGACCAGTCAAGAGCAGACTGATCAAAGTCTTTGCAACTCAGTTGCAAATAAACAAATCTTGTCACAACTTTTTTTTTTGTTTCAAGAATGAACTAAAAGACCAGTTGGTCTGAGTGTGATTGATTCCACATGACACAGTCTTCATAGTTTCTGATGCATCCGTAACATATGAAAGTTGTTCTGGTTGGTAAGACTAAATACTATAGGTCCTTGTGGCATTATGAAAATAATAGTTTTAGCTGTACAGTACAGGTAATTGTTACAAGAATAATTAACATAATCTACCAGAATTTCTGTCTTTTGTTCACACAAGCGCTCATACATGCACTGGGGCTCAGTGTCTTGCTCAAACCCTCCTTCATCCTGTGTCAGAGGACCATCACCCTGCGCTCCTCAGGGAGGACACACTGAACTACAGCACTGAGCAGTGAAAAGATTTTCTGCACTTTTTGGATCACAATTCTGTCGAATTTCCTTTTGTATACTTATCGTGGTTGATATGGAGCGATTTTTTTTTATCTCAGATCTCTCTCATATAATATGGCAGAAGTTTTTACACAAAAAGCAAAAATTACAGAATAAAGGACTAAAAATTGCACATGTAAACATAAATAGCATCAGGAACAAAGTACATGAAGTAAATGAAATTCTATATAATAATAATATACAAACACTAGCAATATCCGAAACACATTTAGACTCCACATTTGAAGAGAATGCTTTAAACATCAAGGGATACAACATATACAGGACAGACAGAAATGCATTTGGTGGTGGGGTCACATTCTATATTCAAGAATGCATATCTACTAAAATTAGAGAAGACCTTATGAACTTTGAAATTGAAGTACTTTGGCTGCAAATACATCTGCCTCATCTGAAATTGATTTTAGTGGGCTGTTGTTACAGACCGCCAAGTGCCAAAATAATTTTTAAAAGATCATACAAATGGTTTGAAACTGAGTGCTTTAAGGAGGAGGAAAATAACCTAAGTTGGGAGGAAATTTTAACAGAATGTAACCCAAACAAAGCTCTCAACAAATATGATGAAATTCTGATGCCAGAAATAAACAGGCATGCTCGTCTCAGAAACACCTGTACACCGTGGTAAGATCACAAAGAAAACTGCAATACTAACAGGATATGAGACAGACTGGATAATATATCATAAGTTAAGAAACTGTGTTACAGAGTTAAATAGAATAATAAAGAAATTGTACTATGAAAATAGGATTATTGATAATTCAAAAACACTAAATGAATTAATGGGCAAAAAACGTCAACAAACACCATCATTCTTAGAGGTGGATGGCAACTTTCTCATTTGACTATCAGACATTGTTAACTATCTTAATAAATATTTCATAAATAAAATTGATCAATGAAATAATAATATTGCTGCCTATTGCAATCTACATTATTTTTCTGAGCTAGATCCGTACACTTCACGCATGATGGAGATCTTTCGTTGCAAAGGTGGGGTAGCTGGAAGAAAAAAGAGACCCATCATGGTGGGGATCTCCAAGGTCTGTATTAAAATTGTTAGACCTGTGCTTGTAAAGTATTTTTTATGCAACCATTACGACAATTGCATGAGCCAAAATATCTATACATATGGCAGGAAAAAGTTGTAAGATGTTTTTAAATAATCAAAACACAATCATGTTGTTATTCCATTTACATTACTGTCAGTCTGAGATTATTAAGTAATTGATGAAATCATATGAAATGGGGAAAAAAAAAACGTGTGTGTGCCTCAGTTTGCGATCTTGTATAGGTGAGTACTGGCGTGTTGGTCTCCTAAGACCTACATAAGTATTGTCTACCACACAAAGCTAAATATTCTCTTAATGATCTTAATAATAACTAGACAATTCCCCTGCGGGAAATCGCGAGAATGGTGCTGTGTCGGCAGCAGTTTGCGCTAAAATGATATGATACAATACTATGATGCTACGATGCTAACATGCTACAAATTTTCACCTATTCTTATCCTCGCAGTTGGACTGATTAAATAAATATCCACATATATAAAAGCTCATGTAGGCTAAATCATGCCGGTGGAGATGTGGCTGTTTATGCTGAAATATCCCACACAGCAGGGGACTCCTAGGCGGATCCGCATTCAAGTCGCCAAACCCGCGTGACTGTCACATTCGTTTTGGCTACGCTCAGAGGATCCGCTCCGCCTCCAGGCGGTGCGCAAAATTCTACTGTCGTACAGCTGTTCCTGAGCGGACCCGTATCGGATGCGCGGACGCGTCATTAACGTAATGTTTGAATTTAAACAGTACGCAACGCAAGAGACAGATCAGATTTTCTTTTCTGGACACGGTTGCTGCCTGCACCCTCTTGAGTAGAAGTATATTGATTTATTGACCTTTTACATTCACAGTAAACATTGGCCTTTGTTTTTTTACCATTATGTATTAATAATTTGTTGTCATTTTGTGCAGCTATTAACGTTAGCTGAGATGTGATAATTATGTGAGTCTGTAGCCTATTTGATTTAAAATGAGATAGCAATTTCGGTAGAATATGTTATGGTAGTGTGATTAAAAAACACGTTGTTTGATCTGGCCTGTTTAATGTGTCGCTGATTTATGTAGCCTGCTAAAGGCGTAGCTGCTAACCTTAGCTAGCATGCTGCTAGGCGCATTTGCATCATTTTGCAAGTTGCTAATGCCTATATGAGTTCACGTTTGCGATGCAAACTATAGATCAAGCTGATAAATTGGCACTAGTATTTCAGCCAGTGAAGTGGGGTCAACATTACAGTCTTTATCTGCTGTGATAGCTAATGTTAGCAACTAGGACCATTCACTCGGCACATCAACGGTTAGCATAGCAGCTAGACCGATAATTATCGTCGTGAAAATCAGAAATCCACTGGAGCTTCAAGCGGTTCAGCTTCGAGTCACTATAACATTACAATGTCATTTTCAGTAGGCTACATAGCTAATTTAGATACACTTAAATTTGATTCGCTTCTTCTTCTGATTCTTGGCAGATGACTATTTTGTAGTAGCCTATACCTCCACATCATAGGAGTATGTAATACCGTGAACTTCATGGAGTCTAGGCTTATATTAAATCACAATAAATAATATATATATATATATATATATATATATATATATATATATATATATATATATATAATCTTTTAATTAAACCAGGATTATGAAGGTAAATCAATAAAGCTTTCAGTCTCTCACATGCCCTTTTCTTCCAGAATTTCTTCATTCCCTGCCCTGTTTATAACGTAAGTCACTTTTCTTTTTTAATTTAATGTCTTACCAATATCATAATGATTAGGGGCTGTGCGAAGCACAGCCCACTACTTGTTATTGTCGTCTATTTTTATTATTATTCCCACGGATTTTCGGTCGCTATCTCCTCCCGCACAGTTCATCGCACATACACGAAAAATACATCAAAACGTGCGTATCGATCGGGGCGGGTGTGCTATTATTCAGTTTCTCCAGGTCGGAACTATTCGCGACATAGTCGCGAAAATTGTTTTTTCGGGTTTATAATGGGTGTGTATTGCGCGGAATGTTTGCGCTAGAGTGAGAGGCCCAACAGTTAGAGGGCGGGCTGCTCTGAAAAAATGTTCAAAATATTTTTTTAAAACTGTGATTGCTTCCACAAATTTCACTCTACACACAAAATTTTCTCCAAAGTAGTAGTCATACTTGTCCTGATGCCTACAATGTGTCTACCTAACCGATAGGATTCACAGTTTTTGAATGAGAAGCCTAGAAGTGAGGAGTGGACAGCCTAACTGCTCCATAGGACCCAATGTTAATTCAGCAAAGTTTTTCGTCACAAAAGTTTAACGGACGGTAGTTTTCAACTCGCTAGAATGTCCACTTTTTTTACACTAGGAAGAATAAAAAATACATGTCTGTGTTCATGGAAGCCTTGTGGTAGTCACTGTGAAAAAAGTTTGTGAGTAACTGGCATACGTTTTTAGTAAATGGCAGTGGTTCGAGGGAGTGGTTCTGTGCTTCTTGGTTAATCAAAGCACCTGCGCAGCAGCAGTTAAGGAGGGGGAGGGCTGTTTCCCGCTCTGTCTCACTGACGTCACACACGCGCACACACACACAGAGGGAGCGAGGCTTGGGGAAAAAAAAAAAAAAAAAAAAAAAAGGACGGAGCGAGGCCTGTGGCGCATATGCTAACATATGCTAACTTCGACGGAAGTTAGCATATGTTAGTTAGCATACGTTAACATATGCCAACATGCTAACATATTAGATGTCCCTGCACTGCTCTCGGTCTCTCTCTGTAAAAATAAAATAAAAATAAAACCTCCGCTCTGTCGCTCTGATCACTGAGGGGCGGGGCTGCTCTTCACACACAGCGAGGGAGAGAGAGAGAAAAGAGAAACGCAGCGTGTGCAGCGGCAGCAAAGAGGAGTTAAGTGATCTGTGGAGACTGGACGACAACACGTGTCAGTGTAAGTGAAATAAAACCTTCACAAGTTGAAAGTCAACAAACATAACCTCCTTCGCAGAGGCAATAAGTACCACTAGTTCAACAAGCATAAACGTGCATCATCCCACACAGCAAAAGGACTGCGCAGCGGACCTGCCGCGGATGTATGTCGGCTTCCGGAACGGACCCGTATCGGGGTCCAGATGCACTCAGGAACTCCGCCGTGGCTCCGCGCTGCTCCGCATCCGCGATTAAAGCCTCACCTCCGCGGCGGGTCCGTTTGGGACCCGCAAATTGATACATATACATCCGCTGCGGACACGCAGCGGACTCATATGGCTCATCCGGCACGGGTCCGTTTTGGACCCGTTTATCTCATTTTCAAAATCCCTTCTGTTCATGTTGTAGGATAAACTAAACTATAGGACAAAAAAACGAGGCTATAACTGGGCTTAGCCTGGCTACTACAGCAATTGTGTAATCTTAAATCTGCATTGCCTTGTATTTTTAACCTAACAATATTGTCAACAGAAAATGTTCAAGTCATGCATTTACTGTACAAAAGTGATAGCTCAATGGAAATATAAAATTGACATTAACATTTATGAAATGTTATAGGTTATAGTCTATGTTTTTGTTAGGTTACTACATTCATTATGTGGTCAAAACCTAATTTAGTGCTTTATACAGGCGCCAGGTCGGTGCAGACATAAAATATGCCATCTATTAGGCTACAACTTCAGTGAAATGCTGCGTTATACACAGCTAAAATATCAGAAACTGGTGAACGACAAGAAGTTCAATAAAAATATGTTTTAATTATTATTCCTCTTAGCCTAGGCCACACCTGACACTATGACCCCTCCACTCCATTTTTACATGACAGTCACAGGCTGCCAAAACATTATGACCACTTCACTCAATACAGGACTAGATTAGGGTGCCAGAACATGACTCTATGACCCCCCCCCCTTCCCCAATCAGTTGGGATTTCTAGAATTATCCATGTGTTAAGTTAGCATCGTAGCATCGTAGTGTTGTATCATGTCATCTTAGCGCAAACTGCTGCCGACACAGCCCCACTCTCGCGATTTCCCGCAGGGGAATTGTCTAGTTACAATATCATATTGTATTATATAAGCATTTGGCTTTGAATGCTACATGCCACAGGCTAAACATCCCACACAGCAAAAGGACTGCGCGGCGGATCTGTCGGCGGCTTCCGTCGGCGGGTGCATCTGGACCCCCGTATCGGGGTCCAGATGCACTGGAACGGATCCGCTATGAAGGCGAATCGCGGATCCGCCGTGGGACCCGCAAATTGATACAGGCTTAGCCTGGCTACTACAGCAATAGGTGTAAACTTAAATCTGCATTGCCTTGAATTTTAAACCTAATATTGTCAACAGAAAATATTATATAAGCATTTGGCTTTGGATGCTATGCCACAGACTAAACATACATATTTGTTTGTTTGATTACAGGTGCCCTGAGGAAAAACTCATTTACACGTTCAGCCACGGATGAGGAGGTCACAAAGCATGCCATCAGGTGCTTCAATATAATCGGGTGACTAGGAGACGTCCCGCCTCCTTCCAAAAAAGGAGTGGCCTAGGCTAAGAGGAATAATAATTAAAACATATTTTTATTGAACTTCTTGTCGTTCACCAGCTATTCATTTTCTGATATTTTAGCTGTGTATAATGCAGCATTTCCCTGAAGTTGTAGCCTAATAGATGGCATATTTTATGTCTTCACCGACCTGGCGCCTGTATAAAGCACTAAATTAGGTTTTGACCACATAATGAATGTAGTAACCTAACAAAAACATAGACTATAACCTATAACTTTCCATAAATGTTAATGTCAATTTTATATTTCGATTGAGCTATCACTTTTGTACAGTAAATCGCTAAATACGCTCTGAGCGTAGGGCCCTAACAAAGCGCACTGGTACGTCACTGGCGTAACCCCGCCCCCCCCCCCAAACGACAACGTGATAGACTTCATCATCAAATCAAATATGAAGCGGAATATTCCTTCTGGCTACGAGAAGAGAAAGAAGCGAATCCTAGAAAATGAACAAAGGGAACAGCAGTCAGGTAGGCAAGGAAACTTACTAACCTAACCCCTCACTATTTTGGGGCTAGCTGCTTGGTTCTACCCACCCACTGACTGTGAAATATAATGTCAATGGTTCAGCCTGGTTGGGCTAACTGCTAACTGCTCACACTGCCCCCGATTCATTACAAGAGAGGTATGGGATGTTTCGTTGTCAACGTTTTACAGCCTTTGGAAGTTGTAATTCCAGATCATGCCAGTATTTCGTCATTGTTTAATATTAATTTACCCAGTTGTGCAAATTTCGTGTCAACTTGACATTGCAGTGGAAATTGCTAAATAGCATTGGGTAGAAAGTGGGAAGGCGGGAAGCGGACAGGCGAGTTTGAAACCAGAATCTCGTCGTGAAATTAAAATTCCATCTCCCTCATGCCGACGTTTAGGGACACGTTCCATTGCAATGTTGTCTATGGTGGCGGGTTGACTTTATTTTCATTGTCTTTACTAGTTCAAAGTTTGATTGAGGAGGGAGTTAACTGTTAGGCTAGGAGAGGAGTATGACAGGAAAGGGTTCCGCAGATTCGTGCTGTGTGAGTGTGACGGCGTGCCCATGAGCTGTGTAGCCAATGGCGTGTCCTTAGTCAAATGAGAGGTCTCAATTTTAACCAATGACGTCGCTGTATGCAAATCAGGGCGCAACTATAGCCAATGATCTGTCTGTATGCAAATCGAGGGCGGAACGACCTTATTTTGTATCAATACACATAAATATCTATCATGAAAGTGATTTGCAAGTGACATCTCATCTATACTATCCTTTTGTATTTGTATCCTGTATAGTCTATGCCTTTACTGAGCAGGAGGTGGAGCCTTGATTTTGCCTGGAGGAAGTGCAGAAAGGGACACTTCTGATGGGGGGTTATTACAAACTAGTATTTCATAACTAAATCTGTAGGCTGACAATCTTATTTTGTATGAATACACATAAATATCCATCATCTCTATCATTTGTATTTGTGCCCTCTATAGATGCTGTTACTGAGCCGGAGATGGAGCCATTGTTTTTCTTTGCCATTGTGTTTCAACATTAAATTTAATTTGATTTAGTCAGATTTTGTCTGTTTGTTTTTTTTTTAAAACCTACCGT
Source organism: Planiliza haematocheilus (assembly GCA_005024645.1). Lineage (NCBI taxonomy): Eukaryota > Metazoa > Chordata > Actinopteri > Mugiliformes > Mugilidae > Planiliza > Planiliza haematocheilus. Next base: position 541,961 of record SRSE01001198.1, on the reverse strand, counting down.
CCCTTGACATGCAGAATTGGCCTGTACTTTGTCCCAAATTGAGCTGAAACAGGATGCAATTCTCAATCTTGCCATGGAGTTTAATAAGATAGGATTTGCCATTATTAATCCTAAAATTGGTTAGAATGCAGGAAATGGCATCTAAGAAATGCCCCCCCCCCAATACACCAACGACCCATTACGAGGGCCCCTTGCCATATTTTTGCCTAGGGCCCCATGAAGGGCAGAACCGGCCCTGAGTAAATGCATGACTTGAACATTTTCTGTTGACAATATTGTTAGGTTAAAAATACAAGGCAATGCAGATTTAAGATTACACAATTGCTGTAGTAGCCAGGCTAAGCCCAGTGATAGCCTCGTTTTTTTGTCCTACAGTTTAGTTTATCCTACAACATGAACATAAGGGATTTTGAAAATGAGATAAACGGGTCCAAAACGGACCGGGGCCGGATGAGCGGACTCATATATTGAGTGCATTCTGGACCCCGATACGGGTCCGTTTCGCGGGTCCGTTCCGGAAGCCGCCATACATCCGCGGCAGGTCCGCTGCGCAGTCCTTTTGCTGTGTGAGATGATGCACGTTTATGCTTGTTGAAAGTGGTACTTATTGCCTCTGCGAAGGAGGTTATGTTTGTTGACTTTCAACTTGTGAAGGTTTTATTTCACTTACAATGACACTTGTTATCGTCCAGTCGACTTCTCCACAGATCACTTTTAACTCCTCTCTGCTGCCGCTGCACACGCTGCGTTTCTCTTTGTCTCTCTCTCTCTCTCGCTGTGTGAAGAGCAGCCCCGCCCCTCAGTGATCAGAGCGGCAGAGCGGAGGGTTTTTTGTTTGTTTGTTTTTTTCAGAGAGAGACCGAGCTGTGTCCGAAATCACTCACTCATTCCCTACTCCCTACTCCCTACATAGGGAAATAAATGTAGTGCACTACATAGTGAGCTCAACGGCACAAAGATCGGACACTTTCGGACACTTCTGTTGGCACCGGTAATTACGTCATCGCTGTCGCTCAATTAAAACGTACCACATTAACGTCATCTCACATAATATTTGTCCATTTACTACTGCATTTTTATTAAATTTGAGTATTTTGTTTCGAAATGTTTAATAAAATAAACTTTAGAATACTAACATTTGTACAGTGCATGATGGGATACCTTGCTCCGGTTAGTGATCATCGGATGGTCACTACATTTCGCGGTGAATTGTGGGGTAGTGCATGTAGTGGACACCGGTGGACACTAAACATTCGGACACCACTACAAAATGGCGTGGTCACTATATAGTGCACTATATATAGTGGTTAGGGAGTGGTTTCGGACACAGCCAGTTACCATGTTGGCATATGTTAGCATATGCGCCACAAGCCTCGCTCCGTCCTTTTTTTTTTTTTTTTCCAAGCCTCGCTCCGTCTGTGTGTGTGTGTGTGTGTGTGTGACGTCAGTGAGACAGAGCGGGAAACAGCCCCTCCCCCTCCTTAACTGCTGCTGCGCAGGTGCTTTGATTAGCCGAAAACATAGCAAAGTCAGCACAGAACCACTCCCTCGAACCACTGCCATTTACTAAAAACGTAAACCAGTTACTCACAAACTTTTTTCACAGTGACCACCACAAGGCTTCCATGAACACAGACATGTATTTTTTATTCTTCCTAGTGTAAAAAAAAGTGGACATTCTAGCGAGTTGAAAACTACCGTCCGTTAAATTTTTGTGACGAAAAACTTTGCTGAATTAACATTGGGTCCTATGGAGCAGTTAGGCTGTCCACTCCTCACTTCTAGGCTTCTCATTCAAAAACTGTGAATCCTATCGGTTAGGTAGACACATTGTAGGCATCAGGACAAGTACTTTGGAGAAAATTTTGTGTGTAGAGTGAAATTTGTGGAAGCAATCACAGTTTAAAAAAAAAAAATTGAAAATTTTTTCAGAGCAGCCCGCACTGTAACTGATGGGCCTCTCACTCTAGCGCGAACATTCCGACTACACACACAATCATTGAGAAGGCAAATTTTTACCAGGATTGATAATGGTTATTGATCTGTGATTGATCGAAAAGTATATAACCTAGTGAAATGGTTGAATGCTCCATCAAGGCAGGAGAAGTTTGTCTCCGTTTTAAAGTTTGAGTGGTGTCTCTAGGTGCAAGTATGCCAGAGCGGTGGATGTTGGAAAAAGTGTTGAAAAAGTGCGATGTTTGCAACTTTTCCCATTCATTCTCTATGGGAAAATTTCTGCGAATTATTCGCGACTATGTCGCGAATAATTCCGACCTGTAGGAACGAAGTAATAGCACACCCGCTCCGATCGAGCCGCACGTTCTGATGTATTATTCGTGTATGTGCGATGAACTGTGCGCGACGAGTTAGCGACCGAAAACACGTGGGAATTATAATAAAAATAGACGAGAATAACAAGTAGTGGGCTCTGCGATGCACAGCACCACTAATAATCTTTTTTCCCCCCAGGATGACACAATACAAACAAGACGAGCATGCATCCTCAAGTGCTTGTGCATCTACCTGAACGAAGACCATGAGAAACTTGTGAAGGAATACGTGGTGAGTATTCACTAGCTGTGACAAAGACGTAGACTTACTGCACATATTTCATACATTTACTTGCATGATATGTAATTCATTGCATTTCATTTAATTAATTTCACCTTTTACTATTTGTAATGGGTGCATCTGTATTATCCCCCATTTAATAAATGCTTCTGTTCAAAAAATATATATTATATATGCCACCTATAGCTAGACTCAAACAACAATGTATTTATTGTCATATTTTACTTCACAGAACACTGAGGCCAACACTGAAGCCATGGAGCGAACTGTGATGGGAGTGTATGTCATACAGCAGGAGGGTGCACAGCCTGGAGATGACCCAGAGGACATTGGTGTCCTGACTGAAGGTGTGGAGGCTCACAGGTTTGGGGAGCATCGTGATTGCTTGTGCTCTGTTATTTGGACTGATATACTGTTCGAACCTAAGCTACCCACCGGAGCTCAAATGCACTTTTGAAGTCCTGCATATTGTTTTCATATTCAAGTTGAAGTGTTGCACGTAGAATTCTAAAACTTAAAATGAAAAGTAAAAGCGCACAAATGCTGAAAAATTGCTTTAGGGCCATTATTTTTTGTTGTCAAAATATTCTGTATTTGTTGATGTTAAACCTTATGACAGAAGTGTCCACATTTTGAAGGATTATCTGTGAACTATTTTATTTCCCACACATTTCCACAATATGGCAGCTTATACATGATGATGATAGTTTAGATCTGGTGTACTGTTTTGTCCAAAGGAATACAACATTTCTTCATTGTTCTGGAAGTTTTGGAGCATTGCTGTTAATGAAATATTCCACAGGGTTGTTGGCAGTTGTTTAAGAATGTTACAGCAAAATAAAAAGATGGTTTTGCAAGCTGTCTTTATGTATGTCTTAGTAATTTCATGAATGCCTACATTGGTAGTGAAAACGGGGAGTGGTATCTATGTTTTCAGAAGATGCAAAACATATTTATCACCAAAATCAACTCAAATCCTGACTACTGCTCAGTGGTCTGACGCCACAGCAGATATAATTAATAAACTTCAAAAAGTGCAAAATAGAGCAGCTCAAAAGATGGGTTGTGCCAGACATTGTTCAGAAGAACAGCGTGCTTTAATTAAAATGTTGATTGGAGAGGAAAAACATCTAAAGAAGTACAGAAAATGATAGGCTGCTCAGCTAAAATGATCTCCAATGCTTTAAAATGGAAGTCCAAACCAGAGAGATGTGGAAGAAAACAGAAGACTACCATTCGAATGGATCAAACAATAGCCAAACTGGCAAAGACACAGCCAATGATCAGCTCCAGAGAGATCAGAGACGGTCTGAAGTTACCTGTGAGTACTCTGACAATTAGAAGACGCTTGTGTGAGGCTAATCTATCGACAAGAAGCCCCTGCAAAGTCCCACTGTTAAAAAAAGACGTGCTGAAGAGGATGCAGTTTGCCAAAGAACATATTGACTGGCCTAAAGAGAAATGGAGAAACATTTTGTGGACTGATGAAAGTAAGATGTTCTTTCCAAGGACCACAGACAGTTTGTCAGACAACTCCCAAACACTGAATTCAAGCCACAGTACACTCAGAAGGCCGCGAAACACTGGTGCTACAAGCATCATGATATGGGACCGTTTCTCTTACTGTGGTGTCGGACCTATTTATCACATACCAGGGATCATGGAACAAAGAGGTCATGCTGCCTTATGCTGAAGAGGAAATGCCCTTGAAATGGGTGTTTCAACAAGACAACAACCCCAAACACACCAGTGTTATGCTGAAGAGGAAATGCCCTTGAAAAGGGTGTTTCAACAAGACAACGACCCCAAACACACCAGTAAGCAAGCAGCATTTGGTTCCACACCAACAAAATTAAGGTTATGGAGTGTCAAGCCCAATCGCCAGACCTTAATCCAATAGAAAACTTGTGGGGTGACATAAAAAATGCTGTTTCTGAGGCAAAACCAAGAAACGCAGAGGAATTGTGGAAGGTTGTCAAATCGTCCTGGGCTGGAAAACCTGTTTACAGGTGCCAGAAGCTGGTCCACTCCATGCAGCACAGATAATAATAATAATAATACATTTTATTTATAGGCGCCTTTCCTGACACTCAAGGTCACTGTACAAAAGTGTTAAAATAAACACAGTTCAAATACACAAAATAACACAATGAAAGTACACACAAGCAAAAATGGAACATATAGTTACATACAAATAAATTACAGATAGCATGGGAGATAGAAGTGAGACTATGGAATGGAGTAGGCCTGTCTGAATAAATAAGTTTTGAGCTGAGATTTGAAGGTGCACTGTAAAATGTAATTGTATATCTTACTTAAAAAGAAAAGTGACCTTAACTCATTCCAGCTTACTCTGGGCAGCCGTGGCCTACTGGTTAGTGCTTTGGGCTTGTGGCTGAAGGGTTGCCGGTTCGAACCCCCGACCAGTAGAAAGCGGCTGAAGTGCCCTTGAGCAAGGCACCTAACCCCTCACTGCTCCCCGAGCGCCGCTGTAGCATGGCAGCTCACTGCTCCGGGTTAGTGTGTGCTTCACCTCACTGTGTGTTCACTAATTTCACGGATGGGTTAAATGCAGAAATCACATTCCATGTATACACAAGTATACATGGCCAATACCACTAATTATTATTATTATTAAAAGACAACTTTCTACTGAGGCAAGTAATCAAACTCATCAGCTGCAAGTAACCTGTACTTAAAAGTATGAGTGAGAAAGACGCATCTGCGTAACCAGCAGAAACTCAGCATCATTCGGCAGCTCTCGTTGACCGCACATGCGCAGTTACTCACTGACGAGTGACGACGTGCTTTGAAATGAATGAGGCGGTAAACCGTAAACAACGCGGCGGTTGATGCAGTACTAGTGTCACGGTAAGTTTCACTGGTTTTCTATGTAGCAAATTTATAGTCGTTATCTTTGCCAGATAATTTATCCGTAAATCCAGGTTTGGAGGCTAACTTTATGTTGAATGATTCAGCGAAGACAAGTGTTGGTGAACTCTGGGCCTCCAGTGAAGGATACAACGGAACGGTGGCCAGAAGTCTTTACAGAGGGTCAGGTAATTTAAAACTATTCCTATCTTTTATGCATTAAGTTTTTTAGTTCTCCTATAATTCATTGTTTGTCACATCTTTTAATAACTTACAGAATTAGCTTTAGCGTCATACATTTGTCATACTTTTCCTTCAGATTCTGGCAGAGATCTGTCGCTTGTTCTTCAAAGAACTTGACAAATACACCCCTCGCTTGTTTGAGATTTTCAAGAGCAAGGGGGGAAGTGTTGGCCAGTAACTTCAGAAGTATCTGCAACAAGTCAGACCAGGGGTAAGTTCCTTAGATACAAAATACACAACCATGTTGTGTGTGCAGAGCTATTAATTTATTATTCTTTACCACAGGAGTGATGTGTGTTTGACATTGAGTGTGATTTTTCAGAGTACAGATATTACTGTGACGCGAACGGCAGTCCTCCGTGGCCTTCATGTGATCTTTGGAGATGAGAACAGACTTGTTCATGACCTGCTTTAGTAAGTCTTTATTATAATTTTTTAATTCCACACCACAGGATGTTCACTCTTTTCAATTCTGCTTTGCTGCTTTGATATCTTTAGTTTTAGTTACTGCTCCACTCAGCCTGAATCAGTGCTGCTGTACTTCTTACGTGTATCAACTGATGACCTATCCCCAATCAGATTACTTTTAGTGGTATCTGCTGTCTTTCAATAGGATTCAGTCGCAGTTCTCTAGTGTCACCCCATGTGAAACCCAAATGTATGCAAGTACAAAAAAAGTACCATGAATTTCACTTTACTGATTTTAAGTAGAGTGGTATACTGATATCTCTTATGACCATATGAAGTGCAACACATAGTTAAACATCAACACTTATTTATCGCTGATGCTCTTGGGAAATGTGCTCACTATACTGTCACAGGAGGCTGATGAGTGGACTGCCATAGGTGCAACAGCTGCAAACTGTAGGAGTTTCACATTCCTGTACTACACCGGAAATTTACTCATTGGCCTCCTTTGTTAGTAGCGAGTGCATTGCCCAGAGGGTGCAGTGATGAAGAACTGTTATGTTGTACTTATAGTGGCTGTCTTATGTTTTTTGCCATAGATATTCAAGGTGACATCTGATATAGGGCTGCACGAATACGGCTAAAATGATCATCACGATTATTTTGATCAATATTGAGATCACGATTAATTATCGTGATTATTTATTTCAACCAAAACAAATTTTATTGTCACATAGTCTGTTTTAACTGCTTTCACATCCATATTTTGCACGCTAAACCCACAATGCTTCCAAACAATGGATGATGATCCAATTCTAGAGACAAGCCCCTCGGCTTCGGCCTCTGCTTCGTTAGACATTTTCTGTTTCCTTTGTTAAGATTGTTTATAGCCTTATGTACGCCCGCCGATAGGGGGACCAGTTCTGGCCCCAGGGTAGAGGTGGGGCCCAGAACTGGACTCTCATTAAATTATGGAATAAGCACAAGTCTGATGCTCAGAAAAGGAAAGAAAAGAGAAGAAACTAGAGGCCTTAAAAGATTTTCTTAACAAATATTTCACCTCATTGAAATCTAACAGTTGTGGTGCTACAGATGGTTTAACCTAAAAACTGTACTGTATTAGAACATCTATTGCCAGTATAACAATACTATTTTACTAACCATTGATTATTACTGAATTCATGTCCCTCGCCCAACCCAGTTGTTCAGTCAAACGTGACCTTTGATGACTGTTGTTGTTTACAAATATGGACACAAAAAATAAATGTGGACTTCACAATGCCATTTCTGTGTGCTTATTTTTTAAGTAAGGTAAAGTAAGGTGTGTTAAGTGCATTTTACTCAATATTAAGTACTGCTCACTCAGGATATGAAGTCCCTGTGACTCATCTTTATTGAGTTCCTGTCATTTGTTGAAGTTGATTACACTTATATACATTAAGTGTAGTGTATTACTAATGACAAGTAATGCCCACTTTTTTGGTGGAATATATTAAGTTAATTTGACTTAAAGAATTTTAGTTGCAATAAATAGCTTGATCTGAAGTTACCTATACCGAGATATTTTCAGTACTCACAACTTTCGAAGAAGTAGAGCTAACTCGGATATAATAATTTCACTCTACTTGGCACAATTAAGTCCATTTACTTACTTTTCTCAAGGTAATTGGTTTTCTAAATTCTTTCAAGTAAACTTAACTTGTTCGAATTTACAGTGTGGTGACTAAGTCTGAATTTTTTAAGTGTTCAGGGAGGGTGTTCCAGAGGCAGGAGAACGCTCTAAACCCCATGGTGGTTATGCGAGCAGGTGGGATGGTGAGTTGTTGTGATGAAGATGACCTAAGAGTGCGGGCAGGAATGTTTACCACAATTTAACTCCTGCACTATTAGATGATTTTGTCGATGGCACTGCAGCATCGCTTAGTTCAGCTCTAAACTTAGTTGCTCCTCTGAAAAAGAAGGTCATGAATCGGAAGAGGCTAGCTCCCTGGTATAATTCACAGTTGCGCTGTTTAAAACAGGCAGCCCGAAAGCTAGAAGGAATTTGGCATTCCACTAATTCTGAAGAAACTCACATAGCCTGGAAAGATAGTTTAACAACGTATAAAAAAGCTCTCCGTAGTATTAGAACTAGAGGCGCCGATAGGACGTTTTAAAAACTATCGGCATCGGCCGAATTTGGCGCCGATAGTTGCCGATAGCTGTCATTTATTTCCTCGGGAAAAAAAAACCTCCGCGCTGTCGCTCTGATCACTGAGGGGCGGGGCTGCTCTTCACACACAGCGAGAGAGAGAGAGCATGGGAGAGAGAGAGAGAGAGAGAGAGAGAGAGAGAGAGAGAGAGAGAGAGAGGATGGGAGAGAGAGAGAAACGCAGCGTGTGCAGCGGCAGTGGAGAGGAGTTAAGTGATCTGTGGAGAAGTCGACTGGACGATAACAAGTGTCATTGTAAGTGAAATAAAACCTTCACAAGTTGAAAGTCAACAAACATAACCTCCTTTGCAGAGGCAATAAGTACCACTAGTTCAACAAGCATAAACGTGGATCATATTTCAGCATAAACAGCCACACCTCCACCGGCATGATTTAGACTACATAACAGGCTAAAATGAAAGCTGTTTGTGTGTAGTCTCTTCATCTTAATTTGCCATGAATCTTAAAATTTGGGAATTTCTTGTGAATTCTTTAGTTTTAATAAAGAACAGGACTTCCAACACTGTTGATTTTTTTCCTATGGGGGGGGGGGTCTTTTAAGATTGCTGTTATTAAGCCCCTACTTAAGAAAGCCACTCTAGATCCAAATGTTTTAGCCAACTATAGACCAATCTCCAACCTTCCTTTTATTTCCAAAATTCTAGAAAAGTTGTTGACCGCTTAAACAGGAATGGTCTGTTTGAAGAGTTTCAGTCAGGTTTTAGAGTTCATAGTACAGAAACAGCTCTGGTTAAAGTTACCAATGATCTCCTCATGGCTTCAGATAGTGGACTTGTCTCTATACTAGTTCTGCTAGATCTCAGTGCTGCATTTGACACTATTGATCATAATATTCTACTACAGAGACTTGAAAGTGAGATCCAGATTAAAGGAACTGCATTAGATTGGTTTGAATCCTATCTGTCTGACAGATTCCAGTTTGTTCATATCAACCATGATTCCTCTACTTATACAAAAGTAAGTTATGGAGTTCCTCAGGGTTCTGTGCTAGGACCAATTCTCTTCACATTATATATGTTGCCATTAGGGAAGATTATTAGAAAACATGGCATAAACTTACAACATAAACCAGATGAAACTAATCAGCTGGTTAAACTCCAAGCATGCCTTAAAGACATAAAGGCTTGGATGACGTGTAATTTCTTACTCTTAAACTCAGACAAAACAGAAGTTATTGTATTTGGTCCTAAGCATCTCAGAGATTCCTTATCTAATCACGTGGTTTCTTTGGATGGCATTACCTTGGCCTCAAGTACTACTGTGAAAAACCTTGGTGTTATATTTGATGAGGATATGTCCTTTAAATGTCACATTAAGCAAGTAACCAGGACTGCCTTCTTTCATCTACGAAATATCATCAAAATTAGGAACATCCTGTCTCAGAATGATGCTGAGAAACTAGTTCATGCATTTGTGTCTTCCAGACTGGATTACTGTAATTCATTACTGTCTGGCTGCCCAAATAACTCTTTAAAAAGCCTCCAACTGATTCAAAATGCCGCAGCAAGAGCATTGACAGGAATTAGCAAGAGAGATCATATTACTCCAGTTTTAGCTTCTCTTCACTGGCTACCCTTAAAGTCTAGAATAGAATTTAAAATCCTCCTCCTTACATACAAGGCCCTCAAAGGCCTAGCTCCATCATATCTTAAAGACCTCATTGTACCATATCATCCCAACAGATCACTTCGGTCTGAAAGTGCAGGCCTACTTGTGGTTCCTAGAATTTCAAAAAGACTGCCTTCTTTCATCTACGTAATATCATCAAAATTAGGAACATCCTGTCTCAGAATGATGCTGAGAAACTAGTTCATGCATTTGTGTCTTCCAGACTGGATAACTGTAATTCATTACTGTCTGGTCCTAAGCATCTCAGAGATTCCGTATCTAATCACGTGGTTTCTTTGGATGGCATTACCTTGGCCTCAAGTACTACTGTGAAAAACCTTGGTGTTATATTTGATGAGGATATGTCCTTTAAATGTCACATTAAGCAAGTAACCAGGACTGCCTTCTTTCATCTACGTAATATCATCAAAATTAGGAACATCCTGTCTCAGAATGATGCTGAGAAACTAGTTCATGCATTTGTGTCTTCCAGACTGGATAACTGTAATTCATTACTGTCTGGCTGCCCAAATAACTCTTTAAAAAGCCTCCAACTGATTCAAAATGCCGCAGCAAGAGCATTGACAGGAATTAGCAAGAGAGATCATATTACTCCAGTTTTAGCTTCTCTTCACTGGCTACCCTTAAAGTCTAGAATAGAATTTAAAATCCTCCTCCTCACATACAAGGCCCTCAAAGGCCTAGCTCCATCATATCTTAAAGACCTCATTGTACCATATCATCCCAACAGATCACTTCGGTCTGAAAGTGCAGGCCTACTTGTGGTTCCTAGAATTTCAAAAAGTAGAATGGGAGGTAGAGCTTTCAGCTATCAGGCTCCTCTCCTGTGGAACCAGCTCCCAGTCTGGGTTCGGGAAGCAGACACTCTCTCTATTTTTAAGCTCAGGCTTAAGACTTTCCTTTTTGATCAAGCTTATAGTTAGGGCTGGACTAAACCATCCCTTAGTTATGCTGCTATAGGCCTAGGCTGCTGGGGGACAATGCACCAAACACATGTTCTCCTTCTTTCTTCTCTCTCCATTCTCGTGTCATCCACTTTCTTTTTCTCTGGCACAGAGCTCCTGCCCTCTAAATTCCTATCTGCTACTAGTCATGCAATTCTGTGCTATTACTATGTAGAATGTTTACTGCTGCTCTCCCTTCTTCCGAGTATCTCTGGCCTGGAGTTGAGTGTTTCCTGTGGAGCGCCATACTACATCTGTTGTCGTGGTCTCATCAGCCTGCCCAGTCTCCATGGAATCCTGCTGTTATCCACTCCTACCTGAATGAACAATTCTCCAACCTGCCTATGATTCCCCTTATATTTTCTAACTGTCATGCAACATCATTAGTTTGTATCATAGCATCCCACTTGTATGCTTTAGTCAGATATGTGTATTTATGACAGATGTATGTTTATCTTGCTGTTCTCTTTCTCTGTCTGTACCCGGCTGGCCTTAGGCAGATGGGTCCCTCCATATGAGCTGGGTTCTGCTCAAGGTTTCTTCCTGTTAAAAGGGAGTTTTTCCTTGCCACCGTCGCCTTCAGGCTTGCTCTGGGGGTTTCAGGCTGGGTCTTGTAAACCGTCTTGAGATGATTTGTATTGTTATTGACGCTATATAAATAAAACTGAATTGAATTGAATTGAATTGAATTGAATTTATGTGGAGCAGGTTAGTGAGGTACTGAGGGGCAAGGTTGTTTAATGCCTTGAAGGTGAGAAGTAGGATTTTGTAGATGATACGGAATTTGACAGGAAGCCAGTGAAGTTGCTGCAGGACCGGTGTTATGTGACTTATGGAGGGGGTTCTAGCCCTTGTATTATGTTAAGGGTCAATTTGACCAATTTCAGTTTTTGTGTTGACCAAAGTACAGGTTATCCTGTTTTTTTCTTCATGAAAGTTTGTGACTTTTCCTCATATGGGGTTATGAACTGGTGTTTAAAATCTCGACACTTTGATGTGTCGTGGAATGTCTGTGCAGAGTTTGTATACAAAGATGATGTTGCGGGTCATTTTGACCCAGTATGTGTTCAGATCCAAATTAAACATGTCTCTTTGATGTACTTAATTTGAGTGCAACTATTCATATGATTGCCCAGAGACCCAGGTGTGTGTAGGGGAGGAACCTTTTCTCTCCCTTGTCCTTGTCACTCTTCTCATGTCATCCCTTCGACAAACACACCAAAAATGAGCTCCAGAAGGTTTACAGCTGAAGAAGCTTTATCGCTGTTTTTTAGCTGGGATAGTGATGCAGAGGAAGAGATTTCAGAGACAGAGGATATTTCAGAGACTGAGGACAATGTTATTGATGATCCAGATTGTCAATTTTCCTGCAATGAGGAGGATTCAGAGGATGAGCCTGCCGTCTCTGCATCAGATGAAAACCAAGGAATACGTCAGTCATCATCCACAGAGGGGACATGGACATCTAAAGATGGTAATATAAAATGGTCAACATCACCACACCAAAGTCGAGGCAGACTGTCATCTTCCAATGTCATCAAAATGACTCCTGGTCCTACAAGATTTGCTGTCACACGAATTGAAGATATTCAGTCAGCATTTCAGCTCTTCATACCCCCACCAATAGAGAGGATTATACTGGACATGACTAACTTGGAAGGGAGGCGTGTATTCCAAGAGAAATGGAAGCCACTGGATCAGACTGACTTGCATGCTTATATTGGAATTCTGGTATTAGCTGGAGTGTACAGGTCAAAGGGAGAAGCAACTGCAAGTCTATGGAATGAAGAGAATGGTAGGCCAATCTTTCGAGCAACAATGTCTCTGGAGACATTTCACATGATATCTCGTGTGATCCGTTTTGACAACCGCGACACCAGAGCTGGTCGACGTGAAAGAGACAAACTAGCTGCAATCAGAGATGTATGGGATAAATGGGTCGAAATTCTGCCTTTGTTGTATAATCCTGGTCCCCATGTTACTGTAGATGAGCGCCTTGTTCCATTCAGGGGGCGCTGTCCTTTTCGACAGTACATGCCCAACAAGCCTGCCAAGTATGGCATCAAAATATGGACAGCCTGTGATGCAAAATCCAGCTATGCATGGAATATGCAAGTGTACACTGGAAAGCTACCTGGAGGTGCATCTGAGAAGAATCAGGGCATGCGTGTGGTTCTGGAGATGAGTGAAGGGCTGCAAGGTCATAACATCACATGTGACAACTTTTTTACATCCTACCGCCTTGGAGATGAACTTCAGAAAAGAAAGCTGACAATGTTGGGGACAATCAGAAGAAGCCAGAACTTCCCAGTGAAATTCTGAAGTTGCAGGGAAGACCTCTGCATTCCTCCGTGTTTGCTTTCACTGAGAAAGCAACACTTGTTTCATACTGCCCAAAGAAAAACAAGAATGTCCTTGTAATGAGCACAATGCACAGAGATGCATCTCTAAGCACAAGAGAGAACTCCACCAAAGGAGGAGTTGACAATCTGGACAAAGTTACAGCAACATACAGCTGCCAGCGCAAGACTGCCCGTTGGCCCTTGGTGATTTTCTACAACATTGTGGACGTGTCTGTTTACAATGCCTATGTTCTGTGGACTGAAATCGACCAGCAATGGAATGCGGGCAAATTGTACCGACGTCGGATTTTCCTGGAAGAACTCGGCAAAGCACTCGTCACTCCTAAGATCCAGAGGCGAGCCAGGCCAGCTCAATCCCCAGCAGCTGTAGCTGTCATTGAAAAGGTCAAGGTCATGCCACCCAACCAATCTGCACTGGATCCAGTGGATACAGGTGTAAAGAAATGGAAAAGATGCCAGGTCTGTCCCTCCCGAGAGGACAGCAAAACAAGTACCTCTTGTGTCAAATGCAAGAAATACATCTGCAAAAAGCACACAGTTACATTCTGTCCATCATGTGGAGATCATTGAAAATCTGAGAAAATGGGGAAAGTTAAATGAAAAACAAAATCTGTTTGTAAAGAGGCAAAAACATTAACTAAATAGTTCTTAAATATAGTGTTCAAATCAAAAATGTATTGTTGTCTCTTTTCTAAATGTTTATATTATCTAAAATAAAGTTGTTATTGGTTTAACCTGCTTTTTTCTGACAGTTTTGAGTGGATTTACACAGTATGGGTCAAAATGACCCGCAACATAATCAATGTAATTTTTTTTTCAACATAATACAAGGGCTAGTGATGATGTGTGCGGCATAGTTTTGAACCAGTTGTAGCTTGGGAATTTTTAATGGATTTGTCAGGTAAACCAAATAAGAGGGAGTTGCAATAGTCTAGACGGGATGTGACCAGGCTATGGACAAAGGTGGCAGTATTTTCAGGAGAGAGGGATGGACAGAGACGGGAGATGTTGCGTAGGTGAAAATAGGCTGAACGGGTGATGTTGTTAATATGGGAATGGAAAGAAAGTGTGGTGTCAAGGATGACACCCAGACTCTTAACCTGGGGAGAGGGGGAGACTGGGGAATTGTCAATTGGAATAGAGAAGTTATTTATATTGGATAGAGTGGTTTTGGTGCCTATGAGAAGGATTTCAGTTTTACTACTGTTGAGTTTGAGGAAGTTGTTGGAGAACCAGGTTCTGATTTCCTGAATACAGTCAGAAAGGTAAGTGGGTGGAAAGGTGGAGCTGGGTTTGGTGGACAAGTAGAGCTGGGTGTCATCTGCGTAACAGTGAAAATTAATATTATACCTATGAAATATCTAGCCAAGGGGGATGAGGTAGATGATGAATAGAAGAGGACCAAGAACAGAGCCTTGGGGAACACCAGAGGAGAGGGGGGATGGGTGGGATGTAAATGTTTTCAATTGAATGAATTAAGTGCAGCCAGAGAGATACGAGATGAACCAACTGAGAGGCGTGTCAGAGATACCGATGGAGGCTAGCCTATGGATGAGAATGGAGTGGGAAATAGTGTCAAATGCTGCAGTTAGATCCAGAAGAATGAGGATTGAAAGGAGTCCTGAATCAGCAGCCATAAGGAGGTCATTGGTGATTTTTAACAGGGCTGTTTCTGTGCTGTGTGGAGGGCGAAAACCAGATTGGAATTGCTCATATAGGTTATTGTTGGAGAGGTGCGCATGGATCTGAGATGCAACTGTTTTTTCAAGAACTTTAGATAGAAAGGGCAGATTGGAGATAGGGCGGAGGTTATTGAAATTGTTGGGGTCTGCACCAGGTTTCTTAAGTATAGGGGTGGCTGAGGCTGATTTGAGAGATGAAGGAACAAGACCAGAGGTGAGAGAGGAATGAACAAAGGCAGTTATAAGAGGAGTGAGAGAGTTGATGGAAGCTTTAACAAGACCATGAAGCATGTGAAGCAGTTCTCAAAAACAGTTAGGTTATACAACTAAAATACAACTAAATATTCATTTAGTGATTCACAGGAATGCTAAACGTTTTTGTCATTTTATTGAGTAAACATTTGAGTTTGTAATGAAAGATGCAGGCACTGCTATTTTTTTGAACAGCCCAATAAAAAAAAAAATTCCTTCATTTTCTGTATAGTAATTAAAATATTGATACTTTTCTTAATGTTTTGATGTAAAATATAATGTGCAGTGTTCCCAATGAATGGAAATAAAACATATTAAAATGATTTTGAGCTTTACTCACGTTTTAAAAAACACTATTATTATGGACACTATTATTTTGAACACAACTGTAAATGTGTCTATACAAACAAAAACTAGGCAGAGAGAGTCAACCAAAATATGCGTGGGAAGTCCAGCTTGATTCAAAAGGTTTCCACAGACTAAGTATTTTGGAAGTAATTTAACAGAATCTATCTATCTATCTATCTAGATACATTAATTGTCATATTAATTGTTGCTACAGTGTTAAAAGCTCTATCCATCTTTGTTTTTATTTTTATCAAGAAAAATTGGTACACTGCACCTTTAGAAAAATAGCGCTGTGTCTTTAAGAACGGTAGTCTTGAGTTGTCGTTGTTGGGCGTTGCTGTGGCTGTGTACCACTGAATTGAGGGCATGTTGCAAATATAAAGTAAAAATAAAAGATGAACGCTTGTCTTGGTGTTTGTTTTTGAGTTGCAACAGATAAATGTTTTAGACTAACATCTAAAAAAAAAATTCATTGGCACGCGATCGACCCGCACTACCTTCAAGATCTACCGGTCGATCGCGATCGACGTAATGGGCACCCCTGGTCTAGTGAGATCGGGTGCAGCTAACACTGGTGCATAACACCAACGTAACTTGACACTGTCAAACACATGTTTACATTCAGGGGTCCACGTACAATCCACTTTGGGACTGAGTGACCTAGTGAGAGGGTTAACAACTGTGGAGAAATTACGGTAAAAGATTCTGTATTAACTGGCCATGCCAATGTGGCAACATTGGTTAATCGCCATGGTAAAGGTCAGCTGTTGCCGCAGGCCCAACCAATTACGGTGCGAGACTGCTCCATAAAGGCGGCCGTAAAGCACCTGTCAGTCTTTTCGATTGCCGGAAGCCGGGCTACGTCACCCCGGTGACTCCTCCATTTCGCTTCAGTGCGGTAGCAGGTAGGCTGCCGGCAGCGGCTGCATCTAGTGAAGCCCAATAGGCTGGAAGGTATTACCTTAGTGAGCTGTCACTGTGCATAGCACACCGCTGGGCATACACATTCGCAGGCTGTCGACCCCGTACTATTCAAAGTGCTGGTACAGTTACTCATTGCGCGGCTCGCGAGCCACATGCGGCTCGTCAAGCTATAACTGGCGGCTGGCATAGCTTACAGTATCACACTGCCACTTGCCTTTAATTGCAAATTGCAATCCACTATTTACCGGCAATGCCGCTTAAACTGCTATCTTGTGGTGATAAGTTGTAATACATTTCACGCAGCTGATCGGAATGCGCGAATGAAAGTGGCCATGTGGCATTGTTTACAAAACTTGACCACAACTCACGTTTGCAGGCAGATGACATAAGCTCCGCTTGCTAGCGTAAAACACAAAAATGGACCGGTTTTTAGGATCACTGACCTAGAATATCATTTGTTATTGTTGTTTATATTGTGTTATTTTATATCTTAATCTAAATGTAAAAAATATTTTATCTTTAAAATGTACAGTCAATAAATAATGTGGACATGTGTAAACTATAGTGAATGTGCTTATGTACTTGTCTTTGAGGCAGAGAGTTTTTTTTATTTTTATTTTACAATGTTTTTATTTTTTTAATAGGTAGGCGCAGCATTTTCGTGCTTAGCTCTGGTGTCCCAGCATTGAGGAGGTGCTTTTATTTATGTTAGATAGTTCGGTCAAACAAATGCGGCATTTAACCTGCAGACAATAAAATGAGTAATTTAAACTAAGAGTCCATTTGAAATTGATTGAATTCTGACGGATCAAGTGGAAACAGAGCAACTGGATGAAATAAAAACATATAGGGCCTACCTTATTTGCCGATATGAGATCAAAATGGTCCCACACGGCGGAGACCTTCTTCTTTCTTTGGGGTTCCATATTCCAACTTGATTCCACAGTTCCAGGATTTTTTGTGTTTTTTTGTTTTGTTTTTTTTTGTTTGTTTGTTTTTGGCAAACACCATCCTGTTGACAGTTGCGCTTCCTTATAAACACAGTTTGGCGCGTCGGTGACGAACGAAACAGCGTCTGTATCGGTCACGTGACTTCTTAACACGATACGCGCACCGATACGGGGTTTCGCTCTATGAGCTCGACACATGCGCCGACGCATCGGTGTTGCCGGACCCATCACTAGCTGCATCTTTCCTCTAAATTGTTCCCATCCAGTCCTAATATTATTGCTCTGTAAAGGTTTTTGCTTGGGTGTTGCTGCCAGCTGCGCGATGCTCACCGCTCCACATCATACTCACTGCGCTAGGCTGGTCGCTCCCATTTAGCCGTACCTCATTCCAAGCCGTGTTGGCTGGATTGCCTGATCGGTATGTATAGTGCAGTGGCCTAGCTTCCTCCTCCAGCTATATCATGTTTATTGTTTAATCTGTTTTATTCTAGGGTGCCTACTACTGGTAACCACTGCTGCTTTGCCTCGGCTTTATTTCCTTTCTGTCCCAACGCTGGCAGTTGGAATATCGGTTGTTTTCTCCGACGTTCGACGGACACTCCCCGCTCCGCCAGGGCCGATCGGTTCTTTGGGATCGCCATACCCGTTCATTCGGTGGCGATAATGTTCGTGCCTGTACTGTTTATTGCCGTTTACGCGGCCTTGTTAATTTTAGTTTAACCACATTTCTAGTGTGTGTGTGTGTGTGTGTGCGTGCGTGCGTGCTTGTGAGAGAGGACGGTGTGGGAATGTATTATTGAGTTTGCGATCATTTCTTTACTTTATTCTTTTGGTTTTGTAAGTTTTTCTCTGTTGCAACCCATTAGTCCATTATTTTATGTTCGTGTTTATTTTTGAGTTATGATGGGTTGCATTTATAAGGTTTTCCTGGTTTGCCATTTTGTTGAGTTATTATAAGATTCTGTATATTTGTTTTGATTTACTTCGTTATTGTTTTGATTTATTTCTTCCCTCCCTAACCTCTCTGGTTTCTTCCCCATTCAGGTGCTGAGTCTACGGTGGTGGATTGGTGTCCTGGTCACGGTGTTCCCCTTATTTTGCTTTGGTATTTGGTTGATTCTTTTGTTCTACCTTGATTTGCTTTGTGTGGTGTTCCTGGGATCCCCTTTTTGTTTGGATACGGTCCCTCACAGTAGGTCTCAGCCCTGATTGGCCCCCCTTGATGTCCCTTTATGAATGGTTTCTTTTATAGTAGTTTTAAACAAATTGGTATTAATAAAGTATTTTGTATCCTTGAACTGCCGTCTCTGTCTCGTTGCATAACGGACCTTAGTGCCTTCTCTCACGTGATTTGGTTCCCCTAAAAGTAATCCCTGGGTGAAATTCCCAGGGTGGCGTTGTCTGGCAACAAATTAAAATATCATTATTGCCTTAAAGGGCATTATTTCCATCCCCATACCTCGTGCCGCCACACCAAGAAATGGTGAAGTTCTCTCCTTGTCTGTGGGACAGGATACTCAATAATAGCAGAAGTCTTGGCCTCAAGTGACTTCACTTGACCTTGACCTACTTCCCAAGTAGGTGACTGTGGCTTGGTCAAACTCACATTTAGCTAGGCTTAAAGTAATTGAGGCTGCTGCAAGACGCATGAACACTTGTTCCAGAATTTCCAGATGCTCATCCCAGGAGAAGCATACACAATGAGGTCATCTAAATAAGCGGTGCAGTTGGGAGGACCATACAGAACGGTATTAATCAGATGCTGAAAAGTAGCAGGCCATTACTGTGTACTGCAGGAACTGATCAGGAGTCACAAAAGCAGAAATTTCAGAAGCACGTTCAGTAAGGGGGATTTGCCAGTAACCCTTCGACAGATCCAACCTGCTCATAAATTTAGCTGTTCCGAGGGTATGCACACAGTCCCCAATGCGGGGCAAAGTCATCAGTCACTGTAACTTTCGAAACCTTTCAAAAATCCATTATGAATCTTGGGGAACCATCAGATTCAACTAGAGGAACTCTAAGAACTAGAACTTGGTTTAGTCAGACCATTTTTTTAACAGATACTCAGTTTCCTGCTTCATGAGAGCCTGTTTTACTGGGTTTCCTCCATATGGATTCTGCTTAATTGGCTTTGTATTATTCACATCAATATCATGCATGACTTTGGTTCAAGTGGGAACATCACCAAAGGGACCAGAGGTCTCCGAAACAAATGTTCAAGTCGGGTCGGCAACAACTTTAACATGGCCTACCTGTCCGTCATGCGATGGAGGACAGGGTTAAACCATCCTCATCAATAGCACTACTTACTGTCTCAGCAGAACTGTTGACTGGACGCTCCAGTGAACATTTTGTGTTCTCGTCCATGGGCGCCTCATGAGAATGGTATAGTTTCAACATGTTGGGGTGGCAAACACGAGTCTTTCTTTTCCTGTCAGGAGTGGCTAAGACATTTACAAATATCAGAGGGACCAGAAAATTTAGCAGAAAGGGCAGATCCCTCAACGGGCAACAGGGCCAACGCTTTGTCTCCCACCTCACAAAACTGACTAACATAATCAAGGATATTTTTCATCTTAGACTTTTCACCCAATAAAAATTCCTCTCTGCGATGGGCTGGCGACCTGTCCAGGGTGTACCCTTGCCTCTCGCCCGATGACAGCTGGGATAGGCTCCAGCAGACCCCTGTGACCCCTAACAGGACTAAACGGGTATAGAAGACGAACGAACGAACGAAAAATTCCTCTTTCAACACTTTAAGCGAACCGCGAAGAGTATGAGTAAACACCAGCTCTGCTGGGCTAAACCCTAGGAATTCCTGTGTAGCTTCACTGGCTGCAAACAGAACAAATGGAATACCTTCATCCCAACTTTTGGAAATTTCCATGCAGTATTTGCACAACATGGACTTCTGATGCTAGCCATTCTGTGATTCAGGATGATACACACTTGAAACTGCATGCATTATTGACAGTAGTTCACAACATGTGTTTTCAACCCTGGCTAGAAGAATTGGAAAACCATGCTCCAATCAGAGTTATCCAATGTGACGATTGCCACTTACACATAAGCATGTCCTTTTCAATGAATGATGCAATGGGAACATCACTAGCTTTATTAGCACTTACCACACTTGCAAATCACTTCTGTAATGTCGAGTCTGCCCATTGAGTAGCACACAACTTTTCACAACCAATGGGGAGAGAGAGATTTATAGCAGATGGGGCAGCCAAACTTGTCAGATGTTCAGGCTTTTCTGGCTCTACTTAAGAGACAGCTGTTCTCTCTTCCTTTCTTTGATCAGTTTCCCCTGCAAAAACTAGAGCAAACAAGGTGTCAGACAAGCAACACCGTCACTGTCACATTTGCTGGCTTGTGCACAAGTAACAGCACACACAGGGAACAGTTTAGACTGATCATTAAGCTGTACCATTGGAGAGGAATCCAACACTACCAATCCAGGAGTTACTGGATCATTGAACTCTTCCAACAGGAGCGGCTCTTGAAGGGAACTAAATTTGGTTGCTTTGCAAGTAGCCCCTCTGGAACTCATAAGCTTTAAGGATGGCATTTGTGTGTGTCATAAAGACTATCCTCTAATGGAAGTGTAGTCTCTTGTGATTTACCACTGATTTTACATTGAAGCAAAAGAATTCAGATGGTCATTGCAAAGCTAATGCTAAGTGCTCAAATGTTGCAAAGTAAGAGTCTATTTCAGCCTCATGAAAATTTGGCACAAATTTTGTGACATCAAATGATGTACAGGGTAAACAGGTAGAGGACGATGTACCTGTAACCTCTACTGGAGAAATAGATACCCTGCTTTTAGACTGACCCTCAAGCTCTAACTGGCCCAATCTGTATGGCTTTGTCAGCCTTGATTTCCAACTTTCTCACCTCGAGTTTGAACTGTCTGTGCGGCTACGTAAGGGTCCCCTGGCCCGTATCTTGAAGCTTTACGTCAGCCGCAACCCAGATGACACCTTTGCTGCTGTTCATCAGGAAGTACTGCTGCTGGATTCAGAGCGTGGAAGTCCAAGGCCTGAGGTAATATGTGCATCTGTGAGTAACCCAGGTGTGTCTGGAAAGCTTGGTTGAAATCCCAACACACACCGTGTTGGGATGCTCTTTTTAATCGGTCTGAGGAGACTGATTCTTCCCCTCAGACCTTGCAGAGCCATCAAGCCTTGACAGGTGTGCCACCTGCCGTCGCAACGAGGCCACCATGACAGAGGATGGGTTGTTGGGTTATGTGCGACCAGCTGGGCGACGCATAATCAACGTCCCTCCAAAAAGTGAGCCGCTAGTGTGGGGCCGGACCAGGAGGGACCCCCAAAGGAAAGGACTACTGTGCTCTCATGGAAGCACTGCCTGAAAACAGCAGCATATAGATAATAGATAATGCACATGTGAGGTGGCTGAGGCTCAGTAGGTAGAGCGGGTTGTCCACAAACCAGAAGGTTAGCAACCACCAGTTGCTTCTAGTGCATGGCTCTCATGTGTGATTGTGTATGCTTGTGTGAGCGAACAGGTAGATGTGTGTCTGACTGTAAAGCGCTTTGAGTACCAAGAGTAGGACCCGTTTAGTCCTGTTAAGAGTCACGGGGGTCATCGGGCGAGAGGCAGGGGTACACCCTGGACAGGTCGCCAGTCCATCGCAGGGCCACACACAGAGATAGACAACTATTCACACTCACACACACACCTACGGCCAATTTAGAATCACCAGTTTAACCTAAACTGCAAACTCCACACAGAAAAGCCAGCCGGCTCATGGATTCGAACCGGTGACCTTCTTGCTGTGAGGTGTCAGTGCCGCCCACCAATAGTAGTAAAAATACTAAATGAAAACAAAAGTTACCATTACTTGTGATGACAGAATGGATATCAATGTTTCGTAAGTGGTGTATAACACAATAGTATTTTTTTTTTATTATTTTGGTCCATAACAACACAAATAACTATCTCAATATTAAATAAAAAATGTCTTGTCCACTTTTCCTCATTTCGGGCAGTTATATCTTGGTTTTCCACTGCACAAAATGTGACTTATACAACCTTATAGAAACCTGTACACTGGATGAGTAAAAAGGAATTAAAATCCTGTATATTATGTTTTTTTTATTTTTTTATTTTTTTGTTACAAATTTTATCCTAAGACAAGAAGACAATACATCACTTAGTTCACATTTGTTGGTATTTTGGTGAATAAGGAAACTAATTTTTTAATAAAACACTGGATTCATAATCTTATACACCTCTAATTTCAACCAATGGGAGAGGGTTTAGGTTCATGGATCAACATGCATTGAGTGACTCACAAAAGGAGTTCATACAGAGTGCCTTAGCAAGTCACAGTATGTAATATAAATAAATAAATAAATGTTGCACCTAAAATATGTGGAAAGGCAGGAACAGGAACCCTAGCATTAGCACCTAGACAATTGACAGAGTCTGTAAAAAGGAGGCAGAAAGCTCACCTGGGCCTTTCTTTCTGCAAACACACCCCTGGGAGAGTAGTTGAGGCCCTTGTTTGTTCTGTGTTTTAATAGAGCCCTTATGCCTAGTAAGATATACAGGCTTTACTTGGTGTGATTGCTTGGGAAAATCAACCAAGGCGCAAGGTATGCTCAAGCAGAACAGACATGTTTTTAAATCTTTTAATTTAATTTTATTATTAACTTTATTTAATTTAGTTATTAGTTATTCTCTGACCTTTCATTTTGCAGTAAGTGTACTGCATCACTTCCTGTTTCTGCACCGTGTTGCTATATGCAGAATGTTTTTGCTTTCTTCAAATTACAAAAAACATTCTGTGTATAGCAGGGAATTCTTACATATGTTTTACACACAACTTGTCCTTCATAGTTCCTTTTGAACCTCCTAAGGCTTAGTGGCCACATACGTGGACAGCACTTTCTAGCTCTTGTGTCCACAAGCGTGTGCACTGTGGAATTGTGGGTGTTTTGGACACATATGTGGGCACTTACACTGCCATCTGTGGTCTCAGAAGAGTATTACATACTACATTCAAAATACAAAATGACGGAAGTTTCAAGTGGCGGCTCCATACACAAAGATCGATCAAGTAAGATGTCCAATCTTATTTTATGGCTTATTTTTATTTAGGTATTTATAGAAGCATTGGATATTTGTCATGAAGAGCAAATTTGGGGAAAAATAAGAAAAATAAGAACTTAGCATGTCGCTAAACATGATGTACACGTATGTGAACTCATGGACTGAAGCTCCTCAAAACAGCTAATATGCTAGTAAACATGCACACATGTATATTGAGAAAAAAAGTATCTCTGGTGCAACTAAAAAGCTGTAAATTGTCTAAATGTAATGAATAACAATTAAATCACTAAATACATACAATAATACACATATATACGTAGATTAGTTGGGTTGAAAATGTTAGTAAACTAAGCTAGCTCAAAGCTAGCTAAACTGTAGCTATCTCTGGTGCAGCTAAAATCTGTACATTGCAGCATTGAAATAATCTACAAATAAATAATGCATAACTACATGAAAGACATTTTTTTGTAGTTGATTTTGTCATGTTTTTATTTTCAGAGCGTTTTTCTGTGCAAAACGTTTTGGAGCTACTTGGTTTAATTGATGGAGATAACTCAGATTTGGACTTGTCTGACAACGACGATCACATCCTGGATGAAAATTACCAACCATCTCCACAGGAGCAAAGCAGCAGTGAGGATCAGGGTGACAGTATGATGATGAGGACCCCATTCCTGAGCCCACTGAGCGCAGCAGAGGACGTAAACGCCTCCGTAGTGCACATAATGGTTAGCCAAGACCCAGTAGACATTTGTTTATTTTATGTAGTTAGGGCCTCAGGGCTATTTGTAAGCAAAATGCTTATTTACAACACTTGTTCACAGGTTCATTGACAGGGACAGAGAGTACAGGTTCAGGTACAGGTTCATCCCGCACTCCGTCAATGTCAAACTGACACAATTGAGACTGATAGCTCAGAAGATCACTCTGATGAGCCAACACCAGGACCAAGCCAAACCAAAGAAAAGAGAAAGGGAGAGTCCAAACAAGGTAATTGTTATTATTTTGGTATGCCTTGAGGGTAGATCCTCAAATTTTATATAAATATCCACTCAGATTCAAGAATTTCACACAATTCAATTGCTTACATGGGTAAAATGTAACTTACTGAAATAAATGCTACTTTTATTCTGATTCTGTTTGTGCAGGACGTGGAATACGCTGGAAGGCTACTCCACTGATGCCAAACCTCACAAGAGTATCCGCAGCAGGATGAAACTGATCTAGACAGACATGGCTGGACCCCACAAGACTATTTTGAACAGTACATAGATAGAGATCTAATGAAAAAGATTTCAGAATGCACTATGCTATGTCACTGTCTTAAGAGTGGGGATCCACTCAACATGTCTGTCGATGAGGTTTACCACTTTTTTGGTGCCTGTATTTTGAATCAGAGGAAGATGATTCAAGTCAAGGGGTAAAACGTCACGTGACAGAGTTGCCCCATGTCTCAGTCTGCAGGAGGGCTAATGCCCATCTCCCAGAGATGGTTGGCATATGCACTGCAGACAACAATCTGATGATGTTGGATCATCTAATCACGTGGTTTCTTTGGATGGCATTGCCTTGGCCTCCAGTACTACTGTGAAAAACCTTGGTGTTATATTTGATGAGGATATGTCCTTTAAATGTCACATTAAGCAAGTAACCAGGACTGCCTTCTTTCATCTACGTAATATCATCAAAATTAGGAACATCCTGTCTCAGAGTGACGCTGAGAAACTAGTTCATGCATTTGTGTCTTCCAGACTGGATTATTGTAATTCATTACTGTCTGGCTGCCCAAATAACTCTTTAAAAAGCCTCCAACTGATTTAAAATGCTGCAGCAAGGGCATTGACAGGAATTAGCAAGAGAGATCATATTACTCCAGTTTTAGCTTCTCTTCACTGGCTCCCCTTAAAGTCTAGAATAGAATTTAAAATCCTCCTCCTTACATACAAGGCCCTCAAAGGCCTAGCGCCATCATATCTTAAAGACCTCATTGTACCATATCATCCCAACAGATCACTTCGGTCTGAAAGTGCAGGCCTACTTGTGGTTCCTAGAATTTCAAAGAGTAGAATGGGAGGTAGAGCTTTCAGCTATCAGGCTCCTCTCCTGTGGAACCAGCTCCCAGTTTGGGTTCGGGAAGCAGACACTCTCTCTATTTTTAAGGTCAGGCTTAAGACTTTCCTTTTTGATCAAGCTTATAGTTAGGGCTCGACTAAACCATCCCTTAGTTATGCTGCTATAGGCCAAGGCTGCTGGGGGACAGTGCAACAAACACATGTTCTCCTTCTTTCTTCTCTCTCCTCTCTCGTGTCCTACACTTTCTTTTTCTCTGGCACAGAGCTCCTGCCCTCTAAATTCCTATCTGCTACTAGTCATGCAATTCTGTGCTATTACTATGTAGAATGTTTACTGCTGCTCTCCCTTCTTCCGAGTATCTCTGGCCTGGAGTTGAGTGTTTCCTGTGGAGCTCCATACTACATCTGCTGTTGTGGTCTCATCAGCCTGCCCAGTCTCCATGGAATCCTGCTGTTATCCACTCCTACCTGAATGAACAATTCTCCAACCTGCCGATGATTCCCCTTATATTTTCAAACTGTCATGTAACATCATTAGTTTGAATCATAGCATCCAACTTGTATGCTTTAGTCAGATATGTGTATTTATGACAGATGTATGTTTATCTTGCTGTTCTCTTTCTCTGTCTGTACCCGGCTGGCCTTAGGCAGATGGGTCCCTCCATATGAGCTGGGTTCTGCTCAAGGTTTCTTCCTGTTAAAAGGGAGTTTTTCCTTGCCACCGTGGCCTTCAGGCTTGCTCTGGGGGTTTCAGGCCGGGTCTTGTAAAGCGTCTTGAGACGATTTGTATTGTTATTGACGCTATATACATAAAATTGAATTGAAAAATAAATTGAACAAGGCTGCACTGGAAGAACCCGAGTGCATTGTGTGACCTGTAAAGTGTTCTTGTGCCTGCAAACCGAACGCAAATGTTACTTTGCTTTTCACACATAGACAGGGACAGAGAGTACAGGTTCAGGTACAGGTTCATACAGTGTACATGTACTCTTTCACATTATTACTGTGTGTGTGTGTGTGTGTGTGTGTGGGGATGGGTGGGTGTGAGCGTGTTCATTCATAACAAATTTAAATTAATAATAATTCATTGTGTTTTTGTTTTGTTCACTTGATGTTCTAAACACATTAGTAGCCTGATGCAACTGTGATGATTTAAGAATTATTTGAATTATTTTGTTTCAATAGTTTTAACTGTCCAAAAGGGGCAAAAATGGAATTTTAACATGTTGTTTTTACTCTATGATATTCAAAACATGTTCAAAAATGTGTGTGTATGTGTTATTAATACATGCAAAAGCAGGCAGGGAAAAAACTGCTGTGTTCAAGTTGGAAATAAAGAGTTTTTCAGTCTGTTACACAAAGGTGACTTAGGCCCTATCCACACGAAAACGCATTTTTTCGTAAACGCAGATGTTTTTATTCGTTTTGGCCTATCGTCCACACGAATCCCGTAAACGCATAGCCCGAAAACGCACTTTTTTGAAACCGGGTCCCAGGGTGGATAAATTCGAAAACGCACTTCTCGCGGATCAGTCTGGACGGTTGAATCCGGAGATTTCTGAAAACGATGACGTCATCGCCACCATGGCCACCATGGCCACCATGGCCACACCCCTCAAGCAGTCTTCCACCTCGTATATCTCGCGAAACGTCTCATAACAACATCAACAACAATGGCGGACTACATGCTTGCGTTACTACTGGAGAACATATTAAGCCTGTTATGGTTACTAGGGCAAAATCTAATTTTTGGTTTCTTCGAAAGCCGAATTTCTGAAACTGAAACAGCGCCGCCTATAGACCTGGGATATGAAGTAGCGTTTTCAGTCGTGTAAAGACGGATCAAGTGTGGACGCAGATTTTTTTGAAACCGTACCAGCGAAAACGGAAAATAAAAAGATCGTTTTCGTACGTGTGGACGGGGCCTTAATTGTGTTTTATGGAAGTTCAGAACAAGAGTCCACATATGTGGACATCATTTTTCTCTAAAAGTACATCATATCAAAAGATGATGCTTCATTTTTCTTCTAATTAGGTTCCAATAAGCCCAAATAGCAAAAAGAAATACAAAATGCATGTAAAAAAACAGCTTGGGCCTTATATTTCATTCTCACGTAATGTACTTTGGTCTGTTAACTTTAGCAGTTAGCCATAGCTACTTTGTCTTGTTCAGAAGTCTAAACCATGAACTTGCCAAATAGATCCTCTTCCAACCCATCTGGTAAACCATGCCTTCCTCCTTTGTCCTCTCTAGTAAACAATATTATACATTCCTCCCTGATGTCTGGCCATGTTCCATGATCTCTCAAAATTGCTGCAACTACCCCTACATTCAAAAACCTGGTGCTGATCCAGTAACCTAAATAAACTAAATGTTTCATGTTGACATCATGTACATGTAAAACATGTAAAATTGAACAAGTGGACCTTTCATCATTGGTGCACTGTTGACTTAGTGCATGTAGGGAAAATGCAAGTTGTGGAGAATAGTATTTTTCTGGTGTGGTATTGGCAAAAGATCTCACTAAAACTTTAACAATTAACAATTATTAAAACATTAATAATAATATTAAGACAGATATCGGGTGGTGGTCAGTCTCCAACATAGAGGCACTAATTGAGGTAATAAAAATTAATGTGTTACAGAGACTGTTTTCCAATTTGTCCCATAGATGATTACAGAAACACAATCCAGACACTGGGACAAACTTATATCTATATTTATCTGAGTCGATAAAAGACCAGGCGTCAGGTTTAGCATACTTCAACTACAAAAAGAATTGGGAGGGTTGCCCTTGCCTAATCTGAAACAATACTGTTTACGCAGCTCAAGTGAAGTTCCTGGTTTGTATATGCTGCCCTCTATATCAGGCAAGATGGAAAGGCACAGAGGCCAAGATGGAAATTTTCCAGATTCAGGCGACATTAGGGGGCATAGGAAATAATTTGGCAAGAAAGCAAAACTTAAATCATTACACAATCACTGACTATCTGGAGCAATGTGTGAAAAGAACACAATATGGAGGGAAACATCAAATTATTAATTTGGCCTGCTCTAGATCCCAGATTCAAACAAGAAACCAGTGATGCGGCATTCAGACAATAGTGGGACAGGGGCACCACATCTGTATGCGCACTAACCCACAGAGGTCCCTTTAAAGTTTCAGAGAGTTACAAAAGTAATTTGGAAAATTAGCAATTAGAAAACAAAGACTGCTGATATCTGCAAACAATAGGTTACTATGGTAAAAGAATCATACCATTATTGACTGGCGAGGGCAATACAGTGATAGATATTCCGACTGAAGCTTATAAAAAGAAAAATAGAAAAATAATTTCTAAAACTTTTTTTTTTCCCCCTGACAGATTGTTGACAGCTTGTTTTCCCTTAAATTGAAAGTGACGTCCCTGAGTAATAAAAAACAGTGCAGTCTAAGGTTCAACTACACTGTGTGGCCAACAAAAAACAGTCACTGGATTTAACTAACCAATTATTATCTTTCAGCTGACAACAAGTTATTTAACCCCAACTGATACAATTTATTTATTTATTTATTCATTCATTTCGGGCAAGTCAATTCAAATCACACATCAACATCAACATGAGTACAAGTGACCTGGCCGAAAGGGAAAGCGGGAGAAGCCAAAGCTTATCTAGTCCCGCCCCCATTACCCACCAGTACAAAATTCATATATATATATACACTATATTACCAAAAGTATTCGCTCACCCATTCAAATGATCAGAATCAGGTGTTCTAATCACTTGGCCTGGCCCCAGGTGTATAAATTCAAGCACTCAGGCATGCAGACTGTGAAACAAGACATTTGTGAAAGAATGGGCCGCTCTCAGGAGCTCAGTGAATTCCAGCGTGGAACTGTCATAGGATGCCACTTGTGCAACAAATCCAGTCGTGAAATTTCCTCGCTCCTAAATATTCCACAGTCAACTGTCAGCTCTATTATAACAAAATGGAAGCGTTTGGGAACAACAGCAACTCAGCCACGAAGTGGTAGGCCACGTAAGGAGAGGGGTCAGCGGATGCTGAAGCGCATAGTGCAAAGAGGTCGCCGACTTTCTGCACAGTCAATTGCTACAGAGCTACAAACTTCATGTGACCTTCAGATTAGCCCAAGTACAGTACGCAGAGAGCTTCATGGAATGGGTTTCCATGGCCGAGCAGCTGCAGCCAAGCCACACATCACCAAGTGCAATGCAAGGCGTCGGATGCAATGGTGTAAAGCACGCCGCCACTGGCCTCTAGAGCAGTGGAGACGCGTTCTCTGGAGTGATGAATCACGCTTTTCCATCTGGCAATCTGATGGACGAGTCTGGGTTTGGAGGTTGCCAGGAGAACGGTACATTTCAGATTGCATTGTGCCAACTGTGAAATTTGGTGGAGGAGGAATTATGGTATGGGGTTGTTTTTCAGGAGCTGGGCTTGGCCCCTTAGTTCCAGTGAAAGGATCATTGAATGCTTCAGGATACCAAAACATTTTGGACAATTCCATGCTCCCAACCTTGTGGGAACAGTTTGGAGCGGGCCCCTTCCTCTTCCAACATGACTGTGCACCAGTGCACAAAGCAAGGTCCATAAAGACGTGGATGACAGAGTCTGGTGTGGATGAACTTGACTGGCCTGCACAGAGTCCTGACCTGAACCCGATAGAACACCTTTGGGATGAATTAGAGCGGAGACTGAGAGCCAGGCCTTCTCGACCAACATCAGTGTGTGACCTCACCAATGCGCTTTTGGAAGAATGGTCAAAAATTCCTATAAACACTCTCCTCAACCTTGTGGACAGTCTTCCCAGAAGAGTTGAAGCTGTAATAGCTGCAAAAGGTGGACCGACATCATATTGAATTCTATGAGTTAGGAATGGGATGGCACTTCAGTTCATAGAATGAGTAAAGGCAGGTGAGCGAATACTTTTGGTAATATAGTGTATGTATATATATATATATATATATATATATATATATATACATATACACTACCGTTCAAAAGTTTGGGGTCACATTGAAATGTCCTTATTTTTGAAGGAAAAGCACTGTACTTTTCAATGAAGATAACTTTAAACTAGTCTTAACTTTAAAGAAATACACTCTATACATTGCTAATGTGGTAAATGACTATTCTAGCTGCAAATGTCCGGTTTTTGGTGCAATATCTACATAGGTGTATAGAGGCCTAGTTCCAGCCACTATCACTCCAGTGTTCTAATGGTGAAATGTGTTTGCTCATTGGCTCAGAAGGCTAATTGATGATTAGAAAACCCTTGTGCAATCATGTTCACACATCTGAAAACAGTTTAGCTCTTTACAGAAGCTACAAAACTGATCTTCCTTTGAGCAGATTGAGTTTCTGGAGCATTACATTTGTGGGGTCAATTAAACGCTCAAAATGGCCAGAAAAAGAGAACTTTCATCTGAAACTCGACAGTCTATTCTTGTTCTTCGAAATGAAGGCTATTCCATGCGAGAAATTGCTAAGAAATTGAAGATTTCCTACAACGGTGTGTACTACTCCCTTCAGAGGACAGCACAAACAGGCTCTAACCAGAGTAGAAAAAGAAGTGGGAGGCCGCGTAGCACAACTGTGCAAGAAGATAAGTTCATTAGAGTCTCTAGTTTGAGAAACAGACGCCTCGCAGGTCCCCAACTGGCATCTTCATTAAATAGTACCCGCAAAACACCAGTGTCAACATCTACAGTGATGAGGTGGCTGCGGGATTCTGGGCTTCAGGGCAGAGTGGCAAAGAAAAAGCCATATCTGAGACTGGCCAATAAAAGAAAAAGATTAAGATGGGCAAAAGAACACAGACATTGGACAGAGGAAGACTGGAAAAAAGTGTTGTGGACGGACGAATCTAAGTTTGAGGTGTTTGGATCACAAAGAAGAATGTTTGTGAGACGCAGAACAAATGAAAAGATGCTGGAAGAATGCCTGACGCCATCTGTTAAGCATGGTGGAGGTAATGTGATGGTCTGGGGTTGCTTTGGTGCTGGTAAGGTGCTACAAGGTGCTATCCTACAACAGGACAATGACCCTAAACACACCTCCAAATTGTGCAAGAACTATTTAGAGCAGAAGCAGGAAGCTCATATTCTATCGGTGATGGAGTGGCCAGCGCAGTCACCAGATCTGAACCCCATTGAGCTGTTGTGGGAGCAGCTTGACCGTATGGTACGCAAGAAGTGCCCATCCAACCAATCCAACTTGTGGGAGCTGCTTCTGGAAGCGTGGGGTGCAATTTCTCCAGATTACCTCAACAAATTAACAGCTAGAATGCCAAAGATCTGCAATGCTGTAATTGCTGCAAATGGAGGATTCTTTGACGAAAGCGAAGTTTGATGTAAAATCTTATTTCAAATACAAATCATCATTATTTCTAACCTTGTCAATGTCTTGACTCTATTTTCTATTCATTTCACAACGTATGGTGGTGAATAAGTGTGACTTTTCATGGAAAACACAAAATTGTTTGGGTGACCCCAAACTTTTGAACGGTAGTGTATATATATATATATATATATATATATATATATATATATATTTTTTTGTTTCTTTCATTTGAACTGTTACAACAGAAGATGAACGCATAGCTGCAGTTCGGCTTAGGACAGTCAAAAACAGATTACATGTGTGTTTGCACAGAGTCCTTTTTTTTAACTGACACTGACCTCGAACCTGCTTTTCTTTTCTCCCTTTTCACTGTTTGGGTACATTGAGTTTTTTATTTACTTTTCATACCGTCTCAACAAGGTGTCTGCTGACAGGTCTTTGAAAGGAGCACTAACTATGTATCGCTGTGTAACGGTCCATGATTAATTTAACATATTTCTTTTTGAAGACACTCAGATTCACTGAATTCTTGACCTCATCATCCAAATCATTCCATTGCTTAACCCCTGCAACAGTTACAGAAAAGGATTTTAATGTAGTTCGTACAATTTTTTGCTTGAATATCAGTTTCCCCCTAAGATTATGTTTCGTCTCTCTCTCTTGGAATAGTAACTGCAAATTATGAGGGAGGCTATTCTTTGCAGCCTTGTACATTAACTGAGCTGTTCGAAATTTGAGTATATTTGATTTGCTAAATAACTGAATTGTGTGTGCCCTATACTTGGCATGATGTAGGATTCTCACTGCTTTTTTTTGGAATATTAACAGGGGATGTGTATTGCTGTCTCGCTCTTGCGCTCCCTGGTGACCGTTAGCTGTAAAAATCCATAAATAAGCCGCACCGCTGTATAAGCCGCAGGGTCCAAAGCAAGTGACAAAAGTAGCGGCTTATAGTCCGGAAATTACGGTACTTCTTAAGTGTTTTATATGCGACTTCCAACTTAACCTATCATCGATGATCACTCCCAGCACTTTGTTTTCGTTAACCCTTTCAATATTTATTCCGTTTATTTGAATGTTAACGCTGTTGTTGCGTCCCTTTTTCCCAAAAAGCATGTATTTTGTTTTCCCCAGATTTAGTGATAATTTGTTTATATTAAACCACACATGGAGCTTTGCTATTTCAATAAGTTGCTTCTCATTTCTCAAATACCTATGTTGAAAGACACATCCCGTGGTTGTGGCAAAGATGTTCGTCTGTTTGAAAAGAGTCAAATCATTGACTTGCATCAAGCAGAGAAAACATCTAGGGAGATTGTAGAAACTACTACAATTGGGTTAAGAACTGTCCAACGCATTATTAAAAGCTGGAGAGCTGGAGGGATAGTGGGGAACCATTGTCTTGGAAGAAGAAATGTGTTCTGAAAAAAATATTTTCTTTTCTTTTTTTTAGCCATTCACACACACAGTACACAGTACACACAGTTCACACTATACAAAAATACCATTTAACGACACAATTGAGCCACATTCAATAATATTTGACAAATTAAGTCTTTTAATGATTAATTTTGATTGATTTTTATTTTGATCAGAAAAAATCTCATAACAAATTATACTACATAGAAAATGATACAAGCTCCAAATCACCAATAATTAACACTTTCAACTTGTATCTGTGATGTACAATACATTATAATGAATTTAAGAACTATATTTATTTATGTAGTACTGGTTTTAGAATTAGGTTTAAGTTCCCACCTCCAGCCTGCATACCTGTACATACATCACTTTCCCAAAGTTTCATTTTATTGATGTGTATATATACCCTAATTCTATATAAGTAGGGAAAAGGTTTTGATAGATTAATACTTTTAGTCAGAAGTTCCACACAGTCTTAACTGCAAAACTCCTTTGTTGTTTTTGTCAAGTTAAAATGCATGTAGTCAGGGAATGTCCAAGCACAAACAATAGGAAAGAATTGGAATGGCCTTATATTGGGTTGCCTTATATCTTCTTCCAGCACAGACTTCCTCCTCAGTCATCACAGCAGTGGTGACTTGTGGAGGAGGGCAAAGCATATCCCATCTTGTCTAAGAGATGTATAAAAAGCATCCTTGTCTTTCCCAGTTGTTGTTTATCAGGTGCTGCGATTGACAAATGAACTACAGCCTGCTGATACATGTTTCCTTTACAAAGACAAGAATAGCTCACCACATTCTTTGGTTATCCACTGTGTTGTGATGCAGTCCAAGTTTGGCAGTTCATTCAAGTAGTTGACTCACTGAAGTGAGTGGGCGGGAATGTACATTGACTGAGAAATTTAAATGGAAGTAATACAAATGCACCCATCAACATTTTGAGGAAAAATATTTTTATTATGAAAGTGCAACTATATTTAGTTTGCAATAATTTGTCATTCACTGTAAATTCATGTCCTTTACAGACTCTCTTGATCTATACCCTTGATTACTACTACTTGACGGTCCTTAAAATTTCATTATAAATTCATTACTTTATGGAGGTTATAAGGTTGCTCAGTGTTGTCACCTCTGTATAATTCCTATGAGTTAATAAAAGACAAGGAATAAAACATAGTGTACTGTGGATTATGTACATTGATTTTGTATTACTCTTTATTTGTTAGAGTAATAACAATGTATGCGAATCTGTCAGTCTGTAGTAAGATAGACAGTTTAATTAAATGGTCTCAAAATAGGTCTGAAGTCCCAGCCAACAAAGCCACATTTATCTGGTTACAATGCAGCCAGACAAACAGAATACTGTAATATACTGTATATATATACATATATATATATGTCACACATCGGTGATTTGTTTTTGTATTGTCTTGTGGTTTCCGGTTTTATTTTGTCTAACTCTCCTCTTGTTTCAGGTCACTTGCCCTTCCTCTTGTGTCACCGGTCTGATTGTCTTCCCGATTCCTGATTGTTTCCACCTGTTAGTAACATGGTTCGAATTACGGGGGGTATTGGGGGGGTCTGACCCCCCTAGATGAGACTTAGACCCCCCCAAAGTAGATGAAAATAATAGTTTGGGGGGTACTGAAAAAAAAAAAAAATATATAATGTTAGCCTTTCCAAAATTGTATGTATTTAAATGCAGTATTACCATCACATCAATTCAGGAAATAATCTAAAACGATTTTCAAACCCTCACCCCCATTGGGATGTACCATTTCTCAGTACGTTCAGTTGTTCGCTATGGTTCTTCACTGGCCGTCGTGCGTAACCTACTGGGTGCGGGCGCAGGTGTGTGCGAAATAAGTGGCTGAATCAACTTTAAACTCTGTCTATGGTTTTGACTACCATGTACGTATATGATCATGCGTTGTATTTTGTGGATCATCCACGAGCAGCGGTTATGAATCGTTAAGTTTCTCTGCGTATTGTTTGCTGGTCAAGTCTGGTAGTACGTTTAGTTTCTCTGCCGAGTTTGAATGGAGCCGTTTATTGATTATCAATCAAACGTGGTAGGACTCAACTGAGACTGTTAAATAGACCCTAGATGTATGATTTTCGAATCGAATCTTTTTTTCCACCGCTACAGAATTAATTAAAAATTGATGAAATTTAAATGCTATTGAATAGGCCTATGTCATTGTTATCATTTAAAAAAAATTAAATGATGGATAAAAATAGGTTATGACGGGATTTATATGACCCTGTCAGTCAAAATGACAGACAACAAAAAAGTCTAGCGCACTGCAGCAGTGACACACGACAAATCAAAGCGATATAAAGAAATAACGGATGCAGCTTAGCACAGTTGAGAAGTCCGTGTAGAATAGGTTAAAAAAAAATCAGCTGATATGAAACACTTATCGTGATACATTTTTCAGCCATATCGCCCCCAGCCCCACTGTCAGCATTGTCGTTACAGTGAAATTCACAAGTTATAGTTGGTGCTTGCATGCAGTCAGGTTATACTCCTCCAAACCCAAATCCTCTATAATGACAGAGGCTAATTATTGTGTGAGAGTAAGTAGTCAACTCATATTTTTTCGCGAGATAGGTCCCATGACTCGGAAGTCGAGGGGCGGGACTTCGGCTCTCTATATAAAATGGAGAGTGACGTCACCAGTCAAAATAGCGGTACTCCCCGAAGCTCATGGTATAATTCGAACACTGCCTGTTACCCATTACCCTCCTGTGTTATATGGTCTGCGTTTTCCCGTCCTGTGCCAATGTGTCACGTCTCGTGTCTTCGATTCTTTGTGCATACCAGCCTACGCTTATCAAGCCATAGCTAAGTATTTAGTTCATGATTTATTTGTCTCGTTTTGCCTCTTCAGAGTGATTTTTTGTTTGCTACTTTGTTTTTCGTTGTGATAACTTTGAGTTTGAAAAGAATAAACTTCCTATGCCTTTTGCTACCTCTGCATCTGAGTCCTCCTCCTTTTTCCTGGCATGTAAATATATATATATTTATACACAAACACACGCACACATAAACAAGTCCACACGTAGCAAAACTATCTTTTCCCCCTCCGTTTTCCCTGGCATCGTTTCAAGAATATTTGCGTACACACGGATGTGTACACCAAAAAAGCATCTCCGTGTGGATGGCCCCTGAAGCTAAAGAATCATCTTGAAATTGAATCTTAGAAATTGAATTTTATTTACATTTGTTTTATTCTTGTGTTTGATAAACATGATTGTGAACATCAGCTTTAATGATTGGTTAAATAAACTGAAGACTGAGTGAAATCCTGAGTCTGGTCAAGTCCTTCTTTTTTCGAGTTTGGGAAGCCATGACACAGTAGACAAACTTGACTATATCTATATATAGTCAGAAGTTTGGATACACCCTGTCATTTAATGGTTGTATTTTATTTTCATGACTATGCACATTGTAGATTCTCACTGAAGACATCAAAACTACGAATGTTATTTAGAGGCTTTGTTTCGGTGCTCAGATCACTCCCATTGATATACGCGACGCTCCACTGGATCTAAATATCGTCCAAATGATTCCAAATGACACCAAAGTTTTATGGGTGATGGATGCCCTTTTAAATTAACTCCTTCCATAGTGTCAAAATTTCAGAGCAAAATTAACTCGGGAACATTGGCTAACACTGTACAGTGTTAATGAAACTTAATACTACAGGATAAATAACTCTGGAGAGTAAATATGATTCTCAGCAGTGTTGTTACTCTACTGCGATGGCAATTTAACTCTGATTCTAATGCTTTTTAACACTGTATTGAGTTAGGCTCATATAACTCTACTGTGTTGATGATTTGCTCTGATACTGTGAAAAAAAAAACAGCTCGGAGTCAAATCAGATACATACGTTGGGTTATTTTTACACCTCTGTTTTGTCAAACTGCTCATAAAACTCTACTGTGTTGATGATTTACTCTGATACTGTGAAAAAAAAAACAGCTCGGAGTCAAATCAGATACATATGTTGGGTTATTTTTACACCTCTGTTTTGTCAAACTGCTCTATCCACAATAATTAAATACTTTGAAAATGTAATCAATTATCAAGCCTTTAACATCTTTCAAATATGGAAAGACACAGTGCATTTCTTCCTGTAGAGTACGTCAGTGTGGTGAGTCCAGTCCAGCTTGGTGTTGAGGTGAACACCCAGGTACTTATAAGAGTCCACTTGCTCGATGTTCATTGCCTGGATGTTCACTGGTGAGGGGAGGGAAGAACGACGTCTATGGAAATCCACCACCATCTCCTTGGTCTTCCCCGCGTTGATCAGGAGGTGGTTTCGTTGACACCATTCCACAAAGTTCCCCGTCAGTCCTCTGTACTCTGCATCGTCGTCACCTCTGATGAGGCCAACAATCACAGAGTCGTCAGAGAACTTCTGCAGTACACAGCAGTCTGTGTTGTGTCTGAAGTCTGCTCTGTAGAGGGTGAAAAGAAAGGGGGCCAGGACAGTCCCCTGGGGGGCACCCGTGCTACTAGTATGTGAGGCTTTGCGACTGTGTGTCTGATGTAGTAGTCTGCAGCACAGGGGTGCCGTAGAGTACTGTGCCTTCTCCCTTCCTCTTCACCTTGTACATGTCAGACTTCAGACACAATACTGAACAGCTGCCACCTCCAGAAATTTTCTGATGATACAGGTCCTTTGAGGTGTGCAGGTCACTGCCCACAACCTTCAATGACTGAGGTGGCTTCTGCGATCATGTCTGCTGGAACAGTGGAAGCTCAGACAGGGATAGGAAGAGACTGAACAAGCTGGTCAGACGGGCTGGCTCTGTCCTGGACATTTAACAAATTTTAAAACTGTACATTTATGATTCTAGACATGTCCATAAGGTTTAAGATTGTATTTGTCACATACAGTTATATATAGTACAATGCACAGTGAAATGTATTCTTGTACCTGCAGCCAGTAGTAAAAGAAAAAAAGAGTACTACAGTAAAACGGTAATAATTGCAAATTCCTTTACACACAAGGTAAACAATACAAGTGTAAATGTACCCCGATAAATATAGAATAAAATATAGATGGTAAAACTCAAGTGTAAACTTAGAGGGGGGTAGTTTGTATATATACACACACACATTTACGGTATTGAGCAACTATGTGAGTAAAGTGCAGTGGTATAAGTCTGGTTAAGGCTCAGAGTTCTTCAGCCTTTCAGTCTTTGTCCTCAGGCATCAGAAACACCGACCTGATGGCAGTAGACAGGCAACTGGATTCCCCCCACTCTCAGCATGACTTTTCGATATGGTGCTGTCCATTTCCTGCTTTCTCTTCATCCTCTTCAGTCTGCCACCATCTCTGCCTGGAGAGAGATGGAAACATATTTTGATGGTCCAGTCTATTTCCTGGTCTGTGGCCCCAGATGTTAGTCTGTTACACCAACAGCAGCTGAAACATACACAAAAATGATCCTAAACTGATCCTGATGAGAACATTCTGGTGACAGATAAATGTTCCTACATCTGCTTGGTTTAACTAATGTACAAATCAAGGACTTAGTGTTACACAATTTGAGTAGTCAGTATCAGTATGTAATCAATAAAAATAACTCTAAGATTCTTGAAAATAGAGTCTGTAGGTTTGTAAACACACCATTCAAACCGAGCGGTTTTATGGTTGTTTACAAACAATAGTTTCCGTATAAGTTCCTGAACCTCAGACTTCACACCAGTCTCCTAGAACTGAAGAAGCTACTCGGATGAGTTGTGAAGCGTCTTCTCAAATAAATAAAATAAAAACACATAACACATACATAAATAAAACTCTACGAGTCCACAGTTGGCTTTTTAAACGCTATTTTTGGATTGAAGTACGATATATCTGCAATTGCCATGCCAGCGGACAAAAAAACACGCCAACGGTCAGCTAGCAGAAGCTATGGCAGTAGCACTAATGTTTAACTAAAAAACGTGAAAAAAGAAAACAACCCCTTCGGCAAAATATCCACTGTGTTAAGTTCGTCTATATCATTTATTCAAAACGAATAAAGAAGCTTAACAGCAAAACAGTGCAGTCCATCCTTTCCTGAGCCGCATTTTAGGCTAACGGTAATCGTTAGCTAACGCTAACCACGCGTTAGCCACATAGCTAGCCGTTAGCCTCATAGCTAAACGTTAGCGCCCCTTGTTAACATCTAGGCTAGACTCTAGACAGACATTGTCTTTGTATACCAACTGCTAACGCATTGTCTCAAAAACAAACGTTATCGTAAACATAAAACTGACGCATTTCACTCACCACGTCTTTCTTGTCCGTCTCACCGGAGTGCATGAGCAGCCATCAGCTCTGGCCACAGTGACGTCGGTCGCGTCAGTCACCTGGACGGTTACGTTACTTCCGTTGATTGGCTGATGACTTTAAAAAGTGGATCACTGGCTGACCGCTGAAAGTCCGCTGTTGCAAGATTTAACTTTAAAATTTCAGATCAACTGTGATATCTGTCCTGTTTCGACAAGAACGATATTGTTAAGGGTGATAGCATTGTATTGTATTTTGATTCGCTTTGGCAATATTGTTTTGTTAAGAAACTTTCATGCCAATAAAGCCCACTTTGAATTGAATGGAATTGAATTGATAGTTGATTTTGATTGACATCGATAATATATCATAAGAATATTTTATTTATTTTTATTAAATCTGTGATGTTATACAACAACTCACTCAAAAATATCGAAAAATAACTTTAAGGGTGGCATGAGTCCGGCCTCACATATGTGACCCACAGGTCTAAGCTGATATGTAGGCCGAATTCGGCACCCCACAAGTGACCCACATCTGTCTGCCGGAGTCAAGACAGTGCCGCCTTTGCCGCATCTAGCCCATTTCGCTTCACAAGCCGTATGCCAGTGCCGAGTGAACGCCACCTGTGCCGGCTTAAAGCCAGATCTAGCCCACATGTCTCTGCTATGTGGGGTTGGTCGCGTCAGTCACCTGGATGGTTACGTTACTTCCGTTGATTGGCTGATGACTTTAAAAAGTGGATAGCTGGCTGACCGCTGAAAGTCCGCTGTTGCAAGATTTAACTTTAAAATTTCAGATCAACTGTGATATCTGTCCTGTTTCGACAAGAACGATATTGTTTAGGGTGATAGTTGATTTTGATTGACATCGATAATATATCATAAGAATATTTTATTTATTTATTTTTATTAAATCTGTGATGTTATACAACAACTCACTCAAAAATATCGAAAAATAACTTTAACGGTGGCATGAGTCCGGCCTCACATATGTGGCCCAGAGGTCTAAGCTGATATGTAGGCCGAATTCGGCACTCCACAAGTGACCCACATCTGTCTGCCGGAGTCAAGACAGTGCCGCCTCTGCCGCATCTAAGCCACTTCTGGTTCACATGCCGTATGCCAGTGCCGAGTGAACGCCACCTGTGCCGGCTTCAAGCCAGATCTAGGGGGTGGGAACTATTACATGACACTGTCATAAAAGTGTCATAAACTTTATAAACCTGTCATAAACTTTTATGACGGCTGTCATTAAGTGTCATTCGGTTTTTGACAAGTTGACATTGCTTGGGCTGTCTCGATTATGACAATTTGACATTAATCAACGTGACTTTACCAGAAGTTGTCTTGGTCATGACAAGTTGACATTAAATATGTTTGGGACGTCTTTGTAATGACAACTTGACATTAAGCAGGATGACATTACCAGAGGATGTATTTGTCATACTGTCATGACACCATTATGACAGTGTAATGAATACATTCTTTGACCTAAAGTGGTAACATTTTGATTTGTCATTAATATATCATGAAGGATAATGGCTGTCATGACACCATTATGACAGTGTAACGAATACATTCTTATATGTTTGGGACGTCTTTGTAATGACAACTTGACATTAAGCAGGATGACATTACCAGAGGATGTCTTTGTCATGACAACCTGACATTTAATTTGTTTAGAGTGTCCTTATTAAGATAACTTGGCATTAAACAAGATGACATTACCAGGGGATGTCTTTGTCATGACAGCTTGACATAAACAGAAAACCCACCTCTTTTTGTATTCATGACATGTTGACATAATGATTATTCTAAAAAAATGATTCAGGAGGTTAGTTAGAATTACTTAAAACATGAGCTTTCAGCATAAAAATACACAATTTAAACTTGCAGTCCCAGAACTGCTGCGGGAATTAATCTTCAGCCCTCTGTTTGCAGACACAGGTATGAGCTGAGGAATATGTTGTGGAGAGGCATTAGCCGTTAGCCGTTAGCTGCTAACGCTAATAATGATAAACTAGAAAATTCCCGCAGAAATTTTTGAAGTGCCAAGTGGCGAGTTAGCAGCTAATGGCAATAGCCATGCTAATGTTAGCAATTAGCATGACGCGCTAGCCACTAATTTTAGCATTGGTTTAGTGTTAGCATGTCTCTTTAGACACTAAAAATTAAATACATGCTAATTGTTAGCATGCTAATGCTAACATGCTAATTGCTAATATGCTATTCGCTAACATGCTAATGCTGCCACTAATGCAACCACCAATTTCTAGCCACTAAAAATTTGCATTAGCCGCTAATGTTAGCAATTAACATGACACACTAGCCACTAATTTTAGCATTAGTTTAGTGTTTGCATGTCTCTTTAGACACTAAAAATTAAATACATGCTTATTGTTAGCATGCTAATGCTAACATGCTAATTGCTAATATGCTATTCGCTAACATGCTAATGCTGCCACTAATGCAACCACCAATTTCTAGCCACTAAAAATTAGCATTAGCCACTAATGTTAGCAATTAACATGACGCGCTAGCCACTGGTTTAGTGTTAGCATGTCTTTTTAGACACTAAAAAATAAAAAGATGCTAACTGCTAACATGCTCATGCTAACATGCTAATTGATAATATGCTATTCGCTAACATGCTAATGCTGTCACTAATGCTACCCACTAAAAATTTGCGTTAGCCGCTAATGTTAGCAATTAACATGACGCGCTAGCCAATGACAGACAGACACCTGTCATTGTTCAACTTAGGTGCCAAAAGCCAAAATGGCCGCCCTACAGACCAGTTACTTATGTCAGTTTGAAGTTTCCCGCCTCTTTCTGTGAAGCCCCTCCTCTTCTGCTGCGTGTGTGAGGTATGTAAGCCCTGGGGCCTGGTTGTCACGGTTACCAGTTTGAATTTCAGTTAGAAGACAGAGAAAATGCTGAAACGAACCTCCTCGAACAGGAAGGCCTTGTGGCCAAACCGTGTTTCCAATCGTTGAACCGACTTCACTTTCCTGTGAAGGCTTTCCTGAACGTCTAGATGTGCAGTTTGTGGGTAAAATGAAGAAATGTGAGCTATTTAAAGCGATTCAAAGAAAGGATTGCTTCTGCTTTGCTCCAGAAATTTAACATGGCAGTCTATGGAGCTGTGGATGGGTGCTGCTTGCGCATCTTTGCGTCTCACGCCACAACTATAAGACTTACAGCTTTAGCAGACGAAATTTGAGCGAGAAGACGAATTTTCCTACGTTTCTATGTATAAATTATGTCTGTGGTGTGAAATTTGTGGCCACCGGAGCAGTTTCTGTTTTATTTTTTGCCTAATTTTCTTCTCTCCTCTTCACTCTAGCTGATGATGTCATTCACTCTAGCGCGAACATTTCGCTCAATACACACCCATTATAAACCCCGAAATTTGAGTAAAAACCTTCCCAACTTTGAGGCTTCATGGTTTAAAAACGGTAAAAGGTGTCGATAAGTGAAGCGAATCTCTGAAGAGAAGACAAGAGTGCCTACGTTTAAATGAAGTCTCCGGGTGAAAGTATGCCAGAGCAGTTGATTGTAGAAAATGGCTGTTGATTTTTCGGGGTCTCCCATTCATTCCTATGGGAAATTTTTCGCCGATCGCTTATAAAAGTAATTGCACGGGATTCGGGATCAAAACACACGTTTTGATATATCATGTGTTGGGGTCCTCTCGCCGGTTTGGGCCGCATTAATCGTCGAAAAAGGGCGGAAAATGAATAATATTAAGTAAAAAAAATAAAACTGCAAAGAAACACACAGAAGATCAAGAGTGGCCTCGTGTCATAGGCACAAGGCACTAATTAACAGAGACGCGCTGTTAGCCGTTAACAGGCCATAGCGCCTTAATCGAAATGATTGAAGAAATATTACTATTTCTGTGTGTGCATGAGCAAAGTAGTTTTGTATTGCTATGTGTGGTATTTATTACATTTTGGGGAGGAGTAGTTTAACATTTTTGTTGTCTTATTCACAGGATTATGCTGTGGAAATGAGCAGAGGCTGCGATCTGTGGATTGGTGGTGTACCTCGGAGAAAAGGAGGATCTCTTTAAGGAGCATTTGGTAGGTAATTCCAACACAGAAAAATTATACTTTGTGTTAGTCTTGTTAGGGCCCGAGCACGCAAGGCGGCGAAGGCCCTATTGTTTTTCGAATGTTTATTATTTTTTTTTATTATTTTTTTAGGGCCCGAGCACGCAAGGCGGCGAAGGCCCTATTGTTTTTCGAATGTTTATTATTTTTATTTTTATTATTATTATTATTTTTAGGGCCCGAGCACGCAAGGCGGCGAAGGCCCTATTGTTTTTCGAATGTTTATTATTTTTATTTTTATTATTATTAGGGCCCGAGCACGCAAGG
Source organism: Planiliza haematocheilus (assembly GCA_005024645.1). Lineage (NCBI taxonomy): Eukaryota > Metazoa > Chordata > Actinopteri > Mugiliformes > Mugilidae > Planiliza > Planiliza haematocheilus. The sequence goes on along the minus strand of SRSE01001198.1, from coordinate 497,963 downwards.
CGGCGAAGGCCCTATTGTTTTTCGAATGTTTATTTTATTTATTTATTTATTTATTTATTTTTCTTCAGTTTTCCCCAAAGTAAATCGCCTTTTTGACAGCCTAAAAGTACTCGAAAACTCACGGAAATTTGCCTACCCCCCCAAAGTCGGGCGTAAAATTACGTATTTTGGGGGTCTCGCAGAAGGGCGTAACAAAATGGCTCACCAGCGCCACCTAGATGTGCGTTTTCGGAGTAGCCCCTCGACACGGTTTCACGCACGTCTACAACATTTGGAGGGAGTATGTAACAGACAGAGACGCACAAAAAAGCCTTCTGGAGCCATAGTCCAACTCCAACAGGAAGTCCGACATCTCGCATCAAAAATCATATTTGGTCACAAGTGTGCACATTTCCACACCTCGTATTTGAACGAACTCCTCCTAGAGCTTTCGTCCTATCTGTTCGAAACTTGGCGTGTGTGTTCTTAAGGCCTTGACGATGAAAGGTTGATCAAGCCGTATTCCTTGGATTTACTGTGGGGGAGGGGCGGGGTCACGAAATGTGGCGTGTTTTCATGAAAATTTGACGTGCTGTAACTTTGTCGAAAATACTCCAATCGTCACCAAACCTGATATATAATGCCAGTCTGCCCTAGTACACATTTCCATAACAACATTTGGTGATTTTCAGAGCGCCACCTACTGGCGATAGAAACATTTCATTTTTACATTATGACGTCCAGCTCGGACAATATCGACCATACGGGGCTGAAACTCAGTAAAACTATCGGAAACAACTTTGGGAAGAAACCCTCCAAAAATGGAAACTTTTCCAGAAACTATGCCGGCCATCAAAGTCAAGCGTCCCGATTTTTTTCCAAAAATCCAAGACTCCATTGACCTTTTAGGATAATTTCGAGGCAAAAGTGTGCGGCTTTAATATACTGTCTCCGAGCTGTCTAAAACTTCTTGGCGTTATTAACGGCCCAAAATCGCTCTATAGCGCCCCCAGGAATTTGTTTTTTCAGGCAGCCCCTCCACAGTTTTCGACACAGAGTTATAGAACCTCAGCCGAATTGTAGACCGTGGTAAGACCTACAAAATGTCTCTTGGAGCAATGGGCTACAATTAACAGGAAGCGAGATATTTATGCATGAAAATCACAATTTTTGGTGATTCAGCCTGGTTGACAAGGGGTCATATTTGAACGGATTCCTCAGAGAGATTTTATCCAATTGACTTTAAACTCTGTAGGTGTGTTCATTAGGTCATCCTGATTAAACCTTATCAGAAGGATTTGCCCTTGAGGAAACTGTGTGGCCGTGGAGCTCCATCAAATTTGACCCTCTGATCCAAAATTGGAACTCCATTGACTTTTTGGCTAGTTTTTAAGGCAAAACTATGCGGCTTTCATATACTTTCTCAGAGCTGTCTGAAACTTCTTGAGGTTGTTAAGAGCAATATTCTCTAAAATGCGGCTGCATAATTAATTAGGAGGCGGGGCATAATCGCTCTATAGCGCCCCCTGCAAATTTTCTTTGAGGCAGTCCCACCACAGTTTTCGACACAGAGTTATAGAACCTCAGCCAAATTGTAGACCATGGCAAGACTTACAAAATGTCTCTTGGAGCAATGGGCTACAATTATCAGGAAGTGAGATATTTATGCATGAAAATCACCATTTTTGGTGATTCGGACTGGTTGACAAGGGGTCATATTTGAACCAACTCCTCCTAGGGATTTTATTCAATTGTCTTGGTAGGTGTGTTCATATAGACTTCCTGAGTAAGCATTATCAAAATTCCGTACTTTGATGAAACTGTCGGGGCGTGGCAAAGTTCGATGTTTCGTCATGGAAGGGAAGCACCTGCCGATGGGCTTGTCGTGTTTAGAAATTCTCAAAAATTGCCCTAATTCACCTGGGCCCAGTATTTCAAACGTGATCTGACAGGATTATCCTGGTCGGATTGGATTAAATCTAGATCTGATCTGAAAACTGGGTATTTCAACACAGATCAGGAGAATCCTGATCCCGAAGATCAGGGTTTCAGCTCTGGTAATCCAATCCTCCCCTGAATCCAGATAAAAGGCTGATTTGGGTATTTCAAAAGTTAAGTCAGATATCTGGATCAACTTGATACCAAAATTTCAGGATCATTTGAATCCCACCTCAGAGGTGGATTTGACTTGGATTGACAAACTCTCAGCTCATACTTCTCCTCCTAGATATTGTTACTCAAGATGTTTGTTACACTTAAGTGTTAGTGTTGTACTTCTAACAAGTAATTTAAGTAATATCAAAAAAGGTAAAGCATAGTAAAATTTTTGACCACACTGTAAAACTGCTGTAAATAAAATTACAATTATTTCTCAAATTCTAGTTCACCAAACATTGTAACTTGCATGTACCAAAACAGAGAAAGACAAAGGAATGCAGGGTCCAAACAAAGTTTTATTCCAACAAAAAATAATGTGACCACTAAGGACCATGCTATTTCAAATGTCAAGCTGTTTCTCTAACAGCTTGATTTTTAATTCTGTGTCTTTTTGCTGAAGCAGCGTCAGCTTAATTTGCTGTTTGGCCAGTTCAGTCTGTTTGACTGCCCTTTCGGTCTCCATTTTGAGGAGCCTCTCATAGGCTTCCTCATCCCCGGCATGCCTCTTCCGTCGCCGTCGCTCTGGCTCTGGCGCTGGCGCTGGCTCTGGCTCTGGCCCCCGTGCCTGATGTGGTAGATAGATAAGTTTATTGGTCACATGCAAAGCTAAAACCAAGGTTTAAAAACAGCCGCTAATGATAGCCCGCTAGCTGCTTAACACACAAGTCAATGGAGCCGCGTTAGCTCCCGTTAGCACGGCCGCGTCTCAATTAGAGATCGCCACGGCCTGCTTTTAATAAGGTGACAATTCAAATAGTTGGCTTGCATGATGTGTTGGTTGCCGTTCGTATGGTATTAAAACCGCTACACAATAGACGACGGTTAACTTACACTTTTGACGTGAAAGTCGGCTCTCTGCTACTCCTTTCATGAAGTAGTCCGCCATGTTTCAGATCCCGGAGGCGGAGACTTGAGATTGGGAAATCCGTATCCGGCCAGGTAGGGATCACGGTGATCCACCCTGCCTGTGTTTTGAAATACTCAGATAAAGTCAGCAGGATCACCATGATCCATGACTGAGAAAAGGAGGATTTCATTATCCGGATTATTCTGATCCAGATTACAAGTTTTGAAATACTGGGCCCAGAAGGTCAAATCTCCCATCCAACGTGCCGCACCCCCCGACGCGCACAGACGTGCGAGGGCCCGTCCAATGCTGCTCGCAGCTTTAAATCTTTGATATAACTGCTTTATGATCTGTTTTGCTTGATCTTTGAGGAGACAGGCTACATGAAGTCATTCATTTATTCATCTTCTATACCCGCTTATTCCTGTTAAGTCATTGGGCGAGAGGCGGGGTACATCCTGGACAGGTCACCAGTCTGTCACAGGGCTAACATAGAGAGAACCCGGAGAGAACCCGGAGAGAACCCACGCAGACACAAGGAGAACATACAAACTCCACACAGAAAGGAACCAGTCGGCCCATGGATTCGAACCGGTGACCTTCTCGCTGTGAGGCATCAGTGCTAACCACCCTGGCTACATGAATGATAAATGTTAATGTCTGGTAATGTTTTAAAATAAAATACCTACCACCTGTCTCTGTTCATTTCCATTCAATTCAGTTTCATGATTGTTTACAGTTTATAAATTAGCAGCCTGAATAGGTTTGTCAGTCAGTCAGTCATTTTCTAAACCCGTTTAGTCCTGCTGGAGCCTATCTCAGCTGTCATCGGGCGAGAGGCAGGGGTACACCCTGGACAGGTCGCCAGTCCATCGCAGGGCCAACATTCACACTCACATGCACACCTACGGGCAATTTAGAATCAGTTCCCAACCTAATGAGCATGTCTTTGGATGGTGGGAGGAAGCCGGAGTACCCGGAGAGAACCCACGCAGACACAGAAAGGCCAGCCGGCCCATGGATTCGAACTGGTGACCTTCTCGCTGTGAGGCATCAGTGCTAACCACCTCGCCACTGTGCCGACCCGAATAGGTTTGTTTTCACTAAAAAAAGGTGAGGGGTTAACAGACAACTTCATCCAATCACACCCATTACAGTAGTTTAGCCAGCATAAAAGACAAGCCCATGTTATTGAGAAGTACATTCTTACCCATCAGCTGAATGTTTGTGCTTATATTGCTTGTTAATTACTCAGAATTTATTATTTAGTTTTGATTGACATTTATTGTTAAAGGCATAAGCTGTGAACCAGTAGTTCCACTATAAGTGAGGATAGAAGTTACAATATTCTGAAATCAAGGAATGCCCCTGTTGCATATCCTCAGTGGTGTTTTGTTAAGGTGCTGTTTCTTCATTAAAACACACAGATGTCAGAAATGACCTATTGGACATCATAACAACGGTATGTGTAACTGATTTACTCAAAGTCCCTTGACAAATAGCTGTTATGATGTTAGTTTACACATAGGTTCAAGATGTCTGGTGGAATTAATTGGCAAAAACAAATGAGCAGATACAATAAAGATTACTAATTCAGTTGTAAATCTGTCAGATATGATTACCTTACATGATTTGTTTCTCATTGTTTAAAAAAAATACTTATATCATGGTCTGAGTCCTCAAAAGCCTCTCTGAATCTAAGCCTGTGCACAGCTGTGCTCATGAAATGTTACAATCCATACTTTGTTGTAAGACTATAATAAAGATATTGTTGGAACGGTCTCAACGTAGGGAATAACATAGTTTAGGGGTTGTAACTGACTCTTTGATCTATTGACCTTTGAACCCTGACTTCTGAGAATTTTTATAGGCTTAAGGCTAAAGTAATTCTGCATCGAAAGGGGCTATAGACAAGTGTTGTAGAAAGCTTATGAACTCTGCCTTTTGTGCCTGTGTGACTATACCTAGTGGATATAGACAGAAAGTGGGAGTGCTGTCAAAAATGGTATCTTTTCACCCACTTGACAATTATATGCTTAAATTCTGGTAAGAAATGTGTCTCCTACACCCTTAAACTCCAGCTATGTATTGATTTTATTAGGCTATTTATAACCTCCTATTCAAGGAAATCACTAATCGTGGTAGAAACTACAAATCGCTTGAGCTGGGACATATAGCTTGATACCAAGTCGCGTGATATTTGTAGTTTTTTTTAGTTTTAAAACATGTTATAATAGGGTTGTAAAAAGATATATATACTGATTATATCGAATATCTAGTGTTGCCGAACTAGTGATGACATTGCTTTAAGTCGATATATGTTAAGAAAAAGCAAAGAGAGTTTATTTAGGATGTGTTCAGAACCACGCAATATAGATTTACGCCAAACAGCAATGCAGGTTGGTTCTCCCGCTTCAGTAGGCTTACAGTAGGCAGGGTTTGGATTGGTTTATCTGCTGAACACATGAAATATTTACTCCAGCCGAACTTGTAACGGCAGTGATTATAGTTGTTTTAAGTTAGGAAATGACACACAACACTTTTATGAAGCTTTGCTGTAGTTTGGTTGAGTGGCAGAAACCGAACGCAGCCAATCCACGGCGGACAGCTACAGACAGGATTCGAATGAGTCCAACTACGTCACTAGGCTTTCTGCCGATCTCATAAGCCTTCTTTTAATAATACAGATCAAAATGCACCAGGTTTAACGAATGCATTTAGTAATACGGCATTACTAGCATTCACTTGTGTGTGTGGGTAGTATTTTTACACTAATCGGCTCGTTTTCTACCCTGGGATGACAGGGTATGAAGGTTGACCGGCGGATCATCTAAGGAGGCCGGCTGTTCGTCTTTGAGATGACTCGCTGCTCCTGGTTCGCAGGTGGCGCTTCACTTCTCCGAAAACATCGGGGCAAACTTCCAACCAGGCGTTATTTGGATAAACTGACCACATATTGGTGATCTGCACCGTTACTTTCTAGCATGAAAAAATATTAAAACTTAATAGAGTGACGTATTAACAGCTATAGAGCGGGAATTAAAACAGCTTTTAGCCTGCTTATTACGATGCCGCTAGAGTGCACCAGCGCGGCTACTCACCCCCAAACATAACACTGGGTCATAATTTGGGTGCAGGAAAAACGACAACAGTGGTCGTTCTGTAGAGGAGGACAGTCTGTGTTTTGAGTTGCAGTTACAAAACCCAACTACACAACAAAATAACAGATAAGTGACAGATTCCAGTTTGTTCATGCCAACCATGATTCCTCTACTTATACAAAAGTAAGTTATGGAGTTCCTCAGGGTTCTGTGCTAGGACCAATACTCTTCACATTATACATGTTGCCATTAGGGAAGAATATTAGAAAACATGGCATAAACTTCCATTGTTACGCAGATGACATCCGGCTATATTTATCTATGAAACCAGATGAAACTAATCAGCTGGTTAAACTCCAAGCATGCCTTAAAGACATAAAGGCTTGGATGACGTGTAATTTCTTACTCTTAAACTCAGACAAAACAGAAGTTATTGTATTTGGTCCTAAGCATCTCAGAGATTCCTTATCTAATCACGTGGTTTCTTTGGATGGCATTACCTTGGCCTCCAGTACTACTGTGAAAAACCTTGGTGTTATATTTGATGAGGATATGTCCTTTAAATGTCACATTAAGCAAGTAACCAGGACTGCCTTCTTTCATCTACGTAATATCATTGAAAATTAGGAACATCCTGTCTCAGAATGACGCTGAGAAACTAGTTCATGCATTTGTGTCTTCCAGACTGGATTACTGTAATTCATTACTGTCTGGCTGCACAAATAACTCTTTAAAAAGCCTCCAACTGATTCAAAATGCCGCAGCAAGAGCATTGACAGGAATTAGCAAGAGAGATCATATTACTCCAGTTTTAGCTTCTCTTCACTGGCTACCCTTAAAGTCTAGAATAGAATTTAAAATCCTCCTCCTTACATACAAGGCCCTCAAAGGCCTGCAGGCCTACTTGTGGTTCCTAGAATTTCAAAGAGTAGAATGGGAGGTAGAGCTTTCAGCTATCAGGCTCCTCTCCTGTGGAACCAGCTCCCAGTTTGGGTTCGGGAAGCAGACACTCTCTCTATTTTTAAGGTCAGGCTTAAGACTTTCCTTTTTGATCAAGCTTATAGTTAGGGCTGGACTAAATCATCCCTTAGTTATGCTGCTATAGGCCTAGGCTGCTGGGGGACAATGCAACAAACACATGTCCTCCTTCTTTCTTCTCTCTCCACTCTCGTGTCCTCCACTTTCTTTTCTCTGGCACAGAGCTCCTGCCCTCTAAATTCCTATCTGCTACTAGTCATGCAATTCTGTGCTATTACTATGTAGAATGTTTACTACTGCTCTCCCTTCTTCCGAGTATCTCTGGCCTGGAGTTGAGTGTTTCCTGTGGAGCGCCATACTACATCTGTTGTCGTGGTCTCATCAGCCTGCCCAGTCTCAATGGAATCCTGCTGTTATCCACTCCTACCTGAATGAACAATTCTCCAACCTGCCGATGATTCCCCTTACATTTTCAAACTGTCATGTAACATCATTAGTTTGTATCATAGCATCCCACTTGTATGCTTTAGTCAGATATGTGTATTTATGACAGATATATGTTTATCTTGCTGTTCTCTTTCTCTGTCTGTACCCGGCTGGCCTTAGGCAGATGGGTCCCTCCATATGAGCTGGGTTGTGCTCAAGGTTTCTTCCTGTTTAAAGGGAGTTTTTCCTTGCCACCGTCGACTTTAGTCTTACTCTGGGGGTTTCAGGCCAAGTCTTGTAAAGCGTCTTGAGACGATTTGTATTGTTATTGACGCTATATAAATACTGAACTGAATTGAATTGAATATGTTTTTATTTTGTCAGGTCTGTTTGTTGCGTTTATTGCAGTCTGTTGTTTTAGTTTTTTTCTCAGTTACACACTGAGTTCTATTCATTGGACATCTTTTATGGGCCCAAGAGTTTAAATAAATTCTTGTAAGTTACATTTACATTCCATGGTGACCTGAAGGGACTGAGGAGCAGCTTCAGTGGGAGACTGCTTCACCCTCAAAGTGTGAAGGAAAGATATAGAAGGTCTTTCCTTCCTGCTGTTGTTAGGCTCCATGGCAAGCACTCCTAATATTTGCAATATGTCTATTATCTGTTCTGTCTCTGTCATTTCTGCATGCTTTTGCAAACTGTAATTTCCCATTGTGGGACTATTAAAGGTTTTCTTATTCTTAAAACCTTCTTTTTCCTTAAACAACCTGAGTATTCTCTAGCTGTAAATGTGAATGGTTATTACCTACATAAAGGAAAGAGTTTTAGTCATACCTTTCTACAACAATGATCAGTTTATTAGCTACTTACTGTAACTTGCCTTTAGTCTGAAAAATGTTACACTGCTATGTATACAGAGGCCAATGGAAAAGAGTTTAGCTCCAATGTGGGAAAATAAACAGTCTTACAAAGTGCAGACAAGAGAAGGCTGGTGTTCCTAAATGATATAAGATGTAAGGTGTGATAAGAAATGTTTTGAAATGCCGCACTGAAGAACCATAATCTTATGCCTCTTGAGAGAGTGTTTGTGCTTTTGATAAGTGTATAAATATTATCTTTTCAATACACTGTAATAATGGCTTTGTAAACATAGACTTTAAGAAATTCAGCTGATAAGGATTTCTGATAAGGATTATATCGAAATTATTACAAAACTATCCAATGTGAGGCTGATTAGGTTCTGTGAGACATTCCTCAACATTACAATGTTTCCTTTTAATGGTTCAACACTTTTTGGATCACTATTTGGATCACAAGAGCAATATAACAAGATCAGTTATGATATTTAAATATTTCCCTCTAAACAGTTGCAAGGTTAGAAGTGACAATGAGCTGGGATCTAATGAAGTAATACAATTAAATAAGATGCACCACAAAATAATATTAGGTTTATAGAGATGACATAAACCTGTTTTGATCACTTAGGAGTGATATATGAACTACTCATGGTCTACCACCTACACAACATTGATACTGAATTTCTTCTTGTGAGCAAGAATCCACTGTCCAGCGCTGGGGTGGCTATATATTATAAGACAAGGTGGACAGTAAAACAGATTAAATAGTTTCAATATTGATCCACCACAGTATTCTTAAGTCACATTCAGAGCTCCTAAACACAGCCCCAAGGTCGGACCAAGGTAAGGGCCTTCTGTATTATTCTTTAGAATGTGCCATCAAACTGGAGAGAATTATGCATTCGTGTTTTCCCAGTCGATGGGGAGGCTGATACATTTGTTAGCATTTATGCCATATGTAACTCTCAGCAAGAAGGTTCCGGGTTTGACTCCATGGGCCGACTGGGGCCTTTCTGTGCAGAGTTCGCATATATCTGGGTGATTCTAAATAGGTGTACATGTGAGTGTGAATGGTTGTGTTTCTGTATTAGCCACATAATAGATTAGCGACTTGTCCATGGTGTGCTCTGGCACTTCCCCAATGACAACCATCCTCTGCTGCACTATCTGGGGGAGCTGTGGAATAGTGCCAATTAAAGGTTAAAAAAAAGAGAGAGAGAGATAGGCTTCAGCCCTCCACGACCTTCTAGAGCAGTGCTGCCCAATACATGGATCACGATCTACCAGTAGATAGCGAAGGTAATGTGGGTAGATCACATCTGTACTCACTATGGCATTTTTTACTTTACTTGGTTGATATACAATACAATACAATACAATACAATTGTATACAAATCTCCCAAGCTAAGTAGTTACACTCCATGCAGTGTATATATATATATATATATAGTCAGTCAGTCATTTTCTATACCCGTTTAATCCTGTTAGGGGTCATGGGGTGCATATATATATATATATATATATATATATATATATATATATATATATATATATATATATATATATATATATATATATATATTTTTGCACTGTCTCTCTAATGTTTAAAGATGTGTCCGCACTGTCTCTCTAATGTTTAAAGATGTGTCCATAATAGACATCCTCTCTAATATATACTGTGTCATGGTTCTGTTTTTTTGATTCCCCCGTGTTTTCATTCCGCGTTCATGTTTTGAGTTCATGTTTTCCAGTTTACTGTTTTATTTTGTTGAGTTCTTGGTTTCCTGTCTTGTGTCCCTTCCTGCCTTCGTGATTGTCTTCCCCGCCATGATTAGTTTCACCTGTTTCTTGTTACCTTTCTGTCCTGTGCGGTCTCACCTTTGTAACCTTTGTCTGCTCTGCCCTGATTGTTTCCACATGTGTCTATTCTGCCCTTGTGTGTGTGTGTGTGTGTGTGTGTGTGTGTGTGTGTGTGTGTGTGTGTGTGTGTGTGTGTGTGTGTGTGTGTGTGTGTGTGTCTGCTTTTCGGACTGGGTTCTTCCTGGGGTCTGAACTGACAGCTCTGTCGCATAATCTGTTTTTTTTTTTTTTTTTTTAACTGTTTCTCTGTGTTCCCAGTGTTCCCAATGTTCTTGATTTCAAGTCTTGTGATGTTACTTTGGTAACACTTTACTTGACAGTGCCGTCATAAGAGTGACATGACACTGTCATAAAAGCGTCATAAACTTTATAAACGTGTCATAAACTTTTATGACCTCTGTCATCAAGTGCCATTCGGTTTTTGTTATGACAAGTTGACATTGCTTGGGCTGTCTCGATTATGACAATTTGACATTAATCAAAGTAACATTACCAGAAGTTGTCTTGGTCATGACAAGTTGACATTAAATATGTTTGGGACGTCTTTGTAATGATAACTTGACATTAAGCAGGATGACATTACCAGAGGATGTCTTTGTCATGACAGCTTGACATAAACAGAAAATCCACCTCTTTTTGTATTCATAACATGTTGACAATGATTATTATAATTGGATGTGCAAGATCAGAGACAAATTCTAGCACTTGGTCAGATAGATGTGTTTGTGTGTGCACTGTAAACCTTTGATGTAATTTTACAGTGAAATCTGAACATTATTTTACAGTATTTTACTGTATTCCTGGTATACAGTATCATACTGTAAACCGCAATGCAATCTGGGAGAAAAAAAAATGTGATTACAGAAAATTACAGCACTTTAAGAGAATGCCATTTTTTACAGGATTATACTGTAAACGTTACTGTAAACAGCTGAGCATCATGGGAAAGTGAAAGGAAAGTGCGGGAACTAAATTTTGAACCGACATAGGAAGACCTTTTTATTATCTGGCAAAAGGTTGTTTTTGCAGCTTGAATTTTATTTTTGTTGATTTTAACTTTGGTGTCAGACTGCCAGCCAGTCTCTATCACCACGAAGGCAGACACAGGACAACCACCTCAGCCTTTTTTCATGGATGTCCGGAGCTGTTTGACGTCCTCCACTAAGTAAGTTAACATTAATTGACTATTTTTTAATGACTTATGAGGAGGATTTGAGGATTTCTCCAGTTGAATTTTCTGCCATTTGGAACAGTTTTATAACGAAGCTGTTGAAAAGTTTGGTTTTTGCGAGCTAGCTAAAATTAGAACATGTCAGCATTTTTTCTCAGTTTATAACAGCATTAAAACAAAACTTGCTTTTGCTGAAAGATACCGGATCAAGTTTAACCTATAGTGCTTTGTATGTATGTTTCTACATGGATAAAAACAGCCACGAAAAGTTTCTATTTGCAATGTGCTAGTTAGCTAAAATTAGCAAATGTTAGCATTGTGTATCGGTTTACGAACACTGATTGTTAAGGCCGATACTCCTTCTTTTTAACGCGGCTCAAAGTTCTGTATCTCTGTACTGCACTACCATGTACTGAACATGCTCTTATTTGATATGTCTTTCTATATTGTTTTCCAGAAGCTGCAGTGACATCAGCCCTGAGAGGGACACAAAACCAAGCAGTGAGAAGAAGCCAACATCAGTGAATCAGTCAGCCCAGTTAGTTTTACTTGTGTTGCATTGTTTTTATTTTAATAAATATTTAAAAAAGGAATATTGTCCTACTGTCATTTCTTTATTATTATTATTATTAGTTGTAGTAGTAATATTAGTTCAATGGCACGCGATCTATACCTTCGCGATCTGGTTTAAATACTGTAAATATACAATATCATATCAGGGTATCGTTGTAAATTTAAAACAAAGAACTGTAGATTTATTTACAGTAATATATTGTAATTCTGAAATACAGCTAGATACTGTAAAACTACAGTAGTTTACTGGCGAAGCTGCTGCCAGTAAATTAATGTAAATTTGCGCTAAAAAGTTTAACAGTGTGTGTGTGTGACATATTTCACAAAACTGACTGTCATGACACCATTATGACAGTGTGATGAATACATTCTTTGATCTAAAGTAAAGTGGTACCATTTTGATTTGTAATTGATGTATCATGAAGGATAATGGCTGTCATGACACCATTATGACAGTGTAACGAATACTTTCTTTGACCAACTCAATTTTTATATCAAAGTCGATTATTTGGAGTTGTCAAATAACTCCATTTAAGTTGATATAACTCCTTTCTTTAACTTTCCTTCTACTCAGAAAAGTCAATGCAATGGGGTGTTCTGCCTCCCCATTGTAATACACTGACAGAGCCTAATGTTTTGGCAGATACTGACTCTTTTCCCTCCACTTTCTCTGCACACCTGTGCTGTGCCTGCTCGTCAGGGGCCGTTGCCATGGCTACGCTATCCGTACATGATATTCTATATATTCACTCCCCTCTCTCCTGCACCCTACGTGCAGAACAAATACTCATATCTCGAAAACTAAAAGTCCTATCGAGAAAACGAACACTTTGTGAGCGTCAGCCGAGGGTTTTCTACAATTTAGTGTTGTCCCCATGCGCGTACTGCCAAAATGTTGGCCGTAGTCGTTTTGGAAAGAAAGGCATGCGACGAGAAAAATCGTCGAGAAATCCCTCTCGATTTCAACATACACACACATGGGGAAAAATTTGAAAAGCTGACGTCCCACGTAAATAAAACTCACATCATCTGAAAGCCAACAAAAATGTATCTCTGTACCTCAAAAACTGTGGCCGCCACGTGAGATTGAAACCTTTTTTTTTTTGAATTTCGCCAGAACTCTGAACCTAGAGTGTAAAATAGAGTGCGCCCATAGGGCCCCATTATAAACGATGATTTTTAGTTTTTTTCCCAAAATTTCACCAAAACGTAAACTTCGACCCTGACCAAACCGTAAAAGGTATCGAAACGCCGTTTTCGGGAAAATGAAGCTACACTTCCCGTGCCTCGTACAAACTTCCAAGTAATTTTCTACTCCAAAGCACGGCCGAGTAATCGTTCGACAAAGCGAAGGTGTCCATTTTGGACTGTTGGCGATTTTTTCGGGCTTCTCCATTCATTTCAAATGGGAAAAAACGCCCGGTTTTCGCCCGATTATTCTCGCCCCGTTGGAAGGATCGCTTAGAAAAGTCATAGCACACCATTCCCGATCAAGGCGCACGTATTTTTTTTCAAAACTCTGGGACGAGTTACGCGGCGAAATTTTGGCCGGAAGAAGGCAGAAGAAAAATAAACGCAAAGCAATAACAATATGTGCATCGGCACAGATAACTACTCTTCCCCAAAATGTAATAAATACCACACATAGCAATACAAAACTACTTTGCTCATGCACACACAGAAATAGTAATATTTCTTCAATCATTTCGATTAAGGCGCTAAGGCCCGTTAACGGCTAAAGGTTATAATTTATCATTATTAGCGTTAGCGGCTAACGGCTAACGCCTTTCCACAACATATTCCTCAGCTCATACCTGTGTCTGCAAACAGAGGACTGAAGATTAATTCCCGCAGCAGTTCTGGGACCGCAAGTTTAAGCACCTTATAGCCGACTCAACACACTTCTAACATTAAAAGTTAAGTTACTGTGAAGCTTTTAGCTAGCTAGCTAATACATTCAAAGCACGCTGCGGACAGTTCAATTGTAGTGTTGTGTAACTCGACTGAACGCTTATAGTTACTTGCTGTTGCACATAAAATTAAGAAAATAAAGAAAATATATTTACTCACCAAGTAATGTTAATCCAACCTTGACCTTCACTCCTTGGTCTCTCCCTGGCTGTTGCTGGTGCAGTCTGACAGCATAAAACGGCTTCTTCTTCTTCTTCTTCTTCTTCTTCTTCTTCTTCTTCTTCTTCTTTAGGGTTTTACGGCAGCCGGCATCCAAAAAGTTGCATTGCTGCCATCTACAGGACTGGCGTCTTAGTGCACTACATTTGGCTATATAATCCAGTATCCATTAAAAATGTGAAAAAACAACGTTTTTCCGTCCCGCTTGACCCTACTTCTAATATATTTTTCAAAGTTACTTCTTTCAAACCAACTTCACGCAATTCTCTGATAAGATGCTGTCTTTGAAAGACGTAATTTCTACAATAATTTAAAACATGTTGTACCATCTCAGGTTCCTGGCATGAACACAAACCATTCTGATGTTTTCCTAAAATAAATAAAGTGCTGTTCAGAAACGTGTTCAGAAATTTTTAAAAATAAAAATAAATAAATTGAAATAAGTTATGAACTAAATAAAACAATGGACATGTAACAAATTGTGTATTTTTATGCTGAAAAAGCTCATGTTTTTAAGTCATTCTACTAACCTCCTGAATCATTTTTCTTAAGAATAATCATTATGTCAACATGAAGACATACAAAAAGAGGTGGGTTTTCTGTTTATGTGAAACTGTCATGACAAAGACATCCTCTGGTAATGTCATCCTGTTTAATGCCAAGTTATCTTAATAAGGACACTCCAAACAAATTTAATGTCAGGTTGTCATGACAAAGACATACTATGGTAAAGTCATCCAGCTTAATGTCAAGTTGTCATTACGAAGACGTCCCAAACATATTTAATGTCAACTTGTCATGACCAAGACAACTTCTGGTAATGTCACTTTGATTAATGTCAAATTGTCATAATTGAGACAGCCCAAGCAATGTCAACTTGTCATAACAAAAACCGAAAGACACTTAATGACAGCGGTCATAAAGGTTTATGACATGTTTATAAAGTTTATGACACGTTTATGACAGTGACATGTCATAGTTATGACAGTGTCATGTCACTCTTATGTCGACACTGTCAAGTAAAGTGTTACCGTTACTTTTTTTTTTGTCTTTTTGAACTCGACTTTTGTTTTTGAATACCTACTGTCTCATCAGTGTTTTCTATTTGGTCTTACTTCATTTTTATTTAATTAAATTCAGTTTTTGCCTACTCCTGCCTCCTCACTTACTGTCCACCATTTGGGTCCTACCTCTCCTTGAAAAACCGTGACATACCTTGAGGCTTCTGAAGTTGTTCCTGGGATCTGTTGGAGCCACTCCCCCAGTTTGGGCGTTACTGCCCTGAGTGCTCCTACTACCACGGGGATAATGCTTGCCTTGACCTTCCACATCTGCTCCAGCTGTTCTTTCAACCCTTGGTACTTTTCAACCTTTTCGTGTTCCTTCTTTCTGATGTTGGCATCTCCTGGTATTTCCACATCTATCACCACCGCCTTCTTCTGCTCCTTGTCTACCACCACTATGTCCGGTTGGTTGGAAGTCCTACAGCACCTTGGCCCTGTTGTTCTCAGCCACCTTCTGTGGTGCAGTTCCTGTACACTATTCCAGCCACTTGCTTGTGTCCCACCATGTGCGCTGACCCGGCTAGCATCTTACACCCTGCTATTATGTGCTGGACTGTGTCAGGGGCATCTTTGCATAGTCTGCAACTTGGTTCTGATCTACTATTGTAGATCTAGGCCTCTATGGCTCTTGTAGCTAGGGCCATATATATGTGTGTGTGTGTGTGTGTGTGTGTGAGTGAGAGAGAGAGAGAGAGAGAGAGAGAGAGAGAGAGAGAGAGAGAGAGAGAGAGAGAATTAGGGGTACGACGCTCTTCTGGTGGAAAATGAAGTAATAAAGTTATGTATATGGACTGTCCTGCCGTATTAGTGTCGATTTCAGAAGATTTAAACTGTAATTCGCATTGCACCCTCAGCCCGAGAGTCTGGAGGAGGACAGTGTTAGAACTGTCTGTTTAATGGATGCAAGATAAATAGAAAGCCAGTGCATACGAAAGATCACTTTAGGGAAGAGAGTGGTATATCTAAGTATACCAACTACTTTTTGAGTGGACAAACAACATGTGCCTCCCATTTACACAGGTTTCAGCACCAGTGGGCTGGACTGACAGATATGCTGTACAGCAGTCACTGTGTCCTTCCTCTCAATGAAATGAGAACACATGGAATAAGCTGCCACATTTGTTCTGAAGCCTGTGTGTGAAAATGATGTACGTCCATTAGCTAATAGTACTTTATTGTGTGGGTGTATATCTGTCAGGAACACATCGAAGTGGAAATGGTTCTTAAGTCTAGAATTCAACAGTGCTATTCATATTGCAATGCCCTTGTTTAAGTGTATGTCTCCCTGCTTGATCCACTGCAGGTACTATCACTAAAATAGCTTCTGTAGCTACCAGCAGCAACATATCCACAAGCTGAGGTACAATGGTCAGAATGCAGATTGAATACTTAAGTGTGTACGTCTGGAGGATGGAGGGCGTGTGATGTATTTGTTTGTGTGTGTGAGTTGGTAGGTGGGGTGTGTGGGTGGTTGGTGTGGTGGTGGGGTGAGGGGGTGGGAGTTGTGGGGGGTGGCACTTCACTGTCCATTCAAGCCCATCTCCGACATATTGTATGGCCTTGAAGTCTCTGTAGACCATTGCAGTGCTCTGGGCTTTGTTTACGGATCACAGCTTGTTTACTATGAACTCCAGCGCCAATCTTGAAGAGATGTGGGTCCAAGATGTTTTATCTCTTGTCAGGGCTTGCTTCAATTAAATTAATGGAATCTATTCAGCTTCCTCTTTCCCTTTTCCTTTCAGGCCCCGGCAAGAGAGAAGAATACATTAAAAAGATCTTAGGGCCTTAAGATGGTAGATTGTAGTATTAGACTCAGCCAGTCCTTTTCCCTAAAAGACTTCTCCGACCCTCACTCCCCTACCTTTAATGAAATACACTGCAAATTATATGATTCTTACCAAGATTAAAAAAAAAAAACTTAGATTTAGAGGTGTTAGATAATTTATATTGTTTTAAGAGTTAATTTCTCATTTTAAGTGTTCAACTTTGCACTATATTCTTAAATCAAATTTAACAATCTTAATTCAAGAAATCTTATCTTGCAGTATGGACAGATAATTAAACTTGTTTTGAGTACCTTTTCCCTCCGATTTAGTGTTTTATTTTGTTTTCAGATGCCGCTTTTTTGCCATGCAATCAATCCCGTTCACAAGGACCCTATCTGTATTTTCATTTATGCTGGAATCACAATGTAAATTTGTTTTGACGCTAAACAACATTTTCATGGAACATTTTGTTAATAATTAATATTAAGAGAATTTCCGGTTATGTTACTGTTATATGTTGATGTTAATACAATGCTTATAAACTGGATGACAGAGCATGCAGCTGAAATGACAAAGTGTCCTGCTTGGATAAACAGACTTTCCACAGCTTGGCAACCCCAAAACACTGACTTGTAAATGGTTGAGCGTCTGTAAATTATTCATTGAAAGCTATTTAACTAAAGAAAATAAATAAATAAAAAATCCATCAACGTGTCACACTCTGAGAAGTAATCTGAGGAAATAGGATGTACCCGGTTCAGGAAAAGTTTCCATGGATATCCGGACAAAGTAGACACCTACACAAGTTGTAATTTTATTTATCTGGTAGCAGACTCAGTCTGGGTGTGAAAAAGATAACATGAGGATTGATTGATATGAACTGTGATAACACATGTCTTACATTTAAGGCATGATACTAAGCACATGGTGAAGAACTGTCGAGTAATGTAACAATATGTGTCATGTGACAGTGACAGACATGTAGTATTTGCTGTACACTATAGCCACTGGAATGATGGTCCAAATTGTTTATATTGTTTATTGTTTTATTTGGATCCCCATTTGCTACAGCAGAACTGCAGCTATTCTTCCTGGGGTCTGACATATAATACAGTACATGACAAATTTTAAAAGAAAAAGACAAAAAAAAAAAAAAAACATGTACAAAATATGTACAAAAAATAAAATGTACAAAAAAATAAAAAATAAAAGAAAGGTAACATTTATTTACAACAGTACTTCAAACTCTTACGCAATTCATGCATTCCACATCATTCCATTATAATTTCACTCAATATCACTATATCCAAAATCCATTTACTTTACAATATTATATATATTTTAACCATCCAGGCCTACATTATTCATGATTAGGATAATTCCGTAATGTTAGGGAGGAATTTGTAGTGATGCCGATAAAGAAGAAGAAGCACCAGAGTCTTATTGTTGAAGGAGTTTATTTAGGCTTGATAGAGGAGTAGGCTCGATTGAGGAGAAATTAAGCTTCATCATCACAACAGTGCATGAGTTCCACCTCAATTCTAAGGCACAAACAGTAAACTCAAATTCTTATACTAAGAAGGTGGACTGAGGTGGTGGGAGATGTGTCAATATCCAATTCCAATTGTGCATAAACATGAAGATAAGCATTCACACCAGGTGCTTGGGGAGTAGGTTCCAAGCATACATAGCTCTGTACATTACTGTTCTTTTACTGTAGTTCGTCTTTATTTTTGGCAGTGAAAACTTTCCACTGGCCACATGTGTCGTTGTATAACTATGATTGTCTGAACTATAGTTTTTTTGTGTAGAACTTGTGTGGGTTTTGTTACATTTCTTACAAATATCAGTAATGAATAAAACAATCTATCACCAACTATCACTCAACTGAGATTTCTATGCGTTTTAAATACATTAGTTCTAAGAGCACAACCCAGGACGATGCGAACTGCTCTATTTTGCACTTTTTTAAGTTTATTAATTATATCTGCTGTGGCGTTTGACCAGATTTGGGTGATAAATATGCTTTGCATCTTCTGATAACAGGGCGGCACAGTGGCGAGGTGGTTAGTACAGATGCCTGACAGCAAGAGTCCATGGGCCGGCTAGCCTTTCTGTGTGGCACTGATGCCTCCCAGCAAGAAGGTCACCGGTTCGCCATGCAGGCTGGCCATTCTGTATGGACCTCCCACCATCCAAAGACATGCTCATTAGGTTAATTGTCAGTCAGTCAGTCATCTTCTATACCCGTTTAGTCCTGTTAGGGGTCACGGGGGTCTGCTGGAGCCTATCCCAGCTGTCATCGGGCGAGAGGCAGGGGTACACCCTGGACAGGTCGCCAGTCCATCGCAGGGCCAACACAGAGACAGACAACAAATCACACTCACATGCACACCTACGGACAATTTAGAATCACCAATTAACCTAATGAGCATGTCTTTGGATGTTGGGAGGAAGCCGGCTAGCCTTTCTGTGGAGTTCCCGGAGTACCTGGAGAGAATCCGCGCAAACTCCACACATGCAAACTCCACACAGAAAGGCCAGCCGGCCTATGGATTCGAACCTTCTTGCTGTGAGGCCTCAGTGCTAACCACCTCTCCACTGTGCCGCCCCAATTAGGTTAATTGGTGATTCTAAATTGCCCATAGGTATGCATGTGAGTGTGAATGGTTGTCTGTCTCTGCCTCAGGGGTACATCCTGTCCTTAGGAAGGACAAAGAGGAGACCTCAAACCCATAATATTCAATTTTTTTAACAATAAATTGTGATTAATTAGGTCGAATGCAGCAATGCAGAAATCAAGCATAACCACACCAACTAGTTTCTTTTTATCTATTTCCCTCAGCCAGTCATCTGTCATTTGAGTTAGAGCCGATGTTGTGTCATGATATACGTGCTGAAAATCTGTTAGTTTTCCAAAATAAGTAGTTTGTCATTTGTTCAAATACTATACTTTCCATAATTTTACTTAATACAGGTAAAAGGCTAATTGAACAACTGTTGGCTCCTGAAAAAAGTTTCTGGCAATGGAATTATCTGTAACATATCTTCTACTGTCTTAATACTTACTTTATCTTAAATGTATCTTAAACTCAAATGAACATTGTTTATCCCTCATAATGTTATCTTAATAGATTGTCTATGTTATTAATATAAATAGGCAGCATATTATTATTTCATTGATCAATTTTATTTATGAAATATTTATTAAGATAGTAAGTAGCAATGTCTGACGGTCCAGTGAGAAAGTTGCCATCCACCTCTAAGAATGATGGTGTTTATCGCCGTTATTTGCCCATCTATTCATTCAGTGTTTTTGCATACTTTTTGTTATCATTTTTTGATATCAGTAATCCTATTTTCATAGTACAATTTATTTTTTATTCTATTTAACTCTATAACACAGTTTCTTAATTTACGATATATTATCCAGCCTGTTTTTTGCTTGATCTCTGTGTTTGCTCTCTGGTTTCATGATCTAACCATGATGTACGACTGAATTTTCTGAGAGGAGCGTGCCTGTTTATTACTGGCATGAGAATTTCATCAAATTTGTTCAGAGCTTTGTTTGGGTTACATCCTCTTAGAGTTTAGTCCCAACTTAGGTTATTTACCTCCTCCTTAAAGCACTCAGTTTTAAACCATTTGTATGATCTTTTAAAAATTATTTTGGCTCTTGTTTTTGAAATTTTTGCCTTCCTTACCAACACCACCATGTCATGATCACTACAACCAATAGACAATGACAAAAGTTGTGAGACATTGTTTAAAAGCATTTCTGAATATATGGTCAATGCATGTTGACTTCTTAATAATTTATAAGCTGTTGAAGGACCTGTTAGATAAAATATGTCATATGGTAGGCTACATCAGTGTTATAAATTCAAGCACTCAGGCATGCAGACTGTGAAACAAGACATTTGTGAAAGAATGGGCCGCTCTCAGGAGCTCAGTGAATTCCAGCGTGGAACTGTCATAGGATGCCACTTGTGCAACAAATCCAGTCGTGAAATTTCCTCGCTCCTAAATATTCCACAGTCAACTGTCAGCTCTATTATAACAAAATGGAAGCGTTTGGGAACAACAGCAACTCAGCCACGAAGTGGTAGGCCACGTAAAGTGACGGAGAGGGGTCAGCGGATGTTGAAGCGCATAGTGCAAAGAGGTCGCCGACTTTCTGCACAGTCAATTGCTACAGAGCTACAAACTTCATGTGACCTTCAGATTAGCCCAAGTACAGTACGCAGAGAGCTTCATGGAATGGGTTTCCATGGCCGAGCAGCTGCAGCCAAGCCACACATCACCAAGTGCAATGCAAGGCGTCGGATGCAATGGTATAAAGCACGCCGCCACTGGCCTCTAGAGCAGTGGAGACGCGTTCTCTGGAGTGATGAATCACACTTTTCCATCTGGCAATCTGATGGACGAGTCTGGGTTTGGAGGTTGCCAGGAGAACGGTACATTTCAGATTGCATTGTGCCAACTGTGAAATTTGGTGGAGGAGGAATTATGGTACGGGGTTGTTTTTCAGGAGCTGGGCTTGGCCCCTTAGTTCCAGTGAAAGGAACATTGAATGCTTCAGGATACCAAAACATTTTGGACAATTCCATGCTCCCAACCTTGTGGGAACAGTTTGGAGCGGGCCCCTTCCTCTTCCAACATGACTGTGCACCAGTGCACAAAGCAAGGTCCATAAAGACGTGGATGACAGAGTCTGGTGTGGATGAACTTGACTGGCCTGCACAGAGTCCTGACCTGAACCCGATAGAACACCTTTGGGATGAATTAGAGCGGAGACTGAGAGCCAGGCCTTCTCGACCAACATCAGTGTGTGACCTCACCAATGCGCTTTTGGAAGAATGGTCAAAAATTCCTATAAACACTCTCCTCAACCTTGTGGACAGTCTTCCCAGAAGAGTTGAAGCTGTAATAGCTGCAAAAGGTGGACCGACATCATATTGAATTCTATGAGTTAGGAATGGGATGGCACTTCAGTTCATAGAATGAGTAAAGGCAGGTGAGCGAATACTTTTGGTAATATAGTGTATATCTAAGTACCTAATGTTGGCACTTGGAAGTCTGTAACAGCAAACCCACTAAAATCAGTTTCAGGTGAGGCAGATGTATTTGCAGCCAAAATATTTCAATTTCAAAGTTCATCAGGTCTTCTCAAATTTTAGTAGATATGCATTCTTAAATATAGAATGCGACCCCACCACCAAATTATTTCTAGTATTTGTATATTATCCTTGTAGAGAATTTCATTTACTTCATGTACTTCGTTTTCTGATGCTATTTATGTTTACACATGCGGTTTTTAGTCCTTTATTTGTTAATTTGTGTTTATTTGTAAAAACGTCTGCCATAGAATATATGAAAAAGATCTGAGATAAAAACTCAAATTAGTCATGCCATTAAGTGTCTATAGATGGCTTTGGAGTGCTGCTGCGAGAGTGGATGACTAGTTTGTCATATCTGAGGAAGGCAATGTCTCCTCTCTTGCACGCTGCTCTCAACTTCGGCATGAGTTCTTTCCTTTTTTGTCTGACTGTCTCCATGTAGTCCTCTTTGATGAAGATTTTAGTTACTTTTAGGTTTTTGGCTCTTTGAAGTACTACAGAACTACTGTCTTTGTGTCTTAAAATTTAACACTATGGGTCTGGGTCGCTCTCCCATCGCTGGTTTCCCAGTCCCATGTGGTCTCTCTACCTCAGTGTTTTTCTGTAACTGCAGCTTGACTGTGAAGATCTTTTTCAATTTCTCCTCTGCCTCTCTCCAAGTTTCTCCTGGTGTCTCTACAGTGCCATCTATTACCAAGTTATTTCTTCTTGATTGCCCTTCTAGATACTCTAGTTTGTCTGTGAGCACTAGAAAACGGTCACTGATTTTCATTATGTCACCTTGGAGGGCTTTGCTGTGATCAGCTTGGTTTGCATTACTGATTTTAATGTCATCAACCTCTTTCTGGGTGAACTGAATGCTGGTTTTAATTTCCTGTACTTCCCTCATTAATGTATCCAGTCTCTGATTAGTAGAGTCCAGGACCATTATAGCAAAGCATTGAAAGCTATCTTGTTGCTGTTGGAGCAACTCTGCTCCAGCAATACTTGTTCATCCTCTTGTTTAGCTTCTGCCTTTTTTTAGGTCTTATTGTCAGAAGCAAGGAGAGCATTTCCACTAACCTGGTCTGTTCTGGGCCTGGGCCTGGGCCTGGGGGTGGCCTGATGGATAGATAGGTTGCAGCTGGGCCTGGGCCCTCAACTTGATCAGAGGACAAATTTCACAGCTTGCGTGATAGGCGGCTCACAGGACAACAGCTTAAAGCACAGCTTAATAGTGGTTGTAGTAAGCAAGTCTCAGTTTCAGCTGTGAAGAGAAGCTTCGAGCTGCAGGTTTTGACAGGACAAGTTGCAGCAAGAAAACCATTGCTACGATGTCAGAATAAGACGAAGAGGCTCGCCTGGGCCATGAAACACCGCCATTGGACTTCTGAAGACTGGGAAAAGGTATTATGGACTAATGAATCAAAATTTCAAATCTTCGGTTCATCACGCAGGATATTTGTACGCCGTCGAGTAGGCAAGAGGATGGTTCCACAGTGTGTGACATCAACTGTCAAACATGGAGGAGGAAGTACCCGGCTGGCCTTAGGCAGATGGGTCCCTCCATATGAGCTGGGTTCTGCTCAAGGTTTCTTCCTGTTAAAAGGGAGTTTTTCCTTGCCACCGTCGCCTGCAGGCTTGCTCTGGGGGTTTCAGGCCGGGTCTTGTAAAGCGTCTTGAGACGATTTGTATTGTTATTGACGCTATATAAATAAAGCTGAATTGAATTGAATTGAAGTGTGATGGTCTGGGGCTGTTTTGTTGGATTCAGGTTCAGTGACTTGTACAGAGTGAGAGGCACCCTGAACCAAAATGGCTGCATTCTGCAGTGCCATGCAATACCCTCTGGTATGCGTCTAGTTCAGGGGTCTGCAACCTTTATTATCAAAAGAGCCATTTTGCCCCCTCTTCTACAAAAAAAAAAAAATCGTCGGGAGCCGCAAAAAATAACAGCGCTTGTAAACTTTTTAAAGTTTTTATGTTTTATTTATTTTGCCTGTTACAACCACTGAATATAACAACAGAAGTGCAGTGTGTATTTGTAGGTGCATTTTAAAATAAACTAGAAAATTCCCGCGGAAATTTTTAAAGTGCCGAGTGGGCTGTTGCCATTAGCTGCTAATGTTAGCAATTAGCGTGATGCGCTAGCCACTAACTTTAGCATTAGTTTAGTGTTAGCATGTCTCTTTAGACACTAAAAATTAAATACATTCTAATTGTTAGCATGCTAATGCTAACATGCTAATTGGTAATATGCTATTCGCCAACATGCTAATGCTGCCACTAATGCAACCACCAATTCGTAGCCACTAAAAATTAGCATTAGCTGCTAATGTTAGCAATTAGCATGAGGCGCTAGCCACTAATTTTAGCATTGGTTTAGTGTTAGCATGTCTTTTTAGACACTAAAAATTAAATACATGCTAATTGTTAGCATGCTAATGCTAACATGCTAATTGCTAATATGCTATTCGCTAACATGCTAATGCTGCCATTAATGCTACCACCAATTTCTAGCTACTAAAAATTAGCATTAGCCGCTAATGTTAGCAATTAGCATGACGCGCTAGCCAATGACAGACAGACACCTGTCATTGTTCAACTTGGGTGCCAAAAGCCAAAATGGCCGCCCCATAGACCAGTTACTTCAGTTAGAAGTTTCCAGAGTGGGCTGTTTCCATTAACATTGCCCCAAAATGGCCGCCCTACAGACCAGTTACTTATGTTTTCCCGCCTCTTTCTGTGGAGCCCCTGGTTGCCATGGTTACCAGTTTGAATATCAGTTAAAAAAACGACTAGAGTGGGCGAAAATGCTGAAACCACGGCCTCGAACAGGAAGGCCTTGTGGCCAAACCGTGTGTCCAATCGTTGAACCGACTTCACTTTGGGCATCTTGAGGCTTTCCTGAACGTCTAGATATGCAGTTTGTGGGTAAAATGTAGAAATGTGAGCTATTTAAAGCGATTTAAAACAAAGGATTGCTTCTGCTTTCCTCCACAAATTTAACATTGCAGTCTATGGAGCGAGGAAGGGGTTTGCTGGCGCAGCTTTGCGTCTCACGCCAAAACTATAAGACTTACAGCTTTAGCAGACAAATTGTGAGCGAGAAGACAAATTTTCCTACGTTTCTATGTATAAATTATGTCTGTGGTGTGAAATCTGTGGCCACGGGAGCAGTTTCTGTTTTATTTTTTGCCTAATTTTCTTCTCTCTTCTCACTCTAGCTGTCCCTCTAGCGCGAACATTCCGCGCAATACACACCCATTATAAACCCCGAAATTTGAGTAAAAACCTACACCGCTTTGAGGCTTCATAGTTTAAAAACAGTAAAAGGTGTCGATAAGTGAGGGGAATCTCTGAAGAGAAGACAAGAGTGCCTTCATTTTAAAGTTTAAATGAAGTCTCTGGGTGAAAGTATGCCAGAGCAGTTGATCGTTGAAAATGCCTGTTGATTTTTCGGGGTCTCCCATTCATTTGAATGGGAAATTTTTCGCGCTTTTTCGCGAATAAATTCCCGAAAAACTCGTCAATCGCTTATCCAAGTAATAGCATAGGATTCGGGATCAAAACACACGTTTCGATATATTATGTGTTGGGGTCCTCTGGCCGGTTCGGGCAGCATTAATTGCCGAAAAAGGGCGGAAAATGAATAATATTAAGTAAAAAAACTGCAAAGAAACACGCAGAAGATCAAGAGTTGTGCCATAGGCACGAGGCCCCTCCTCCCTATGGGAGGAGGGGCCTCTTGACATAGGCACTCGGCACTAATTAAATTGTGAACTGTAGGCCTATTTAAGTGGTGCTTACTGGCGACGTTTTCTGCCATTTTAATGGTCCTGTCCCTGACGGTCTTTGCGGAGAGGGGCATTTATTTAATTTTCCTAACAATTTCCTGCTTGTTTTTAAAGTAGGAGAATAGATGCTCTGATATTTTTATGAACGAATCTTTCATATATTCTCCGTCTGTGAACGGCTTCCCCCTCTTAATGATCCCCAGAGCTGCCACAAAACTAGCAGTGCTAGTTGAATGTGGAGAGGTAATCCACTTCTTGATAGTTTGCTCTCTTCAGCTTTTCGTAGCATTTCCGAAATTGCTCTCTTTCGCTCATCTTCGGTTGGGTATTTTTTGGCAAATGCAAAGTGCTTGTTTTGGGAGTGTCAAAGTTACATTTTTTGTTGTTCGATATCTTCTCGCCACATATGAAGCACGAAGGTAACCCAGCGTCATTGGTGATGAAGGCAAATTAATCAGTCCACGCTGAATTAAACTCTCTATTTCTTCCGAAACTTTTCTTTTTTGGGATTTTTTCATGGTTAGGCCATTGCAGGGTTCGCACACTACAAAAGCCGCCTGCACGTAAAGGCGAAGGCTGATGACATTATGTGACTGATGTATATTTTTGTTGACATAATAGAAATTGAAAATAGTTCTTTTAGAGACTTCCGGCGGGTGACGCGCCCAAGATGGCCGCATAGGAGAAGTGGGCCGAGCCAGCTTAGCTAATTTCCCCATTTATTCATAAATACGATTTGCAAACGTACGTATACCGGTGGCGAAACAGCAACCCCAAAGAAATATGTCGGTAGAAAGTCATTATTTTACACGCAACGCCTCTCAAAATCGACGTAACAAAGATTCCGAGGAGACGGCGGATACAGCTAAGATGGCGGACTCATCTCCACAAGACGCCACAACCGTGATGACTGAACTGCAGGGTATCAAGAATATCCTCGTGAGCCTAGCTGCGGAAGTCTCGGGAGTAAAAAGAGGAGTAGAGGCGGTGAACGAAACAGTGAAAAGCCTGGGCAGCAGAATTACCGAGGCAGAATTGAGAATATCTAGGCTGGAGGATGAAGATGCAAAAAGGGCCCCGGTGGTGAATGACCTAGAGAGGCAGAATCACGTACTGAAGGAGAAAATAACAGCGCTGGAAGGTTTCTCCCGGCGTCAAAATATACGCATCGTGGGTGTGAAAGAAGGAATGGAGGGTCGCGACTGGGATGGCTTTATGAAAACACTGCTATCGGAGGCACTGAATATTGATGTCGACGACTGGTATGAAGTTGACAGGATCCACCGGGTCGGCCCCCGACCTGGAGAAAACGCCAGGCCAAGACACATCATTGTCCGGTTCCTGCGGGACAAAGCCAAGGCTGCCGTGTTAACGGCGGCGAGAAAGAAGAAGCAAGTCACATGGAACGGCACGAGGATTTTCTTCTTCCAAGACTATGCTCAGGAGATACAGGAGAAACGCAAAAAATACGAGGAGGTGAGACGAATTCTCCGTAAGCGTAATGTGGATTATGCTCTCCGATACCCAGCAACAATGACTTTTTCACTGGACAGCCGGCGGTATGAGTTCTCATCTGCGGCCGATGCCAAAGCATTTCTCATTTCTTCTTCGGAGGTGAGGGGTCGACGGGGGCCAGTGGAGGAGAAGAGCGCGACACCGACTATGCATGAAAATAATGCCGAAAATACGCTGTGGATATTGAACTGTGAGAGTTATTTACATGGATGTGGACAGAGACTTTTGGGATAAGATTATACCCATGGAAGATATGGATGGAGCAGGGAGCAATTATTTATGTGGACGAAAACTGAGCAGAGTCTCTTCTCTCACTCTCTTTTTCTTTTCTCCCCCCTCCTACCCGGACGAGGACAATATCAACAGGTGCGGAGTTATTTCCGGATGAATGCCTGGTAATATTTCTGATCAGTGGCCTTTATATTTTATTGATAAAGATATATCTTGTTTTCTTTCTTAACATGAGGGTGCGCGCACATAGGTCCGTGCGCGCGTATGCACTCCTTTTTCCGTTGTCACTGCTCCTTGTCTCTCATATAGTTATCACTGAATAACACACCTGTAAATTTAAGCTTTCAGTCACTTTGTAAGTCTATGGTGGATTATGATGCAGTGGTTCAGTCAAGTTTTATAACTGACTCAAAGTTTGTTTCAATAGGCTACTTAAAACACAGGGGGAATGTAGAGTTGGCTGGCCTCGGAGGTGCAGCTGAGGGAACCTTAAAGGAAGGTTTGATGTTGGAAAGTAACATGTTCGTAGGCTGCTGTTGCAGTGTGTTCCTAAGTTTGTATTTGTTTGTTTGGTGTGTAACCCTAGGTGTCTCATGGAGATATAGCTGTAATATTTGTATTTCTGTATTCCTGAAAACGTATTATATCAGAGGAGGGGCAACCAAGACAGTCGGACATTATATAACAGGATGGTTGTATGATAATATATTAGCAGAGCAAAATGGTGCTCTTTAAAATTGTAACTTGGAATATATCAGGGTGCAATAACGTGGTCAAAAGAAAAAAAATCCTCACATACCTAAAGCAAAAAAAGGCTGATATAGCCCTCATTCAAGAAACCCATCTTAACGACGAGGAAGCAGCAAAACTCAAAAGAGAATGGGTTGGACAGGAATATCATAGTACATTTTC
Source organism: Planiliza haematocheilus (assembly GCA_005024645.1). NCBI lineage: Eukaryota > Metazoa > Chordata > Actinopteri > Mugiliformes > Mugilidae > Planiliza > Planiliza haematocheilus. The sequence goes on along the minus strand of SRSE01001198.1, from coordinate 469,500 downwards.
CTCGAGAAAAAGAGGAGTATTTTGATAAGGAAAAATATAGACTGCCAAATACATAAACATGTCTCACATAAGGAAGGTAGATGGGTTATATTGGATGTCACTTTAGAGGGTCAAAGGATGACTATTGCTAATATTTATGGTCCCAATTCTGTTAACCCAGATTTTTTTCACGAAGTCTGTAACCTAATTAGAAATATGGGGAATAATAATATAATTATTGGAGGGGATTTTAATCAAGTGAGGGATCTAATAATGGATAAAACTTATCAATCTACTCAGACTAACACTGCTGGTATTATGGCAATAGAGGTCTTGTCAGAAGAGCTGGGTCTTGTTGATATTTGGAGAGTATTGCATCCAAATGAAAAGGACTTTACTTTTTTTTCACATTCTCACTCAAGTTACTCTAGGATAGATTACTTTCTATTATCCCGTGATATGGTCAGCCAGGTGTTGAATTCTACAATTGGAAATATAGTCCTTTCGGACCATGCACCAGTGGATATAGTACTCCATCCTCTGGATAGAGCAGAAAAAAGCATGAGATGGCGTCTTAACAACTCTATGCTGAACAGGGAAGAAAATTGAAACTTTATTAAATCTGAGATACAGGAATTCTGGAAGCATAATGAAGGCTCTATAGAAGACCATGGGGTAATGTGGGATGCTTTCAAGTCCTTTCTGAGGGGGCGTATTATCCAAAGAAGCTCCTTTATAAAAAAAGCAGAAAGTCAAAGGTTATTCAAATTAGAGCAAGACATCAAAAAGCTTGAAAGACAACACACGGAGCGACAAGACTCTGATACGTGGGGTAAACTGAATGAACTTAAATGTGAATTAAATGACATACTGAACAGGAAAACCGAATTTGCCCTTTTCTGTACCAGGCAGAAATATTTCGAGCAGGGAGAGCGAGCTGGTAAAGTACTGGCACACAGAGTAAAACAAATGCAATCTCAAAATGTTATTCCATCGATTTTTGATAAAGACAATAATCTTATTACGAACAAAAGAGACATAAATACTACCTTTAGCGAATTTTATCAAGAACTGTATACGTCTCAGGGTGGGACAGACAAAAACAAATTAGAACGTTTTTTCTCCTCAATTGAAATTCCTACCCTAACACAAGATGGGAGAGCACTCTTGGAGGGTGATATCTCCATAGATGAAATTAAAAAAGCAATCAGAAGCCTCAGGATAGGAAAGGCCCCTGGAAACGATGGGTTTTCAGTAGATTTCTATCAGAAATTCATAGATGATCTTGCCCCTAGATTACTAGTCGTATATCGAGATGCGTTTCAAAGAGGTAGGTTACCTGAAAGCATGAGGGAAGCAGTTATTACACTACTGCATAAAAAGGGAAGAGATCCACAACAGTGTGCTAATTATCGCCCTATATCTTTGATTAATGTAGATGAGAAAATTCTCGCCAAAATCTTAACAACTAGATTGGAAGAAGTGGTCCCATTTCTCATTCATCAGGATCAGGTGGGGTTTATGCGGGGTAGGAGCTCTGCAGATAACCTTCGAAGACTGTTACACATTATGTGGATGACAAGGAATTATGACACACCAACGGTTGCCTTTTCATTAGACGCGGAAAAGGCGTTTGATAAAGTGGAGTTTCCTTTTTTGTTTTATACACTACACTATTTGGTCCAATATTTAGGAAGTGGGTGGAATTAATGTACTCGGACCCATCAGCTACAGTCTTAACTAATGGGATTATGTCACCTCAAATCAGACTAAATCGTGGTGTTCGACAAGGATCTCCTTTATCACCTCTAATCTTCGCCATATTTCTTGAACCCCTGGCCATAGCCCTACGGGCTAACTCAAATATACGGGGTGTGCAGGCGGGTCAAGAAGAGCACAAGCTCCTGTTGTATGCAGATGATGTGTTATTGATATCTAGTAACCCTGAATCCTCAGTCCCAGAAATTTGTTCAGTTATAAATCTGTTCTCAGAGGTATCTGGTTATACTGTTAACTGGTCAAAATCAGAAGCCATGCCGTTATCTAAACTGTGCCCCCCAGATATTAGAAAGAACTGGAAATTCAGATGGATGCCTGAAGGATTAACATATTTGGGTATCAAATTATCGCCAGGTCTAAAAAAAATAATGGAAGCCAACATCTCTCCAGTTATTCAGAAAACTCAAATTCTGTTACAAAATTGGGATAAGTTGCATATTTCCCTGTTGGGCAGACTTAATCTAGTTAAAATGATTTTAACTCCCAAGATCAATTACATCGTTTCCATGTTACCACTAAAATTTCCTTCCCCTTTACTTAAAACATACAACAGTATGATAGAGAAGTTTATATGGGCAGGAAAAAAACCCATGTTTAATCGGACGAAGTTATATGCTGCAAAAGACAAGGGGGGGTTAGCATTATCACGAATAGACTGGTATCATTTATCATTTTCTTTATCGCAGTTATCTAAAATTCATCTGTCGCCTACGAGGATCCCTCTGTGGGTCAGGATAGAAGAGCAACTGGTACATCCTTTTTCTGTGGAGGCCTTCCTCTCACAAACGGATAGACCAGTCCCCTCCCAAGACCCGGTAATGGCTTTTGCCAGAGAGTCATGGAAAATTGCTCATCAAATAACAAAAACTGATCCATATTTATCAAGCAGATCTTCCATATGGTATAACAAGAAATTGTTAATTGATAAGAAAAGTTTCTTTTGGAACAAATGGATTAGATCTGGGATTCATATTCTTGAGGATGTGATAGGAGATGTGGGATTTAGATCATTTGATGAAATTAAAAATAAATATAATTTGAGTAACTCTGAATTCTGGCGATATTTACAAATGAGACATTGTATTCTCTCAAACAAACATATTCAGCACAGTCTGACTGAAATCCAGGTAATTTCCCGTAAGATTGGAGAGAAAAACAGAGGAGCTTCAAAATTCTTTGAACTTATTAGAAGTACACAAGTGCCAAAACTGGATGGTCTGAAAACGTGTTGGGAGAAGGACCTGGCTCAAATGATTCCAGAAAATAATTGGAAAAAACTATATGCATCTTGGCACTGTTACTCACGTGAAGCACAATCACAACTCATTTGTTATAAGATATTAAATAGATCTTATTGGACCCCTTCAAAACTGAAACTCAGAAACAGTGATTTGTGTTGGAGATGTAATGGAAGGGTCGGAACTCTTGTACATATGTTATATGAGTGTGACAAAACTAAAGACATGTGGAATGCAATAATTGAGTTCTTGAATAAGGTGCTGGGCACACACTTCATCAAAAACCCTGCATTATGTTTGTTGGGATTACTTCCAGATAACATTCAAATGTCGAAACACCAGAAACTTTGGTGTCGTCTAGCTATGACAACAGGGTGCAGGATAACTTTACGCCACTGGAAATCTCCCACTCAGTCCACTTTTAAGGAGTGGATACAGGTTTTAAGCTCAATGGCCAGCTACGAGCGGGTCACCTATAGAGTGGCTGGGAGGGAAGCTTTATTTAACGAGGTGTGGGGCCCTTTCCTAGCTCAGTTGCTGAATATGTAAGATTGTCGCCATCTCTCCATATCTTATTAGAGGCAGGTACAGGATTGGTATAATATGTAGACTTCCTAGGGTGTTTTGTTTTGTTTTGTTTTGTTTTATGGATCTATGTTTTGTGTGGTAGGTCTGGCCTGTTCTGTACATTATTGCTGGGCTGCATATATTTTATTTTTATTTTATTTTTTATTTTTATTTTTTTGCTATTTTTGTTGTTTGTAAGAGGTAAAAAAAAGAAAGAAAAAAAAAGAAAAAAAAAAAAAAAGAAAATAGTTCTTTTAAAATTAGAAGGCATCATCTCAAACTTCAAGATTACTGCCCAACAAAATAAATTAATAATATGAATAAAAATGAATTAAGAAATACCATTTATTTATGTTCAGGGTTTTTTTTTCAAGGCCAAAGGGAGCCGCTACAATGAGGGTGAAGAGCTGCATGCAGCTCCGCCGCCGCAGGTTGCCGACCCCTGGTCTAGTTGGTCAGAGGTTCATCCTACAGCAAGATAATGACCCAAAACACAAGCCCAAGCTATGCCAGAACTACCTCAGGAAAGAAGAACAAGATAGTGAGCTTGAAAACATGGAGTGGCCAGCACAGTCTCCAGACATCAAGCTGGTCTGGGATAATCTGGACAGAAGAATATTTGATTTTTGTTGTAGAAAGAATGCCACAAGTGTGTTCAGCTGTTATCTGCCAAAGGTGGTTACTTTGATGAGTCAAAAGTTTAGAATACATTTTGGTCTATAGGTTTCTTTTTCAACTCAAATTGCTTATCTGTTCCATGCTTTCATATCAGAGTGCGATGAGACACTGAACTGAATAATTTTCAGTAAAAACCTGGAAAAAGTGTAGTGCTCTAAAACTTTTGACCGGTAGTGCATCATCTTCATACAGTATAAATGGTACAATAGTACATGTTACTGTTGTTACTAAGCATATGTAAACTGATATAAAATTAGCTATATATATTCACAAACAGGCATAACAGTATGACCTCATTCTCTTTGACCTAAGACTGTTAAGGTCTATTGACTCATCAAAGAATGGACATGGACCTTCTGAGGTTGTCCTGTGGTGTCTGGCAACAGTTGTTTGTGGGGGCCTTTAGGTCATATGGGTTGAGGGGCCTCTGAGGATCAGGCTTGTTCCACTGTATCCCACAGACACTTGATCAGTTTGGGATCTAGTGAATTTGGAGGCCAGGTCAACACCTTGCACTGCTTTTCATGTTTTTTGAGTTGTTCCTAAACTGTTGTGTGTATTCCTGTGTCAGGCTGCATCATGTTGGGAATGGCTGCTGCCATCAAGTAGTGGGGTGGTGTGGTCTGGTCTGGTCTAGTTGGGCGGTACATGCCTAAGTAACAACCACGCAAATGCCAGGTCTAAAAGTTTAACCGCAGAACATTGCATTATTACAAGATGGTACTTCTGCTGTTAGATGCCATAATGTTATACCTGATTGGCATATCTGCATATGCAGACTTAGAATATGTGCTATACCTTACAAAGTAATTGTAAATCCTATATTAATCATTATTTAATCTCTTGCAAAGCAGACCTGTACACTGTTGTACAGTGCTATATAAATAAAGTACATTGCATTCCATATTGTGCTGGTCTTCTTCTCTGATGTAGTCAGTAGTCAATGGATTTGAGGAATGAGGACACGAAAGCAGGTTTCACCATAGTTGTTATCATATGATGTCCTAATTGTAGCTTGGTCCTTCTGTAAACTGACATGAAAATTACCTATCAGCTGTCAGGGGGAAATTGCTGGCAAAGAATGCGTTATAGCTCTTGTGTTCTTCTATCCTCCCACCCTGTTGATATTATACCCTTCTGTAAATAGCCACAAAATCCAAGATCCTGCACACACTGAAATTTGGGGATTGCTATGATGGAAAAAGGCTGCAACAGGATTGTGTGTGTGTGTGTGTGTGTGTGTGTGTGTGTGTGTGGGGGGGGGGGGGGGGGGGGGGGGGGGGGTGTTCTGTTGAAACATGACAGAATAAATACTTTAATAGTTCTGACTGAGCCAATGCCAGCACAAACTGACATGTGATACACTTGGGTGCTGATAAAGGTGTCAGACATGTCATCATTATCAGAGCCATCTCTAATTCAACAGCCAAAAAGGATTAGAAAATAGTAAACCAACATTACATACTAATATATCTGAATGTCGTGTTTAGTCTGGCATAGCATGAAAGTGCAGAGCATTTTTCTGTTTTAATATATCCACGCAATATATACCTTTGTCACTAATGACTAAGGTATATATTGCACTTCATTAAAAGCTTCTCCTCTGGTGCATGACACTTTGTCTCATCTGTTTTAGGTTCTGTCCAAGTACAGAGACTAAGCAATGAACTTTTATATACTCCTGATGAAAATTTTAAGACCACTTGAAAAATTGCAAGAATTTACATTTTGCACTGTTGGCTCTTAAGAAGGTTCTAAGTACTGCTTCGCAGTAACGTTCTGTCACTTAGGCGGATCCAAATTATGCCTGTGGCAAATGCACAATAAAAAACAACAAAATACGTAACACTTTACAATGCAGTGCTAACAAATGTGTGTTGAGTTAAATAAGTTACCAAAGTCTTGAATTAGGAACAACACGATAGTTGATTACATTGTTCATAAGTACACAAATAACCAAAAATCCCGACCAGACTTTGTAGTTACAAAGTGGCTTAAGGACAACAAAATCAATGTTTTGGAAAGGCCATCACAAAGACCCCGATCCCATAGAAAACGTGCGTGCAGATCTGAAAAGGTGCGTGAGAGCCAGGTGGCCTACAACCCTGACTCAGTTACACAAGTTCTGTCAGGAGGACTGGACCAGAATTCCAGCAGACTATTGCAAGAAGCTTGTGGAAAGATATCCAAAGTATTTGACCCAAGTCATACAGTTTAAAGGCAATGCTACCAAAATACTAAGTAATACTAACTCAACTACAATTAATACTAACTTCAGACTTCAGAAAAAAAAAAAAAAAAATTCTGTCCCTCATTATTGTGGCATTTAGCAAATAGAAATAATTTTTGTAATCCTAACTGACCTAAAACAAGAGCGATATTGTCTGATTTAACTTCAGACAGTGAGGAAAAAAGGTTTATGTGTCTTTTAACACTGTATGTAAACTTTTCATGTAGATAGACACTGTAGTTAGACGAACGGACTGTCAAAAGTGTCAGTGTCCTTATCTCTGCTATAGTCGCCAGAGGGTCCAGCTTCATGCTGCCCTGTGTTGCTCGTCCAGTCCAGCTTGTTGTCCAGCCACAGCCCAAGATATTCATATGTCTGCACCTCCACCTCCTAACAGAACTGGTCTGGGGTTGGGTGTGTCCCTCCCAAAGTCAATGACCAGTTCCTTGGTCATTGAGGTTTTGAGCTGCAGGTTGTCACACCTGTGGCACCAGACAACAAAATTCCTCACCAGGCTCCTATACTCCTCCTCTTCCTTGTCTCTGACATGCCCCATGATGACCATGTTGTCAGGAAGGGTATCGGGGATTGGGAGTTTTAGGACCCAAATGCAGGACTTCAAAGGCTGAGGCAGGAGTAGGTGAGAAAGATAATTAACACACACACACACACACACACACACACACACACACAAAAAATTACAAAACCCAGGGATGCTGCTGATATGGCAAAATAAAATAAAATAAAATAAACTATGAAAACTATGACTTGAATGAAAGTTTATGGCATGAAAAACACTTGACATGAAGTGCATGGCATGGCAATCAAACACGACCAGGAACAAAGGGGAAGGCAAGAGCACTAACAGGAATTAGCAAGAGAGATCATATTACTCCAGTTTTAGCTTCTCTTCACTGGCTCCCTTATATTTTCCCTTATGCACCGACAATGCACCAAACCAACCAAATTTCCTGTCTATCCTCCCCTCCCCCTCGCCTTCAGGCTTGCTCTGGGGGTTTCAGGCCGGGTTTTTGTAAAGCGTCTTGAGACGATTTGTATTGTTATCGACGCTATATAAATAAAATTTAATTTAATTTAATTGGTCTGTCAATGAGGTAGCTGGAAATCCAAGCAACCAGGCAGGGGTCCACTCGCATTCTGGAGAGGTTTTCCTGGAGTACAAGGGGCTGGATTGTATTGAAGACACTCAAAAAGTTCAGGAAGGTAATCCTGGCAGTGCCTTTTCCCTTGTCCAGATGCGAGTAGGCTCTGTGTAAGAGGTAGAGGATGGCATCCTCTACACCAGGCATGGGCAATCTGTTCCACAAAGGGCCGGTGTGGCTGCAGGTTTCCTTTCCAACCAAGCAGCAGCACACCAGACTTGACTCATTTAATCAACTGATCTCAGTCTTTAGAGAGCTGATTGGTCAAACTGTGTGCTCGTGGTTGGTTTGAACAAAAACCTGCAGCCACACCGGCCCTTTGTGGAACAGATTGCCCATGCCTGCTCTACACCCACATCTGCCCGGTAGCTCAAACTGTAGAGGGTCGTCAGCATGCTGCACCTAAGGTCCGAGGAGCTTGAGGAAGAGCCGCTGCAGCACCATCATCAGATGTGAACTCACTGGGCCGGTTCTTCTTGGGGACAGGAACTATGCATGATGTCTTCCTGAGGGTGGGCACTCTCCCGATGCGATTTGATTAATGTGCAATGTCCTATTTAAATAAAAAAATTTAATGGGAAAAAAAGAAAACCACCAATCACTGGACTCTGGAGCAATGGAAGAAAGTCATGTGGTCTGATGTGTCCAGATATACCCTGTTCCAGAGTGATGGGTGCATCAGGGTAAGAACAGAGGCAGATGACGTGATCCACCCATCATGCCTAGTGCCTGCTGTATAGGGCTGTGGGGGCAGTGCTATGATCTGGGCAGTGATGGGCAGTAGTGAGCTAAGCTACCAGCTACTCTACATTATATTCAGCTTCACTACACAGAAGCTACCACCCATAAAAATGCAATCTGTCAAAAGTAGCTTGATAAGCTACATTAGTAGCTACTTTCAGTTAATCAAACTGCATGCCAAGTCAATGCAATTTCAGTAACCAATCTGTCAGTCAGATAAAGGCTAAAATATGATTTATTCATTGAACAATAGCCCAAAACACAAAAAAATAAATACAAATCAGAGAACATTTTTAGCTCTAGTTACACAAGAATGCCTTTTGAAATTGTAAATAAAATAAAGTAAGTAAATAAAATAAGAAAAAAATATAGCAATGATCCTGAATAGGACAAAAATGAGTTTAGTTTACAAATTAACATTGTATTTTCATAACAAATTAACATTGTAATTGTATTTTCCTAAGAACTGTTAAACTGTAATTTAACTGAATTGCTATATTTCAGCAAGAATGCCCTCTGAAATTGTAAATAAAATACAGTAAGTAAACTAGAAAGTTCCTGTCGAAATTTTGACTGTGCTGATGATGTTTCCATCCACTTTAAAGTGTGCGTGTTAAATCATTTTTAATGAAAAACACAAGGGCAGGTACATGCAGCAGAGCCCTCCCATCTCCACCTGAAAGTACACTGAAAAGAATAACTCATCGGTTGAACTCAATTAAATTGTGGGCAGGATTTCCATCCAATACATATATGGAGGTTCAACTCAAACTAAGTGTATCCATGCAATATGATAAAAATGAGTTAGTCCAACTCATTTTTATCAAATGCAGCGAAAATAAAATAATTACATTAATTAAGTTAAATTGATTAACATTTGTCCAACTCAAATTAATATAATTAATTGGAAATTAAATAATTAGGCAAAATTATTTTTCATTTGACCTGCAATTAAGACACGAGACAAATCCTATGTGATGCATTTTTATTAAAAAGCATATAGTGTACCGTTTTTAAATGTTGGTACCCATCAATACACTTTTTTTCCTGAATAACTCTGCACATCGGAAACAGTTTAAAGAATTACTGCCTTGAGTAAATTAATTTTTTTTTTTTTACTAAACCTGAAACAACCAAAAAATATCTTTTATCTTGAGACCCAATTTAAACTGCAGTTCAGCCTTCAATCCAGCCTACACAGAAATCTTCTATGACTAGAAGAAAGCAGGAAAGAAATCCCTGTAAATTGGGATACAGCAAAACTTGTCAAGTGCAGTATAGCTCTGTACGTCTTTCCTTTCAAGCAGCAGAGATGTTCTGTTCAAACAAGAACATGGTTATGTAAATCAGAATTCCCACATCCCGCAGCTCTCCATCTCCATCTCTTCGGATTGTGTAAATTCCCATGACTGTCATCGCAATGTCCCTCTCTGCCTCCTCAGCTGCAGAAGCCTAGCAAACAATATAAACACAGAACACTTAAGTAAAATAGCACACAACAAAACTTTATCCAAAATATAAATAGGCAGGCATTCTTAGGTCATCAACAGCAGTTTAAGAAGCAGATTAGATGCTCAGCTCATCAGTAGTTTATTGCAATTGCTAACATCTAGGGATGTAGGATTATTGCCAAATTCAAACTGAAATTGTGCCATTAATCACCACTGACATAAAAATTGTCAACACACAAACGCATTTACTTACTTCACTGTCCTCGAACAGCGCAGGCCATCTGTTTTTGAACTCTCCTATCATTGGCCTGTGCTCACTGTGAACACTGATCGAACTGCAATACAGGAGACAAATATTTGAGTACAAGTGCTGGAATATGCACAAGTTCAGTAACAAGTCAAAATTACATTAGAGCAGTCACTAAGGAAAACAGCTAACATTAGAATGAATTACAAGTAATTTTTTGTAATGACACATTTCAAGGACTTCTCCAATAATTCCCATGTGCTCCTCATTGGCTATAGCTTGTTGCATGGCTAGAGTCCTCATAGACATGTACATAGACGCCTATGTCAACGTCTCCGCCATATTGGAAGAGGCAGCTCTGAACGTTATTAAGCGTCTTCTACAAAGTGCTGTAATCCCTCTCATTTACACATCCACACACTAACATATTCAGGAAACCGATACGAACCAAAAACAACGTCTGTAATATTCTGAATAGTTAATGTTACAGACGTCATTTTTGGTTCATATCGGTTTCCTGAATATGTTCGTGTGTGAATGTGTAAATGCTTATAGTACTTTGTAGAATACGTTTAAAAAAGTTCATTCCATTAATTCGTACTGGTTCGCGAGACAGAGCTGCTTCCTCCAATATGGCGGCGACGTTGACGTACGGTCAAGCGCTCAATCTATGGGCGTACTCCCAACAGGAGCAGTCATTAGCCTGATATCCGGGAATGTGGAGGAACGCGCGTAACTTTACCGTGTCTGCTTGTATTAGTGTGTGCGTATCACGAGCCAGCGCCTGATTGGGGTGGTGGTTGTTTGCCCAAATCCCGAAACTATTACATGTGCGTAAATTTTTACATCTCCTGTTATATACACCTTGCAGTCAAGGGGGAAATGGGATATTGTAAAATATATATATAATCCCTGGCCACGTTTCAGACAAGTAGGATTTAAACTGACAGAGATATTGATAATTGAAAAACAGGCTGTACCACGACGGTCGCTGAAAGTGCTTCGAGGGCTAATCTGGACGACCACACCTGCGGTTTAGCTAGCTAACGTTAGCCCGCCAAGTCCGGTTCACCGAAAAACGGGTAAAATTCGCCTCGCTTACCGGCTATTTCAGACATTTCAGATTGCAGGATACTTTCTAAAATATTACAAAAATCACATACTCACCAAGGAACAAACTTCGAGTAGTCAATGTCGCTCCTGCTGCAGTCCAAAACGTAGTCGTGATGCAAGAAGCTCACATAGCCTGGAAAGATAGTTTAACGACTTATAAAAAAGCTCTCCGTAGTATTAGAACAGCATACTATTCATCATTAATAGAAGAAAACAAGAACAACCCTCGATTTCTTTTCAGCACTGTAGCCAGGCTGACAAAGAGCCACAGCTCTGTTGAGCCATCTATTCCTTCAGCCCTCAGCAGTAATGACTTCATCAGCTTCTTTACCAATAAAATTGTTGATATCAGGGAAAACATTCAAGGCATCGTTCCGACGACTGTCAAAGATGTAAGTACAGTGACTTTAGAAATTTCTGTTAGACCTTATCAACATCTGGAATCCTTCTCCCCAGTAGATCTTCTCGAGCTATCTTCAACAATTAAAGCATCTAAACCATCAACCTGTCTTCTAGATCCAATCCCAATTAAACTGCTCAAAGAAGTTCTTCCATTAATTAACACCTCCATATTGAACCAGATAAATTTATCTTTATTAACAGGATATGTGCCTCAGTCTTTTAAGATTGCTGTAATTAAGCCCCTACTTAAGAAAGCCACTCTAGATCCAAATGTTTTAGCCAACTATAGACCAATCTCCAACCTTCCTTTTATTTCCAAAATTCTAGAAAAAGTTGTTGCTAATCAGTTGTGTGACCACTTAAACAGGAATGGTCTGTTTGAAGAGTTTCAGTCAGGTTTTAGAGTTCATCATAGTACAGAAACAGCTCTGGTTAAAGTTACCAATGATCTCCTCATGGCTTCAGATAGTGGACTTGTCTCTATACTGGTTCTGCTAGATCTTAGTGCTGCATTTGACACTATTGATCATAATATTTTACTACAGAGACTTGAAAGTGAGATCCAGATTAAAGGAACTGCATTAGATTGGTTTGAATCCTATCCGTCTGACAGATTCCAGTTTGTTCATATCAACCATGATTCCTCTACTTATACTAAAGTAAGCTATGGAGTTCCTCAGGGTTCTGTGCTGGGACCAATACTCTTCACATTATACATGTTGCCATTAGGGAAGATTATTAGAAAACATGGCATAAACTTCCATTGTTACGCAGATGACACCCAGCTATATTTATCTATGAAACCAGATGAAACTAATCAGCTGGTTAAACTCCAAACGTGCCTTAAAGACATAAAGGCTTGGATGACCTGTAATTTCTTACTCTTGAACTCAGACAAAACAGAAGTTATTGTATTTGGTCCTAAGCATCTCAGAGATTCATTATCTAATCACATGGTTTCTTTGGATGGCATTACCTTGGCCTCCAGTACTACTGTGAAAAACCTTGGTGTTATATTTGACGAGGACATGTCCTTTAAATGTCACATTAAGCAAGTAACCAGGACTGCCTTCTTTCATCTACGTAATATCATCAAAATTAGGAACATCCTGTCTCAGAGTGATGCTGAGAAACTAGTTCATGCATTTGTGTCTTCCAGACTGGATTACTGTAATTCATTACTGTCTGGCTGTCCAAATAACTCTTTAAAAAGCCTCCAACTGATTCAAAATGCTGCAGCAAGAGCATTGACAGGAATTAGCAAGAGAGATCATATTACTCCAGTTTTAGCTTCTCTTCACTGGCTCCCCTTAAAGTCTAGAATAGAATTTAAAATCCTCCTCCTTACATACAAGGCCCTTAAAGGCCTAGCTCCATCATATCTTAAAGACCTCATTGTACCATATTATCCCAACAGATCACTTCGGTCTGAAAGTGCAGGCCTACTTGTGGTTCCTAGAATTTTAAAAAGTAGAATGGGAGGTAGAGCTTTCAGCTATCAGGCTCCTCTCCTGTGGAACCAGCTCCCAGTTTGGGTTCGGGAAGCAGACACTCTCTCTACTTTTAAGGTCAGGCTTAAGACTTTCCTTTTTGATCAAGCTTATAGTTAGGGCTGGACTAAACCATCCCTTAGTTATGCTGCTATAGGCCTAGGCTGCTGGGGGACAATGCACCAAACACATGTTCTCCTTCTTTCTTCTCTCTCCTCTCTCGTGTCCTCCACTTTCTTTTCTCTTTTCTCTGGCTCAGAGCTCCTCCCTCTAAATTCCTATCTGCTACTAGTCATGACATTCTGTGCTATTACTATGTAGAATGTTTACTGCTGCTCTCCCTTCTTCCGAGTATCTCTGGCCTGGAGTTGAGTGTTTCCTGTGGAGCTCCATACTACATCTGTTGTCGTGGTCTCATCATTCTGCCCAGTCTCCATGAATCCTGCTGTTATCCACTCCTACCAGAATGAACGATTCTCCAACCTGCTGATGATTCCCCTTACATTTTCTAACCGTCATTAACATCATTAGTTTGTACCATAGCATCCCACCTGTATGCTTTAGTCAGATGTGTGTATCTATGACAGATGTATGTTTATCTTGCTGTTCTCTTTCTCTGTCTGTACCTGGCTGGCCTTAGGCAGATGGGTCCCTCCATATGAGCTGGGTTCTGCTCAAGGTTTCTTCCTGTTAAAGGGGAGTTTTTCCTTGCCACCGTCGCCTGCGGGCTTGCTCTGGGGGTTTCAGGCCGGGTCTTGTAAAGCGTCTTGAGACGATTTGTATTGTTTTTGACGCTATATAAATAAAGCTGAATTGAATTGAATGTTTGCGATGTCTCGCACATGCGCAGAAGGCGATCCCAAACGAAACCCAAATATTTTAAGTCAATGAATGTCATTGGAGAAATAATTAATAGATTTTATGGTACATCCATTAAATATACATGTATACCCTTCAAAATTGATTTATTTAAATAAAGCAAACAATATTTAAATGTGCCACATCAAAGAACGGCTTGAATCAGTTTTTTGAGTGTAGGGTGACCGGACGTCCCCGATTTCCGGGGACAGTCCCCGTTTTGATGTCCCTGTCCCTGGCTAAAGCTGTCCCCGAAAATGTCCTCGATTTAGGTTTTTTATGAATGAGATAAAATAATAATAAATAATAATAAATAAATAAAATAAAATTGCATGTAGACTATAACAACAGGTATTACGGTATGCAGGTAGCAAGCACGAGTAAGCATGGTACGCACATACTAGAACAATGGTTATTACAGTAGCCGGTCGCGCTCAGTTCCAGGTAGTGTTATATTACTCTATTGCTCAGAGATTGCGCTAGACTTTTTCGTTGTCTATCAAGGCTTCCGTCAAGTAGTATTTTAAAATAAAACTTGCCGTCCAGCCGTTAGCAACATTTACATATATAAATATTGTAAATGTGTATATAGTTAGGCGAGTTCTGATGTGTGCGTCTGTGTAATTGGTGTACCAGGAAATCGTGCACTGACAAAAGTTCCGTGATGTTCGGAATGAAAACCGTGATTAGAGACAAGAGACAACTACTAAGGTCAGTCGCCACCAAGTGGTCAGGTGTGTGAAGTGTAATCTGTCAAAATGACGGATGGCCTTCAGATTTTTCTGTCATGGTTTTAAGAAAACGGTCGGTGACGGAAAATCTTCGGTTAATGCAACCCCTGCTATTACTACTACAACTATTACTTCATTCCTTTTATTACTTTTAGGAAACGGCAATTGCGCACGTCTATTTTTTAAGAACTCTGGGAGGAGTAGTGAACCAAAAAACTACGGAAGAAGGCGGAAGAAAATTGTGGTCAGCTGACTACCTTAATATACTGAATAACCAGATTATTCCATCAATGGATTTTTTTCTTCCCTTATGGCATGGGTATATTGCAAGATGACAATTCATAGGGCTCAAATTGTAAAAGAGTGGTTTAGGGAGCATGAGACATCAGTTTCACACACGGATTGGCCACAACAGAGTCCAGACCTTAACCCCATTGAGAATCTTTGGGGTGTGCTGGAGAAGGCTTTGTGCAGTGGTCAGACTCTCCCATCATCAATACAAGATCTTGGTGAAAAATCAGTGCATGGAAACACTGGATGGAAATAAATCTTGTGACACTACAGAATCCCTTAAGTAAAAACGGTATCATGAGCTTTTAGCTTAGCTTCTTCCTGTTACATGGGGGTACTGCATTAATATGTTCCTACATGCTTAGCATGCTCTTATAGGGTGTATGATGCAGTATGCGCAGCTGCCCTCGGTACCAGGGGCGCTCAGGTTGAAAAGACTGAATCTTTCTAACAGTTAACAAAGGTTAGGCCAGGTTCAAAGCACGGCCATTACACTGTTTCAAAATGTTATTTAACTCCAGCATTATTACAAAGACCTTCAACAGAGTGATGAAACTCTTGAATTATTTCAGTGATAGACCCTCAATAAAGGTATAAATAAAGACACATGTTGAACCTTGTGAAATAGCAGTTTTATTTTTAAAATAGGCAACAAATCTAAAAATACAGCATAAAACTTATTAATGCAATTTCAAATTTTTTTCTGAATATGTAAAACCATCTTAGAAACCAATAGAAGTAAAGTCAAGATACAATATTCAATGACTATTCTTGTGGAATTGTAGTACAAACCTGAAAATTGTGTATTTTCAAATGACTACAAAAAACAAGTAACAGAAATATTTCTAAAATTCAATTCAATTGACACAGCAGTAAACATTCTATATAGTAATAGCACAGAATTGCATGACTAGTAGTAGACAGGAAATTAGAGGGCAAGAGCCCTGTGCCAGAGAAAATAAAGTGGAGGACGCAAGAGAGGAAACAGAAGAAAGAAGGAGAACATGTGTTTGGTGCATTGTCCCCCAGCAGCCTAGGCCTATAGCAGCATAACTAAGGGAGAATACAAAATAAAATAGCAATAAATTACTCCCAAACAGTTCTTAAGAGCCCCCACAGAAAACTCTTGTGTTGAACTTGTCATGTCATGTCTTCCGTCATGTCTTGTCTTTCGTCTTTTTTCACAGTCTGTTAGTTCTGTCATGGTTTAGTTTCTTGTGTATTTGTTGTTATCTTTAGTTCTTGTTTTTTTTCTTAGTCATGGTTTAGTTTTCATGGTCATGGGTTCTGTTTCCTGTTTTATTTTGTTAAATGGTAAATGGCCTTGCTTTTATATAGTGCTTTTCTACCTATTGGTACTCAAAGCGCTTTTTACAGTCAGAGACACATCTACCCATTCACTCACACAAGCACGCACACATTCACACACCAGTGCCACGCACTGGGAGCAACTGGGGGTTCAGTGTCTTGCTCAAGGACACTTCGACATGTGGCACATTCCGGTGTTCTGTGTGTTCCCTTTTGATTAGATTATTGGTTTCACCTGTGTCTCGTTTCTTGATTTGCTTCACCTGTGTCTTGTCACTCTGTTCCTCGTGTGTGTATATATAGCCCTGCTCTTCCCTTTGTTCCTGGTCGCGTCATTGTCGTTTCTTGTTTCATGTTACTTGTTCCATGTTCCATGCCATAGTTCCAAGCCAAGTCATAGTTTTGTTCATGTTTTTGGGGATTTTGTTTGCTTTTTGGATTCACCTGCCACACTGAAAAAAATAACTCTTTGAATGAATTTAAAAAAATCATGGAAAGTATTTCCACATGATTAAATGGCTTTCGTTCAGCATAAAGCATTTGTGTTAGTCCAACTTGATGCACTTGCATGGGTTCAACTTCATTTATAAGGGTTGACTGAACTTATTTACTAGGTTTGGGTCCAACTCAATTTAATTATGTTGGTTCAACTAAGCCATTAGGGTTGATTCAACTTGTTTCCTGTGGCTGAGACTGACTAGATATAATAATATTGGACCCACTAATTTGACAGTAGTAAAGTTACACCAGTATATTAAGTTGATCCAACCCAAATAAAATAAGTTGGCCCAACAGAATTGCTTAATGCTGATAAAAAGCCTTTTAATCACGTGGAAATACTTTCCATGATTTTTTTAAGTTCATTCAAAGAATACAATTTGAGTGTTAACACTTTAAGGTGAATAGTAACTGAAACTAAGTTTCAACAAAGTCAACAGACTGCTTGGTGTCAAGGGTAGAAAGAAACAAGACTACAATACTTTTTTGGCAATATCTATATTGCCAAAAAAGTATTGTCTAAATTAGTCAATGACTAACAATGCACTGGTAGTAACACAAATGAAATGACAGTGCAACAGTGTTTTATACAAGCAACAACACAAAAATTGGTTCTGGTAACCACAGCACACTGCTTCCCCTTATTTTTGAAAGTGCCAAGAGAATGAATCACAGTACCCAGTACTTAATTAATTAAAAATAAAAAAAGTCAGATCCCATCTTTGCAGTCACATTCCCCTTTAAACATTTCTCTTTCCCCTAAAACATTGCACAACACATTTAAAGTAAATGGTGAACATTAACAGAAATTACTCTCAAAGTCTACAGAAACATAACAGGTAGGTTACCATGAAATATGTTTTTCTCCAAATAGGCAACAGTGTTTTTTAAAAGATTATGTCCATACCACATTTAGGAGACACTTCTTCGACCTATTTTTAAGCCATCAGTGGGTCCGGCATGATGAATTTTCTGAGCAGGCACTTAGTTGAACGGCAGATGCAAGTGTGGTCGGACAGGACAGTCTTGTGGTCAGGAGTTGCTGTGATAAATTGAGAGAACAATCAATTAATGCCAATGAAAGTTAGCATATGATCACCGACAGACCTGGATCTACACGAGTGGAACAGGTAGCTACCTACCGGTACAGGAATTGATCAATCAATTAGATATGATTAATAAGTTCAAAACATATACAGCAGGATATTTGAGTGATTGTGTGAAGCAGGTATATGCTGCTATGATCATGTCAATATGACTATCAAGAGATAATTTTGTCTGTCACAAGTAAAAATCCTGCACTGTAAAACGTTACTTAAAAGGACAAAAAGCAGCGACCCCCCAACCCCCACATACTTCATACCTTTTTCAGAAAAGATGCAGCTAGGCATCAGTGCAAGTGAACAGCAGACACAGCTGTGGTTGGACAGCTTACTCTTGCAGTCGGACACAGGACACTTTTGTGACAAATCCCTGTGATAAATTGAGAGAGATGAATTAATGTCCTTGAAGGTCAAATTAGCAAGTAATCATTGACAGACATGCACACTCAAGTAGGCTACTGAAAAAGGTGCTTTTTGAGATTAGAATGCGAAAAATGTAAATGTGTATGTCATTCACAGACATACACAGTAAAATGTGAAACTAGTTACCCGCACGACTATAGCGCAAAGAAATCGAGATACATTGCTCTTTTTTAAACATAAGACAACAAATAATAAATTAACAAATGTAATAAAGTCTTAAAGTTTTATTGTTCTGACTTAGTTCACCGTTTCATTGCTCCGACGCTGCGACACACACTGTCACGTATGAGACGCGTTACCGCAAGTTTTCTCCTCCGGTGCTAGGCTTCAAACACTTGACAACACGACACAGGCGAATTGACCGGACCTTGGAGCTCCACACGTTACATTTAACATTCTCCTCCTTCTCTTTAGCTTTATCCGCTGCAGCTTAAACAAACCCACACAGTCAGGACGTGTCAGACGGCAGAATGACAGGCTGCTGTCCCGGCAGTGTCATAATTATGCGGCGGTGGTAAAAAGTACCCTGGTACCGACCAATGGTACCGACACCAAAAATGGTCCCCGGTTTTCATCCCTAGCTAAGATCCACAAGAAAGTGAAGACATACCGATACAGAAACTAGGAGCTTCTTTCCCACCAGCAGCACAACTGTGTCATTAGCTAGCGGGCGGCTAACCTGCTTGTAGCCAACTGTGACTACTGCACAAACGTTCATGCTCACTTGTAAAATACACTAAACAACGTGCACACAATTCCCGGCAATTCACCACAATTATTATTCCTCCCAGCGAGTTTTCCTATTTGTAATCATCAACACCGCCATGATAGCTAAGAGGCACATGCGGTGACGTCAGCTATTTAGTCTAATAACAATAAATAATAAACTCATCATTGTGACCAAATGTCGCTGAAAATCATGGACTAACTGCTGATGACATTTATATTTCGTTTGAATTTAGATGGATGATAATGGATTTCTGCTTACCTTTTCCATGTGCATGCCAACGGACGATGACGATCTTCTCATATCTTCTCGCGCGATGTCGCGTTGCTATTCCCGCCTACCTGTAGAAACTTAATTGCCTCACGTTCTGGCAACATGAATGAATCTAATGAATATTTAGTTGTTTGATTTCATGCAAACCTAACATGATTTAATCATGTTCACCTTTGAAACATGAAATTATAGCGTACATAACACATGCCC